>CM073597.1:15567849-16267849 GCA_037074985.1 Solanum bulbocastanum | reverse complement strand
TATCCCAACCGTTGACATAGGAGCGAAGGCTTTGAGTTCGACTGATTCGGCAGTTGATCTAGCTGTTTCCGCTTTTGCTTTTCCATTTGCTTCCACGACGAAAGGCCTAGTAGATAGATCTATTAGCTGCTACCTCCCAACAGACGTTGCAAGAGGAATCAGCCACATGGTAAGCCTAAAAATAAAGGACCGGACCACAAGATAGCAAATACAAAAAAAGGGAAGAAAGGTAAAGAGTATGATGGGATCGGGAAAGTTGTTCCAAAGAAGTATACATCGGTAGAATGGGATTGATGCATAGGCTGCAAGGCAAGGGAAAGGATAGGAAGAAAATTAGCCCTTTGACACATAGATCACCTAGTGCCAAGCTTAGGAGAATTCTTCTTCCAAGTCAAGTGACTCCTACCCTCTCTGGCTCACTGACTAGCTAGCTTGCCTAAAGCCCTGATCTGATGGAAACACTTTTTATGCTGGCTTGAGATGCTACTACTTGAAATTCTTTAAAAGTAGCAGGACTATAAAAACACTCTCCATTTCGTAATAGAAGAAAGCGTCGAAAAGAAAGGTTTTGATTCGACCCCTCGCTTTTGCCTTTGGCTCGAGCTACTTTTGCTTTTCGGGTCAGGACAACAGATAGCTTGCTACCCAAGTCTACCTCCCAAAAGCGAGCCATCTCTTACTTCCTCTACCCGAGGGGATCCCTTTTCCCCGTTGAGTACTCCTTTCTTATCTTATTATTCACGGGTTGACTTCTCGATTGGAATAATCGTTAGGTTTCCCTCCGCCCTGTCCATCTTGGACGTGACTTTGGTATTCCCTAAACCCATTAAACGTGGAATTGGTCATGGGGCAATCTTCTTTTTTAGCTCCCGCTTCCTTTTTCATCTCCTCAATAAGCTCAAATTGGTTTTCACATTGAAATCCGAAACTCTTTGGCCATCCCCGAGATGATTTTATATTTGAAAGAATAACTTCCTCCTTTCTTTCA
This sequence comes from Solanum bulbocastanum, assembly GCA_037074985.1. NCBI lineage: Eukaryota > Viridiplantae > Streptophyta > Magnoliopsida > Solanales > Solanaceae > Solanum > Solanum bulbocastanum. The sequence goes on along the minus strand of CM073597.1, from coordinate 16,266,861 downwards.
TCCAGGGCTGATTTGCCTCGGGAGTCGGAAGCATCAGAGTAGGGGGTTTCAGCAGCAGACGAGGAGGTGTTGGGTATGTTTGGATTCACTACAGTTGGTGCCTCCGAACTTGATGCTTTTAAAATATGTATTCGTTGCTATTATGATAAACGAAAAGAAAGAAATAGGGATTAGGGAATAAGGAACATTTCATTTCACTATGTTCAACTCATTTCGTTGATAAATGAAGTAACGAAACATAAGGAATAAGGAACATTTCGTTTATCAGCTCATTCCCATAAAAGCACTAACATAATGAATCTACAAAACAAAGAGATTAAATACATAATAACATAATACCTGTAGGATATTAACAACAAAGAAAGAAATCGACCCCAACTTCTTACGAATCCTCAAACTATAAATCAATAGAGAGACTGTGCAACAAGCTACTATTATTTCTTTCCCCGGGAAAGATATATTTATACTAATATACTAAAGTAATTCAATCCCTCACATCTGATTCAAAGAAAATGCTTGGCCGGCTTGGGATAGGCTTGCTTGAGCGGATATGCGAACAACAGATATAATCACAGTAGCAGGTACTTCTTCGAGAAAGTAAGCCAACCCTTTGGCTCACTTCCGACTGTCTTGCCCAAAATGATACAGTAATACAGTATTAGTCCACCCAATTGCTTAAGAACCCAAGCCAGAGGCAAGGACTCAACTAAGGGAATAGCTCCAACATTCCTTCTTGTCTCGCTCGCTTAGGCTTTCTTTCCTTTATTCTCGACTAGTTGTCGCATGCAATGGGAAAAATGAGTTGATATCCTGCCCCTTTCTTTTGGGGACCTAGTTACTTTCTCCAAGTGAGTTTAGTAGCGGAGCGGGCATTTCTTGTCCATCAAAACTAGCTTCAGGTTTATCTATCTATGCCATAGAGAGAGATCGACATTCCTCATAAAAGAAAATATTTATGCTTAGACGAACTTCTCGATGCACAGTCAGGGCTGGCTTCTCTGATTGCAACAATCGCTCTATTCCCTTGAGTAGAGAAGGCTTTGCAACTGGTCCTACGTGGATACCCGGCTACTTATCCACCCACCGTAAACAATTACTAAGGACCCTCATACTAGAAGACATAGTTGATCAAATCCATAAAATTACAGAGATCGTCTAAAAGCCAACTCGAGTCCCCCCTTAAAAGAACATCGTAATAGGTATCTTGGAGGTGTCCCAGAATTAGAAAAGCTTCATCTACCATAATAGCTCGAACACGATCCCTTATGTTCCACTCCGGAGCAAATTCCCTACTTTTGACTCTAAGCAACTCCGCACTATTTTGGTAGATTGTATCAAATATTTGTTCTAACTCAGGCGAGGCGCTCTGGGCGTCCAACCTGGTTGAGGAAAGAGTGTAAGTGCTACTAGTAGAAGGGAAGGAAGAAGTGGAACTTTGCGTAAAGTGAAGATCGCTCGGCGTTGGAGTGCCATATAGTTTGAAAGAACGGTTGTTCATAAAAGACCTTGCGTCAATTGTATGTAAACCACCCCCTTTATCTGAAAAGTGGTAAAGAAGGACTCTTTGGGGTAACATTTTCTTTCTATTTGATAGTACAAAAAATAGGAAGGGCTGGTTCTTTCATTGCTTTGACTTTGAGAAAAGAATCGTTGGTTTAACCAATGAACTACATGGGAAATATGAGTTGAGAGGACAAGAGGACCCCTATTGATATTGACTGACCTATTGATAGGCTATAAGTAGGCCGTTTGCTATTGCTCTAAGGGCTGCTCGCCTTTATACGGCTTGGCTTCGCTATCGCTCATAATGGTCGACAGTATTCCTGCGATACCTGAATTCCTATTATTTAGAGCTAGAAGCTTCGCCAGAAGCAAGCAATATGAGGTCACTTTGCTTCGTAGACATGGCTCGTTCCATACTATACTTACGAGCTCGTGTAGTGCTCACCCCTATCTCTAATCTAAAGAGGCTTATGCACTCCACTCGCTGTCTACTAAACGAGCGTTAGAGCGAGCGAGCGAAGCTCTCAATTTAGTGGCTTCCCTCAACCTCCTCTTTCATTTCTGCTTTAATTTAGTGGCTTCCCTCAACCTCCTCTTTCATTTCTGCTTAAGCTTCCACTTCATACGGCTCCCTCACTCAAAGAAGAATTCATCTTTCAAAATAAAAGAAGAATTCATTTTTCAAAATAAAAGAAGAATTCATCTTTCAAAAAAGGAGATCATGGTTCTTGATCGCTTTTTCAACCCGAAGAAAGCAAAGGCTTTGTACTGTACCCACCCGCCTAATTTCTCTTAGGTGCAAAGTGTGGGTCTTTTCACTAAGCACCGTTCCATTTGGGGAGAAGATGAGCCCCCTGATCTGGTGCCTCTTCTCAATAACAGATTTAAGGGAATAGCCCCTCTCCATAAGTTCAGCAAAAACAGCTTTTTCGATCTCCAGTTGTTTTGCCACAATTGGGTCTAGGTCTTCCATCGTATAAAAAAAAGTTAGATGAAGGGTTCTTAACTTGTTCTCTAGTTCCCCTCGACGGGTGTCGTGATCTAGAAGCGGGGGCCTATTGATATCAATTTCGGTCCTTCTCGTCGGGCCGCCCCAAAACAAAGAGCTTTCTAAAGGAGAGGCGATCAGTAGTGGCTCTTTGTCCGCGCTTTGTAATTGATTGCATACCCGAGATCCATAATCTTTACTAGGAACAGCTTCTATGATGATAGGCATAAAGGTATGATTAGTTCCATAAATCTCACTGCACTGACCATAGTAAAACTCCTTCTCGTTGTACCAAAATAGAGGTTTGATTTAAACGACCTAAGGAAGGTACAACCCAACAATGAGGTACGTCAGTAGATGTTACAATAAAATGTATATGGCTCTTTGCTGGTAGAACCACTCTATTGTCGACTTCTAATAAACGTGATTGACCCAATTCTAGATCATCTTCTGGAATCATATAACTGTCAAAAGTGAGTGACTGTTCATCGAAACTGTTATAGTCTGAATACTCATAGCGTAAGGTCGACGCCCGCCTCCCCCGAAATTGTACTTGCAAGTTTCCCCGCAAAAAGCTCTCCACGCCTACTCTTAGAAAGAACACTATTTTTCTTTAGTTAGGTAGTTCTCGCGATCGTAAGACCCTTTATGAGTAAGGTTAATCGAAGGCCGGGGAAAGTTTATTGGCAAGAGGGAACCATTTCTCACCTAGCCCTACCTACCCTATGTATTCGAAGGAGAGGCTGGAATCGAAAACGACTAGGTTCCACACATATGAGACAGGCAGAAGGTATGGGACGAGCAGTTTCTTGAAGAGCGAATTCGGTCCTATAGTCGTCTTGTTTGTTCGAAAAATGCACAGTGGAAAGGAATGCTAGTCAGATCTGCGAAGTTGTAGCCCAAATAAAGAAGATCCAGAGTGATTCCTCACCTATCCTGTCAGAGGCCCAGTGGAACACTCGAGTATAGATTCCCTATGCTCATGTAAACGGCCGGGGCCGGCCGACCCGTAGATCTAAAAGGATCCAGCTATAGGCCAAACCGGATATCGTTTGTCCACAAACAAAAGAAAAACAAGGTTGGTTTTTAGTAGTAGTTCATGAGACCTCGAATTCCCACATTCCAGCGTGCATTATGCCAACAGGTCCTACCACCAACTCTAGCTGAGAAGTTGAGTCACCCTTCTTTTTTTCTTTTAAGAAATAGAATAGAATAAAGAATGAGATAGTCTATATCCTATATCGATCACGGGATCACTCTATGAATAGGTCAATTCTCTGTGACCTCCCACTGTTCACGACATCCCTTTCTTCTCGCAAGAACAGCTCCTCGATGGAGGAGTAGAAGCGTTGGTCCCCTTCGGTCAACTTGCTTGTGCCTGCTGTTACCTAACGTAGGACCTCCGTCCCCGAAGCGAAGAAATAGGAGCAAGAACAAGAGGTTGTCATCTCCTTACAGTCAAGTGGCTTTCCGCTCTTCTCCCAGTCTGGTAGTTTCGCAACTACTACCGTGGTTGTTGCCAATGGGGATCCCCCATTCCGAAAGGTTACTAGGTCGGCTATTAGGTCCAAAGTTGTATACCACTACTATGGTGCCGATAGATTCGCTACTTCAGTGCCGTTATCGGACATTGCAGTCTGAGAATCTATTTCTCGTACAACGTTCCACACCGAGAAGAGGGATGTGTACCTCCAGCAACAACAAGAATGGAACCATAGGCTCCTATGTTGGGAGCATTTCGGGGTATAGGTCTAACCACCTCAACTCCCCGTTTCTGGCATGCTATAGTTATTAAAGTCTCTCGACGGCGGGAATGGGAGATTATCGATAATCCAGATGCTTCGCAAACCCTATTAAACTTTAAGGCATTTCTTTGCACTTTAATCACCCTCGTGAAGAGGCACACTTTGATACCATTGATGTCCAATAGCTTTTATAGTAATGGCTGGATCTACTACTACCTTATTCATTGAGTATAACAGAGCAAATGATGGTATAGCAATGAACATAGGGATGATACTACGAAATATGGTCCGAAGAATCTTGATAGTAGTTCCATGAACAATCCTTTGCGGGATTGGATTTTTTTTTATAGTGGAAATTCCATAAAGCGCGACCCAAGATCTATGATACGGAAACCAAAATCAGAATAACGAAGAAAAGACATCGTGATGTAAGTCTGTTATTCCTTGCATTATAGGTGTTGCTACGTCTTAAGATCCTAATTGCCATGGTTCCACTGCATCACAAGGAGCAATTATGAGGAATAGCCATTCTAGTACAATCATTTGGTTTGGTTCATTCTTTGACTACTCTGCACCCCCAAAAAAAAAGAGAGACTGCATTTCTTCCACATTCCATGTACGAGTAGTGATGAAGTATAGATTTAGTTGGTTGTTGACCAACGGAAAGCATGGGATCAAAAAAGGAAGAATTTACGCAATTTCTTTTCTAAGAAAGAGATCTTAGTGATTGATGGCTCTTTCAATCCGGCAAAATGGAATTGGCATGTACCAATTTGGGTTAGATTAATAAGCTTATGACCACTGAACAAACTTGGTTGACGAACATAGTTTATGCACCGCTAATGTAGCAGCTTGTCGAGCATTTGGCAAACTCACACCATCCATTTCAAATAGGATTTGTCCCCTAGACACATGAGCAATCCAACCCGTAGGATTTCCTTGTCCTCTTCCCATTCTTATTTCTGTAGGTTTCCCGGTAATAGGGATATTTGCGAGAACTCTTACCCATATCTTACCATTTCTTCGAAAGTGTCCGCTCATAGCACGATAGAAGCGTCCGATTATAGCATGATGCACTGATTCAATGGCTTGATATGAAAGACGACCAGCTCTACAACTTTTAGTGCATATCTTCCAAAACCAAGTTGTGTACCGTCCGGTTTGCAACCCCTACTACATCTGTCTTAACGATATTTACTATATTTTGTACGTTTCAGATATAGCACGTCCCCCTTTTTTTTTTTACTATATGAAATCCACACTTTGACACCTGAGATTCCGTAACGAGTAGATACTTCCGCTGGAGCATAATTTATTTTCTGGTTAAATACATAACGAGATGTTTTTCCATACTTTTCGCATTCAGTTCTAGCTATTTCTACACCTTCTAATCGACCTTAACAACATATACGGATCCCCTCCACCCCCTTTTTCATTACTAATGGAATATCCTTCACTATTTGACTAAAAATGGAACGAAATGATCTTGGTTTGTTCCTCGGTTGAAAAGAGATGTCTTGAGCAATCGGAGAAGCACTTTGATAAACAGATTTGATCTTGACCAATTCAATTAAGGTATTAGTGTTTGTTCTATTATACAACAAAGATCGCATTTTTTGCACTTCGTTCAAATAATAGTTGTACCCGTACGGAATTCTTCTGTTTCTCAGTATGATCTCTATCGTCATCTTTATTCCCCTTATCAATTCTCCTATCCTATTTTGGTCTATGAATTTCTCTATCAATTCCATTACCTTATCCTTACCCATGAGGTTCCAACATTTTCTCCTTAATTGACCTAGGAGTTGTTCCCGGGCATCCTAAAAAAAAGGGTTATTATACACCCCAACCCCATCCCTTGGAAAAAAAAAAAAGGTAGCACCGAAGAAAGAAAAGAGCGAGATGGTGGTTTTTGTTGTTCCCGCGAAGCAATGATCATTCGCTTGGCGAATAAAGTGGGTTGCCCTTTTTCTGGCTTCGGCCAAACACTTTTTCTCGCTGGTCGAGCTTTCTACAAAAAAAAGCGATGCAAGAACGTATTCTTTTATCTAAGCTTCTTCCCTGTGCATTAGCTCCCCCCATCGTAGATGGTTCAGCCACTCTCGGTGCCACGAAATGATTGAGAACTACGACAGGGTCGAAATGCATTTTCTTCTTTGTATTAAATAAGTATTGCATGAACGAATAATTCAAGGAAGGGCGGACTGCGGGGAGGGTCCTTTTAAGTAGATGACTCGTCAGGCGGTCGGAGCAGGACTTCTTTGGGAAAAAGAACTTGAATAAGTTTGTTTTTCTAAAGGAGTCGTCATTTTCTATCAGGAACGCTTTGTCATTTTCAATCCCAGCGTATTTCGGATGCTTGAAGGCCCCGCTGACATGAAATGATTTAGAAAGATTCTTCTTTATCGATGGTGATCGGTCATGGGATCCATAGCCTTACTTCTTTTTCGGCCAAATCATGATTTCATTTTGCTTCTCTCGATCGTCGAGCCTGATGGACTTGACTCTTTTCCCTACCCCCTGGCCTCTCACTTCGTTTCGTTCTTCTTCTGTATAGTCGCTTGAATGAAGACACCCGATCAGCCCGACTTTCCCAAATGCCCCCACCGGCCCTTATCCTTTACGGGTCTGGATTTTTCGCATCGTTTCAGTCGTCGTGGTCGATGAGGAAGAAAGAAATGAATGAATGTTCTTTTGGGAAAATCTATAATAATACATCTACCGAGACAAAAGCCAAAGGTGAGTCTCGTAGGTGGATGTATCGAACCGAAATAAGATCTCAGGTTGATATCTTGATACACTAATTTACCATAATAATAAATAGAGTCAATGGTGACTCCGCCATGGGAAGAGCCGCTTCTTTCTTGCTTGATAAGGGGGGCTTCCATTCACCGGCGTAGACTGAAAGTGCTCTCCGAATCGTGCTGGATAGTCACCCATCACACGGCTCTCAAACCCAACCTGTTGTGGATCCCGGGAGACAAAGTCAAAACGCAACATCCTTTGCCCCATACTTTGAGATGCTCTTCTCCTGTTTTACGAATCCTACAACTCTCTTTACTAAGCGAGACTCCATCCATATCCCTACTAGTGGTTTTTCTTTCATTCAATCATCACTTGTTTGACAACTTAAACTAGGCTCCACTTTAGAGATAGGTTTTTGGTCTTAATCAAAATAGGTCAAGGGCGCATCGGAATAGTCGGTAGTTGCTTAGTCTCATCCGAGAGTTTAATCTCCTTACTCCTTACTGCTTTTTTCAAAGAAAAAAAGAAGGGGGGTGATTTAGGCTCATTTCCTTCCACTGTGTAGCCACACTAGCAGGTACTACGAGCCTCTGTCCCACGCATCGAACCAGCTCGCGTGGTTCACCGGTTCAATCAAAAACTCTCATTTGTTGAAGCGGAGCATAGTGTGCTTTAGGCGCTGAGCGAGAAAGGTCTCTTCTTTCCTTTCGGTTTATTCACTGATCTGAAACTTAGCACTTGTTTTCTTATTGATTCCCGGGGCGGTGGCATTCTTGAATGAAGTCTATTCAAACCGAATTAGCACTTCTCAGATCAGGCTAGGCCTCTCCAACTGAGCTGGGCGCTGGGGCCCTGGATGCGCTAGCGATTAGCACATAGGGGAATGGTTGCCCAGGTTTCTCGGCCTAGTATCCTGCACCTCGCGTTCATGATATCTACATTCAACTGTTCCCCGGAGACACGGTCGAAGCACGCCCGTCCAGTGTGCTTCTTTCATGACATGCTATAGTCCTGGGTGTCTTCCAGTGGTCTTCTAGTCTTAGAAGAAGTTGTGTCCGCCCCCGACATCTGCAACGTCCTCCTTTGATATTCTAATCTGGGTGAACTAAAAGACTGACCCATTCGGTGACTTTCGCGGTCACCCTCACTAGACCAACTTGAATATGAACTACAATTCAGATCAAGTCTTACAGAAATAGGATTTCTTTTTCATGCGATATATGCTTAGACTTTACTTTTTCCCCCTTTTTCTTCTCGGTCCAATATTTGTTCTCGAAGGTCTTCGTTTCTGTGTAGAAGCAAACTCTCCAAATTTATGACCAACCTTTCCTTCAATAATCTTACAACGAACAGGAGTTTTTCCATTGTAAATTCATACAGAGCAATCAACGAATTCCGGCGAAATAGAAGATTTACATGACCAAATTTTCCCGTTAAAAAGAAGATTTCTCTTATTCTTCATTCTCAAGAGGAATGCATCAACAAAACTGTCCTTCCATATAGATCGCCGTGGCATGAACGAATTTCTTTGCTTTGATTCCGCCCCTAAAGCTAGCTCCTACTCCTCCTTCTCCTTTAGGATAGGATCCTCCTTGGTCCTTTTTACATAACACTCTCAGCCGCCTAAGAGGACTGGCTATCTTTCTCTTTATATGCAATATCTTGAAAGGCAAAGAAAAGATCTACCGTGGCCTTATGTTGGCATGGGATTTGGGTTACAAGCAGGTCATTCTTGAAACAGATTTTGAATATTGTTTGCATGTTGTGATTCATTTGATTTCCTCTAATCACTCTCAAGCACAATTGATCCAAGCTTGCAGGAATCTTGTTCAAAGGGATTGGCAGTGCATTTGTAAGCATACTCATAGAGAAGAGAGAAGGTAAGATAGCGGCCGACTAGTTGGCATCTGAAGCTCTGAAGCAGCCACCGAGTTATTAACAGCTTTTGACCTATTTTCCTAGACATAAGATACCTAAAAAAGAAGAAAGAAAAGGAAAACCTTATTGTAAATGGCACGAGAAATGGACTCACTCTACAAATAATTGTGTAAATTTCAGGAATCTGATTCAAGATTACTTGGACAAAGGTTTGTTTCGGATAGCAGACCGACTAATAGGAATCGAGACATCACCATTTGCGGGAGCAGTAGAGAGATCAATATGATGTCTGCTGACTTAAGGAAGTTGTCTGACCCATAGAAAAAGTTGGAGGCGGCTGAGCACATGCCATCCCACAAGAGTCAAGCCCTTCAACGGGTTAAACGTGCCATAAATGGGCTTTTAGAGGACTCAAAAAAGAAATCTTGATATAATAGATATCCCGGTAAGAGGAGGATAAAAAGATCTTATGATGAGCTCATCACAGGGATGCAAAGAGGAAGAGAACGAACGTCAGTCTCTTGAGCGACCGATCAAGAAATGCAAAGATAAGGGGAATGGTTAGTGATGAGGGCATAAGACAGAGAAAGTTCCTTCTCACTCTTTTGAATCCTTCTTCCATAATCACTCTCAATAAGACATCCATTCCCCTTTCAAATGAAAAGAGAACTAGACTTTTCTCTTTATCATTGAAATCCGCCATTCAATCGCAGTGCGGTGCTCTCAAAAAGCTCAATCCTCTAAGGTTGAAACTAATAGATCAGGAATTCGACTTGGGATCTGCCTATTCCGATCCTTGCCTACTAAATAGTTGCACCCTTGGATATGTATGTTGGGAGAACCCCATGATCCTTCCGTGAAGAAGGGAAGGTGCGGAGCGAAGGCGAGCACGAATACTAAAAAGCAGTTCATGCGGAACCCAAAAAAAGGGGATAGAGAGCGCGGAATGGGCTTTCCAAGCATAAAACAATCCCTACCTATACATTCCATGGCAACAGACAGAAGGCAGTTTTCTCGTTGTTCTTAACCCCAGACACATTTTCGCTCCCAATAACCTCCATGAAAAGGCTACCATGATTTTCGAATGAACCGAGGGAGAGTCGAGCCATGAAAAAACTTATCTATGATCTGCTTATTTCCAAGTACGTATCATCCGCTGTGTTATCCGCCGTCTCTACGGCCGCCAAAAGCCCACCCTCTCTTAGATATTGAGTGGGATGACTGGGGAAGAGATCAGGACGAACCTTCCAACAAGCAGAATAGAAGTTGACCACAAGGCCATCTCTGTGGGAGGCTGCTACCCATAAGGCCATCTCGGGCATGGGAAAGAAAGGCAGCGAACAACCAACTTAACTGGAGAGCCTAAACAGTATTGAGGATGAGTCCACCAGTCGACAAACGGCTTCTATCTACAGGTGCTTTCAGTATGGATCGATCGACTTGTCACGATTGATTGCTCACACATAATTAGGTTAGGCAGTCTTGGAGAGGTGATCTGAATCGCTATCGATACGATGCGGGGCTGATTTGCTGACCGTAATGAACTTGACTCTGCCCCAAAAAGGGAGGGAAGACCTTTGACCTGGGCTGGGGAGGCATTGGGGTCGCTTTTCTTTAGGACTTTAGTCCGTAACAAGGCTCGAAGACCTCTGGCTAGATTTGAAATGGATTAGGTACGGCATCTGTTTACGACGTGGGTAGAATTAGTAGTTTTCTCTATTTTCTTCAATGGTAGGAAATAGGCATCAACGGGGGTATATGGGAGGAAACCAGTCTGCAATAATTCAAATTGCTCCTTCGGATCACTAAGTAAAATCTTGACTCACACATGCCGCGGTGTATTGTTGTCAAACCACATAGTTGCACCTACCAGCAACAAGACGACTACTCCCTGCACGCTACTGAACGGCGCTATTTAGCGCTTGGGTTCGCCCAATACAAGAACTACAGCTCAACCTAACTTAAGGCTAAAGCTGTAGACTACACCCTCGTGAGAGTCCTCTATTTGACTAACATACTCCCTTTTGATCTCCCTCATACCTTCATATCAAAGCTGGGAATGATTGACTTTCAGATTCAAATAATAGCGCATAATGGCAGTACTCCTTCCCATTTCTTCTTTTATGATCTTATTTACTTGAAATGCTTACCTGTAAGTGCGGAGAAGGTACCCAGGGGACCAAATGAAAGGGCACTGAAAGGTCTTCAATTAAACTTCGCCAGTACTTGAAAGACTCGGAAGACCTACTTGATGAGTTTCCTTATGAGTGAGTTCGTAGGTGCCCTTAAGTCGAGTGTAGCGAAGGGATTCTCCTAAGAGAAGCTTTAGCCCTTGAACTTGAAACGACTTTTATGAGCTGTCTCAGTAGTGACCGACTTTATTTTATTAGATGTATGATTAGTGGCTTAGCTGTTAGCTGTCTAAAAGCTACGGTAAATAAAATCCCTTTTTTTAAAAAAAATGCACCACTAATCCACCTTAGGTACTCTTTTAAGTCCGTGTAAGGCGGAGAGAATGAAGGGACCTGCAGGAGGCTGAAAATTCGTAGTACGCTAGCGCTAGCGAGTTAGCGCAACAACTTAGTGTCTTGTTTTCTTCGCTGCTATTTTTTTTACATAAGGTCCGTCGGAAAACGGTTGCTAAGGCTTGTAGCTTGCTTCTGTCCTTAGTCAATTTTGGGCTAAAGCTGTTCTGACTACCGTATCTTTTTGAACCGAATACCTCCTCTGTGATCTCAGGTCTCTCTCTTTTTGAGAGAAGATTTTCTACCCCGCCTGCCTATGAAGAACCTCAAGTCTATCGGGAAAGGATGTGGTGGTAATCCCCCTTTGTCTAGAACCGGGCGTCCAGCCATGTAGGAAGACTCACCCTAGCCACTATAGCAACCCCACCCCCAACTCTAGCTGAGAAGCACCCTACACCCACTTCCATTTTTCCGTGTGCCTAAAAGTTTTCCCGCCCAATTTTTGAGACCTTTTCTGATTCTCTCACCCAATCTCATGAGAAGCAAGCCTAGCAGGCCCTGCCTTAACCTATCCTCAGACAGCTAGCCCTCACCAGGCTGCTGGCATTGCTAAATGCTCCGCCACGAAGCAAGCTTTCCTGAAAACGGCGGAAGTGGCTAAAGAAGTCAGAGGAAGAAGGTAGTTGGACAACTGTATACACAAGGGTACATTAGTATTCTAGGAATTGGCAACATTGAAAGAAAGGGTAAGGGGTAGGAATAAGCTTTTTTAGGTCTTGCTCTACTAAAGTAGTTGGCCTAACCTTCGGTTCCTGTAACCAAGTTTTTCTTTCTCACCCTTTATGTACTTTCTTTTTACTTCATCCATACTTTTTCACTTTTTCTGAAGTGTGGGGCAAATGGCGCCCTCTACTTCTACTTCTAACTAAAGGCGAACAGCCGGCATTGCAAGCAAATAGAAAGGCCCTGCCCGTTTGAGCCGGAAAGCGTACCGGCTGTTTGAGTCGCGAAAGGGCCGCTTGCTTAATAATATTTATATAATAATAATAATAAATCTATAAATAAAAATAAAAATAAAAACTTTTTTTTTCAAAAATTCTTCATTCCTAGGAAGAGGAAGAAATAGATAGGACAAAGGCCTTCTCTTTTCGTCTGCTCTTCCCCAAGTGAGCGAATTGCATGTAGAGATCCGTAGGGGATTATAGTTTAATTGGTTGAAACGTACAGCTCATAACGGTGATATTGTAGGTTTGAGCCCTACTAAGCCTACCACCCCCCTCTCTTCACCTGATACAAGGCAGTTGAAGTACCCGCCACCTGCAGATCTCAATCTAGCGACGGGAACCACACTGCTGCTGCTACCCTTCGGGCACGCCTCCTATGCTTATCACTCACCTACGCTCTTGCAGCATGCCCCCTTTGGGCAATACGGTGTAATACGTGAAGCAGCTGAGCCATATTTCTTCAATCGCTATATTCTTGCGATAGCGAAGGTGTGGCTCATCCTCTAAGAGAGAGTAGATGAAAAGGTTCGGATTGAAGATCTTCGCGAGATAGCCCCGGGGCACCATAGCATGTCGGAAATAAATGGGACATAGTGAACGTAACCACTCCCTTGGTTGGAGGCTGTGACTCCCCTATCCTTTCAATTTTTTGATTCCCAGGTCTTTTTTATTATCACTGTTGGAATATTTTTATTGACGACTTGGTCAGGGTGGTTCACAATTTCTTTGCTGAAGGCGCTGTTAAGCCCTAAGTTTGAATTCCAATTTCATTGCCCTTATTTCGAAACTATAAAGTCCTTCTTTCACCAATTCTAACCTACCTTTATTTATGGGATATTTGAAGGAGGGCTTTGTAAATCTAAAAAATTCTCTCTAGCTCGAAGAATTTCTTTGATTCTCCCTATAAAAAATGTTAAGGAAAAGGGGCGCTTTTGTTAAAGGACTAAGTAGAGATGATCTTCTTGGCGCACGAGGTGGCTTTAAGTGATAGGGGATTTTAACCTAAAGACAACATAGGATGGAGGGGGGTCAAAAGAAAGCAAGGATATGGCAAAAACATCTTTTTGGATCGAATGGGCTTTTGTGAGAAATGGCGGAATTTTATACATGGATGTTTATGTAATGAAGACTATGGAGTGCTTGTAGATGGTGTGCCACATGGGTACTTTCCAGCTTCTCGAGGACTGCGACAAGGGTTCCAAACCTAGCCTGTTGATTTTTGCTGAAGAAGTGCTAATGGTATCGTTGAAAATGATAACATCTTACCATGCTTCGAGATCATGCCCAACACTCTCCTACTTTCTCTTTGATAACGATGTTCTAATATTATATAATAGCCATAAACGGAATCTTAAGAAGTAGAAAATCTTTCTAGAAAGAAGTAAGAAGCTGATTGTAATGTTGTAATGGCCAAAAGGTCAATTTCGATAAGAGCCAGTGCTTCCTCTCGAAAAGAGCTCCTCATAGAAATTCCAGATCATTGAAGAGGAATAAAAAATTCCTATCAAGTATGTCCCTCAAGAGAATAAAGAGAGAACCTTCCTCTACTAGAGAAAATGAAAAAGAGAATCTCAGATTAGAAAAGAAAATTGTTGTCCTCCGGAGGTCGACTAAGGCTTATTAAACATGTTCTAGTCTTCCTATGCACATGTGAAAGTTTTTTCCTGAATTAGCCGGCCCACACTTCGGCAACTAATAATGGGATAAGACCTTACTACTATATAGTATATGTTACCCTCTCTCCAGTGAGTGCAGTGAAGGACTCTCGCCTCACCCGCCCATTTGACTTATGGCATCATCGACTTGCTTTTCAATCAAAGCAATTTCATAACCATAAAGAAAGACCTCTCTTTCGGGATCAGTCCCATCCCTAGATGTAGTAGTCAATCCGCGTGAAATTCAAAGAAGCTATGCACCTTCACGGAATGTTAATGAAAGAAAGACCTTTCATCCTAATCTCATCTACTGAAAAGGGGGTCGGGCGTAGCACGTTCTTTTTTGGGACACATAGGCTATTACAAACGCATCAAAAAAGACTTTTCAAAGCGCGGAATCCCAGAATGGAATCATTGCAGAAGAAAGGTATAAGGCTTGGGAACTGAAACATGATTAAGCCTTTAAGCATGCAGATGAGTGTTTACTGTCAGCCCCAATCCTTTGGTTTCCGAATTGGAATAAGGAGTTCCATGTTCATACTGATGCATCACTCTATGCCATTGGATATATTTTGGTGCAAGAAAGGCTGCTTGATCACTCCATCTAATTTTAATGTATACGACTTTCCACTTGGGAATTATACAACCACTGAACCTTCTTTATCATGATTCGACCCGTACCTCAGACCTAAGATCGAGCACCAGAGCTGCTCATAACAACATACCAAAAAGAAGAATGCGAAAAGTTCATATTCTCCAGATTCTACTATAAACCAGGTAGTGAGGATGACAAAAAGCATAAGCTACCTCGTTCGTGCTCTCTTCTTTCCCGCTGCCATCTTCAGTGGATGCGCGCCCCTTCATTTAAAGGCGGCCAAACCAACCCACTAAGCCAACCTTTTAGATTGAATAAAGTGACTAAGCTAGTCACCTCACCTCTCTTTCTTACCCGCCCTTATTAGTAGTAGGCAACCTTTCTTTCTCGCCTTTCTTCCAGCTTTTTCCACATAAAGGTCTAATAGAGTTGCGCTTTCTTAGTACATTGCCTTTCATTACCAATCTGTCGTTTTACAGCACGAAGTTACCTGATGTTCGCTACTACTAATAAGGGCGGAGAGATGTTAACCTTTCGCTATTCGCAAGCACTCCCCTAGTTTTGACCTAATGAGCTTTCTTTACGTTGTGTTAATTAACCCGACGGGCTCGTCTAGATGCCTAGTAAAGAACGAGCTGGTGGGAAAGAGCTGGAGATCATGAAAAGCATTTCCACGCAAGGAGGCAGGCGACCGGGAAGCTTTGCTTCTACAATGCCGAATACATGGGAACAGATAGAATTCCCCACTCGATTCTGAGGAATAAAGGGAGGGCTTGACCACAATTTCCCAAGTAAAAGATAGAATCTCACTAATTAGAAGGAAAGGGAGGGCTTCGATCCATTGTGATTCGCTTTCTTAGTATGGAGAGGTCTCTACCATAAAAGAGAAAGCTCCTAAGCCTTATTCTGCAGATCAAAGAGCGACGTAATTCCCCATTTATCCAAAATAGTATTTTAGTAAAGAAGAGAGGCATTTTGGGCCGACTACTACGAATGCATGCCCATCTTGTACAGTGGCTTGGAAGCAAGCTACCTTGACCATCTTCTGAAGTTCTAAATAATTTACTGATCAAAGGCTGTAAGGGTGGACTGCTCTACATTCAGCCATAGACAGTGACCCCGAAGCTATCTTCTTCTAGTTGCGGGACGAAATCCGACAGCCAATTGCTGGCTCTAAATAACCAGCCCAATAATAAGCTCAATTGTTCCATAACTTGCTCCTACGGATGGGAAGTATAGATAGAAAGGCAGAAAAAGAGGCGTCGGCTCTGAAATGATGGAAGATTGAATCATTCCTTCATTCTATTCCAGCTATTCCTTTTCGGCGAGTGATTTATTCATGAGCTAGAGAGATAAGAGCTTCGATTCGCAGGCAGGATATAGAAATCGGGCACTATCTATATATAGTAGCTTCTAACTTCGCAACTAAACTAAAGGCTCTCAAACATAGTATACGCCTGGAACTGGTGATGCAGATAATGCGGTATTTGTTGGAATTGGAGCGAATCCAGATGCAATTTACCAAGTCAAAGCAAGGGGTTGAAAAAGCACCACAAGGGACGGGAACGACGTCCTGACTAAACAATAGTTTCTTCAATTTGGTCGAAAGTCGTAAAGAAGGCACTGGATAAGCAGCTAACATAAACTACTACTGTACAGCGCATCCCGTGGGCGGCCTTCAAAGGCTATCATTCGTAGGACGAGACGCTAACCTACGCCCATACATTCCAACCTGCCTCCTTGGGACTTAGCTCTGAAGATGAATTCCCGGTTAGCCGATTACCTTGCCCGGTTAGGAGAATAGTTAGAGGTAGGAAAAGATGCCGACACCGAACAGTTAAAGAATTCTCCTTCGCTTCAAGACTGCCATGCTATTCGCTTTGCACCAAAGCAGACGCTGCCCATGGAGATCCTTTTCCTTTGTGAACATCCCCATAAGACACGACAAAAAAGCCAAAAATTGGGCTTCTAGACGCCTTACAATAAAGAAGCCTCGGCCCCTCGGTGTCTTACACGTCTTCTTCGACCCTGCCGAAGCAGCTTTCTTTCTTCAGGTAGTGAAGTCAGTCTGGTTTGTGTATAACTTGACTCTATAAAGTCTGTAGCCCCTAGTTACTTAATCATATTCGGCTTCTATCATAGATCTGTTATTTCTTACGCATTTCTTTCCATTAGCTCTCCAAGCTTCCTATCTTTCCATTCCTTCCTAAGCTTCAGTTGGTGTAATAGTCCCACCCCTAGTAAGGGGAATCTTTCCTAAGAAAGAATTTTTTCCATTTTGTTGAGGCATGATGAGAGAGGGCGGTTCTATGTTGTTGTTGTTCTGAAGAAAATGGAGGCGGACCATATTACTATTATTGTTATTACGGTCGGAGGAATCGGTGGTTGTGGTGGAGAACATATTACGGCGAGAAGCGGCTCTTTCACGCTTATGAGCATTCTGGTGTCCTCCAAGAGCTTGAGAAGTTCAAAACTTGCGAGAACAGTACAGGCAAGAGAACATCCTAGAAAATGGAACCTTTGCTTTTGGTTCAGGGATCATGGGTGGGTGCTGATGATCCACCATATCTGTAGGGGAGGCGGTGGAGGAATTAGAGGACTGGTTCCAGAAATCGTAAACAAGTTGGCTGGGGTCTGCCATTAATTAATTAGTTTTCTCAGGAAAGTGGAAAGGGAATGTATGTATGTAATTGTGATGATGAGAGTGTAGTGTTATATATTTATAGGAGTAGAGTGAGTACTGATCTGATAAAAAAAAAGGTGGGGGAAGGAGAATGGTTGTATATGGTGATAGATTTGGCAGAGCAGAGTGAGTGCCACTGGCTGTTTCATTTGTTTGTATGTATATGCTCTACCCCCCACCCACTTTCCTCCTTTAGTACATACGCACTAATATACGGTTGTTAAAGTGTACACCTGTACACTTTCGTTACATTTTTACTATTTTATCATTATTTCATTTCCAGTATCCTTGCATTGCATGCATACTCAATTACCCATCCTATACACTCTTAAGTAAGTACACATGCTGCATGTTATCACTAATTAATGATAGCTCATTTTGGAGTAAAACCTAATCTTAAGATTACTTTACTATACACTTAAAACCTAAAGAATTTTATGTTTATCAGTGTAGTTAATAATGTTGTTCTGTATTAGTACTAGATATATTTATCACCTTTCTAGGTTCCCCATCCACGTTAATTAGAAAACAAAAAAAATGATTATTTAATACCATATTCTGCTAAGTCAGTTATAGTAGACTAGGAATCCAGAAAACTTCAAATCAAGAGGTCATACTTCGCCAACTAAGCTTGGTTAAAGCTTTATACCGGTTTGTTTCATTTGCTTTCAAGTCTAATGGAATCACTATGATAGCTTTCCCCGGGATCATAAAACACTATTCTATTAGGTCACGAACTCGTGCCACATTCTCTCTGACCGAGGTGCTATATCTTCTATCTTTTCAATTGACCCTAAAGCTAGGAAGGCTACCCTACCTTCGACTGAGAGTGTCTTCGCCTATAAACTCTTCTTGCGTACTTGAATTATAGGCTTGACACACATTTCCTCTAGGCTAGTTCATTCCCGAAAAAGAAAACTAGTTGAGTTAGCGAGGATCCTTAAGAAAGCTGGTGCCATTCTGTCAGCTTCGTCCCAATGGATATCTCTTATCTCAAACAGCAACCTAAGGAATATCTCTTTCCACATGAGGATTGAGGGGCAAGTTCTTATGGAAACCTTTTGAAGTGGGCAAACCAAGTCAAAGAAAGAAGCAACTCTCCCAGGACAGGAGAAGCTCAATTTCAAAGGTTAGGAGTTTAGTTCTAACTAGTACTGCCGAGGAGCGATTCCTCTGAACGGCAAGTATGAGTTCAACTTCCCTTTCTTCGGAGAATGGAGTCAGGGAGTGAGGAGACAGAAAGAATATTTTCATACCTTAAACCTATAGCTATCAACAGTCTGCATCTTTGGTTTTGTCAACACTGAGAAGCGAAGAGCTCAAGGTCAGGCAAGGCAGTCTAAGAGGCTATGGAATAGTTGCCTCAAAATAAGGGATTATATATATTTTACATTTATAGACAACTTTACAGATTTGTTTATAGATCTTTGAGAATTTTTTTTCATTTCCCTGAGATCGTGGAGAAGACATGTCCAGTCCAATGAATTTCAATCCCTTATCTCTCAGCTCGAAAGGGCACCAACGGTCATGTTATCATACAGGATAGCTGAGATAAAAGCTATGTTATTATGCATGGAGCCTTTTAGAAAAGCCCTTGCTTTCTTATATTGTCTAATTGAAGTGAAGTAATGAACCTATACCCGGGAGTAGCAGAAAGAATAAAATCTCTCTTATACTGGAGAGTTTTCCCCCTAAGGCATCCAAAGGCCCTTAAAACGTGACTTCATATGCTTGTAGGGTCTCTACTCATTTGCCTTCAATCCTGCCTTTTGAGGAAGAGGCCGCTAAGGAAGGCCTTCCAACCATAATGCCTCCATGGACGGGCAGCGTGCTCCATTCTTAGTATTGCACAGTTAGTCCCACATGAATAGAGGCGCGCAGGCAAGCAAATAGAAAAGTAGTCTTTCTCTGCGGCAAGCATATTCAAGTACTGAACAGCCCAAGGAGTAGGCTTCCCGATGCTGAACTCTATTCCTTAGGTTCAGAGGTTCATAGGTTCGTAGGAGGAGCCTTATGTCATAGGCCCTTCTTTCTAAAAAGTGGAGTTTTGACTGACTCTCTGTGCCTATGTGTGAAAACGAGCATGTGAACAGAACATCTTTCAAACATCAAGATGAAATAAGCCATGGGGCCGACAAACGGAACTAAGAGCTGCTCAAGGCACCACCAACCCTTGGCACAACGATCAGGTCAAGTAAAGAGATAATATTTTCAATTCATTTTTGAAGCCATGGGTACCAAGCAATCCGTTAGATCTATTTCAGTTGCCAATAAAATGGAATATAGGGAACTCTCTGTCTAAGTGGTTAATCCGACAAGTCAATTCTCAATGCGATGTTGCTATCCGTTCGATGATCCCAGTAAGTGATGATATGTGCTCTTATCTGTCTGTTATAACTGTAGGTAGTGCCCCCTCCATCTTTCTTCTGGGGTTTGCTTCCGAAAGGGTCTTAGACCTCATCTTGGGAAAAACATGGTTTAGGTAATTGATCTACGCGAGACCTTCCATTGATCTAGGGAGCCTTCCATTGATCTAGGGAGCCTGGTGTAGTTTCTTTCCCAAAGAACTCTTTTTCAATCCATATGGACAAAAGAGGCTATCTTCCCCCATTTTACCAGCAAACCCTTTTTTTTAGTCAGGCAAGGACTCTCGGTTAGCCCTTTTTTTGTTCTTTGGTCATTTCCGGCAACTTGGTAGATCTACTGAACCTTTTCCAAAAGAGAGTTTTGAAGGGTTGCGAAACTAGTAACCTTAGTCCCATAACTCGATTTAAGGCCCCCTCAAGGTTAGGGGCACTCAAAAGCGCCATTGCCAACGGTGCAATCTATGGTGCCTCTAAGGCATCCAACCGATCCTTACCCTTCCAAGTGATAAAAAGTACACCAGACTTTTTGATCAGCTTTGCTCACGAATTCACATTCGATGAATCCTATATTTATTGGGGAAGGTTTTGATTCTTTGCTCAGCTTGGATCGTAATTGAAAACTCTCCGAAAGGGGGAAGTCACAAACGAATCCTTTGACGGCTGATGAAGAGTTTTCTGAGCCAGGATCACATCCTTTGAGGATATAAATTGAACTATAGAAAGAAGGGTTCTATTCGATGAAGAGTTCCCTAGCTGGAGGGCTTTGCACCGAGAATGAATGAATGAAATAGTGGAGTCTTAATAAGAGTAAGGATCGAACACCCGATTCCTATAACAAACAACTCTATGAAAAGAGGTTGAAAATCGCATTTTGGGAAATCTTTATTCCCGGTGAAGTGCCTTGGAATCTCATTGAGAAGCATGACAATGGGTACGACCTCTTGTGAAATCAGTCGTTCAAGCTCTTTCCTACCCCTTTCTATTTCGAGTTCTTTGAAAGGTGAAAGAGTAAGAAGCTAGACCGACTTGCTCTTAAATTAAAAGCAGCAAGAGCAAGTAAGTAGGCTTTTCTCCACAAGAACAATCTTGACTTTCTTTAGACTTTATAATAAAAGGCCCTTTAAACGATCGCAAATGGCCTGAAATGTAACGACCTATGAGAGAAGGGTTTTTAGAAAAGAAATCATACCTCCTAGGGTGGGCTACTAAGTGGAACCAGACCATTCAATTTGCCATTTGCACTCTCCTAGGGTGCGATCGTAGGAAGCTCTATTAGAGAATTCAATTCCCCGCCCAATAAGATTGATCATGCCCTGCTGCTTGTCTTGGAATCAAACTAGCCTATCATGCCCTTTTTTCATTCCTATATGGACCCATATTCCTATGTTCTTCCAATATTTACTGTATTACTGGGATTCCTATTTACTGAACCATATCAAAGAAGCTACTTTCTTTCTGGCTTTTATACCCAGGTATAAAGGGATAGACAGTCTAAGAGAGTGCTAAGAAAGAACACATACCTATCACTTTTGGAAGGTTTGGAACCCTCGATTCATCCGACTCAAGGAGAAAAAGAGAACAAGATGGGGGGGCTTACCTCCTTGTTTCCTTTTACCTATGCCATGATGCTCATGGTCAACTTATCTCTAATTGGATTTCCTTATCTTTCTTCTTCAAATTACAAGTTCAGATTTGGGGAGAGTGGATAGGACAGGGTGGTGGATGACATAAAGAAAGGGAAGGCCCATCCCGTGCTTTCGAGCGATTCTTCCCGAAAAAGGCAGATCTTTTTCTTTCCATCCCAAATAGAACAATTGAATAGGGACTTAGATGTGACCAAGGTGCTTGCAAGCTTAGGGTTAGCAGGTTGTTGGCTGGGAGAGATGGTAAAAGAATGAAACCTTCAAGAGACCATGTTTAACAAGCCAGCTGAGGAAGAACAATCTCCCCCAGCAATACCAATCCTCCCTAGTTTAATCAGAATCAAGAACTGCGGAGAGGTTCTAACCGGCCTAGCCTAACCAACCGCTACAAGCGGGCAGGAAATAGATGTGGTGGAGACTCAAGTCAAGGTGATGGATCACTATCACTATAGATAGATACTTTCCCTAGACTGTGTTCAATGGTACCTGATATGCCAACAAGGGCTTACTAAGAGATCTTGCATGTTTTATATGGTGCTTCTTATGTCTTTCCATAAGAAGAAGTATGAGTAGAGCTGCTCTTCCCCTATTCTGAATCCCACTTCTTATGTCTGTCAACAGGAGCCCAGCCCCTGGTTCAATCGATAGATAGGCCAAAAACATATTTCTGGACAAATGAACAGACCTTTCCTTTTGCCAACAAACCGGTCAAACCAGTAACTAAGTTCATGCGTTAGTACCACGTCCAGGATCTTTGGAAAGGGAAAGCTCAAATGATATCTAATGGGATGGGCATGCTCCCCACTGCTCTATGATTTATTATAGTCATACTCTGTTTCGTACCTGGTAGCTAGCCTTTCGCTTCCTCCTTGTACTACATTTTTACTTGAATTCTCCCTGAAAGTGAGAACGCACTATATGCCTTTAAAATAAAAATAAGGCTGGAAAAAAAAGAGAGCTCCTTTCTTTTCTAGCTTTGGCGGGAGGAATGAAAATCCTATCCTATACGAAGGCCTATATACAAAAAAAGCACTTTGCCTAGAATCTCAAGTTGCCTCCCCTCTCCTCTGAGGCCAATCGCATCCACTGTTGGAGCCCCTCGCCTTTGAGTACAGTAGCAGCCCAGACATAGACCTAATTAGGGGCCTAAACTCTTGAGTAGATTGCCCATGGAAGGGAGCTTACTCCAAGATCTGACTCCCCCCGTATAGGAGTTCGGGAAGGGCAGAAGTAAACAAAGAGCGGTAGAAGAGAATAAAGTGTTGCGCCTATTCATTTCTTTCATAGCTGGAGCAAATGGAAGGAGACATCGTGCAAGCCGAAGACTTTGACAGGTGTCGGTAGGCATGCCTCTGATAAGGGCTCGATCCTGAGAATCAATCCCAATCAAATCTATGGAAGGGAGACCCTCTATCCTCTTAATCTTTAGAGTAGATTTATATATAGGATAATAAGTCCATTGCGGTGCCCAAGACAAGGCAAGATGAATAGGAATGTTGAAGGGACATAAGGCTCAGCTAAGGTAAGGAAAGACCCTGACCATCTAGGTCACCAATCTTCTTTTGGCTCGCAATAAAGCTAGGGTCCTAATCAAGCAACTAGTAGTCCTATCTATCCACCTCTTCAGACACAATATCTTGAGTGCCTATGATGGTGACCACATCTTCTGACATGTGATGTTTGGACATAGAATCGAGTCCTTGTGAATAGGAAAAGCCATGGGCTCTTATTTTATGATGGTAGGGACGATTGCTTCCATTACTGACCAGAAAGACACCAAATTCTCCTTTAGGTGCTTCAACTGCAGTATAAGTAGAAGGAGCTGGTACGAAAAAACCTTCTGTATAAGGTTCGAAATGGTGAATTTAGGTAGAGTAGACCGATGATCCTATAGTCATTTGGCTGGCTATTGAAAGAAAAATCTTGCATCTACTTCCCCTATTATATAACCGGTCCCATTTCTCTCCAAACCTAACGTGGTAGTTTCCTATCATAGGGCTTTCTATCTATAGATTAAGCCATTACCAAGGAGCTAAATCGTTCAGAACTCAGTTGACTGCTTCTATAGAGAAGGCAGAGCATCCTTGGCTCAGCATTATAGCACATAGGACTTCGGTGCTACTACAACTCGAAGCGCCTCGCTATGAGAATTTAGCTTTGTTAACGCTCGGCAAAGTCTTGAACCATCGCGCTAACCGTTCGCCTTCTCAATAGCAAAAGCACTTCTCTTTGCCCCTTAACCGTAAGTAGAAGGACAAGAAAGAGATTATTGGATCACTTCCAAACCCAAACAATCAAAAATAATCAAGTATTCGCAATCACCCATAGAAAACAATACTTCCCACATCAACTATGTAAACAGATGGGTCAATAAACTCAAACCCCAATATCAAAATGGAGGTTGAATTTGTAAAACAATACTGACAATGATGTTTAACATTTTTAGAAATTCATTAGTGAAAAACATTTCGAAAAAATGATCAAAACTACTTAAAAATTTCCATTTTAG
The DNA here is from genome assembly GCA_037074985.1 of Solanum bulbocastanum. Taxonomy (NCBI): domain Eukaryota; kingdom Viridiplantae; phylum Streptophyta; class Magnoliopsida; order Solanales; family Solanaceae; genus Solanum; species Solanum bulbocastanum. The sequence goes on along the minus strand of CM073597.1, from coordinate 16,243,082 downwards.
CTAAGAACTTTGGTTCTTGAAAAACCTTCCCATTAACCCACCAAAACCCCATATTTTGATGTTAAAACTCATGATTAATCAATAGAAAAATGAAGGTTTAGGATCAAGAGAACTTACCCAAATAATCTGGCACAGAAAATCCTTTCAAATTTCGCCACCAAGGGTTCCCCAATTCAAAAATAGTGAAATGCAGTTGTTGCTTAAGCCCTAAAATTTGCAAAACCCTCTCAAATATCCCTTAAGAAAACTAGAGGTTCGCTAAAAATGTGGGTGTCACTTAAGCAAAGCCTCCTTTGAAAGAGGAAGGTCACTTAAGCGATAGGCCCATCACTTAAGCGAAGGTTGCTTAAGAGACTGGCATACGCAAAAGCGAAGCCTATGGACATCAACAACTTCTGCCAATTTCCAAAACTTAGAAATGACCATGAGATTCATTTGAAATCCCCTAGACACAACCACATATGCAAATAAATTATACTAGACGTTCCAGATTTAATGGAACCGTCAAAATAAGAATTTGAGGTCTCCTTAACCCAAAATTTATGAAAACCACAAAAAACTAAACCACACCTAAAACAGCTAGAACAAGCTCAACACTTCTTAAAAATCAACCAAGACCTCACCTAGGCCCAATATCATCCCCCAAATCCAACAAAACTTTTAAAATTCTAATTTGAGCATCCTAACCCCGAATGTTAACCAAAGTCAATCCAAACGCTAAATTTTGGCAAATTCACAACTTAAGACCTGAAGTTCTCAAAATGATTTAGAATTTGATGTCGACAACTCTCATGGATCAAATTTTACTTTGCAGGACTAATGGAATCGATGGAATTCTATTCCGATACTCGAAACTCCAAAAGACCCGAAAAACCACTTTCTTAACAACTTGGCCTTTAAAACGCACAAACTTACCAAATTCTCAATTTCTAACTCAAAGTTCAAAACCAACTTTTCAAAATCCATCATAAAAGACTCGGGGTCAATATTAAAAGGGGCAAAATTGTCAATTCATGAAACTTTTTGAAAATGACCGACTAGGTCATTACGTTATCCATCACTAAAAACCATGTTCGTCCTTGATCATAAACCAAAAGAAAGTACCTAGAGATTTGAAAAGCTAAGGATATTTGGCACGCATTCGCCTTACCAACTGAACGACACTTCCACTCGCATTCATTGAAGCAATCTCTTTATTACTAAGTTTCCAGACCTGCCTATCCAAAATGGTTATAGGCTCCTCCTCAAAAGATAAGTCTAGAACCAACTCAACTAAATCAACAGAAAGTACACGGGACTCATCTCTCACACGACTCAAAATCTTAAAGTGTCCAATGAATATATGGCTAAGTTTTCCCTTATTTACGAAAGTCATCAAACCCTTCATGGGTAACACTCGGAGCTAAACATGTTCACCCAACAAGAACACTAGAGCTCAAACTGTTCGATTCGCATAATTATTATGTCAACTCTGGGCTATCAACATTCTACCCTGGATCATACGAACCTGCTCCATAGCATCTCTAAGCAAGTCTGTATCCAAATAGTCCATCTCAGCTGAATCAAACCATTTGATCGGATATATACATCGTCAGCAATACAATGCCTCAAAAGGGGTCATCTGAATACTAGAATGATAACCTTGTTAAAGGCAAATTCAACTAAGGGCAATTGTCCGTCCCATATAGCACCAAAATCAATCACACAAGCTCGGAGCATATACTCTAGCACCTGAATCGTCCACTCGAATTGACCATCTATCTTAGGATAAAAAGTTATACTCATTATTAACTGAGTACCCAAGCCATGTTGCATAAACTTCCAGAAATTGGAAGTGAACAAGGAAACTCGATAGGAGACAATAGAAATGGAGACTCCTTGTAATCACACAATATATCTTATATAAAGTTCGACCAGCTTCTCCACTATATACTTACCTGAATTAGGATGAGATGAAAGGACTTGGTAAACCTATCAACAACCACCCAAATAGAATCATAACCACATATATTGGTTGGTAGTCCTACAGAAAAGTCGATAGTGCTCCCACTTCAAAAAAGCAATAGGAATCCTTTAAGGTATGCCTCCAAGCTGCTGATGCTCATACTTGACTTGTTGGTAAGTCAAATACCTTGAAACAAAATCTACAATATTCCTTTTTATACCACACCACTAATTATGTTGGCACATGTCATGATATATATTTTCCACACTCAGATTGATGGAATATCGGGGACAATAAGACCTTCTCAAGAATTAGTATAATCTACTCACCCACCATGGGCACACAAGTCCTGCCTAAAATCCACACGACACCATTATAATCAAGGACAACCTCCTTGGTTTCCCCTTTCATCACCTTGTCTATGATGAGACATAGTGTCGTGTCATCAAACTGGTGCTCATGAATCTACTCAACTAAGGAAGAACAAGACTCAATGAAAGCAATAAAACCACTCGTCTCCTCAGAAATGCATAACCAGACAATACTATTGGCTAACCTTTGAACATGTCTAGTCAATAGTCTCTTATCTATACTAATAGAGGCAAGACTTCCCATGCTAGAGGTTTTCCTACTTAAAGCATCGGCCACCACATTGGCCTTCCCTGGATGGTATAAGATAGTACTATCATATTCCTTCAATAGCTCAAGCCATTTGTGCTGCCTCAAGTTCTCATATCTCTCTGACTGAAGATATACTTAAGACTTTTTTGATCTGTGAAAACCTCAAAATAAACTTCATATAAATAATATCACCATAGCTTAAGCACAAACACTACGGCTGTCAACTCTAAATTATTGGGAGGGTAGTTCCTCTCATAGGTCTTTAACTTTCTAGAAGCATGAGAAAGAGCCTTAGCTTTTTGCATCAAAACGCCACCCAACACAACTCTAGAAGCATCTTATTAAATGGTGAAATCAACACCTCCTCAGTTAAATTCAGAATGGGAGCCGACGTCTACAAGGTCTTGAGCCTTTGAAAGCTCTCCTCACACTCATCAGACCACTGATAACTCACACTCTACCGAGTCAATCTAGTCAAAGGAGATGCAACCGTCCCACAAAACACCTAATCTCAATAATCAATGTAGGTTTGGTCCAACCCCTAACTACCTCAATCTTGGTTGGGTCCACCTAAGCACCCTTCTTGGACACCATGTGTCCTACTTATACAAAATCATTCTAAAACTCACACTTTGGGAACTTGGTATAAAACTTCTCATCCATCAATCTCTGGAGCAAAATCCTCAAATGCTAATCGTGGTCCATCTTAGTCATAGAGTACACCAAGATGTCATCAATAAATACTATCACAAAGGAATCCAAATAAGGTCAGAACACCCCATTCATCAACTCCGTAAATGCTGCAAGGGTGTTAGTAAAAAATTAAAGACATCACAAGAAACTCATAGTGCCCAAAACAAGACCTTAAGGATATCTTAGGGATATCTGATGCTCTAATCTTTAGTTGATGATAAACGGACCTCAATTCAATCTCAAAAAATAGAGATGTACCCTGAAGCTGATCAAACAAATCATCAATACGAGGAATAGGATACGTGTTCTTCTTTGTAACTTTGTTCAACTATCGATAATCATTACATATCCTCATGATCCATCCTTCTTCCTCAAAAACAACACAGGAGCACCCTCATGAGGAAAAACTAGGGTGAATAAACCCCTTACTTAGTAAATCCTGCAACTTATCCTTTAATTCTTTCAACTTAACTGAAGTTATACGATAAGGTAGAATGAAGATGGGTTTAGTGCCCGACTCCAAGTCAATAGAAAAATCAATATCTCTATCCAGAGGAACACTTGGAAGATCAATAGGAAACATATCTACAAACTCTCAAACCATAGGCATAGAATATATGGGAGATGGATCAACACTAGTATCCCGAAGGAACGCCAAGTAGGAAAAACACCCTCTATAAACCAATCTGTGAGCTCTAATGAAGGAGATAACTTTGCTAGGGTAAAAACAACTAGCACCCATCCACTTAACTCTAAGGACACCCGGCATCGCTAAGGTCGCAGTCTTAGCATAACAATTAAGAATTGCATGATGCGGAGCAATCCAATCCATACCTAAGATAATATCTATCTATACCATCCCCAAAATGATTAGGGCCACCCAAGTATCATACCCAACCAAAGAAATAAGAAAGGATTGATACATATGATCAACCACTATAAATTCACCCACTGGTATAGAAACTTGAATAGGCACAAGCATGTAATCCGACATCATATCAAACCCAACAGAAAAATAGGTAGACACATATGAGAAATTAGATCCCAAATCAAATAATATAGACACAGGTCGATAGCAAACTAGGACGATACCTGCGATCACAACATCAAAAGTCTCAGCCTCAGGCCCCCTAGGAAAAGCATAACACTAGCCATCTTGGCCGCCTGTAACATGAGTAGAACCTTTACCTCCACACTGGGAGTTGGAGCACCTTACTAGAAGTCCTACCACCTCTACAAGTCTAAACTTTACCTCAACACCATGGCCGGAGGAACTGAATCCCTAGTCGGAGCAGCTGGATAAGAATATTGAGATCCAAAATAAGTGTTTAGGGAACATTGTTGTGTCATATGACTTGGGTCCCCGCAAGTATAAAAATATCTCAACACAGCTAACTATTGCTGCTATCCATACTAACTACCATGGCCACCTCAGCTAGAACCATAGGATACTCAGGCTAATTTTCCATTTTCAGCTATTGGCATAGAAACATGAACCAACCCACCACACTAGAAGGAAACACTACCCTTATGTGAACTTTTACCTCCAGATGAGACACCATAAAACTAACTAGAAGAAAGGGCCCTCTTGGGCTCCCCAAACTCCTCTTAGACCATCAACTCCACCTGATTGGCAGTGCTCACAATGGACTGGAAGGAAGCCTCCTCTCTATCTACCCTGAACACATAAGATCTAACAGAGAAACTTAACCCTTTCACAAATCGGTGAATTCTCTTGCCTCATCCAGAACAATAGTCATAGCATGTCTAGAGAGCTCACAGAAATGGGTCTCATACTCTATCATAGATAGACTACCTTGAACCAAGCTCTCATATCTCAGATGAATTTCCTCTCTAACGCTTCAACGAATGAAGTGGTCCTGAAAAGCACTAGAAAACACATCCCACTCTACCGAAGGAGACCCAATTTGTCTATACCTCACAAAAGTCCTCCACTTCTCTTTGGCGTGACCACGTAACTCAAGTTCAACAAATTGGACACCACGAACATCCACCATATCCACTGCCTCAAGCATCTCATAGTACAAATTAAAAACCACATGAGCATCCTCGCTCTTACCACCCTAAAACTGGGGTGGTTTAATCTTCTCAAACCTCTCATAGCACTGCTGATCTGCCCTTAGCAAGATAACCTTAGGAGAAATCTGTGCACCAACAACTGGTGCAGGAACAACTAGTGGATGACCCACCTAAACATAAACACTTTGAGTCTACTCTTCCACTCTCGTCTGAGCACCAGTGCCTCGTGTACCACATACAGAAAGGTTCTCTATCAGCCCAAGAATTCTCAACAAGGTCTCATGAAACAGCAAAGCTCGAAACTCAGGAAGAACCTAGTCCTTAGCAACCTCTACCTCTGGCTGGTTCCACTCCTAGGCACAACCATTAACCGATTCTACTCCTCGAGCATGGCTTCTAGCTCAGGCCCTACGTGTACCACTAGTTGGGGTCTTAACTATAGCTTCGAGGACTACCTCCTCTCTATAATTGGAAGTTAAGGCTTTGGTCCTTGGCATCTTCCAAAAGAAATTGTAGCAACTAAGCACTAGCGAAGGTTACCACACATAAGAAGAAAAGATGAATAAATGAATGTTTCCTAACAATCTGTGTAGCCTCTTGAAGATAAGTGCAGACCTCTATACCGATCCTCAAGACTTCACTTAAACTTGGCTTATACACACATGAGACCTATGAGCCTAGAGCTTTGAAACTATTTTGTCATGAACCAAAAATGTATGTTATGACACTTGTCTATTCCGACTTGGACAAGTAAGCCTCCACCTAACAAAATTGATAGAAATGCATAAATATAGTAAAACAAGAACAAGACAACAGCGGAAAACTTGTTCATTCTAGACAATACCCCAAAATCTAATTGTCTGTCTTTGTTTCTCATGTATAACAATGCTTAAAGAAAAAGGAAAAGAGGGCCCGCCAGGATGACAAACAGCTACTTCTCAAAATCCATCACGAGCCTCAACAGTTAGGAGAAGAAGAAAAAGACCACATAGGTCTGGGCTCGAAACCTACACAAGTGTAGAAGTAAGGGGTGAGTACTAAAAGCATGGTACCCAACAATCAACCTAATAAATAATGTAACTAGTTAGAAAATGAATACTCCCGACCCTCCAACTGTACCTCCTCAAAATATAACATGCACAAAAATCTGCACAACGTAGCTTACAAGGCCCAATATTCAAAGTATAGTAGCCACAATTCAACAATTAAATGAATCAAATAAGTCAACCTCAAAGTCAAGTAGTTCAGTCACATGAAAAAGTTTATCAAGCAAGTCACGCATAAGCATCAAAAGTGTTAAGTCACATAACCAATCTCTGACTAGAACCATTTCCCATTGGTACAATGTCACTAGTTTGAACCATTTCCCATTGGATTTATATCAAATCACTAGTAGGAACCATTTCCCATCAGCTTTATATTAAACCACTAGAGGGAACCATTTCCCATTGGCTTTATATCAAGTCATTAGCAGAAACCTTTTCCGATTGGCTTTATATCAAATCACTAGGTAGAACCATTTCCCATTGGCTTTATAAATCATCACTTTTCTCATTACAATGTTCATAATCAATGCACACAAGAAATATCACACCATACGAAAAAAGACAACAATTCATAAATTTCAAGGCCACATTCATTGTTCCAAACTTTTTATCAATCAATCAGCAAGGATTACAATAAGGCAATTCACATCATCATGTTCACCAAATAGCCTTATTCATTTCAACCCTTTTTTATTCATTTAGATATAACAAGTGGAACATTTAACCCTTCACCTCATCCCCATTACTCCCAGTACATGAAACAAAGAAAACATGCAAATTCAACTTGAATACAAGGTTTAAGAGTCCATTTGTCTTAAACCAATCAAAAATCATTCTAACAGCTGAGTATTCACCTTCTTAATCACTTCTAGAGCCAAAAAATATGAAATAGTAAAGCATTCTCAATCACCCATCGAAACAACACTTCCAACATCAATTATGTAAAGAGATAGGTTAATCAACTCAAAGACCAATATCAAAATCAAGGTTGAATATGAAAAAGAATTCTTGAAAATGATGTTTAAGGCTTTTAGAAACTAATTAGCTAAAATCATTTTGATAAAGGGCTCAAAACCACTTCAAAATCTCCATTTTAGCTAAGAACTTGGGTTCTTGAAAAACCTTGTCATTAACCCACCAAAATCCCACATTTTGATGTTAAAACTAATAATTAATCAATGGAATATGAGGGTTTAGGATCAAGAAGACTTACCAACTGATCTAGCACAAAAAATCCTTTCAAAATTCACCACTTAGGGTTCCGCAAGTTCAAAAAAAGTGAAATCAGGCTGAAACCCTGAAATTTGCAGCAAAATCCCTCTCATGTATCACCTAAGGGAACCAGGGATTCGCTTAAGCGGATCCCGCCAAGAACGTGAGTATTGGTTAGGCATAGCCTCCTTCACAAAAGGGAAGGTCTCTTAAGCGACAGGCCCATCTCTTAAGCAGTTGTCCTTCGCAAAAGCAAAGCCTGCAGACACCAACAACTTCAAACAATTTCCAACACATCAAAAGGATCCTTGGGATTGGTTTGGAACCCCATACACACTGATGTGAGGCCAAAAATACATATTTTAAGCATTATTTGCCTCACATTTATTATTTGTATTTATCCTTTTTGAGCATGCATTTTATAGATTGTGCTAAATAGTATATTTTATTTGTAGAATTAAATTGGTGTGAAGATGAAGAAATTTGGAGTTAAAACAAATAAAAGATGAAAAATTATAGAAGAAAATCAAGCAGACATTTTAATGGATTGTATTGAATAAAATAATATCTACATATATGAAGTGCAGAGGATTGTAAATTGCAAATTGTGAATTGAAATATGTGCCATGTCTCACTCATAGAAGGCAGCAGCATCAAACACCATTGAGGCAATGCAGAAACGTATTTGTTACTGTTTCAAGCATATAGCAATTCCAATTTCTTTTGGTTTTGGTTTCCCAATTTTTGTTGAACGCGATTATTTTATTTAGGGTTTTGTATATCTATACATAGTCCATAAGAATAATTATTAGATAGAGGAGATACTTGGGAGATACTTTTGTAGGGAAAATTCATTATAACTTTTAGGGCTCTTTCATCTTTTTCTTTTCTTAGGCATAAGTAGCTAAAGACCCTTGTTCTTGGGCTGTGGCTACCCATGATTTTTTAGTATTGAATTTTATGGGTTGAAGTTGATTATCGCATAAATTGTTTTTTTGTTCTTAATTTAGTATTTTAAGATTGGCCACTATTGAAATAAACTCATTGTCCACATTGAACTGGGGAGAGGAATAGGAGGATAGAACGTGGGAAAAAAGAGCATGATCTTCTCTAGAAATTAGGGTTACTATGTATCTAGGATAGGGATATACATAGAGATCATGCTTGATTACTAAACAAGATGGTAACTTAATTCTCCTCAATTAGTTCAGTCTATCCTTGCTCAATGATGTAGTTAGACTACCAATTGTGATAGGCAATTAGAGGTCGGGAGATCATGGTCAGACATTGAACCTTGTAAATTAGTGATTGATAACTAATTGAAGTCCATAGAAAAATATACTATGCATGAATTCTAAGTAAGCACATCCCTTAAATTTCCCCTATCATTAGTATACGTCTTTTATTCTTGCATTTTATCATGGTAATATCTTTTGGTATGCTTGAATAAATAATCAAGATTAGTATAATTTATTAAAAAGTTAATTGGCAAGTCCTTTGGGTTTGATAATCCATCTCTTTTAGGGCCACTATACTACTTTTGCAACTACGTACACTTACCTGTGCAATTGGAAGCAACACACAAACCCCATATATAAATTAGTTATACTTGATTGTCTGAACTTAATGGAATCGTAAAAACATGAATTTGAGGTCTCCTTGACCCAAAATCCCTTAAAACCACAAGACACTAACGCATGCCTAAAATGCCTAAAATAAGCTCGGGACTTCTTAAAAATCAATCAAGACATCACCTAGCCCTAAAATCATTCCTCGAATCCAACAAAAATCTCAAAATATTGATCCGAGCATCCGAACCCCGAATATTGAACAAAGTCAACTCAAAGGCTAAATTTCCACAATTTAGCAACGTATGACCTCAAATCCTAAAAAGACTCAGAATATGAAACTGACAATTCTCAGTCATTACAATTCATATTTCAGGACTGATGGAATTGGTTGAATTCCATTCTAACACTCAAAAATCCAAAAGACCCCAAAAACCACTTTCTTCACAACTTAGCCTTTAGAACTCATAAACTTACAAGACTATCAACTCTTAACTCAAAGTTTAAAACCAACTTTTCAAACTTGATCATAAAAGACTCCGAGACGATATTAGGATGGGAAAATAGTCAATTCATGAAACTTTCTAAAAATTACCGACCGAGTCATTGCAACCTATAACCCAGAATGAGAAGTAATTAATATGAGGGTAGAAGCAAGCAAAAAGAGAATTCTAAGCAACAAAATACGACAAGACCGGAAGAAAACCAAAACTATATACATAATGATCCCTCCCAAAACCTAGATGTCACAAGTATAGAGTTGTGTTAACAAAAGAGTAGAAGTATCATAACTGGACCAAAACAAAGTTGTCTCAAAAAGCAAAAGATGAGCTTTACAAGGTCCATAAGGAGACAAGCTAGTCAAGGAAGCCAAGTGGTCACTCTCATCTCTAAACCCCCACCCAATTCATACTAGTCATCATTAATTCACACATTCATGCTCAATCTAGATATAATGGAAGTTGTTGCCTTCTTGTAAGTCGACCGCGATCTCTCCATGATAGAAGGCTGGAGCTTTTACTTTTCGAGTGGCCTGTAAATGCTGCCACGCTATCAGGAATAGGATCACAACATCAATACAGTTGTACAGAAACTAAAATCACAAAAAATAGAGATGAACCAATTTTAGACTCAAATATGAATTGTGGGATTTGTGCCTGAATTTCTAGAATTGACTCTTTCAAGAGGTCCTAATGTAACATCCCTCCATATAAAGAGCTTGATTTAGAAAGAACTAATTTGGAAAGAGCCAAATTTGAAATTTTACAAGTTATGCTTGAGTTGTGAGTTTTGGGTCAACTTCAAATAGCCATAACTTTTAGTACAAGATGATTTAGGTGGGCCATAAGACATCAAATGAAATTTCTTGGAATCCTCTTTCCAATTCGACAAAGTTTGCTAAATATTGAACTCGTATGAGGAAGATATGCCCGTTTGAAGTCAGGTCGTCTAGCTAAGGAAGTTTACCCAAACTAGTGAAGGGTATTTTGGTCTTTCCCTTACCCTATCAGCTTAAAACAAATTTAGTAATATTTTTGGGGTAAAATCTGATTTGGGTCAATTTTCATAATTCCAAAATATTCTTAAAGGGAAGAGTTCAAGAAGAGAAAAAGAAAACAGAGGGAAGGTTCAAGGCGTTCATTGAGATTTCTTATGGATCAAAACTTTTTTCGCCAAGGGTTACATCCCAAAGAGGTATGCGTGTTCTCATAGTGTTGGGTTCGTTCACCCACACTCTAATCATCCTATTTAACGCAAATCTAGTTCTAAGTGAATTGGGAAGAAACCATTTGATTCTAGGCGAATTAGGGTCAGAAAACAAGAAAGAAAATTCGCCGGGGAGTTCTGGGCTGAGGCTGGCATGCCGCCCCACCAATGCACCAGAAGAGGTCTTCTGTAGTTCAAGAGCTAGCGCACTATGCCACTCAATGCGCAAGGGTCGCCTTCCCCCACCCCTTCTCCGTAATTTGACACGTCTGAGTTCTTTCAATGGGTACTTTTACTCCCTATTAAATCTAACTACTCTAAACTACATATAAGCATTGAGAAATCTTACATAACGTAAATCATAACCCTTGAATTAATAATTCAAACTCAAGGTAGATTTAAAAGTTAAGTCTTGAGAGTTCTTTCAAGTCATTTTGAGAAGTCTTTTACAATCTTTTAAAACTTGTTTTAAGACTTGAGTATTTGAGTTTAAGGATGAGGAGAGTAGAGTTTATTTTTTTAAAATGATATATGGGAACTAAGTAATCCCAAGAGTAAATGTTTCTACATTTAAGAAGAAAGGAAACACCAATTTTCAAAAGAGTTCATGAGGAATTTTGTGAACTATATCATTTAAGAGAAACCAAAAGAGTTCATGAGGAACTAAGTACTTGAATTTTGTGAAAATGTTTTTTTAAACATATGAGCTAAGTTATATTTTGGGAGTAGTATTGAGCACCGATATGGGGGAGAGTTCTAACAACTCAGAACCTTCATAATCCATGTAGCCAACATGGATAGAAAGGGTCATACTTTTTAGATGATTTCTTATTACTTTTTAAGCATAGCTTAGTTGAGGAGCTCTATACCCCAGTGAGGTATAGAACAGTTTTGGCAACATGGATGAGACATTGTATCATCGAATAGCTCATACTGATGGTTTTCGATTAGAGAATCTCCCAAACAGAGTTTATTTTGTATTTTTACATACAAACTGAGTTACGTTGTATTTTCCAATACATTGAGTGGTTATCTACTGTTTTGAAAAGATTTTTTTTATCTCACATTACTATTATTATTTCTTTTATATTGAAATGAGTTGAGTTTGAGTTGAGTTGAGATGACTTAAGTTGTTTCTTCAATTCAAGTTCAAGCTTTTGTCTTGTTTTAGATTTCCCATTGCATGCTCATACATTCCATGTATTGATTCCATTTGGCCTGCATCTTTCATGATTTCATGATGTAGATACAAGTAACCAGGATCATCAACCAGTGCTTCGTTGATCTAGTTGAGTTCCAGAGTTGTTTGGTGAGCCTCCTTGCTTCTAGAAGATCCCTTCTTTATCTTTAGTTATTTCAAATTGTTAGGATGATCGGGGGTTATGTCCTAACATCCCTCATAGTATTAGAGGCTTCATAGATATATAGACAATAGTAGTTCATGAGTCTTGTTCATTTTAGTTGTTATGTTCTAGACTTGAGTTGCCCTTGAGGCCAGTTTAAATGTTTTATTTATCAAATATTCTTAGAGTATCTTTTGAGATATTGAGTTAAAGTTTACTTTTGAGTTCTTTTATTGTTGAGTAAGCCTTCTACTGAGTATTGAGTCAGGCCAAGGGTTCACTTGGGGCCAACAATGTTCTCGAGTGCTGGCCACATCAAGGTTGTAGGCTCGGGATGTGATGAACTTTATATTAGAGCACAAAGTTCAAGAGTCCTAGGGTGTCTATGAAGTCGTGTCTGTAGATTCCTAGTTATCAGTGTGAACAGCGCCACATCTGTAATTAAGAGGTTGCGACATTTAGGAACTATCTCACTTTTTTTATACACTTTTTGTGAGATAGAGTTTATCTCTATAAAGTTTCTTTCTAACACGTGCATGCGTGTATCTTTTAGATCATGCCTCCACGAAGAGTTGTCTGAGGTCTTCTTGCTAGGAAAAATGATGATCCTCGAGATCAAGGGGTAACCAATGTACCAAAAATGCAACTCCATGAAGAGGTCACTAATGCTGAGTTTCGGGATGCTATCTGGATGTTGAGTCAAGTGATGGCCAACCAAGCTGGTCAGCAGAAAGGGGATCGATAGGATATGGTAGATACATCCAGAGTCTATGACTTCTTAAGGATGAATCCTCCAAACTTCACCGATTCAAGTGTTACTGAGGATCTAGAAAACTTTGTGGAAGAGTTACAGAAAGTTTTTGAGGTTATCCATATTACTGGTGTTGAGTGAGTGGAACTAGCTACATACCAACTGAAAGGTATTGCTAGAGTCTTGTACGACAAATGGAAGAAGAGTAGAGCGGAGGGTGCACCAATTATGAGTTGGGTTGTGGTTGAAGCTGCGTTCATGGAGCATTTCTTTCCCCATGAACTGAGAGAGGCAAAGGTAAGAGAATTCCTCACTCTTAAGCAGGAATCCATGAGTGTACATGAGTACAACCTCAAGTTCACTCAACTTTCCCATTATGCTCTGGAGATGGTTACTGATATGAGGCAGGATGATCTTTTTTGTTTTTGGGTTGTCTTGTCTTTCATGTAAGGAGAGCAAGGAAGTTATGCTAATCAGAGATATGGACATTGCCAGGCTTATGATCCATTTGCAATAGGTTAAGGAAGATAAGTTGAGGGATAAAAAATAGTTTCTGAACAAGAAAGCTAATATAATAGGAAATGAGTTCGAGCAACAGAAGAGTAATGCAAAACTGGTCATCTTTTCAGCAAAAGCTAAATAGACCTGCTCCATCGTTTGCTAGTTCACCTGCACTAAGGAACAGAGGTGAGTTCAAGGATCAAAATTCTCAGAACTTCAGAGCTAGACCTGCAAAGTCTCAAGGTTGTATGTCACAAAGAGGTAATGAGACTCAAGCATGTGCTAAGTAAGGTAGGAACCACCCAGGAGCGTGTCATGATGGCTTCACTGATTGCTTCAAATGTGGTCAAAATTCTCACTTCATGAGAGAGTGCCCTAAGAATAGGCAGGGTAATGGTAATGGGGGCAATAAAGCCCAATCTTTTTCAGCAGCTCCGCCATACGTAGTTGCACCTAGAAGAGCTACTTTAGGGACAGGTGGAGGAGCAAACTGTCTGTAAGCTATCACCGATCGTCAAGAGCAAGAGCATTCACCAGATGTTGTCACTGGTATGATCAAAGAGTTTACTTTGATCTTTATACATTTCTATATCCAGGTGCAAGTTAATATTTTGTGAATTTATATATAGCAATAAGGTTCAATATTATTCTCGAATAACTTCTTGAGCCCTTCATTGATTCTACACTTGATAGTAAGTCTATTCTAACTGAGAGAGTTTATCTTGATTGTACCATTTATGTTAATCACAAGGACACCATGGCTGACTTAGTCGAGTTAAACATGGTAGATTTTGATGTTATTCTTGGCATGGAAGGCCTTCATGCCTGTTATTCCTTAGTTGATTGTAAAACTCAAATAGTTAAGTTCCAGTTTCCTAATGAGCCATTTATAGAGTTAAGGAGTAGTTTAGCAGTGCCTAAGGGTCATTTTATTTCATACCTTAAGGTGAGTAAGTTAATTTCCAAGGGGTGCATCCGAGTTACTGACTCTAGTGTTGAGACGCCACTTATTCAGTTAGTTCAAGTTGCAAGTGACTTTCTAGAGGTTTTTTAAGATGATCTTCCTGCAGTCACTTCGGAGAGAGAAATAGACTTCGGTATAGATATTCTTCCAGATACTCTTCCTATCTATATTCCGACATATAGAATGTCTCATTTTGAGTTGAAAGAGTTAAAAGAGCAGTTGAAAGATCTTCTTGAGAAAGGTTTCATTCGACCAAGTGTCTCCCATTGGAGCGCTGATGAGTCCACAAATTGGACTCATTTAGGGCTATATTTTGATATAATTAGTGTCCTCAAATGCATATTTTGTCATAATATTTGATAAAAACCCTTAAGTTTCAGGTATTTGGAGTTGGAGGGAAATCATGGACACTACTTAGCAAAAAGGAACAAAGGCAAATAAAAGAATGAACAAATGCATATATGAGAATCACCGAACCCATTTGGCGTGTCACCAAAAGGTCTTATCCTCGCCTTTTGTTCCATTGTGCTGAGCCTTGAAAGAAAGGATCAAATCGGCACTGAAAATGAGCAAGCAACATGTCGCTGAGCAGTTTCATGAAGCATTACTATGTCGCCCAATGATCCAAAACACGATGATGCTAAATGAAAGAGCAAGACGACAATGAAACCTACCAAAGGGCGGATCATCGAGTTGATGGACGATATCCATGAATGGCATCGAATGATCCAATGCAGCACAGATTTTTGAAAATAACAAATACTGTTGAGAGTTGTAGTTTAGTATCAGATTTTTAAAATAGAATTTTTAACATAGAAATTTTTGTTCTAAGTATGGAGAGGGTTTCGAAGAACTTGAAGATTCAAAAGGTTTCAACTCCAAAAATTTGGACTTGGGTATTGTGGATTCTTCACTCTTGGCTTGTTTTCAGACTTAAATATTCATACCCATTTGAATGCAAACTCATATTAGTATAAATTTCTATCTCTTTTACATGTATAGCTAAAACCCCAATTCTTGGGGTGTGATTTTGTGAATATGGGTTAGATTATCTGTTGGGTCTTGCTTGTTGATGCTTTCTGTTTTGTTTAGATGTGATTTCATTTAGTAGCTGTGGTGGAACTTAATGAAATTGTAGTTGCAAATACGATTTCACCTTTGTGTTTTCGCTTGCTCGAGAGAGAGGTCGTAAAACTAAGACTACTAAATTGATGGCCGGTGGGATGGGGTTGACATGAGGTTCAGCTCGAGAGAGTGAACCCTAGTCCTTATCCCACATACTTAGATCGAGAGAGTGAGTGGACTAAGGCGGAGCCTATTCTTCATGCGGCAACTCGGTGTTCGTTAAAAATCGAGTTAATTCAGGGTAAGTTGTTCGAGAGAGAATTTACCCCACTATAGTCTAGCCTAGTCACAAATATTCAATGTATTTATTGTCAAAAGCATGTACCCAATAGTTTAGTTTATCCCGTATTCTTATCACATCCCAAGAATCCCATCTCCTTGATTAGTACTCTTTCCATTTTTGTTGTTTTTTCTTACTTGTGACAAACCCCCATTGATAATTGACGCTTGCGTCACCCTTTAGATTTAACTTGTTTGTATTCGACAATGTTTTTAGCTATGACTAATTAGAACTAATTTTTATTTTTCTATTAATTCTCAAGCCTACTCCCTTGGGACTCGACCCCAACCCTTGGTTGGTTTACTTTACTATTGTACGATCGTAAGCTCTTACATTGGAAGTTGTGTCTTGATTACGCAAATATCAAAATGGCGCCGCTGCTGGGGAATGGTGTTACTTGAGAATTCTTAGTTTAGTAAAAAAAATTTCTTCTTAGTTGTAGTTTACTTACTTAATTTTTAGTTTTGTTTTGTGTTGCTTGTTTGTGTATTGAAGCAGAAAAATGGATATGAAGGATCATTATGGGTATAAAATAGTTCACCCCTTCTTGAAACTATTGAACCTTAGGGACAACCTCCTAACATTCAAACAAGTAGGGGATGAAACTATTCAGGAAATGTGGTTAAAGTTTTAGGCAGTGTTGCAGCCTTGCCCCACTCATGGGATGATTGACTAGGTGCTACTAGAGAGCTTCTGTAGGGGTCTTGGACCTAAAAATAGAAGTAATGTTGATCAACTTTTCACGGGTGGTATGCTACACCAACCCATGAAGTCGTAGCCAAACTCCTAGATTGCATGATTGAAGCCAACAAGGAGACCAACAAGAAACAAGAGTGGGATGTAGTATTAACTCAGTTGGATATCTTATACAAAAGAGTCTTGGAGTTGGAATCATAGGCCTTGAAAAGGGACAAACATTTCTCCCTGCGAGAGTGTACAAAGGGGAAGATGAAGGAGGGTATACAAAATGATGAAGTCCTCTCGCTCATTCAACAAAAAATCAAAGAACAAGACAAGATGTTGAATGAGATGAAAGAAAATATTGAAATGTTGAATTAGACAACTACCACAAATTCCATGACTATTCAGCTGCAAGATGCTCAGATAGTCCATTTGATATCAGGTCGCTATCCACCATTTTTCGAGGATTCGCCTAGTTACACCATGGGTGACTCCGAAAATAAGGACTAGGTGTTAACTTGCATCGTGCCACGACATTACCTAAGGCGTTTTTTGGGAGGCAACCCAAAACCCTTTTTATTATTTTAGGTTTGTTTTAAAAAAAATAATGGTGTGTTGGTTTGCAAGGTGAAGTGTTGCAAGGGTTAGGAAAGGAGTTTAGTGAGAAAAAAAATTTCATTCGGCGGTTCGCCAAAGATGTCGTCGACCTCGATCCAGTCCGCCATTGAGCTCAAGGCAACTTTAAGCTAGAACCTATAAAACTCGGCGAGCCTAAGAAATTGTTGGCGAATCTCCAATCTATCCGACAATCCTAATCCGTACCGCCGTTTGGATTCCCAACATTGACTGGGAGTTCTATAAAACTCGGTGAGGTAAGTGATGATACGGCGCATCACCGAATGATTTAGCGATCATGACTAATGTCACCGAATGGGCAAAAGCTAGACGGCCTTTTAAATCAAAGTTTTAAATTGCTTAAACTCTTTAAAGTCCCCTCACTGTTCATTCTTCAAACTCACACCTCCACCTCTACTTTTATATCTCTGCGTCTATATTGTATGTTGGTTATAGAGCTGTGCTTGGAGGTGGATTGCATTGCCACCTAGCAGCTCTATTGCATGTTAATCGACACCAAAGGTTGGTTTCCAAGCCCTAAGCTTCTTGAATTTGAGGACAAATGTTTTTTATTATGGCGGGGTGAGGCCCACCTTTGTGTGCTAGTTCTAAATCTTGTTTTGTTGAGTATTTGGGCTATGAGCTATAATGTTTTGTTAATACTATCTTTGTGGATTTTTGATCTTATGGCTCCTTTTGTTTTAAATTGCAATATGATTTTGACCCTTCCAAAAAATTTTACCACCTCTCATGTGTTGAATGTGGCTGTTCTTTTGCAAAATTTAAGTCTCGGTTCAGATCAATACCGATGACTTGAATAGCTTTTATCGAACGAACATAAATGTGCAGCTACGATGAGGCAAAATGAAGTTAAGTTGCATAGACAATATGTGAATTCTTTGCATCTCGTTGTGATTATCCATGTATCAAATTGATTCTCTTGTGATGACCATTGCACACTAGCAAAAGTGTGGAGTCTTGTTTGACTTTAGTATCGATGCCTTGTATGATGAGCTTACTATGAACCATGCATGAATACACCTAGAATTAGCCTCGTTGGGCCGATCGACTAAGTATGACTATCTCTTGATATGATCTTAGGCAGCTTCGAAGAGTGTGAGTCAATTTGACATATACCTCTTTGTGGCCTACCTTGTGAGCATACGTGAACCTCTTTATAATACAACTTGAACCTTAACTTTGTTTGGAAGAAACTTGATGAAATCATAACCTTTCTTTATTCATTACCCATAATCCTCATGAAGTTGTGGTTAATTTGAATAGCCAACTTAGGTCAAAAGTCAAAGTTCGAGGTGTAGTGAAAAGACAGGGTGAATCAAGAAGTGCAATAAAGTCCCTTTTTCCCATGGTTTTGAGAAAATTCGAACCCCTCCATGTATATATAAAAAAAATATAATGAAAAAAGAAAGTTGTGGAGTAGTACAAAAGAGATGGGGTTTTCAAACAATCCATGGAAAGTGAATAATAGGATGACTTATGAGCACTAAAGAGAATGATGAAGGAAAAGGAAAGGAAGAGTTGTGAGCACCACATTTCATAAGGATGAAATTCACTGAGCCTAAATGACCATACCTTTGCACTCAGCCCCATTACAAGCCTTGAAAAGACCTGTTTTATCTTGAGTAAGCTGAAACAAATGTTGATTGGAAAATATGGGCAAACCTATGGGTGAAAGCATGCATTGTGTTCTTCCTTGTGAGAGTGAGTGTTGCATTTGATTTCGGAACTTTAAATGATTAAACCTTTATGGGTGAGTATGGAATCATCTTTTCTCTGAGGGCATTAGAATACTTTTGTTGAGCTCGAACTTGCATTTGAAGCAAGTATTGCTAGCTTGAGAATCTTTGAGAATGTGTGTCACAACTTGAATCTTTGGGTACACATTTGATATTTGCATCAGTCAACTGAGTCTTCTGTTGTGCATTCATGATTGAGTCTTATGTAGCACTGTTCGAGACCTCCTTTTTAAACAACTGAACTTGAGTTTGCTTGAGGACAAGCAAAAGTTTAAGTTGGGGGTGTTGATGAGTCCACAAATTGGACTCATTTAGGGATATATTTTGATAGAATTAGTGTCCTCAAATGCATATTTTGTCTTAATATTTGATGAAAACCTTTAATTTTCAGGTATTTGAAGTTGAGGTAATGCATGGATACTACTTAGTAAAAAGGAACAAAGGCAGCTGAAAGAATGAATAAATGAAGATCTGAGAATCACTGAACCCATTTGGCGAGTCACCAAAAGGTATTATCCTCGCCTTTTGTTCAAGTGTGCTAAACCCTGAAAGAAAGGATCAAATCGGCGATGAAAGGTAGTAGTCTGCCTATCGCCAAGCAGTTCGGCGAGGCAATACTATCTCGCCCAATGATCCAAAACACGAAGATGCTGAAGGATAGAGCAGGACGACGATGAAACCTACCAAAGGGCAGATCGCCGAGTTAATCGACAATCTCGACTAATGGTGCCAAATGATCCGTTGCAGCACATATATTTGAAAACTATAAGGAATCGTTTGGTAGGCGGTATTAAATAGAATAGTCCCTGGATTAAAATTTAATCCATCTAATACATTGTTTGGTTACATTATTTTGTTTAATCCATGGATTGCTAATACATTTTACATGGTCTTATTTAATCCCTAGTAAATGGAGGGATAACTAATCCAAGGTTTGTTAAACCTTGGATAAGACCCCTAAATGACAAAATTATCCCTTTATTCATTTTCCTAAATTTCTTTTGTAATTTAATTTTCTTTTTATTTATATTGAAATAATTATAAATGTTCTTTTCAATTCTCCAAATTCGTTTAGTGTAATTTAATGATTTCATTAATATTTTTTTCTCCTTTTTTTTATTCAATGTAGTTCATCTATTAACCACTTGAACTATTTTTTTTAATAAGCTTTAGCTATTGAACAATATAAGTAGTCTTAAATCTATGTTAAGTTTAAGATATACTTGACCAACAAAAAAAGTGGTGCATCATACCTCAAATTTTATTTTATTTTATTTTATAATATATATATATATATATATATATATATATATATATATATATATATATATATATATATATATATATAACTTAACTAGAAAATCCTAAAAAAAAACAATATTGTCCCACAACAACTTTGATTAATTATTATCCGGGTAAGGAACTTTGATATAAAATTGTATAAGTATATTTTTAGATCTTCATTTTTGATAAGTTTAAACTCTTTTGTCAACATCCGGTTTCCATATACAACAATTATACGGGTTAAAATTTGTAAAAATAAATAAATAAAGATTTAACATTTTTTTTACTATGAATTTTATTCAACTGTTGCGTAGTATTAAATTCTTGTTATTAATTATGCACAAAGAAGAAAAAGAATTGTTTCAATTTATATAACACTCTTTTTCTTTGCTGTTATTTTCTAAAAAAAATTACTGTAGTGTTATGGTTTGGTTATCTACCTTGACTCAATTACATGAAATAAACAATCTCATAATAACACAAGGGTATAATAGGAAATAAATTTTTTGTAGGGTTTTAAATCAAACACAAGATTAAGTGGAAAGAATGAACCAAACACTGGATAAAAAATAATCCCTGCACTACTAATCCCTGCATTACTAATCCCTACGTTACTAATCCCTGCATTATCAATGTTTGTACCAAACGACCCCTAAATACTCATTAAGAGTTGTAGCTTAGTATTAGATTTTTAATATAGAATTTTTAACATAGAATTTTGAGTTCTAAGTTTGGAGAGGGTTTTGAAGAACTTGAATATTCAAATGGTTTCAACTACAAGAATTTGGACTTTGGTCTTGTGGATTCTTCACTCTTGGCTTGTTTTGAGACTTAAATCTTCATACCCATTTGAATACAAACTCATATTGGTATAAATTTCTATCTCTTTTACATATCTAGCTAAAATCCCAATTCTTGGGGTGTGATTTTGTGAATATGGGTCAGATTATCTATTGGGTCTTTCTTGTTGATGATTTATTTGTTGTTAAGATGTGATTTCATTTTGTAGTTGTGGTGGAACTTAATGAATTTGTAGTTGCAGATACGATTTCAACTTTGTGTCTTCGGTTTGCGATAGAGAGAGGTTGTAAAACTAGGACTACTAAATTGATTACCGGTGGGATATGGTCAACATAAGGTTCATCTCGAGAGAGTGAACCTATTCCTTCTCCCAGACACTCAGCTCGTAAGAGTGAGTGGGCTAACGTGGAGGTTGTTCTTCATGCGGCAACTCGGTATTCGAGAAAAATCGAGTTGATTCGGGGTAAGTTGCTCCAGAGAGAATTTACCCCCACTATAGTCTAGCCTTGTCACAAATATTCAACGGATTTATTATCAAAAGCGTGCACCCAATAGTTTAGTTTATCCCGTATTCCTATCACATCCCAAGATTCTCATCTCCTTGATTAGTACTCTTTGCATTTTTGCTGTTTTTGTTTACTTGTGAGAAACCCCATTTATAATTGACGCTTGCGTCACCCCTTAGATTTAACATGTTTGTATTCGACAATGCTTTTAGCTATGATTAATTAGAACTAAATTTTATTTTTCTATTAATTCTCAAACCCACTCCCTTGGGACTCGACCCCAACCCTTGGTTGGGCTACTTTACTATTGTACGATTGTTGAAACTTGCATTAGAAGTTGTGTCTTGATTACGCAAACATCAGGCGCTCCAATTTTATTCATGAGAAAGAAAGATGGTTCTCTTACGATTTGTATTGATTACCGCCAAGTGAACAAGGTCACTATCAAGAATAAGTATCCACCTACGAGAATTGATGATCTTTTCGATCAAATTCAGGGTGCCACCTATTTTTCTAAGATAGACCTCATATTAGGCTATCATCAGTTGAGAGTAAGAGAGAGTGGTATTCCAAAGATTGTATTGAGGACCCGTTATGGTCATTATGAGTTTCTAGTTATGTCTTTTGGTTTGACTAATGCTCTTGCAACGTTCATGGATCTTATGAATAGAGTATTTAAGCCTTATCTTGATATTCTTGTTATCATATTTATTAA
The DNA here is from genome assembly GCA_037074985.1 of Solanum bulbocastanum. NCBI lineage: Eukaryota > Viridiplantae > Streptophyta > Magnoliopsida > Solanales > Solanaceae > Solanum > Solanum bulbocastanum. Next base: position 16,220,927 of record CM073597.1, on the reverse strand, counting down.
TGACATTCTAATTTATTCGAGGAATGAGGAAGATCATGTTATCTCAAAGTAGTTCTTCAAACTCTCAAGGATAGAGAGTTGTATGCGAAATTCTCTAAGTGTGAGTTTTGGCTTGAGTCAGTGGCATTCTTAGGCAATATTGTTTCTAGTGATAGGATTCGAGTTGACACGTAGAAGATTGAGGTAGTGCAGAACTGGCCTAAACACACATCTCAAACTAATATTAGGAGTTTCTTGGGATTGGCTTGTTATAATAGGAGGTTTGTTGAGGGATTCTCATATATTTCATCCCTGTTGACTAAGGTGACTCAGAAGACAACAAAGTCTCAATGGTCTAAAACTTGTGAAAAAAGATTCGAGGAATTTAAAACTAGGTTTACTATTGCACCAGGGTTAACCTTACCGGAGAGTACACAAGACTTTGTTGTGTATTGTGATGTCCAGAGATTTGGATTGGGTTGTGTATTGATGTAAAATGGCAAGGTTATAGCTTATGCCGCCATAAAACTTAAGATTTGTGAGAGGAATTATCCAACCCATGATCTAGAGTTGTCTATTGTAGTATTCGCTTTGAAAATAGGGCCACACTATCTTTATGGTGTTCATATGGATGTGCTCACCGACCACAAGAGTCTTTAGTATGTGCTCAGTCAGAAAGAGCTTAATCTCCGACAGAGGAGGTGGTTGGAGTTACTCAAGGATTATGACTTGAGTATTCTCTATCGCCTAGGTAAGGATAATGTTGTTTTTGATGCATTGATCAGGTTGTCTATAGGCAGTACGGCCCATGTTGAGGAAGACAAGAAAGAATTAGCCAAAGATGTGCACAGACTTGCATGATTGGGAGTCCGGTTAATGGATTCCAATGAAGGAGGAGTTGTGGTGATAAATGGGAATGAATCATCACTAGTGTTTGAAGTCAAAAAGAAACGACCAAGATCCGGTGAAGTCTATTGGTGAAGTAGTATGAAGAAGTGTATTGCAGAGTTTGTTGCTAAGTGCCCAAATTGCCAACAAGTAAAGGTAGAGCACCAGAGGCCGGATGGTGTGGCCCAGAACATAGAACTTTGGAAATGGAAATAGGAGATGATTAATGGATTTCATTATTGGGTTGTCACAGTCTCATAGGAAGCATGATTCGATTTGGGTGATTGTATATCGAATGACTAAATCAACCCATTTCTTACCGGTAAAGGCTACCTTTTCAGCAGAAGATTATTCTAAGTTATACATTCAAGAGGAAGTAAGACTTCATGGAGTTCTGGTGTCCATCATTTTAGATTGAGATGCACAATTCACCGCACAATTCTGGAAGTCTTTCCAAAAAGGTTTGGGTACGAAGGTAAATTTGACTACTTCCTTCCATCCTCAAACTGATGGTCAAATAGAGCGTACAATTCAGACTTTAGAGGATATGTTGAGGGCGTGTGTGATTGATTTCATAGGTAATTGGTATGATCATTTATCTCACATCGAGTTTGCTTACAATAACAATTGTCATTCTAGCATCCAAATGGCTCCATATGAGGCCCTTTGTGGGAGAAGATGTAGATCTCCTATTGGATGGTTTGAGGTGGGTGAGGCTGGATTGATAGGACCAGACCTGGTTCTTCAAGCTAGGGAGAAAGTGAAGATCATCCAAGAGAGGTTGAAAACAGCACAGACTCGTCAGAAATCCTATACAGATGTTAAGAGAAAAGACTTAGAGTTTGAGGTAGATGATTGGATTTACTTGAAGGTTTCACCCATAAATGGTGTTATGAAATTTAGTAAGAAGGGGAAATTCAGTCCCCGATATATTAGTTCTTATAGGATATCCAAGAGAATTTGTAATGTTGCCTATGAGTTGGAGCTACGGCCAGATTTAGCAACAGTCCATCCGGTATTCTATATTTCAATGTTGAAGAAGTGTATGGGCAATCCCTGCCTTATTATACCAACTGGAGATATTGGTATTAAGGACAACCTATCTTATGAGGAGATTTCTATTCAGATTTTGGATCGCCATGTTCGTAAGTTGAGAACCAATGATGTAGCATTAGTCTATGTCATATGAAGGAATCAGTTTGTTGAGGAAGTTACTTGAGAGGCTGAGAAGGATATGAAGAAGAGATACCCACATCTCTTTGAGCCCGGAGAAATTTCCAATGAAGGTACTAACTCTTTTCTTGGTACCTTTTTTAATTTAATATGTTAAGTTAAATTACATATTGGGTGTTAGATGTTACCACCCTTAGTTCTACTTTAGAGTGATCTTATTTGAGGAAGAATGTTCCCAAGGAGGAGATATTGTAACATCCCGTCTTAGAAAGAGCTAGATTTCAAGAATTAATTCGGAAAGAACAAAATCTAAAATTTTATAAGTTATGCTTGAGTTTTGAGATTTGGGTCAACTTCAAACGGCTATAACTTTTAGTACAGGATGAGTTGGGTAGATCATAAGTTATCCAATGAAAGGTCTTGGAATACTCTTTCAGATGCCATCAAGTTTGCTAAATTTTGAGCTTGTATGAGGGAGATATTCCCGTTTAAAGTTAGGTTGTCCAGCTAAGGAAAGTTATCCGAATTAGTGAAGGGTATTTTGGTCTTTTCCTTACTCTATCAGCTTAAAACGAATTTAGTAACATTTTTGGGGTCAAATCTAATTTGGTTCAATTTTCATAAATCCAAAATAAGCTTAGGGTTTCAAAGAGAGTTCAAGAAGAGAAAAGAGGAGAAAACAGGGAAGGTTCAAGGCGTTCATCGATATTTCTTACGGATCGAAGATTGTTTCGCCAAGGGTTTTCTCCCTAAGTGGTATATGAGATCTCATAGTGTTGTGTTCGTCCATCCACATGCCAATCATGCTATTTTAATGCAAATTTAATTCTTGAGGTTGAAGGATTTCAGTTCTTGATAAGACTTCCTAAAATTTCATTCTTAATCTTAACTGTTGCGGTTTTGATGAATTCTTGAGATAAGTGTTAGTAATTTGAGGGTTTTTTTAGGTAGATTATCATGTACATATGTTACGTATTCGAATCTAAGTGAGTTGGGAAGAAACCATTCTATTCTAGCCTAATTAGGATCAGAAAATGAGAAAGAAATTTATCGGAGAGTTCTGGGCAGAGACTAATGCACCGCCCCACCAATGCGCAAGCAGAGGTCTTCTGTAGTTCAAGGGTTTGCTCCCTGCGACACTCAGTGCGCCAGGGTCACCTGCCCCCACCACTTCTACTCATTTGGCCTGTCTGAGTTCTTTCAAAGGGTACATTTACTCCTTATTGATTATAACTACTCTAAACTACATCTAAATATCTAGAAATCATTCATAAAGTGAATCATAATTCAAATTCAAGGTAGAGTTAAGAGTTAAGTCTTTAGAGTTCTTTAAAGTCATTTTGAGAAGTCTTTTACAATCTTTTAAAACTTATTTTAATACTTGAGTACTTAAGTTTGAGGATGAGGAGAGTAGAGTTCATTTTCTAAAAAATGATATATAGGAACTAAGTATTCCCCAGAGTAAATGTTTTTACATTAAGAAGAGAGGAAACACCAATTTCTAATAGAGTTCATGAGAAGTTTTGAGCACTATCTCTTTTAACAGAAAGCTTTTGAGTAATAATCTCAAAGTGGAGGATGAGGAAATGTTTTTTCTTAAAACATATGAGCTAAGTTATATTTTGGGAGTAGTATTGAGCACCGATATCGGGGAGAATTCTAACAACTCACATCCCCCATAAACCATGTAGCACGTGGGTAGAAAGGGTCATATTTTTTACATGATTCCTTATTGCTTTTTAAGCATAGCTTAGTGGATCCACTTATTTGAGGAGTTTTATACCCTGGCAAGGTATAGGATAGTTCTGGCCACGTGGACGAAACGTTGTATCATCACATAGCTCATAGTGATGGTTGTTGGTTAAACAATCTCCCAAACATAGTTTATTTTATATTTTTACATACAAATTGAGTTGCATTGTATTTTCCAATACATTGAGTGGTTATATACTATTTTAAAAGCTTTTCTTTATAACATATTATTGTTATTGCTTTTATATTAAAATGAGTTTAGATTGAGTTGAGGTTGAGTTGAGGTGAGACGAGGTAAGTTGTTTCTTCAGTTCTAGTTCAAGCTTATGTCATGTTTTAGATTTCCCCTTGCATGCTCATACATTTGATGTACTGACGCCATTTGGCCTGCATCTTTCATAATGCATATACAGGTAACCAGGATCACCAACCAACGCTTTAGTGATCTAGTTAAGTTCCAGAGTGTTTTGGTGAGCCTCCTTGCTTCAAAAGGATCCCTTATTTATCTTCAGTTATTTAAGTTTGTTAGGATAATTGGGGGTCTTGTCCAAACATCCCCATAGTAGTAGAGGCTTCATTCGTAGATAGACAGTAGTAGTTCATGAGTCTTGTTCATTTTAGTTGTTATGTTCTATACTTGAGTTGCCCTTGACGCCAGTTAGAATATGGTATTTCTAAAATATTTTGACAGTGTCTTTTGAGGTATTGAGTTAAAGTTTACTTTTAAGTTCTTTTATTGTTGAGTAAGTCTTCTACTAAGTATTGAGCTAGACCAAGGGTTCGCTTGAGGCCAGCAATGGTTCTCAAGTGTCGACCACGTCCAGAGTGTAAGCTCGACGCGTGACACCTAAACTATGCCTCGACCTTGTGTCCCAAAATTGAACAAAATTCGAGGCATAAAACAGTAGAAACAACAATCAAGCAATAAATTATCAAGAAAGCCAAGCTAAGGCGACTACTTCAGCACCAAATTTACCGCAAGTGGAGGTTCACTAAGTCAATTCAATCAACCCAGCATGTATCCTTGACAATTACAAATGCATGGGACATCGACTCACTGAAATAAAGCTCAAACGAGAGAGAAATTGCAAATTCAATTTAAGAACAAAGATGCTTTCATGTCCATATGTTATATACATATTGGTCATGACTTTTCATCAAGATCTCGTAGGTCAAGGCCCGCGATCACTACCTGGTTAGTAAGTCGGCCACCATGAATGCGGAGGGAGCTCAGGGAACATGAAGGAAAAGAGAGTACAATTCCCACGAATGCGAATGCATCCCCGTGAATGTGAAGGCTCACGAATGAAGACAAGACTCACACGAACATGATGGCTACGCCCAGTAGTCTCCATGAATGCAATCCATAACCCGCGACTAGGAAAATTGAAAATGTCATGCACTAGCTAATGCATATAAGTTGGTTTGGCAAGTTCCAAAATATCCAATGGGGCACTCTGAATTTGTTCAGAACCTATGCATGCAAACGACATATGCAACCCTACTAAGTTTGATATTCCAAAGTCAGCGGAGTAGTTGACATTCCCATACGAGGTCATCTATGTGAAAAGTGGGTCACGTCCCCCCTCCCCCCCCCCCCTCCGAACTCTACTTTAAGCAAAAAATCACAAGGAGTTTTAGAATTGGCCTAGAAATCTCGAGACATAGAAAATACATTTATGACTCGTAAACACCAATGCATAGATGAGATATCGGGGGAAGTGTATCATTAAAAATGGTTAAACATACCATGTATCATTTCTCATCTGGCTTTGAATGAGCATATCTCCTAATATTTAATGAGTTAGAGGTCCTAAAACCTATCCAATTAAATTTATTTGAGTCTATTTTCCAGAAAAACAAACCGCTCGCTAAAACGATATCGGAGTAAAAAGTTATGTTCATTCTACGACAGACACGCGCACTGCCCAATCACTACAGAACATGTGGCACTATAGAGAAAGTCATCCAAACTTGTTGTTTTTATACTAGAAGTTTGGGATATACTTTCTCATATACTCAAGATGTGTAAGGACTGGTTTCAAGTTATTTCTTCAAGTTTTTCTCATCTTCAATCCTCCAAAGCTTAAGGTAAGTTGGTTTCTTCAAGAATCAAGTGTCTTCCTCTCCATAGACCTATATATATACTTAGCTAAATGTTTTCTTGAAGGAAAATGTATTGTTCTTAGAGAATTGAAAAGGGTAGGGGCTGCTTTTATTGGATATATAGGTATGACTTGTCTTCTATCTACATAAATAGTATTCCAAGGATGCTTTAAGAATAATTTGTAGGTAGGACTCACGGGATAGAATAAGAAGCCGTGAGTCCATGTTTTACCCATTGTAGTTGATGTTTTGGTGAGGATGGAGTTTGTATAAAATTGTGTTGGCTGGTCTTTTGACCAAATCAGGGGTCAATGGTATTGTATTGGGGAAGTAAGTTGGTTACTTTAAAATGGAAGGCTAGGTATAGAGAACGCGACTCTTATAGTACTTGAAAGTTTGTCGCTCACCAAGTGTTTGATGAAATGCCTAAATCGCTACGAGTATGTTGTAGCTTGTTTTATGACGTCTTATTATTTTAATTTATAGCATTAGTTCTCTACCTACTCAAACTATGAGCATATAAAGGAATTTGACATCGTTAACAAGGAACCCATGAGATGGTCATCGGAGGCCATGAGTTTTACTTTTATGTTAACTATGGATAATTAAGAGGGCTGGTTCTTTATGGTTAAAGAATTGAGGAGTAATACTGAACATGTAAATAAGTAATAAGCCTACTTGGAGAGTAGAAAAAGAGAATAGTGTGGTGATACACCATTCATCTATGGAAATTGTTGAGATTGTCGCTCACGAACTATTATTGTGTTTTTGGCAATGTTGTGACTCTTGATTAGTTTATTATACTATCCTTTTATGATTTTATGTTATAGATAAAGTTGTCAGCAAAGGATTTTGAAGACGTAATATAGTAAGTCCCGAAGTAAGGTATGTAAAGCTAAAACCTCTTTCGCCCTTAAGGCAAGACCTAAACTCGCATGTTCTTCCGATAAATGTCACTAGGGATTCTATGATACTTGAAAGAAAGTTATTGTAATTTATAAACACTCTTATGTTGAGTCCTAAACCTATAGAGTTACAGTACTATTCAAGGAAGCAACATGTTTCACACAACTTCATATGTCTACAGTTGAAACTCTTAAAAGTTAGCGGTGTACAAGTTGTATGAATTTAAAGAAAGCAACCAGCCAGAGACTGTTCGTAAGTGTATAGATCACAAGATATATGATTTTCAAGATAAATAAAGTACTCATGAATTGTATCATGAGCTATGTAATTAATGAATTAAATATTATAAATAATTGCAAGCAGTTGAGATTATACACTACTCTATAACGTGAGGTGGGCATTTTAAGGGCTACTACATGCGACGCTACTCTGTGCACAAAATTCAGATATAGTCAACTGGAATTTTTCCCATTGTGGATTCACGTGACTGATACAATCATGTGGGTAGACCATACAGAAGCCCTGGGGGGCGTACCTTGATAGACCTAGTTACCAAACTATGAGATTTCATGTGTGTTCATGACAGTGGGCTACAGATGCCATACAGGGTTTACTAATCCCCGTCAGTAGGCCATCATGTGATTCCCTGACAGTTAGTTCTACAAAGAGCAAATAAGCTATATAATGAAGTAAAGATATCACTTAGGCAAATTATAGGGATTCTATATAAAAATGACTAAGCCATGAAATGTTAATGAGGACCCTTGAGGTTGGTCACAATTCCAGTTACCGATTATGTCTCTTGTATACACATGCTTAGATTTGCCTATCTTGATATTTGATGCATTTTATCATTTTTACATGTGTACTTGTTATTCAGTCTACTTTACATACCAAGACATGTTTTATATGAACTGACGTCCCTATTATTTTGGCGCTTCATTTGTATCACTATAGGCTCAGGTACTCAGGACAACAAGCATTTTTAGTAGACTAGAGACTTCTAGTTTAGCAGTTGGTAAGCTCCATCTGTACAAGGAGCTATTCGATATTTAGAGCCTATATTTTGATACGAATGTACATATTTCATAATGGGTATGTCGGGGCCCTATCCCGACTAGTTATCATATTCTCAAAGGCACACTCTATAGAGGCTTCTTAGACATAGTTTTGTTTCCATTGTAAAGTAGCCCAACGGGCCCTTTTGATATCTATCTTTTAGTATGTGTCTTCATATAGGTTCTGCTACTTAAGAATCTATAGCTTTGGCATGAGATTAGTAAGATAATTAACAAGTGCTTGTGTATATCCTTGATGTCCACCCCTTTCTAGTTAGGGGTGTGACAAACTTGGTATCAGAGCATAAAGTTCAAGTGTCCCAGGGAGTCTATGAAGTCGTGTAGGACCTTTCTTATAAATCTGTTTTATGCCATATGTATAATTTAGGGACTACATAGGCATTTAGGAATTTGACCTTCTTTCATAATCTAGATCCTGTGATACAGCTAAGTCATAGAAAGTTAATTCTGACTCAAACACTTTTTTCATTTGTGATTCAGATCATGTATAGTACGGACAAGGATAAAGAAGGCCCGAGGTCCATTGCTAGAACTACTCATGAGGCATCCATTTTAGAGCAATCCTAACTAGTAGGTGATTAGACCTACAGTTAGCAGAGCTTACCATGTCCTATGCTTCCAGGTCCTCAAATTCCCATGATAGAAGGAGCTACAGGATGTCCTACAGCTCTAGTAGTACCAACGGTAGTTCATTTACCGCCTCTACCGCCACCAGTGGCCTCAGAGCAAGATCTTATAGGGGCAATACAGTTGCTCACTCAGTTGGTAGCTGCTCAGGTCTAAAGACAAAATGTTGTTGCACCTAGTACGGTTCGAGAAGAGGTAGATGGATCCAGAGTATGTGATTTCCTCTATATGAATCCCTCAGTATTCACAGGATCTAGGGTGATAGTTTATAGATGAGATCAACAGAATTCTTAGGTTCATGCATATCTCTGAGACTGAGGCAGTTGAATTAGCCTCCTATCAGCTGAAAGATGTCTCCATTGCTTGGTACGAGATGTGGGTGGACTCTACGGGACAAAATTCTCCTCCAGCAGTTTGGAAGGAGTTCTCTAGGGCCTTTATGGAGCACTTTATTCCACTAGATCTTGGGGAATCGAGGGTTGATGAATTTTTAAACTTTCAACAGAATAACCTTAGCGTTAGGGAGTATTGCATGCGATTCACTCAGTTGGCTAGATTTTCTCCTAAGATGGTTAGAACCCAAAATGCAAGGATGCATCGCTTCATTGGTAGACTTGGGGATTATTTGATTGGTTCTTGCACCGTTGTTGCATTAAATCAGGATATGAATATTGCAAGACTTATGGCACATGCTAAGCAAATAGAAAACCATATACAAAATAAGAGGGCTAGGAGTGTGGAATATTTCATAGAGATGCTAGAGCTTACTCCAGTAGACGTCCTCCCAGATAGGATCAATCACTAGATCGCTTTACTGCTAGTGCCCTAGATCAGTCATCAAGACCCAGACAGGAGCAGAATCAGACCTCGACCGTACCTAATCCCCACTATAAGAGAGGTACTAGTCGAGGGGTAGAGGTGATAGGCAACAATATACTTGCTTTGCAAGAGCATCCCCACCATTAGCGCCTTTTTCATCACGTGGCCATCAACCACCAGCAGGGAGAGGTACAGACAGGGGTAGAGGATATAGTTATGGGGCTAGCCCAAATCGGATGTATGCACTAGTAGGTCGTCAGGATTCAGAGGCATCCCCAGATATGGTTACAGGTAACTTATCTATTTTCCCTTATGATGTATATCCATTGATAGACCCAGGGGCTACCCTATCATATGTTACTCCATTTTTTGCTAAGAAATTTGGAGTAGAGCCAGAGTTATTACATGAGCCATTTGCAGTATCGACTCTGATAGGAGAATCTGTTATAGCTAGAAGGGTCTATTACGGGTGCCTAGTAACAATATGTGCCTATGACACATTGGAAAAATTGATAGAGCTAGAAATGGTTGATTTTGATGTCATTATGGGCATGGATTGGTTGTCGTCTTCTTATGCAACAATTGATTACCGAGCCAAAGTTGTTCGATTACATTTTCCAAGTGAACCAGTCCTAGAATGGAAAGGTAATGATATGATGCCTAGAGGAAGGTTTATTTCCTATCTTAAGGCACAAATATTTGTAGACAAAGGGTGTTTATATCATTGTCACGACCCAAATTTACAAGTCGTGATGGAACCTATGTTCCCAACCGATAGGTAAGCCAACCCCATAATTTTACCAAATTAACTAAATAGAGAGGTAAAAAGGTAAACAATAAGTAAATATCTCCAACATTAAGTTCGTCAAAAATACGAAATGTGGAAAACTAAAATACCACCCAAGAATTAGTGTCATAAGTACAAGAGCTTCATAATATGGTGCAAATATGAATCTAAAATGAAAAATCTAAACATAAGGGATATCCTGTCAGAATACTAAAATAACATAATAATAAAAGATAGAGGGATGTGTGGGCCACGGAACATCCAAGCAGCTCACCACAACTCCAAGATACTCCAAGATCGGACTCAAAATGCTTCACGAGATGTGCTCGTACTAGGAATTGAATCTGCACCATAAAAGAGTGCAACAAGTGTAATATGAGTACGAAACCACGTGTACCCAATATATCTCATAGACCAACAACGAAGTAGTGACAGGAGTGTATATATGAAAAATCACTCCTTTACTTACACAAGTCTATATTATACTTACCTGTCAAGTTTCATCAATAAGGATAACTCAATCTCATAATGTACAACCACCAATAAAGCACGTAATCAACTAGAATAAATGATATAATGAGATGCATTGCAATGTGACACCATGAAATGATATGCCTGCCTTATATGCCAAGTACTCTCTCATGCATATATACATGATACTCCTTGAAAATACATCGAGAGTTCATGACCCATGGGGAACTCGCTAGGTCCATATATCAACACGAACGATCTCCACGTGTCTATATGGACGATTTCAACACACTATCATAAAATCAAACTATTTCAGTGCGGACAGTCTCCACGTGCCCAAATTATAATCTTAACATCTCACCATCCCCAGCATGGACGATCTCCACGTGCCCAACTTATACTAAATCTCATGTCAATGCATGTGCACAATGTTGTTTCAATAAAGGGGATGATGATGCATCTCAAACAATCAAATATTAGCATAATATATAACCACCTCAACTATTACAAATATACGAGTTTAAAAAAGAAACACAACCACACAAAGAATTCAAGTCAATAATACATCAGCTAATGCGCATATTCTTTGTCCTTCTCGGATTATAGTTCGCCTACTATAGTAACAAACTTTCCCTTTGTAACACTGGTACTCGTACCAATTCCCGTCACACCATTGATATGAAACCCCCATCTTTCGCCCTTACCCATTGTCTATTTTATTTTTTAATCTTTAATTAGAAAAACGTCCTTCAGTGAAGTCTGAAGTCTTAACATACCTTGAATGACAAACAAGTGTCACAAATCCTCAATATTTTTCCTTCCCTTTTCGCAAAACTTTAGAACGTTCCCAATCTACCAATTATGTAGTAATCGTAAGTACGCGAGTTCGTAGACACCCATATATTTATATGTCTATACTAGACCCAAAACTCAATCATATCTCTAATCAAGCTCATAATTTTTTATATAATTTATATGTCAAAAACATATTTGCTAAATTTCAAGCCTAGGGTTAAGTCTTATTCTTTCCAAATAACATAATTCTAGTAATATTTATAATGCAACACACCTAATGTTCAATTATATAAACCAACATTATCAGAACTTCAATTATTCTTTTGCAGTATATAACTTATACTCGAGGCAACAATTTCTAATCTTAACCAATCATCAAATAATTCAGATATTAGCCAATGATTATCCATAATCATTTTTCAATAATTATCCTCAATAGAAAAACAATGATTTCTTCCTATTCTAGCCCAAAGAACGTTGTCACTTGATGATTTGTTCCACTTTTCATTTCTTGCAAATTGAAAAAAAAAAAAAACAACACATCGCTACATATTCATTCCTAGGAAATTGATCACATTAATTACTCCTACAGGCTTTAGTCACTCATATAGCTTCATTACTTAATCCATTAACTTTCTTTCCATCTAATCTGACCAACTCATCCTAATAGTACTAACACAAAAGAAGATCAAATCACTTTCTATCATAAGCAAATTTCCATTTTAGTATTACAGGTGCGCCACACCATTCCATATGCTAAGGAATTTTGAAGTTCTTACCAGGAAAACAACCATATCACTAAAGCAATTCGTGCTCCCTGCCCTATTATTATTTTTTGGAGTTTTTGTTTGTTCTTTCTGAGTTATGACTCAAAAATTATGAAAAACATTTTACTTAGTTAATTTCAACGTGGCCAAGTAGTAAGTATATTAAATATTTTATGGACTTGGCCCATTAACTACAAACTATAAAGAAAATTTAACTAATTAGTAAATACCCACTAACAAAATAATCACAATTACCGAAATAGCTCAAAATTTTAATTTACAATTTACGAAAAGAGTCAAAATGATCCTAGTTCTCAAAATGACCTAGCGGGTCATTACATCATCTACCACTTAAACAAATGCTCGTCCTCGAACGGAAAAAGAAAAGAATGCACCTGAACGCTCAAAAAGCAAAGGATATCTACTCCTCATGTCTGACTCGGTCTCCTGTGTAGCCTCCTCCACCGAACGATGCTTCCATTGAACCTTTACTGAAGCAATCTCATTCGACCTCAACTTTCAAATTTGCCTATCCAAAATGGTTACTAGCTCCTCCTCAAAAGTCAAAATCTGATCAAGTAACATTGAATCACATGAGCGCCACTCTGATGATACTTTTTCAATATTGAAATATGAAATACGAGATGAACACCCGAAAAACCAGGTGGAAAAGCCAACTTATACGCCACCTCACCAATACGCTCCACAATCTTGAACGGATCAATATACCTTGGGCTCAACTTGCTCTTCTTTCCAAATCTCATCACACCCTTCATTGGTGAAACCTTCAATAGAACCCGCTCTCCCACCATGAACTCCAAATCACAAACCTTCTGATCTGCATAACTCTTTTGCCTACTCTGAGCCATGAAAAGTCTAGCTAGGATCAACTTAACCTTGTCCAAGGACTCCCTCAGCAGATTTGTACCCCACGGTCTAACCTCAAATGCATCAAACCAACCAATTGGAGAGCGACATCTCCTACTATACAAAGCCTCAAAAGGTTTCATCTCAATGCTCGAATGGTAACTATTATTGTAAGCAAACAACGCTAATGGTAAGAACCGATCCTAGTGACCACCAAAGTTGATCACACACGCCCGCAACATGTCCTCAAAAACTTGAATAGTCCATTCAAACTGACCATCAGTTTGAGGGTGAAAGGTTGTATTAAGATCCACCCGAGTGCCCAATTCATTCTGCATAGACCGCCAGAAATGAGATGTAAATTTTGTGCCATGATCGAAAATAACAGAAATGGGAACCCCATGCAAACAAACTATCTCTCGAATATATATCTTGGCTAATTTCTCTGAAATATAGGTAGTCTGAATTTGTACGAAGTGTGCAAACTTAGTCAATTGATCCACAATGACCCATATAGCATCAAACTTACCCAAGGTACGTGGAAATCTTACCACAAAAGCCATAGCAATATGCTCCCGCTTCCACTCAAGTATGGGCATCCTCTAAGTCACACCTCCAGGCTTTTGGTGTTCATACTTCACTTGCTGACAATTCAAACACCGAAAAACAAAATATACTATGTTCCTCTTCATACAACACCACCAATAATGCTGGTTCAAGTAACGATACATCTCAGTATCCCCTGGATGAATAGAGTACCTCGAACTATGGGCTTCCTCCATGATCAATTTAGTCAATTCACCGGTCTGAGGAACACAAATACGACCTTTTATCCTCAAAACTCTCTCACTATCAAGAGTTGCATCCTTGGCTTCTCCTTTTGACACCTTGTCTCTAATCGTACATAAATCACCATCATCAAACTGTTGAGCCCGAATCTTCTCCAACAAGGATGACCTAGCCTCCATATAAGCCAACACCTTACCAGATCAAGCCTCACAAAGCTATTGGTCAATGATTGAACATCCCTAGCTAAAGGACGCTTACCAGCCTATAAAAAGGCTAGACTACCCATACTTACCGCCTTTCGACTCAAGGAATTTGTTTCCACATTTGTCTTACCCGAATGATAAAGAATAGCATGTCATAATCTTTGAGCAACTCCAACCACATCTACTGCCTCAAATTGAGATCCCTCTGATTGAATATATATTGGAGACTACAATAATCTGTAAACACCTCACAATGCACACCATAAAGATAATGCCTCCAAATTTTCAATGCAAACACTACAGTCGCCAACTCCAAATCATGAATAGGATAGTTTATCTCATGAACCTTCAACTTTCTCGAAGCATAAGCTATCACCTTCCCCTTCTACATTAATACGCAACCAAGACCAATTTGAGAAGCATCACAATACACAACAAAACCCTCTCCCTCCACGGTTAGGGTCAAAATCGAAGCAGTAGTCAATAAAGTCTTGAGATTTTGGAAACACACCTCATACTCGTCAAACCACTAAAATGCCATTTCCTTCTGGGTCAATCTAGTTAATGGGGATGCTATGGACGAGAAACCCTCATAATAACCTGCAAGGCCAAAGAAACTCTGAATCTCAATAACTGAAGCAGGTCTGACCCAATCTTGAACTGCCTCAATCTTCTTAGGATCCACCATAATACCTTCCATGGACACTATATGTCCCAAGAATGCTACCGAACTAAGCCAAAACTCACACTTTGAAAACTTTGCATTGACCTTCTTCTCCTTCAGAATCCCAAGCACAATCCTCAAATAATGCTCGTGTTCCTCCTTACTATGGGAGTATATCAATATATCATCTAAGAACACAATAACAAAGGAATCCAAGTATGGTCTGAACATTCCGTTCATCAAGTCCATAAAAGTTTTTAGGGCATTAGTCAATCTGAAAGATATCACCAAAAACTCATAATGGTCATAACACGTTCGAAAAGTTGTCTTAGGGATATCTTCCACCTAATTGATGATCACCGGATCTCAACTCAATCTTGGAGAAAACTGAAGCACCCTGCAGCTGATCAAATAAATCATCAATACGAGGTATTGGATACTTATTACTAATGGTTACTTTGTTCAACTGTCGATAGTCAATACATATACGCATCGATCCATCTCTTTTCTTCATAAATAACACTGCACCCTAAGGAGATACACTCGGTCTTATAAAACCCTTTCTCAACAAATCTTACAACTACTACTTCAACTCTTTCAATTCAGCCGGTGACATACAATAAGGAGGAATGGAAATAGGTTGAGTGCTTGGCTCTATGTCAATACAAAAATCAATATCACGATCAGGTGGAAGACCTAGTAAATTTGTCAAAAATACCTCTGAAAATTCACTCACCACCGGAATAGACTCAAGCATAGGAGTCTCAACACTAGTATCCTAAATGTGCACCAAGTAAGCCAAACATCCTCTCTCTAGCAAGTGACGAGCCTTCAGAAATGATATCACCCCTTTAGGAGCATGACTAAGAGAACCTCTCCATTCTACTGTAGGAATTTCAGGCATAGCTAATGTAATTGTCTTGACATGATAATTTAAAACTATGTGATAAGGAGATAACTAATCGATACGAAGAATCACATCAAAATCTACCATATCTAAGACCTTTAAATCTGCATGAGTGTTATATCCTATCAAGGTAACTATACAAAATCGATACACCCGATCTACCACTACAAAATCTCCAAAAGGAGTAGAAACATGTACCGATAAATCAAGAGACTCACATAATATATCCAGACTCGAAGCAAAATATGTGGACATATAAGAATAAGTAGAGCCTAGATCAAATAATATAGTAGATGGTTGATGACAAACTAGAATAATACCTGTGATAACAACATCTGAAGCCTCAGGTTCTGGCCTACCCTAAAAAGCATAACAGTGAGAACGACTGCCCTCAGATTGTGAACCTCCACGACCACCACCTCGACCAGAAGGAGATCCACCTCTACCTGAATGAGAACCACCTCTACCACCCTGTACACCTCCCCAATTGGAGGTTGTAGCCCTGAAATTCGAAGCCAACGAACACTGATGTAAGCCCCCGTGTCTGGTCCTAGGGTAATCTCTCACAAAGTGTCCCATATCACCACACTCAAAACAACCCTTATGAGATGTAAGCTAATGAGAGGAACCTAAATGACCGAAATTTCCTCCATGGCCTACAGGTCTAGAAGATGAACCATGTGAAGTATACACTAAACTCGAAGAGCTATGCCCAGTGTAACTAGCCTCATACATTGGTATAGCAGCATGAATGGGTCTACTAGACTGAGAGTGATAACCTCTCCCTAAGTAACCTCGACTCTTAGGCGAAGCACCACTATAATCACCTGAATTATGGTCCCTCTAGAGTTCACGCTGCTCAAATCCCTCACGTCGAATCATCTCCAACTCCTTAGCAGCATCTACCACCTTCTTGAACAAAACACCAGAAGCAGCAACCTGAGAAACTCCCAGAAGAATCAGAATAATCAGCCTCTTAATAAACCTTCTCACTCTCTCAGCCTCTATGGGAAGTATCATCGAAGCGCCTAGCAAAGGCATGGAACTTACCCTCATACTCTGCGACTGATATACCATTTTGCTGCAAAACCTCGAACTCGTCCCTCTTGCGCTCCCTCTCACTGCGTGGAACAAACTTGACTAGAAATACCTGAGTAAACCAAGTCTATAATAGTGGAGGGGATCCAGCTGGCCTACTACTAATATAATCCCTCCACCACTACTTGGCAGATTCAGTCATCTAAAATGTTGTGTAGTCAAATCCATAAGACTCCACTAATCCAAGATTATGCAACCTCTCATGACAACTAACTATAAATTCATATGCATCCTTAGTTAAGTCACCAGTATAAGTTAGAGGATTCATTAGTCTGAACCTCCCAAACATCTTTTGTTCATCAATGGTCATGGAAGGACTATTCGCCAAGTGTAATGCAATACCTAACAATTCCATACTATCTAAACGAGGAGCTACAGCAACAGCTGGCTAAGTCCTCGAAATTAGAGAATTTAAAGCAACCATCGGATCTAGAGTCTAACCTCCAACACGAGTCTGTGAGGCATCAGAGGTGACACGCAAAGTTCCCGCTTGAGCCATCCCCTCTAGAAGTCCTAACATACGAGCCAAGGTATCTTGAAGCACTGGGGTGGCAATACTATTAGGTGGAGCCTGAGCTGGTCCATCCCCCTCGACACGATCCTAAACATCCCCGTAAATAACATCTACATCACGAGGTACTATCCTATCATGGCCCTCGATAGCTATTGGTACTTGTCTTTCCACATGTGCTGCAATACGAACCCTACCCCGACCTTGACCTCGACCTCATCCCCTGCCTCTACATAGGATAGTGCTCCCTGAAGCAGGCGCAAAAATAGCTTATGATCACCACTTGAAGATGTACGAGTCCTCACCATCTGAAATGGAATGAGATATCAAGATTAGAATTTTAACAAGGTCAAGTGTACACGATAATAAATGAATGAATAGAATTTTCTTAAATGTCCTATAGCCTCTCGAAGATACATATGAATGTCATCATATCAATTTGCAAGACCCTACTAGACATTGCTTTTGTACTCATTAGACCGATGAACCTAGGGCTCTAATACAAAATTTCCACAACCCAAATTTACAAGTCGTGATGGCACCTATGTTTCTAATCGATAGGTAAGCTAACCCCATAATTTTACCAAATTAACTAAATAGTGAGCTGAAAAGGTAAACAATAAGTAAATATCTCCAACACTAAGTTTGTCATAAATACGAAATGCAGAAAACTAAAATACCACCCAAGGATTGGTGTCATAAGTACAAGAGCTTCTAAATATGGTGCAAGTCTGAAACTAAAATAACAAATCCAAACATAAGGGATATCCTATCTGAATACTAAAATAATAGAATAAATAAAAGATAAAGGGAGGTAGGGGCCACGGAACAGCTAAGCAACTCACCACAACTCCAAAATATTCTAAGCACGGACTCAAAAAGCTCCATGAAATGTGCTCGTACTCAAAATCGAATTTGCACCACAAAAGAGTTCAACAAGTGTAGTATGAGTACGAAACCATGTGTACCTAGTATATCTCATAGATCGACACGAAGAAGTATGACAGGAGTGTATACAAGAAAAATCATTCATTTACTTATACAAGTCTATATTATACTTACCAGTCAAGTTTCATCAATAAGGATAACTCAAATTATAGTAATATACAACCACCAATAAAGCATGTAATCGACAAGAATAAATGATATAATGAGATACAATGCAATGTGACACCATGAAATGATATGTCTTATATGACAAGTACTCTCTCAACCGTACATAATACTCCTCGAAAATACATCAAGAGTTCATGACCCACGGGGGACTCGCGAGGTCCATATACCGACATGGATGATCTCCACGTGTCTGTGCGGACGATCTTAACGCACAATCATAAAATCAAACTATTTCGGCACGGACGGTTTCCACGTGCCCAAATTACAATCTTAAAATCTCACCACCCCCAGCACCGACAATCTCCACGTGCCCAACTTATACTCAATCTCATGTCAATGCATGTGCACAATATTTTTTCAATAAAGGGAATGATGATGCATCTGAATTAATCAAATATCAGCATAATACATAACCACCACAACTATTACAAATATGCGAGTTTAAATAAAAAACACAACCAAACAAAGAATTCAACTCAATAATACATCAGCTAATGCCCATATGCTTTGGGATTCTCGGATTATAGTCCACCTACCATAGTAATAAACTTTCCCTTTATAACACCGGTACTCGTACCAATGCCCATCACACCATTGGTACGAAACCCCCATCTTTTGCCCTTACCCATGGCCTATTTCTTTTTTCTGATCTTTAATTAGAAAAATGTTCTTCAATGAAGTCTAAAAGTCTTAACATACCTTGAATGCCAACCACGTGCCACAAATTCTCAAGATTTTTCCTTCCCTTTTTGCAAAGCTTCAGAACGTTCCCAATCTACCAATTATGTAATAATCGTAAGCACGCGAGTTCGTAGACACCCATATATTTATATGTCTATCCTAGACCCAAAACTCACTCATATCTCTAATCAAGCTCATAATTTTTTATATAATTTATATGTCAAAATCATATTTGCTAAATTTCAAGCCTAGGGTTAAGTCTTTGTCCTTCCAAATAACATAATTCTAGTAATATTTATAATGCAACACACCTAATGTTTAATTATATAAACCAACATTATCAAAACTTAAATTATTCTTATGCAGTATCTAACTCGAGGGAAGATTTTGTAATCTTAACCAATCATCAGATACTTCAGATATTAGCCAATGATTATCCATTGTATAATAATTATCCATAATAATTTTTCAATAATTATCCTCAATAGACAAATAATGATTTCTTCCTATTCTAGTCCAAAGAACGTTGTCATTTGCAGATTTGTTCCACTTATCATTTCTTGCAAATTGAAAAAAAAAAAAAAAAACACGTCGCTGCATATTCATTCCAAGGAAATCGATCACATTAATTACTCCTACAGGTTTTAGTCACTCATATAGCTTCATTACTTAATCCATTAACTTTCTTTCCACCTAATCTGACCAACTCATCCCAATAGTACTAACACAAAAGAAAATCAAATCAGTTTCTGTCATAAGCAAAATACCATTTTACTATTATAGGTGCGCCACACCATTACATATGAAATTTAAGGAATTTTGAAGTGCTTACTAGGAAAACAACCATACCCCTGTAGCAATTCGTGTTCCCTACCCTAATATTATATTCTGGAGTTTTTGTTTTTTGTTACAGAGTTATGACTCAGAAATTATGAAAAACCTTTTCACTTGGTTAATTTCATACATGGCCAAGTAGTAATGATATTAAATATTTTATGGACTTGGCCCATTAACTACCAACTATAAAGAAAATTTAACTATTTAGTAAATACCCGCTAACTAAATAATCACAATTACCAAAATAGCTCAAAATTTTAATTTACAATTTACGAAAAGAGTCAAAATTATCCTAGTTCTCAAAATGGCCTAGCGAGTCGTTACACCTTATCCATGTGAGACCTTCTAGCTGAGAAACAGATGGTGACTCTTCACTCTATGTTCATTGTGAAAGAATATCCAGATGTGTTTCCTGAAGAACTTCTTGGACTACCTCCAATTAGAGAGATTGATTTTGGTATTGACGTAGCTCCCAGTACCCAGCCTATATACATTCTGCTTTATAGAATGGTGCTAGCATAATTGAAAGAACTAAAGGAGCAGCTAAAAGTTTTGTTGAGCTCCAGTACTATTTGTACGAAAGAATGATGGCACGATGTGGATGTCTATAGATTACAGACAGCTTAATAAAGTGATGATAAAGAACAAATACCCCCTTGCAAGGATAGATGATCTATTTGATCAACTGCAAGGAGCTAAGTGCTTTTCAAAGATTGACTTGAGATTCAGCTATCATCAGTTGAAGCTTTGAGAAGTAGATATTCCCAAAACAGCCTTCTGAATGAGATATGGGCACTTTGAGTTCCTTGCAATGTCATTTGGATTAACAAATGCTCCAATACCCTTTATGGATATGATGAATAGGGTTTTCTTTCTTGATATGTATGTGATTGTATTTATAGATGACATCTTGATATATTCATGTGATGCCAGAGAATATGCAATTCACCTAAGAGTTGTCCTACAAACTCTCAGAGAGCACCAACTATATGCCAAGTTCTCTAAATGTGAATTCTGGATGAACTCTGTGGCTTTCCTTGGCCATGTGGTCTCTGGTGAAGGCATTAGAGTAGACTCCTAAAAGATTGAGGTTGTAAAGAGTTGGCCTCGACCTACTACTCCGACAGAGGTGCATAGTTTCTTCGGACTTATTGGATATTACCGCAGGTTTATAGAGGGCTTCTCCTCTATTTTTGTACCATTGACCAAGTTGACATAGAAAGTGGGAAGTTCCAGTGGTCCGATGATTGTGAGAAAAGCTTCCAAGAGCTGAAAGATAGATTGACTAAGGCACCAGTATTGGCCTTACTAGAGGGTACATAAGGGTATGTAGTTTATGGTGATGCTTCAGGCATTGGTCTAGGGTTCGTCTTAATGTAGCAAGGGAAGATGATAGCATACATTTCTCGACAATTGAAGAAACATGAACAAAACTACCCCACTCATGATTTGGAGCTTGTTGTAGTGGTATTTGCGCTTAAGATTTTGCAACACTATTTGTATGGGGTAAATGTTGATATATTTAAATATCATAAGAGTCTCCAATATCTTTTCAAGCAAAAATATTTGAATATCAGGCAAAGAAGGTGACTAGATTTGTTGAAGGACTACGATATGAACATTTTCTACCACCCAGGTAAAGCTAATATGGTAGCACATGCTCTTAGTCGACTATCTATGGGAAGTCTAGTACATTTAACATCTGTAAAAAAGGAATTAGTGTGAGATGTCCACAAATTAGCCAGCTTAGGAGTCCAACTTCTAGAAGCCGAAGATGGAGGCGTAGTCGTGCAGAATACTGCCGAATCATCATTAGTGGCATTGGTGAAAGAAAAATAGTATGACGACCCAATATTTCTACAAAATCGAGAAAGGATTCATGAGCACCGAATTACTGCATTTGATTTAGCAGAACATGGCACCTTGAGATGCCAAGGCAAACTGTGTATTCCAAATATAAATGGGTTAAGGCAGAAAATCATGGATAAAGCAAATTGTTCACGATACTCAATTCATCCAAGCTCCAAAAAGATGTATCATGACCTTAAGGAGGTCTACTGGTGGAATGACATGAAAAGGAATATTGCGGAATAGGTGGCGCAATGCTCTAATTGCCAACAAGTTAAAGCAGAACATTAGAGACACGATGGCCTAGCTCAGACTATGGACATTCCAATATGGAAATGGGAGGCTATTAATATGGATTTGATTACACGTTTGTCTTTCTCTTTTAAGAGACATGATTCCATTTAGATGATCATTGATCGATTGATGAAATCAGTCCACTTCTTGCTAGTTAAATCCAGCAGCACAGTCAAAGAATATGCCAAGCTATATGTAAAGGAATTTGTTCACTTGCATGGGAATCCACTATCTATTATTTTAGATAGGGATGCCCAGTTTATGACACATTTCTGGAGATCATTCCAGAAGATTTTGGGCAAACAGGTGAACCTAAGCACTGCATTTCACCCGCAAACAGATGAACAAGCCGAACACACTATTCAAACACTCGAAGATATATTGAGAGAATATGTTTTAGACATTAAAGGAAATTGGGATGATCATATGCCCTTGATAGAATTGTCCTACAATAATAGTTATCATTCAAGCATTGGCTGGGCTCCATTTGAAGCCCTCTATGGATGTCGTTGCAGATCGCCTATTAGTTGGTTTGAAGTAGGTGAAACTCAAATATTAGGACCAGACCTTTTTCACCTAGCCATTGAAAAAGTAATGTGGATAAAAGAGCGACTGAAAATGGCTTAGAGCTAACAAAAATCATATGCAGACGTATGTCGTAGAGACATAGAGTTCCAGGTTGATGATTGGGTATTCTTGAAGGTATCCCCTATGAAGGGCATTATGAGATTTGGGAGGAAAGGTAAGTTGAGCCCCAGGTATATTGGGCCATATAAAGTTATACATAGAGTTGGCCAGGTAGCTTATGAGGTGGATTTGCCTCGAGAGTTAGCTGCAGTACACCCGAATTCCATGTGTCGATGTTACGCAAATGCTTGCGAGATCCTACACAGGTTATTCCAATAGAAGGTATGGAACTTTCAAAACACTTATCTTGTGAGGAAATCCCAGTGGAAATATTGGACCGACAGGTCAGGAATTTGAGGACAATAGATATAGCATCAGTGAAGGTACTTTGGAGAAGTCAAAATATAGAAGAAGCCTCATGGGAAGCAAAGGTCGGCATGAGGGCCAAGTATCCACACAAAATTTCTTAAAGTCATAACTCTTCTCATTTGAGTATTAGTTTTGCCTGTACTTTGTAGTACTGCTTTATTATATGTTTTATATTCAGGCACTTGATACAGACACCACATGTTCCTCAGAGCTGAACCACGGTATAAGGTATGTCATATTAGTTAGTGTAGTTTCCATTCGTATAAGGCCAAGTAGAGCCTAGTGAATATCCGTTGTATATTATTACGTGGTGATGCTCTGTGAAGCAATATGTGTGTATTTTGGTTAGCTGACATGTTTTGGATAGGACTGTTTACAAAGGAAACTCTACCAGATTTTTTAAAAAAAAATAAGAGAATTTGAATTATCTTAAGAAGCTACCTTCATTCGAAGATGAATGATCCAAATGGGGGATAATGTAATATCGTGTAACTTAAAATACATTTGCGACTCGTAAATACCAATGCATAGATGTGATATCGGGGGAAGTGTATCATTGAAAATGGTTAAGCATACCATGTAACCCTTATATTTTTTCATTTAAAGGGTTAAACAAAAGTTTTAGGCGAAAGAGATCATTAAAGAAAAGATTAAAGCTTAAAGGTTCATTGTGGAGGAATACTACAAGTGATTTCATTTCTCATCTAGCTTTGAACAAGCATATCTCCTAATATATAACGAGTTATAGGGCCTAAAACCTATCCCATTAGAGGTATTTAAGTCTAGTTTCCATAAAAACAATCCGCTCGTTAAAATGATATCGTAGTAAAAATTTATGTTCATTCTACGACAGACGCGTGCACTGCCCAATCACTGCGGGACATGTGGAACTTTAGAGAAAGTCGGCCAAACTTGTTGTTTTTCTACTAAAAGTTTGGGATATACTTTCTCGTATACTCAAGAAAGTGTAAGGACTGATTTCAAGTTATTTCTTTAAGTTTTTCTCATCTTCAATCCTCCAAAGCTTAAGGTAAGTTGGTTTCTTCAAGAATCAAGTGTCTTCCTCTCCATAGACCTATTGATATACTTAGCTAAATATTTTCTTGAAGGAAAAAGTATTGTTCTAGGAGAATAGAAAAGGGCGGGAACTGATTTTCTTGGATATATAGGTATGACTCCTCTTATATCTTCATAAATAGTACTCCAAGGATGTTTTAAGTATAATTTGCAGGTAGGACTCACGGGACGGTGATAGGAAGCCGTGAGTCCATGTTTTACCCATTGTAATTGATGATTTGGTAAGGACGGAGTTTGTAGAAGGTTGTGTTAGCTGTTGTTTTGACCAAATGATGGGTCAATGGTATTGTTTTGGGGAAGTAAGTTGTTTACATTATAACAGAAGGCTAGGTATAGAGAACGCAACTTTTAGAGTTCTTGAAAGTTTGTCGCTCACGAAGTGTTTGATGAAATGCCTAAATTCCTAAGAATATGTTGTAGCTAGTTGTAGGTGCTACTATTATTTTAATTTATGGCATTAGTTCTCTACCAACTTAAACTATGAGCTTATAAAGGAAATTGGCATCGTTAACAAGGAAACCAGGGGATGGTGATCGGAGGCCATGAGTTTTACTTTTATGTTAACTGTGGATGATTAAGGGGGTTGGTTCTTTATGGTTAAAGGATTGAGGAGTAATGTTGTTCATGTAAATAAGTCATAAGCCTACTTGGAAAGTACAGAAAGAGAAGGGTATGGTGATACACCATTCATCTATGGTAACATTTAAGATTGTCGCTCGCAAAATATTATTGTGTTTTTGGCATTGTTGGGACTCTTGATTAGTTTCTTATACTATCCTTTTATGATTTTATGTTATAGATAAAGTTGTCAGCAAATGAGTTTGACGACATAAGATAGTAAGTCCCAAAGTAAGGTATGTAAAGCTAAAACCTCTTTTGACCTTAAGGCACGACCTAAACTTGTATGTTCTTCCGATATATGTCACTAGGGATTCTATGATACATGAAAGAAAGTTATCCTATTTTATAAATCCTCTAATGTTGAGTCCTAAACCTATAGAGTTACAGTACTCTTCTGGAAGCAATATGTTTCACACAACTATATTTGTCTATAGTTGAAACTCTTAAAAGATAGCGGTGCACATGTTGCATAAATTTAAAGAAAGAAGACAGCACAAACTGTTCGTAAGTGTATAGGTCACAAGATATATGATTTTCAAGCTAAAGAAAGTAATTACGAATTGTATCACGAGCTATGTGATTAATGAATTAATTATTATAAATAAATGCAAGCAGTTGAGATTATAGACTACTATGTAGCGTGAGGTGGGTATTTTTGGGGCTACTACGTGCGACACTACTCTGTACACAAAATTCAGATATAGTCAGCTAGAATTTCCCATTGTGGATTCACCTGACTGATACAGGCTGCGGGCAGACCATACAGGAGCCTTAGGGGGCGTACCATGATAGACCTCATTACCAGACTATGAGATTTCACGTGTGATCATGACAGTGGGCTACAGATACCATACAGGGTTCATTAATCGCCGTCAGTAGGCCATCTTGTGATTCCCTGATAGTTAGTTTTACAAAGAAAAAAAAAGTGATATAATGAAGTAAAGATATCACTTAAGCAAATTATAGGGATTCTATATATAAATGACTAAGCCATGAAGTGTTAGATGAGGACCCTTGAGGTTGGTCACAATTCCAGTTATGGATTATGTCTCCTATATACACATGCTCAGATTTCCCTTTCTTGAAATTTAATGCATTTTAGCATTGTTACAAGTCTACTTGTTATTCAGTCTGCTTTACATACCAGTACGTGTTTTATATGTACTGATGTCCCTATTATTTTAGCACTTCATTTGTACCACTACAGGCTCAAGTACTCAGGACAATAAGCATTTTCAGTAGACTAAAGACTTCCAATTTATTAGTTGGTAAGCTCCACCTCTACCTGGATCTATCAGATATTTGGTTCCTATATTTTTCTACGTATGTAATATATCAGAATGGATATATCGAGGCCCTAACCCGACTAGTTATCAGATTCTTAAAGGCATACACTTTAGAGGCTTCTTAGACTTAGTTTTGTTTCCATTGTAAAGTAGCCCAATGAGCCCTTTTGTTATCTAAGTTTTAGTATGTGTCTTCATATAGGTTCCGTTGCTTATGAATCTATAGCTTTGGCATGATATTAGTAAGATAATTACCAGGTGCTTATGTATATCCTTGATGTCCGCCCCTTTCTAGTTATGGGTGTGACAATAACGAAGGGTCACTCTAGACCAAACTCAACATTTTGGAGCTAACCATGCTGACAATATTCTCATTTGAGCTTATTTACTCGAAATGTTGACTAAAGTCAAACTTAGGCCTTCACTTTAAAGTTAAAACACCTAATCGCACAAACTCACACTAACTGCGTCGGAGTAGTGTCGACTATGGTCCTAGCCTAAAATGACCCTTTCAGAGCTGATGTAATCGTCAAAATTAGATTTTGAGGTCATCTTCTTGAACTTCTAATAAAAATGACCTTGTAAGGTTTAAAAGCTCTAAAATACTAAAATTCGCATAAAAACTAAACGAGCGATCGGATGATCGAATTTTCAGTCTCACCAAGTCATAAATGACTTTGGGTTGCTTTAGAAAAGCTCCAAACGATGAACAAGAGGCATAAATAGAAAAATAACCTAGAGTTCATTACACTTTAGAGTTTTTGTACTGTGGCTTTCATATTCCAAGGAGTTAATTCCACAATGTTTTTTTATTATTAATTGAGATTATAAGAATTTGATCTCTTATTGTTTAAAAAAATATTTTCCTAGTGTTTATGTAATGATTTTTCACCTCTAAAATGATTGATGGGTTAGATTGGGGTATGTAATTGGTCCTCCCACCGGCGCTTAGTGTGGTTCTCAATCATGATGGTCTAAGTTGTGACAATCAACCTAACATATGAGTTACATGCCCAAAAGGTATAGTGTCTCTAATGTGAATATTTTGAAGCAAACACATATGAGATGCTAAAAGTTCAACTTTAAAATTTGGTTATTAGTAATCACAAAAATGGACAACAAGTAAATTGTAGCTTGACCTATTGATTATGTTAAGATGAAAAGAGAAATTATGAGAAATTGTCATAATATCACATGCTAAAGTAATAAATAATAATTGACCAGATTTTAATTCTTAAAAATGTCCAAATATGAGAAATACAAATATCATATTTTGGAAAGAGAAAACTCAACATTAATGATCATATTAAATGTTGGTAGGCTATATACTATTAATCATGTATTTCTAATATAGTGTTTTAACAATTTTCAAGATTAAACATCTAAGTGGGAGATTGTTAGGGTATATACTAGTAACTATGCATTTATATATAGTACATTATAACTATTGTGATGGTTAAAAGTATAAGTGGGAAATTATTGGGATATATTATATTAATCATATATTTAGATATAATATTTATTATAGAATAATTATTTATTCAATTTTAATAAAAGTTTTAATAGGTCATATATTTTTTTTATGGTGTCTGTTTACTTATATAGTAGATGATTTAGTGTATAGAGTTTTAGTGTATACACAGATGATTGAATCATTGGTTCTTATAAGTACAAAGTTTTTGTGCACAATCTAAGATATAAATTGGGCATGACATCGGTGCGATTGTAGCACAAGATTATATATAATTTCTCTTAATTATGGGAACGGTATAGTTCCAATTTCTTGTACTAGTGCATTTTGTATGCTTTGAACGGAACTGAGTAGACATAGTTGTTTTAGACTGACTGACAAAAAGAGATTCTCTAAATTGTTGAATGTACTTCTCAATTTTGAAATAACTATTATGATATGTACATATAAATTATCAATTTGATTTATTAAAAAGCGATATTCTGATATGGATCAATATGCCTAGTAGATTGGATGATTATAATATATATATTGGTGAAATAATAAGTTAGTTCATGGAATCCTTGTCTCGTTATAGAGATTGATGATATGCCTTGCTTATAAGTTTTCATCGTATCAAAACTTGCAAGTTGATTTCATGAATTCGACACATGAAATAAGTTAAACAGTGTTCTAAAGGAAAATTAATCAATGAATTTAATTGATCAGTAATTTAATTTATTGATTAGTATTTGTAATCTTAACATGGGGAATTACATAACTGTTCAATGGAAAATTTAAAAATATAAATAAAGGAGTGCAATTACGAATTTCTAGTGAAATAATTTGTAATTTATTATGGTAAGAATAATTCAAATTAATTATTTGGAATTATTTACATAATAGGAAGCATTAGTTAATCATTTTGTGGTCCCTACAGTGCCCATATTTAACTAGAACACAGAATCTTATTTCTAAAGAAAAAGAATAGGAAGGGTGTTAGTTTTTGTTCAAGAAAACTAACGTGTGTTTTTCTTGACTTCAAGAAAAACTGGGTTTTCTTCTCCTGTTTGTATTGGGATGAAATTTGTATAAGTAGGGATTCTCCTAACCTAAAAAAGAGATTATAAATTTTATATACAATATTTGTCCACCGGACTAAGAGAGTTCAGATCTTATGGATTCGCTTAAAGGTCTGTCTAACTTAAGGATTCACTTGAATGTATCTGCTCACGCTTCAAGAAGTAATTCTTGAATTAAATTTCAACAAGTTTATGTGTTCTAGCATAAATATTATTGGTTATCTATTATTCATGTATGTAGTATGATTCTGATATGTTTCCGTTGTGCATATAGTTTTCTAACAATCATATCATCATCTATATTTCCCTCTTCTTAGTTTAGTTCTCCAAATACACCTCAATATTTCATCCCTCAAGCCAAATTTCTTCTAAACTCTCATTCTGGAGATTTTTGTTGAATAAATGTTTTTTCTTTTCATCTTCATATATGCATAGCTTCATCAGATCATGAAATGAACACTTGTCGGAAAATAGTTATGTATGTTCCAATAATTAATAGTTCTCAAATTGTGGTATGATGCCTTCTAACAAAGTTTAGTCTCTCATTATTTTTATTTGTTACTTGAGATGCATGAATCATTTGAGCAATTTTTGGGTAAGTTTTTTTATATTTGTTTTTTGGAAAATACAAATGTCCTTATTATCTATCTATATATAATAGGAGATGAAAAATGCCACATGTTGTCACGACCCAAAACGAGTCATGAGTGGCACCCACACTTAACCTTCTAGGTGGGCGAACCAACAAATTCAACCCTAACTTATATTTATTGATCAACTTATGAAATACTAACCATAATACGGAAGCTTAAATCTTATTAATGTAAGAAACACAAATCCACTAACGAATATTAAATATCATTTCCCAAAACCTGAAAGTCATCACATCAAGGATAACTATTCTCAAATTCCAAGTGTAAGAGTATTAAAGACACCAAAATAAATAAGTAGGATAGTCTATGTCCAAAATTCAAGGCCATCATGCCATGACCGAGAGAATCCAACACGAGCTACAAGGAATAGCTCACCCAAAAATTTTATATGCTGAAAATTGTCTAGAGCTGGGACGAGTCAAAGTCGATGGTGCACTCGCTGCACTCCACAAAAGGAAAATGAAGAAAACATAAGTAGGGGTCAGGGAAATATGTACTGAGTAGATATCATTGGCCAACTCAAAATAGAAACTAATATGCAATAAGTAATAGTATAAAATCAACTATGACACTTAGCAGGATGCAAGCAAAAACCAACATGCACAAAGTGACAACAGCACTAAAGTAAGTACGTAATCAATCAACAATATCAAAAACACACATGAGAACTCACGCCTCCACATCATGGTCTTTTGGGAGATATGTTCTTTGAGATTGAGTACATTAATTTACTTTAATATGTTTTCCTTTAATGTTACTGTGTCAGAACTTGACACTCGATCCAATAAAATCATGTCGAAACATGACACCCTATTCAAATATACCGTGTCGGCTCGTGGCACCCGATTTAAATATATTGTGTTGGAACGTGACACTCAATCCAATAATAATGTGCTAGCTCATGGCACCCGATCCAAATATATCATGTCGGAATGTGACACCCGATCCAAATATATTGTGTTGGCTAGTGGCACCCTATCCAACAACATAGTTAATTTCTTATTCTTTATCATCACTTTACACTTCATTAACAAGATTTCATCAAGACTTCTTTATTCATGGCATCACTTTAATAGAACAAATTCAACATTATAGATTTCCCGATCTTGGAATTTCAGACCAATCACAAACAACACATGAATTATCCGAACCACAACAATCAAGTACATAGAAAATTTCACAATATCACTCAGTGAATATCAATCACTATTAAGAGTCTCTCTATCACCACCTCCATCGAATAACCGAAGGCAAGTAAGTTGATTCCCCATGTTTTTCCTTTCCTCAATGCCTCTTGACATTTCCAATCTATCAAGTATACAATATTGCAAATCAATGCGCTCAATTCTTCATTCAAATTTCAACCGTGAACTCAAATTTCAAGTCTATGTTTAAGTCTTAATTTCTCCAAATAACACAATCTAATGATATTCATATAATACAGTACACCTAATATTTAACTACCTATCTCAATATATCAATACTTGATTTATTATATGATATCTTACGATGAAACTTCAACCCAAAACGCATACCGTACCTACAACATGTCGTATAGCGTATGATGGATAACTAAAGGTGATGGTATCATTAGTAATTCTGATCAAAAGAGAAATTTGGAATTTCAAACAAAAACAACAAAAAGGAGCGAAGACAAAATTATATGCAGGACTTTTCCGATTAGCAATTCATCCTTTCTATCCCTTCTTAACTCATCATTATCATAATCATTAGCATCATTAATTTCTTATACAAAATTGCCCTAGTTATCTTTTCAATCCACTATTTCTGTCCAAAAATATAACAGCCACAATCACATAATTGGTTAGTTGTTTTCCATTAAAAATATAATATACAAAAGTAAGTGTGGTATTGTAAAATTAAATAGTAAAATTGAAAGAGTTAGAGCTCCAATTAGGCCTCACTTGAAGAAGCGTCCCTCCTTCCTTGCAGTTCATGAGCAAAGCCGATTTAAGAATATCAAACCTTTTATCTTTTATTAATTCAATAATATACTCGGGCTAAGTGGTATTAGGTATTAAATTTCTCCATTAACCATCAACTAACAAAACATTAATTATTTACCAGTTACTGTCACGACACAGACCGTCGTGATTGGCACCCACACTAACCCTCTGGTGGAAGAACCATTACTACAACCCAACTAAGCAATTTAACCAAAATAGTAAGCATTTAAAGCTACGGAAGCAGGTTTAAATAACTAAACAATCGATACAGAGTTCTCATAAACTCCGAAAGTTCAACTAACATCTAACAACTAATGCAGAAATTAACCCTTAGAACCTGAAAGTCATTGTACCAAAACATCTAAAGTTCAACAGTCTAAGAAAAAGAGGTACAACCCCAACCAACATAAGAAATAACTAAATAGTCTAAGTCCGAAGAGAATTGACTAAACAAAATGAAGGATTCCTAGTTAAATGCTTATTTTGTGCCAATAAATGATGTTAAATCCTTGATTTTCAGGCATATGGATTGAGGAATAAAGCAAGGACACTAACAGGAAAAAAGGAACAAAACAGGCTAAAGAAATAAAGATGCATTACAAGAAAAATAGTTTGTTAAGACCAACATTTAATGACAAGCTAGTAATCCCTTCCCTAATGATATATGTATTGGGACAATATTATATTTTGGTCCTTATATATATATTTTATAGCAAAGATACTAAATCCGGTCCCTAAAGAACTTATTAGCTGGTCCTAAATTGTAATTGAAGGAATTAACAGGAATTACATCCACCAAAACTTAATACTAAAGTATTAAAAAATAAACTTTTAATTTGTTTTAACCAAAAATTAGGCACTAAGTGTTTTTTCATTAGCCAAAAAAAAGAGCCGCTCTTTTTTTCAGAAAATTAGTAAACGTATATTGAATAGGAATAGTATTTTCTTCTGCCCTTTTTCAGAATAGTCTATATGGTCGAAATCCTAACTTTCTTCAAATCATCGCCTCATCAATAAGATTGCTTCGACTCTGCCCAATCTCAACGTAGTGAATATATTTTCGTAGCAGCGTTATCTTTTTCATTGTGTAGTTGTTGCATATAGTTGAAAAAAACAGAAATCCAGGTTTGTTTCCTCTTCTAAATCGAGTTTCTTATTTCTTCCGTTGATTGATTAATGCATTTTTTCTTATTTTATTCAATTTTGTCTTCTTCTTCCTCCTCTTTTCAACATAATAGGTTAAAAGTTTCATAATATGCTCTGTTTTCTTCCTTAGAATCAGTAAAAGATTATTGGGTTGAGGTTTCTAATAGTTGACTCAATTTTATCAGTGAATTTTCATAGCGCCTTTGTCTTCTTCATCGTGTAGTTGCTGCTTAGCTGTGAAAAAAAGGAATTTCAAGTTTTTTTCCTCTTCTAAATTGAGTGTCTTGTTTCTTCCATAAATTGTACTGGTGGATTTTTTTGTTGTTTTATTCAAGTTAGTCATCTTCTTCTTCCTCTATTCTAACATTAAATAGGTTAAAAGTTTCATAATCTGCTGTGTTTTCTTATTTTTCAGTAGAAGATTATTGGGTTAAGCATTCTAATATAGCTGGCTCGATTTTGTTGTTTTCTTTTTTCTTGATCATTAGTATTGGGTAAGGAAATCTGCTATGTTTTCGTATTTGTCAGTGAAAGATTATTAGGTTGGCATTCTAATATAGTTGACTCAATTTTGTTGTTTTCTTGTTTCTTGATCATCAGTATTGGGCAAGGAATGGTCTTAAAATAAAGTATAAGGAGTAAGCAATTGAACTAATAATTTGAAGTACAAACATGCACAGAGCTCTTGTTGAACAGGAAAAATCTCTCTATCTGATAATTATATTATCCATCTATATTTGACAACAGACGCGACTAATAAATACTTACCTCTATATCAGAAAACAATATCCTCATCTTTCTGTGAAGCATGGGATAGTAAGTTATGGGCTGAACCAAGAAAAATACCTCTCTTCAAAGAAATATCTTCAGCAGCCTTCTCCGCTGCATATTGCCTGGCAGTGGCCATCTGTTTCTCTACCTCCCTCTTCTTGAAACCTTGTATCTTCTTCAAACGGAAGAAATCCTCCCTTTCTAGTTCATCAAGTTCCCCCTTGATGTAAAGAACCGTGTTCTCCAACCGAGGCTTCACAACATTCTCCAAGGCATTGACCCTCCGATTTGACAGTATGTTGTATTTGAAAATCCTAATTATTTCGTGAATAACATATATTTGCATAATCACAATGTTACTGTTGTTTATGAATTTCAGCAGCTAAATGTATGTGGGGTACTAGAGATTTTAAGCTCTATTAAGTCTTGTTTATGGGTTTCCAGGGACTAACTCCATGTGGGGTTTTAGCGATTATGTGTTTCAGGAAGTACAAAAAAAAAAATTTGTAGCTTGTAACGATGTATATAGGATAACATTCCCTATCATTTTTTCAAGTTATATTCATCTCTTTTATGATTTCTTCTACAGGTTTTATCTATAGACAATTATTTTATGTAAAGTGCATATCAATTTTTTTAAAAATTAATTATTGTATGAATAACATACTAGTTTCACATCTTTAGTGATTTTGTAATTTTCTTAGTCCTTTCTTGATGTACTGCTTGAAGCTTCAAGTAAACTAACTATTTAGTAACTATAAACAAGTAGTTTTCTTAGTATCAAACGACTATTTAGATAATCTTATGTCGTAATGTATATTGATTTGTGTAATTACTTGCTCCAATCTTTGGTAGGCTCAAAGGAAAATCATGTTTTAGGAACTAACATCTTAGCTATAAGTAAAGTTATAACCTTTTATAATTCTTAGTGACATATATCCTTAGATTTCAACCCTATTGTGTTTCTCTGATAGTAACAAGTTGTTTGCATCGTATATTTTTTGTTATTCTTTATATTTTTAAAAGAATTTTTTATATCCTCATAAAAATTATGGCACATAGGAAGCAGTAGATGCAACTTGTTGATAATCGTCTCAATGAAATCTACTTGATAGGTGTGGAAAAGTTTTTGGATTATGCTTTTCAAAAAATAGGAGAACATATGAAATAAGATGTTCGTATGTCAAATGTTACAATATAACTTTAGGAACTCGTAAAATAGTTGAGACACATTTGCTAGTACATGGAATAATTCACAATTATACTTTTGGTATCACCATGGAGAATGTTTGGGTAAGCCACTATTAGAATCAAAATATGAAGATGAAGAACAAGATAATGATGCAATAGAAGAATGTCAGAGTGAAGATGAAGTAGAAGAACTATTGAGAGACTGATATCCTAATCTTGATGGAGGAACTACACATACTGATGACTTACTTGAAGAGGAACCAAATGATGAAGCAAAAAAGTTTTACAGGCTATTGAAGGATTTTGAGTTGCCATTATACCAAAATTCAAAAGCTTCAAAGATTTCCACTTTGATCAAATTGCTTCATATTAAAAGTATGGGTCGTTGGAGTAATGCATCATTTACAATGCTATTGAAAATGTTGAAAGAGGAGTTGTTGCCTGATGGTGCCAATTTGCCAAATTCATATTATGAGGCAAAGAAGATAATTAAAGAACTTGGTCTTTCATATGATAAGATTGATGCTTGTACTAATAATTGCTTGTTATACTAGAAGGAGGATAGATTACGCGATTCTTGCAAAGTTTGTGATGCGTCAAGATGGAAAATAAATACACATAGAGGGGAAACAAGGAATAAAAAAGGAAAAAAGATAGCATTAAAGAGTTTACGCTATTTTCCTTTAAAGCCTAGACTTCAAAGATTATTTATGTCTACCAAGACATCTACTTTGATGACATGGCATAAGGATAAAAGAGTTGATGATGGAATAATGAGGCACCCGGCTAATTCAATGGCATGGACGTCATTTGATGAACTTCATCCTTCATTTGCAGTTGAGCCTTGAGATGTTTGACTTGGACTTGCTATTGATGGATTTCAACCATTCTGGAATTCAAAAACCTCACATAGCATTTGGCTCATGGTTCTTATTCCTTATAATTTACCACCTTGGTTGTCAATGTTTATTCCGGGTCCAAATGGTCCAAGAGATGCAATTGATACATCTCTTCAGCCTTTAATAGAGGAATTGAAGGAGTTGTGGGAAGTTGGTATTGAGACCTATGATGCATCAACTAAGCAAAATTTTAAGTTGCATGCTTCTTTATTATGGACCACCAATGACTTTCCAACATATGGAAATTTATCGGGATGGAGTACAAAAGGAAAATTGGCATGCCCATGTTGCAATAAAAACACTTCCTCAATTCGATTATCTAAGGGTAAGAAACGGTGTTTTATGGGTCATCGGTGTTATCTTTCTCAAAATCACAAATGGCGAAGTGAGAAGGGGTCATTTGATGGTACAGCAGAGAAAAGTCCTCCACCAAAAGTGTGTTCCGATATTGATATACTTAACCAAGTGCAAGATCTTGAAGGGGTACAGTTATCAAAGGATCCTAAGTTGAGAAAGAAGATATCACATGAAAACTGAATGGATAATTGGAACAAGAAAAGTATCTTTTTTGAACTTCCATATTCGAATCTCTTGTTGTGACATAATTTGGATGTTATGCATATTGAAAAAAAAAAACATATGTCATAATATCATGGGGACAATTATGAATGTCAAAGGAAAGACTAAGGACACAATTAACACTCGATTAGACTTGCAAGAGATGAACATTAGGCCGGAATTGCACCCCATCCAAAATGGGGAGAAAATTGAAAATCCAAAAGCATACTACACATTGTCTCCCGAAGATAAGCAAAAATTGTGCTTTTCTTAAAGAATCTAAAGGTTCCTGATGGTTTTTCATCCAATATTTCTCAATGTGTGAACCTGAAAGAGCATAAGATATCTGGATTGAAAAGTCATGACTGTCATGTTCTCTTGCAACATCTACTCCCTCTTGCACTTCGTGGTATGTTGTCCAAAAAAGAGTGTGAACCTCTTATTGAATTGTCTATATTTTTTTGTATGCTTGGATCAAAAGAGTTCAGAATTGAAAAATTGGAGCATATTGAAGCACAAATACCCATAACACTTTGCAAGTTGGAAAAGGTCTTCCCTCCTTAATTTTTTGATGTCATGGTGCACTTACCTGTTCATTTAGCTACTGAAGCTAAGATAGCTAGACCAATTCATTATCAGTGGATGTATCCTGTGGAGCGATGGTTATATTTTTTGAAATCTCTCATTGGTAATAGGGCAAGTTCAGAAGGTTGTATTGCGGAGGGCCACATTGCAAATGAATGTATGACTTTATGTTCAAGGTATTTGCATAGAGTTGACACAAGATTCAATTGTCCTGAACGAAATTATGATGGTGGTTTAAAACAATTGAATGGTGGTTTATCTATTTTTAGTCAACCTGGAAAAACTCTAGGAGCTAAAGATCCATGTGAGCTTAAAGCATATGAACTAGAACAAGCACATATATACATATTGAAGAATTGTGATAAAGTCTTACCCTATCTCAAGTATAAAGATTTCTTTTATATCATCTCATTTATTTTATTTCTTTTAGGTTAATTAATTTTAGGTATGAGACTTATGGTTCACTTCATTTTTGTATAGAGTTTGCACAAACTCATGAGAAGAGTGATTTTATTTCGATGTAATTGGTTAGATGTGTATAATGAAATAAAAGGAGTTAAAAAGGATGAGTATGATTTTGTGAGTGTTAATCCAAGTAGATTTTTGAAAATAAATGAGCCATTTGTTTTAGCGAATCAAGCATCTCAAGTGTTTTATTCTAATGATAATTCCAACAAAGGTTGGAAAGAAGTGAGGAAGACTCAACCTCGTGATTTCTTTGAGATTGTGGAACAAATGGATGATGATATTATAGAGTTAGGAAGTCCTTCCCAAAAGAAAAGAAAAAGAACTAATTAGGTTAAGTATCTTTTATGAATTAGTATTTCATAATTCAACATTATGATGATACAATTTCTTTTATTACTACATAATTAGACGTTTTTTAGGTTTAATTTTTCATATTTTGGCTCTTTTTGTAGGTTTAAGATGAAATCATTGAAGACTGAAAATAAGGTTGATTCTAATATGAAGAGTACTATCAGATATACATTTGTTGCATCTGGTGCTATTGGAAAGGGACGAGGGCTTAAATCTTTGGGTGAGAAAGAAAGTTTGACATCTAAGAGTGTATTGCCTCAATCAAGTGATCTAGTTAAGAAGTACATCAAACAAATTGAAACAAGTAAGATATTTTGTATTTTTTTCACTTCAAGGCATAGCAAGATCATTATTTGTGTTGAGAAGAAATATCTTTTCCAGCTTTCTGTATTTTGTCTTGGAGGAGAAGATTAAGAATGTCAATCATTTTAGACGAAAATGGCTGAACCCATTGATATTCAGTCATTTTTAGCTTCTTGCTCTCCAAAATACTGTGCTAAAGTATTAGTTGTATGATTTATTTTTTTCCGGTTCTATAGGGAAGGGCCAAGGACAAGGACTTAAAAACTCTACCATGTCCACTAGTCAAAGAATACGAATGATTCATAAGAACTCCATGGCTCCTAAGAAAGAGAATATGCAAATTAATACCTAATCTCCTATTACTAATCAATTTAAGAAATACACCCAAGAAGTTGAAACAAGTAAGATTTTTTTTTAAATGTTATATTTTTTTACAAATATAATGTGTTTTCAATTTTTTTTGATAAACTTTTATATCATGTTAGTGAGTCCATGTGTTATAGGAAAGGGACTAGAGAAAAGAACTAGATCTTTGAGCTCCTCCTTGGGAATTTCTGAATATGAGGTGGGATCTTTCAACAAGAGTGATGATTTTGATAATTAGCATATGGAAACTCCTTCTAAGTGCACAAAGTTGAGTTCTAAGTTTTCTACTAATCATGAAATGCAAAAAATGAAAAAAAATTAGTTTTAAGAAAGAGGATATGCAAACTAATGTTTCATTACCTCCATCTGTTGATCAAGTTATGAGCCACTCTCAAACAACAAAAAAAGATATGATATTTTGAATTCATATGTTATTAAATTTTAGAATTAAGTTTGATTGCTATAATTTTTATCAAATTATGTTGTTGTAGGTTCATCTAATCCTACAAAGGTATGAATAGTTCGAGGAAGTAACATGTGCAAACAAGTTGCTTCACTTGAAATTGGACAAAAGTTGAAAGTTACCTTTTACAATAATCAAACGGTTGGTACAAATAGCAATCTTTTTTGAGGCATTTGGGAAAAATTGTACGTGATCGTAATATTTATCCCTTGGGGGTATCATCGTGACATGATATTAAGCAAGAAAAGTTGAATCACATGTGGGCAGCCATTGAGGTAACAAATATACACTTGATGTACAACTTTTGAATCCATTATACACCTAATTCTGATTCTGCAGTGCTAACTACTACATCAATGTTCTTGTCAATATCACAGCTATTGTACATATTTTGAATCCATTATACACCTAATTCTGATTTACATCTTTCATTAAGTGAAGTTTTAAAAGTAATGTACACTTGTTCATATAAAAGGATGTACAGTTTATGATGCCTCTCTTTTTTCTGAAAATAATAACTCAACTCATGTTTCAATTGTTGTAACACAAATTTGAGAGTGTTGATACGAATGATCAACATTATCATATCTTGGTATGTATGAATGAGTTATGGAACAAATGGAGAGTACACTTGAATGCAAAATATGTAAAGGACAAGCCTATACAATAGTCTCTTAAGAATGTCCCAAGAGGAGTAGACAAAAAAGAATGGAAATGGTTAGTAAAGGAACATTTTGCTTCTAAAAGTTTTTAGGTATGCCTATTGAGTTAATAGTCTTCTTTTCTACTCTTTTCTACAGTTTGATTTTCCTCCCTAACACTGAATAGACCTGAAAAAACAAACCTAATTGTAGAATATTTCTACTACGTAGTGTCTTAGTATTCTTAATGCACCAAGTAGCTAATCCATGCCTAATTTATTATTCTTGAATCTAGCAAAGTCACATTTATCAACTCATTGAATGAAGTATAGACTAATTTTTTCAAGAGTTGAGCCCCATTAAGAGAGCATATTCACAACCGTACTAGCTATCTATGGGTCATTATTTCCATTGATCCTCTTAGGATCAACTCGCTGCTTCTTTCATTTATAAGCAACTTTCAAGATCATAAGATTGGTGATCTACATTTTATAAGTACTTGCACTAGAAGCTTACTCTGAACAAATACAGTCAAGAAGCACAAGGAATGCAGCAAATCAAGCAAAGTTGATGATGCTTCATCATATTGTTAACAAGCCTATTCGAGAGATTATTTATCAAAAGGTATTATCATAAAATTAGCTTTCTAAATGTAATATTTATGAGGTGTGTGTTATTTGGCATGTTTGACTTTGATGTAAAGGGCGGGAAAGATGGAAATCCACTAGATTTGGCAACTATTTTCTTTGAGACTCGTAAGAAAGATAACAAGCTTGTTGAACCTGAAACAATTGAAAAACATGTGTGTTTTGTAAATTAAATATGTTAATTACTTAAAATTGTTGTATGTTATAATAGAAAATGTTCTTTGATATATTTTGTAGACTCAACTCGAAGAAATGGTTCAAGTAGATCCATCTCTACCTACCATAGAAATTGTTCAAAAATGTTGTGGACCTCAAACTCATAGCCACGTATTTGGATTTGGAGGTGGAGTAAAGGAAAAATACTTGAAAGGTGGAACTTCTTCAAAGCTGAATTGTTATCTACGCTACGTTCAACTTGAAAGGATATCAAATCCTTGAATGAAGATAACAAATCCTTGAATCAGGAAAACAAATCCTTGAAAAATTGCTTGTCTACCTTAGAAGATGAGATGAAAGAAGTAACGAAAATGAAAGAACTCTTCATGGCTCATCAATCATATGTACCAGCTACAACATCGTCCTTTTCAATTGATTGACCACTACCTTTTCAGCTAACCAAGTTAGTAATAATATACCCAACTTTTTAATTTATTTTGTTGAAATGTAACACCATGAAATATGAATATACGGCTCTTTTGATATGGAAAGGAAATATTTCCAGTCACACAAGAAAACTCTAAGAAATATGGAATAACAAACTTGTTTCCTATTGTGTTAATTGTGTGGTAGAAAAATATACAATATTGAAAATTAATCTTGGTCTCATCTAATTAATGAAATATCTGGACAACTTTTGATTTGGTATTAGGAACCTTTAAGTGCATAGTTGGATCTTACTTTGTGTGAGTATTGTTTCTAGTTGCCTTCAAAAAGTCTATAATTCTTGATGTCCTATAGTCCTCTATAAAGCTTGAGGTGTAGTCTATAGTTTACCTCTTTCTATGTATATAAATCAAAAAGTCAGTGAATTTTCATAGCTTATAATTGTTACCTTGTTTCATGTATATATCTATCACATATAGTGTCCCTGCAGAATTAGTTTATGCTTACAGGAACTTGAGTTCTTTGACCAATGTTGTATATAGTTGTACGCAAAATTACTGCTGTTCGGAGAATAGTTGGAGTTAAATTTGAACTCTTAATTTCTTTAAACAAAGTAGGTTAGAGGAGGAAATAGTTGCTGCCAGCTGCTCTGTTTTAACATTTTCTGCCCACATATTGTTACTCCAGCTCGTCTTTTATGTTATTCACTCAATCCGTTTATTTCTATTTCCTTCCAAATGTTGTTTAGTTGTGGTTTCTAAAAATAGATGTTGGATTCTTTTCTATAAATATATGCAAAATTAGTGATTGCTTAAAGAATAGTTAGAGTTAAATTTGAACTCTTAATTTCTTTAAACAATGTTGGTTAGAGGAGGAGATAAGTTGAGGAGAGGCGACAAGACAAGACGAAGTAAGGAGAGAGGCTGATGCATTGCCTTCTAATAAAAATAAAAAGGCATAACATTTAGGACATAGTACATTAATTTTCTACTCTGCTGCAAGATTGCTGCCACCTACTTTGTTTTAATGTTTTCTGCCAACATGTTGTTACTCAAGCTAGTCTTTTATGTTATTCATTTAGTCCGTTTGAAACCGACTCAATAGAAATACTACAATCCACCTTGTTTTTCTCCCTGCGACTATGGCTGATCCTTGGGTTCCCCGGCCTCTGAAACAGCTGCCTTTAAATTAGTGTATGAATCATGACCTTTGTGAATAACCTGCACAATTTCTGTTGAGTCAGTTTCAATTTGTAGATTGGAAAGATTCTGTCGAGCCACCATTTTCTGTCCTATTACTGGAGCTAGTAGTTCCGAATGTAGAGCCTTCAGAACATTTATTCTTGCTGAGAGACATGTTATCCAAGAGACGTTGTAAGAGCCATCTGTGTTTAGTTTGTATCCCGACTCTGGCAATACCCACATCTGTTTTCACCTAGCATTACTACTCATACTTGTCTATAGTTGTATGCAAAGTTAGTGATTGTTTAGAGAATAGTTGGAGTTATATTTGAACTCTTAATTTATATAAACAAAGTCAGTTAGAGGAGGAGACGAGTTGAGGTGAGGTGATGAGACAAGATGAGATGAGTCGAGAGATAATAAGGCGCAACATTTAGAACATAGTACATTAATTTTTTAATTCACCACAATTGTACATATCTTTTATGCTGGTTCTATTTTTTATTTTCTACACAACTTCACAACGACATAAATTTTGTTTCAAAATTTTCTACTATGATGCAACAATATCGTTGCCAGCTACTCTATTTAATGTTTTCTACCAAGGTGTTGTTAATCTAGCTCGTCTTTTATGCTAATTCATTCCATTTGTTTCTAGTATCTACCAAATGTTATTTAGTTGTGATTCTTTAAAATAGATGTTGAATTCTTGACTAATGTATCTCATAGTTTTCTAATAGATCTTTCTTATTTCTTACAATTTGGGTTGATGTTTCTAGATATCACTTGACAAGGACTGAAATCTTAAAGTTTTTTGCCAGACTTTAGTTCATTCTTCAGTGAGGATGCAAGTTTAGAAGATGTAGTAACTCATTATTAGTTTGTTATGAATGTTTTGCAAAACTTTGGATATTATCCAAGTGTTTTTGTTAAACAAATATCAAAACTAACATCATGGGATGTTAACCAATTTATTGTAATCAATCGCACTCTTATCTTTATCTTCCTACCCCCTTTCGCAATATGATCTTTTTGTATCCGTATTCTTAGTAGTAATCATTTTGGTATTTTTTGATGAATTTTTAGATTATTGTGATATTAAGAGCTCTAGGATCAAGGGTGGTTGATTAGAGACGACAATTATTGATCATCTCTAATGGTCAATCTAGGACCAAAGTTGTTGCTCATCTCTAATGGTCAATCTAGGACCAAAGTTGCTGCTCGTCTCTAATGTATAAGCTAGGACTAGAAATGATGCTCGTCTTTAAATCTATTTTAGGACCAGATTGTTAGTCATCTTTAAAACTACTCTAGGACCAATTTATTAAGGTCGTTATAGATGTTCTAGAAACAGATTTTTGATGGTCTCTAATGCTATTTTAGGACCAGGTCACACTTGTCACTAAAACTATATAAGGACCACATTACATACAATCGCAAAAGAGGTTTAACGACATGAATACCATGATATAAATGGTCTAATTGAGACCAAATATATTATCGATAAAAGGTTCTCACGACCAGAGTTTTGGCCCGTCTCAAAACCATTTAGGGACAAGAATTTTGAACTCATCCTTACTTACCATTAGCGACTGTAGTTTCTAGGACGAGTGACGACCAGGTTCTTCTAGTCTCAGTTGCTTAGTTAAGACCAGATTTGAACTTTTATGGACTATATTTCCCATTCTTAGAGATTGTTTTACTTGTAGTGATGGGTGAGCCTGAGGACTGCCGAGTGGCTCATCAGACCGCCTAAAGTTCTAGTGTGCCAAGTACTGAAGGAAAAAACCAAGTTGGCGATGAAAAAGAGCAGTCGACGGATCGCCGAGTGATTCCATGAATCCAAGATAGATTGCCCAAAGCTACAGACCTTGAGGATATTTAATGCAAAGGCAAAAGGGAGATGAAAGAGACCAAAGGGCGGCTCGCCGAGTGGTTCGGCGATCCCGACTTACTTCGTTGAATGGGCTTTCGTAGCACATTTTTGGGTGTTGACTATGTAGGGTGAAAAGCGGAATGTGTTTGAAAAATGCAGGATTGGCGAGCCAAAAGTCTGGTCGGCGACTCGTTGAAGAGGACAGTGAGCCCAACTTGGACTGCTGTTGGACTTAGGAAAATATCAGGTTGGAGTCTGTAAAACTCGATGGGACTTTTGATAAATCGGCAACTCGCCGAACTGGTTAAAAGGCCAAAGGTTTAAAATTTCAAACTCTTTCATATTCACTCACTTTTAGCCTTGTATATTTGCACCCACACTATATAGTCTCAATATTTTTACACTTTTACTGCTTTTTTCTCTTGATCTCGTGCAAGGAGTTGCAATGCATTGCCGCCTAGCATTACAAACTCGTATTTCGGCTTAAAGGTTGGT
This sequence comes from Solanum bulbocastanum, assembly GCA_037074985.1. Lineage (NCBI taxonomy): Eukaryota > Viridiplantae > Streptophyta > Magnoliopsida > Solanales > Solanaceae > Solanum > Solanum bulbocastanum. The sequence continues at coordinate 16,177,287 of CM073597.1, read as the reverse complement.
TTTCTGAACCTCGAACTCTTAAATAGAGATTGTATTTGAATGCAATTGTTTAAATCTTATTGATGTGTGTTGAGCCTACTCTGAAATCATAATTGTGTGCTAGTTTGTCTATCGTAGTTTCGTAATTATGCTAAATTGCCTAAATTGTTGATTTCTCGAGTTTCATGCTTTAAAATTGATCATAAGTTTTGGGGTGCATTAAATTGTTGTTTAGGTCTAATTGGGTGATGTCTAAGTAACCCCAATTGTTCTAAATGACGTACTTTACCCAATGATGGAGCGTTTGATGTCATTCTTAAGGGCAAAAGTCGTCACGTAGTCAATTTTGGCTAAATCAGGGGAAGTCTAAGTACCCCAGTGGCATTTGTCTAGTGGGTCTTAGTTTAATTGCATGACTGTGTTGTTTGATTTTGTTTTTAGGGGCTACGGGCTTGATTTTGGGAAACGGGGTTGAAAATTGGCACACTGATAGTTTGGCGAGCTGGGTCGCACTCGGTGAACCACTCGGCGGTTCGCCAACGTCCCCCTTGATTGCCCTTAAGTTCATGTATTGGTTAGATTTGATTCTGTAACTTTCGGTGAGAAGCCTGAGCTCACCGAATTCACTCGACGACTCACCAAAAGACTCTCTTGATTGCTCTTTCTGCACCCCTAACCCCTAAACACACTGTAACTTTCGGCGGGTTAGTCTGAGCTCGCCGAGTGATGTCAGCGATTCACCAAAAGGTCCTACCTATTGCCGACCTATCTTTTTCTAGAAATTTTCAAGCCAGTCTCGATTTGGCTCGCCAAAGTAACTTAGCAACTCGTCGATCGGTTCAACGAGTCTTTCTACAACCTATAGAGTTCGTCATTGTCCGGGGGAAAGTCGTGAGATTCAGCGGAGAGTATATCAATGTTGTACTTGATAGAGGGTCAGGTTTTTCCTACCCAAGTTTGACTACCACTGCGACATATTTGGATGACCTAAAGGGATGGCTTGCTCCTCTCATTTCTGATACCACCCCTGGGTGGATTGAGGCAGGAGATCCCATTGAGAAGAAGGACTTGAACATCGCCGCTCGGTATTGATTCGGGTTCATAAGCAACTCCATTATTCCTTCACAAAATGAGTCCATCCTCCGCCATCCAAAGGCGACCTGTATTGGATCAATCATAGCCCGGAGGAACATCGACTTGGGACTTATTATTGAGCAGGAGATGGTCATGAGGGCCAAACAGTGTTAGATGTCCCTTCCTTTCCTAATACTGATTACAGAGCTATGTCGGCGAGCTGGAGTTCCTGGTGACGAGAAGAGGGACATTGAGGTCACACCTACCTCCTCCACAGACATCTGCTGTACAGAGGTCGAGTACACACGAGATGAGGTAGTAGGAGGTGACCAGCTCCAGTGGATGCATCCCCAAAGGTTGATGTTGAGTCCTTACCTGTAGAGGCATCTTTGCCTACTCCGGCCTCTAGGCCTTCAGGTACACCCGCTTCCACTTATTCCTAGGCTCCTGGTTCTTTTTCTGCTACCCATCCTACCAGGATCACTCAGGCCATAATCCTCAAGATGGGGCACCTAGCCCATTCTACGATGTGTGGGCAACCCGGCTTGAGGCCGAGGTGCCTTGGATGATTGAACGAACCATTTTAGCTGCATTGACACCCCTCCAGACATCGATTGATGATCTCATAAAGAGAGTAGAGATATGTGAGAAAGGATAAGGGGTTACTTCAGAGGTGATGACTTTGAAAGCCAAGGATTCAGATTTGAGAAAGGATGTGGACTATCTGAAGTCTACAAACTTCACTTCTCTCTTTTAGTCAGCTGAGGATCAGGATGCCCCAGCCACTTCTAAAACGCCTCCAGCCACCACCGAAGATGTGCCTATGGATGAGGTGGCAGCTGATGAGTCATAAGCGAAGACGAATAAGGAGTAGCTTGATGCTCAAGAGGTGACCATTTATGGAGACCTACCGAATTTAGAGGAGACGAATGCACAATTAGTCATTCAGACATCGTTGACAGAGACGTCCATGGTAGGCTCTAGTGGATCCAGTGTTGTTGTTACACCGGGCACGGATGCCCAAGATCAAAGTGTGACCCCGGGCATTGATGCCCCGACATATGGAGCGACTGTGTAGATAGGACTCTTCTTTACCTCCCTCTTTGTCGTTTTTATTAACTTTTGATTATTTTTGTTGCATTTGAGGACAACTGCTTTTTGTTTGTGGTGGGGTGAGGTATTTTCATACCTACCTCTTATGACTATATTTTGTAAATATATATTGGGTTTTTGTGTTTTAAATTGTGTGTTGATTCTATCTTGTGGATGTTTGAGCTTATGGCTCCTTGTTTTGAATAGAAATGGTTTTTGACCCATCTAAAAAAAATTGCCACCTCTTGTTGTGTTTGAATGTGACTGTTCTTGTGCAAATTTAAGCATCGGTTATGATTAATACCGTGACTTGAATGGTGTTGTTAATCAAACAAAAATGAATGTGCGGCTACGATGAGGCCTAATGAAGTTGCATAGACAATATGTGGACTTTTTGCTTCTCGTTGTGACTAGCCAGTTATCGAATGGAGTCTCTTATGATGAACATTCCACACTAGCGAAAGTGTGGAGTCTTGTTTGATATTGGTTTCACTGCCTTGTGTGATGAGCTTACTTTGAACCTTGTGTAATGACACCTACAAATTGCTTCATTGGTCCACTTGACTAAGTGATTCAAGCACTTGAAATGATCCTAAGAAACAATTTTGGAGAGTGAAATAATTTGACAATATACCTCTTTTGTGGCCAACATTGTGAGATGTGTGAACCTTGCTTGAACCCCTTTAATTCGAATCCTTTTCTTGGAAGAAACTTGAGCAATTGAGACCCCTCTTTATCCATTCACCCATAATCCTCATGAACTGTGGTTTGTTTGAATAGGCAATTTAGGCCAAAAGCCTAAGTTAGGGGTGTGGTGGAAAGAGAAGGTAAATCAAGAAGTGTGAAGAAGTCCTCTTTGATCTATAGTCTTGAAAAAGATGGAACCCTTTCTTATAAAAGAAAAGGAGAAAGAAAGCGAAAAAAAAAAAGGAATGAAAAAGTTGTGAAAATTGCAAAAAGAAATAGGGATATTTGGTAGTCCATGTGAAAGTAAATAATGGGGTGAATTTTGAGCATGATTAAAATGATGAAGAAAAGGAAGAAAGTGATGTTCAGACCACATTTCATGAGGGTAGCAACCACTGAGCCTAAATGACCTTACCTTTACACTCAGCCCCATTACAAGCCTTGAAAGACCTTTGTGATCTTGAGTGAGCTTAAACGAGTGTTGATTGGAAAATAAGGGCAAACATATGGGTGAAGTCATGCATGTGTTCATCTTTGTGAGTGGGAGAGTTGTATGTGATTCTGGAACTAAAAATTGTTGAAGAATTATGTGTGAATATGGAATCATCTCTATTATGAGGGCATTTGAGTACCTTTGTTGAGCTTGAACTTGCATTTGAAGAAAGTATTGTGACCTTTAGCATCTTTGATAATGGTGAGTCACAACTTGAATCTTTGAGTGTACAATTGATCCTTGCATGAGTAAGTTGAGTCTTATTGTGTGCATTCATGTTTGAGCCTTATGTAGCACTGTTTGAGACATCCTTTTTGAACTGCTGAACTTGAGTTTTACTTGAGGACAAGCAAAAGTTTAAGTTGGGGGTGTCGTTGAGTCTGAGATTTGGACTCATTTAGGGCTTTATTTATAGAGATTTAGTGCCCTCAAATGCTTATTTTGTGCCAATAATTGATGTTAAATCCTTTATTTTAGGAATATGGATTGAGGAATAAAGCAATGACACTAACAGGCAAAAAGGAACAAAACAGGCTGAAGAAATAAAGATTGGTGAGCCTGAGGATCACTAAGAGCACTCAGCGTGTCACCAAGTGGCTCATCAGACCGCCTAAAGTTCTAGTTTTCCAAGCCCTAAAGGAAAGAACCAATTTGGCGATGAAAAGAAGCAATCGGCGGATCGCCGAGTGATTCCGCGAAGACAAGATAGATAGTCCAAAGTTACAAACCTTGAGGATGCTAAATGCCAGGAAAAAGGGCAATGGAAGAGACCAAAGGGCGGCTCACCGAGTGGTTCAGCGAGCCCGACTTAGCATATTTTTGGTGACTATAAATAGGATTTTGAACATTTTAGTTTAGTATCTTCTATCTTATTTTTATCTTTTGGAAGTTATCAAATATTTTTGGAGACATTTGAGACAGTTTTCTCTAGAGTTCTTCCTTAACTTTGAAATATTAAAGAAATTCAGTTTTGAGAATTTAGAAGTGGGTCCTTGAGAATCTTCAAATTTGAGCATTGTAAGGATGAAATCACTCTTACACAGTTGATGGATAATCAATTTGGTAACGGTTTTTACCTTTTCATAATGTCTAGCTAAAACCCCAATTCTTGGGGAGTGATCATGTGATTAAGGGCTGATTTAGTTTATGGATATTGCTAATTGTTAGTTTAAATGATATTTAAAAGTGATTTTAATCATTAATTGTGGTTTAATTTAAGAATTGTAGTTGCGAATGCAGTTCTATGTTTGTGTTCTTGTCTTGCTTGGGAGAGAGGTTTCAGAACTAAGATTATTGATTGATGGTTTGTGGGTATTGGGTTGATCTAGGTTTAGCTCGAGAGAGTAAATTCTAAACCCAATCTCACACATTTAGCTCAAATGAGTGAATGGATTAAGGTATGGGCTGCTCTTATTTTTCATGCTTGTTGATGTTCGAGAGAAATCACTTGATTCGGGGTAATTGTTCGAGAGAAAATTAACTCCCTTATAGTCTAGCCTACTCACTAATATCTAGCTATTTTCTAATATTTCCAATTACCCATATGTCTATTGTAGCCTATAATCGATCACATCCCAAGAATTCGTCTCTACATTGTTAATAAGTATTGTTTGTAATTGTTTGTAGTTGTTAATCAAAACCAAAACCCCAATTTGACATTCGTGTCACCCCTTAATTTAAATGATGTCTTTATTCGATAATTTTTATTCCTATGACTGATTTGACCACATTTATACTTCCCAATTGAATTTGAAACATATACCGCTCCCTTTGGGATTCAACCCCAAATCATTTAGTTGGGTTTTATACTGATTTACGATCGTTGAACACCTAGAATTGGATAAGGTGTACTTGAAATGTTAAATCAACACCCAATCCTAATTAGTGTGTCAGAACATGACATGCGGTCCAATGTATAAGTCAGAACATAGCACCCGATCCAATCAATACAACCAGAATCACATTCACACTCAGAATGTACATACTCTTAATCATATAATGAAGCGTTGAATCATGAAATACATTTGTTCATTCATACTTAATTCATTAGGATTGATCATAGGTGCTTCATTTACATACAAACTATAAAGACCAGATTTCGAAAAAGCCAATGGAGAAAGAATTAGGGTCAGAAAACTTTTGAGTAGTAACTTGAAATTTCCTACCTAGTCCATATTTGGTCGAAATTGGAGTCAGGCTAGTCTAGGGAAATCTGATAATGAATTAGAATTGTAATAATGAAATTCATTATGTGAGTGCATAGCTAAGACGTTAAGGAACCTGTACGACTTTACGGAATTGAATTTAGGCGAGTAGAACTCCCGAAAATGATCTTAGCGTGAACAGGTAGTTTTTGAATGTCAAGGGTTGAAGGTGTGTTGTAAAATGAGGGGTTGGAATTCCAATTCCAGCATTCTGTCTCTATGCATGCCGCCATAGCGGGATGGTTACCACTGTAGTAGGGCAACTGTAGCGGGGCCACTATAGCGGGATGGGTCCTACCATAGCTGGACAAACGCAACTTAAGTCAGAAATAAAACCACAAAATATTTTACTCTACACTTTTTGACTTTGAGAGCTAAGGAACGACCCCAGGGACTTTCTTGACAATTTTCCAACATTCTTGAGGCAAAAGGTAAGGTTTTCACTCCCTAAATCCATTTTTCGATCTGTAGAATGTAAATTCATAGGTAATTATTGGGGGGGAGGGTTTTGATCTAAAACTTATGGTGGAGAAAGCCCTAAATTGGGTATTAGGATCTTGGATTTGGTCTAGGGTTATTGAGTTTGTTATAATTCGGATAATTAGGCCTTTGATTGTTGATCCTTGCGTTAATTGTATATTTTTTACCACAAACAAGCAAGAAGAATTCGAAAAGGAGGATTCAAGTGTCTTAGGAGATTCAAGCTTGGATTCAAGGTAGGTAATGGTTTGATTTCATGTTTTTGCGATGTATGTGGGTAATTGCTTCATTATAATACGTGTATGTATGTGAATATTGCACTATTGATCACACTACTTATGGATGAGGATAGATGAGTGATGAATGCCATGAATCGTGACTTAATCGTATGATTTTGAGAATATACTTGGAATTGTGATTGTTCCTTGTTGAATGGATTGGATGTTGTGATCCGACACACTAACTTGGATCAGTTGCCATGTTTTGGCATAAACATTGGATCAGTTGCCGCGTGCAGGCATAAACATGGGATCGGTTGCAATGTCCATGCATAAACATTTGATCAGGTACCACGTTCTGGTATGCTAATAGTTTGGGTGTGGGTTCCATGAGAGGACCATTGATTTGACATAACTGTATATCTTGATAAATGTAAAATTATTCATTGTTCGTAAATGATATCGATATTGTGTATATTCGGTGTATGCATGTTATTATATTGTTGTAATGACTTATGTATGTTGCACTTAATGGGATAGCCACGTGATCCTACTAGTACACTGTGGTTGTGTACTGATACTACACTTGCTCTTTCTTTGTTGAGTACAGGGCATCTTCAGGTGGCTATTGATAGACCTCCGCTAGGTGACTATTGAGTGTGACCGAATTCAAGAATAAGCCAGTTCTTTTGGGCTGCCATGGATCTTTCTTGTTTAAGTCCACTCTTTTCGGACTCATACTATTTGTTAAGGTGTTCTTTTAGCTACGGGGTTGTACCTCTTTTTCTTAGACTTGTCGTTAGTAGAGTTTTGGTACAATGACTTTCAGGTTCTAGGGTTTGTTCTTCCGCATTAATTCAGTTAGTTAATTTTTTAAGCCTTTGGAGTTTATGGGAACTCCATATTTTTATTGTCATTTAAACCTATTTCTGTATCTTTAAATGCATAGTTTTTGGTTAAGTTGTTTAGTTAGGGTTGTAGTAATCGTTCTCCCATCAGAGGGTTAGTGTGGGTGCCAATCATGACGGTCTGGGTCTTGAAAAAGTTGGTATCAGAGCCTTAGATTCGTTGATCTCATTGTACCAAAATGATTCTAGTAAAGTCTTTCGAAATAGTATGATGAAGTATGTACTTATCCTCTAGAGGCTATAGGACTTTAGGAAAAACTCACTTCTTTCTAATCCTTCGTTCTATGACTTGAATCCAATTGGTATCTGGGTGATATAAATTGGTATCTTTCCTCCTTAACTCTATGGTCCAAAATTAGAGTAAGAAAAATGGTAACACCATCACTAGCAAGAAAGGATGTGTATAGACTACTGACAATTGAATAAGGTCACCATTCAGAACAAGTATCCATTGCCTCGGATAGATGACCTTATTGATCAATTTCAAGGTGCATAAATTTTCTCAAAGATTGATTTAAGGTCTGGTTACCATCAGTTAAAGATTAAGGCGGTTAAGAATTGGGTTCGACCAAATTTTATGATTGAAATTAGCAATTTTATGGGGCTCGCTAGCTACTAGTGTTGCTTGTAGTATGAGTTGAGTCTAATTGGTATATCTTGATTCCAATTGGTTTCTCAACAAAGTGAACTAGACGTCATAGTCCCGGCTGAAGGGACACAAGCAAGTTAATTGGAACTCAGAAGGTTCCAATTGGTATCTTGCCTTAAGGGTTGTATAAGGCATAGATTATCAGTAATTGTCAACTAATTAAAGAATTTGGACTTATCTGCAAGTTGTAACTGCTTGAGTGTCATGAAACTTGTTGTGAAAAGAAAGACATCACGAGATTTGATGCAAGGGTCTAGATAAATTATGATGTGGCTCGTAAGCGAGAAATTTAGACATGCGTCGCGACCAACTGATAACCGTGTGAGAGTCTCGGTATATCCTGGGGATATGTATGTGGTCGTGTTGAAATGATGTAAAAGGATTTTAAAGTGTGTACTTCGTTGGGTTAACCAGGGGGCAAACAACGATTGTCCTAGCAAAAGGGATTTTCTTAAATGTCTAGTTATAGCCAAGAAATCTAAGGGAAATATAGAAAGGAGAGGAACCCAGAAATTGTTGGTAGGGGTTCTATTTCCATCAGGGTCGTTGGGGCAGGATTTTCCCCGCCACGACGAAACAGCTAGTGCGGGATTTCTCCCACCAGAGCAGGACAGGGCAAGACAGAATCTAAGCCCTGTCTCTCATACTTTCCCCTAGTCACAATTATGGACCCCGAATCATACCTGAACTAAACCCTGTGATCTAATTCAGTTTCCAACAATCAAATATAAGTTATAAGGTGTGTTAAAATTGTAGAGAACCTGGACATATGAGAAGGAAATCAGCGAGGTCGTGGAGGCCGGGGAAATGGTAATGCAGGTAGAGGATTAGTGCAACCAGGCAAGGAGGTTGTCTGTCAAGAAGACAGGGCTCAGTTTTAAGTTTTTGAGGGTAAGATCGAGTTCGAGAGTGTGATGCAGTGGTCACAAGAGCTACTCGTGTATGTGCCCGGATGGCTATTGTTTTGTTTGATCCGGGTTCTACTTACTCGTATGTGTCAGTTCAATTGTCTTGGGATTTGATGTGGTTAGTAATATACTTGATGCCCCCCAAGACTCAATCATAGTCACCTATGTATATTGTGTTGTCCTGTTGTATTTATGGATTTTCATATTTGGGTTTATTTGGTTATACTGGGTATGACTGACTTGATATAACCTTATGCATGAGTTGGTTATCTCACTATTATACCGGGCTTAATTGTAATACTAAGTCCGTAACTCTAGAGATCCTCGGTAAGGAAAGATTAGAGTGGGAAGGGGTGTACAAGTCTAAGCTAGCTAAGATCATATCCTCTATTCGGGCGAGGAAACTGGTAGGGCAGGGTTGTTTGGCTTATTTGGCTCATATTTGGGATGTTGAGGTTGAGTCTCCCTCAATTGAGTCTGTTCTTGTGGTGTTTGAGTTTAAGGGAGTGTCTTTTACGGATTTTCCTGGTATGCCTCTAGATAGAAATACAGATTTCTGCATTGACTTGGAAACTGGCACTCGCCCTATTTCCATCCCTCCGTATCATATGGCTCCAGCAGAATTAAGAGAGCTTAAGGCTCAAAAACCAAGAGCTTCATGATAAAGGTTTCATTCGTCCTAGTGCTTCCTCGTGGGGTACTCCTGTCTTGTTTGTTAAGAAGAATAAGGGTGGTATGAGGACTGGTGAATTTATCTTAAGCCATAAAGGAGTGGATTGATACCAGAATGACCAGCTTATCGATAAAGAAGGTCCCATTGAGTATACCTAGGTGAAGGAACTTGAAGTATTTAGAAAGAAGGTGCGTATAAAATGGGGTTAGTCCTTTGAATTTGATGAGTTTACCTGAGTTTGAGGTGTCATGTTTATGAAATCTTGGCTTTGTAGTGACAGTCAAGGTTAACTGAGTGCAATGGTAATAAGAGTTCATGATGGATTGTGACGGGATGCAACTATGTAATAAAATTGTTCGTTAAGCAAATTTTTGTATAATAATTACGACTTGCGAGTATCTAAAGTTGTGGTTTTCTAATATTTGGTGATTTACGTGGTTGTATGGAAAGTTTTAAGACATGGTGGGACACTATTCAAATAAAAATTAAAGAGCTAGAATCATAATGAAGAAAAACAGTGGGATGTCGTACAGCCTTTAGAGAGAGGCGAGAGAAAATATATTTTATTTGATTGCAAAGGCTAAAGAGATATCTTTAGAGGGGTAGATAATTGGGTTCAGAGATGCGTGATTTCATTCGTTTTGCTATGGCTATGGTAATAGTCTCACAAGTCCGTCAGATTTGGTTAAAAACTATTGGAAAGAACTTGAGAAAGGAGTGTACAAACATTAGCTCGAGTGTGATGATAAGTGTTTTGGTTTTATTTTTGTGTTAAGAAATGAGTGTGATGGAATTTTAGCGAAGGATATTGTAAGATCGTGGAGATGATATCAATGATAGGTGAATATCCATGAATTCATAAAAATCTTCAAGGTACAAGTTAATGTTGATAGATAAGGGGATTATGTTATACGGTTGAATGTACAATTCATGTTTTTCATTGTAAGTCTACATTTGTGGTGAGATATGTTGTCAAGGATGAATTGGCAAGGTGATAAATGATCAATTGTACCCTGTATTGAGCATTTGAAAGGACTTACACCTGGGTTGAGTTGTAAAGTTTATTACTATTGATTGTTAAGTACCTAAGAAAGGTTTCATTTACAAAGTGTTGGGTTATAATAAGGTAAATGGTCGGAGTGTTATGATGGTTGTTAGTATTGTGAGTATGATTCACTAGCTATGCTCTCATGTGTTTTAACTTGTGTGGGTGAATCCCTAGTGTGGATCAGGGGTACCAAATCCAGTGATGTTCTCTTAGATGAGTGGGAAGATTGGGAAGATTTGGTCATTTCAAATGACATAATTGGTGTTGTCTTGGAGTTGTTAAAGTATTTTAGTGGTTCGACATGTACCACTTTCTTATAAGAGTTCATAGAAGAGCTACCATGTGTCATTATGGTTGTCCGACAATCTTAACATTCATCTAGTCGGCAAGGTCGTGTATTGATTGTGTGTGGTTGAATGTGGGTATAATTGGGTCCAATTCTACTATACTTAAGAGGTAATCTACAATTGATAAATCTAGCATTCGATAGTGTGGTTAGAGGGCTTGTATGCTTGGACATATCCCTCGATGAGTATCTGATGTTTTTAAAGATCAAATGTTTATAACTTAAGATCATGGGAATTTAGGTTGTGAGATAGAGATGTTGATAAGAACTATGATTGGTTGGATATTATGATTGTGTGTTGGTTGGTTCAGGTTCACCTTTAATTGTGGCGAGTTTTAATTTAGGATTTTATCATTGTTATGTGAGAAAGGATTCATCCTGATATTTGTGTCAAAGTCCTTGATAACATGCTGCAGACATGTGTACGATCAACTTTGGTGGTTATCGGGAATAGCTTTGTGGTTAGCTAAGTGTACATACAACAATAATTATCACTCGAGTATTGTGATGACTTCATTTAGGCATTGTATGGGAGGATGTATAGGTATTCAATTGGTTGGCTAGGGATGAGGATTATATCATAAAGTGAGACTCAGTGTTGTTAAACAAGACCTTCGATGTGAGGAAGAACCGGTTGAAATTCTTGAACACGATGTTCGGAAGCTAAGGACATGCGAGATAAGTATCCCCAGTAATTCGACGTTTCAGATACTACTTTACCCTTACTTTAGCCAGTCTTCCCTAGTTGATCACTCGGGGTTGTATCCCTTGTTCTTAGACTTGTCTTTAGTAGAGTTTTGGTATAATGACTTTCAGGTTCTAGGGGTTGTTCTTCCGCATTAGTTTGGTTAGTTAATTGTTTAAACATTTGGAGTTTATGGGAACTCTATATTTGTATTGTCATTTAAATCTGCTTCCATATCTTTAAATGCATAGTTTTTGGTTAAGTTGTTTAGTTTAGGTTGTAGTAATGATTCTCCTACTAAAGGGTTAGTATGGGTGCCAATCGCGACTGTCTGGGTCGTGACACAAACATGCATTACAATTATTCAAATACCAACATATATCACACAAACATGAAATCAAATAAATCACCTACCTCGAAACCAAGCTTGAATCCCTCTAAGGCACTTGAATCTTCCCTTTCCGGATTCTTTCCGCTTGTTCGTGGTCTAAAACATACAATTAACGTAAGGATCAATAAATAAGGCCTAATTACCCAGATTACAATCAATGTCATCAACCCTAGGCCAAACTCAAGATCCCAATACCCAATTTAGGGATTTTTCCACCATTAATTTCAGGTCAAAACCTTCCCCCAATAATAATTACTCAAGAATCTAAGTTCTACGGATCGAAAAACGGGTTAGGGGAGTCACAAGCTTACCTTTAGCGCTAGAAGAGGTGGAAAACCTTCAAGAAATAGTCCTGGGTCGTTCTTAGCTCTCAAGAACGAAACTTGCAGAAAAATAACATTTTTGGGGTTTTATCCCGACTTAAGTCGCAACTAGTCTGCTACAACGGACCCTACACCATCACACCGGCCCCGCCCTAGGGGGATAAATCCCTCTCTGGCGACTTGCACGGAGACAGAACGTTGGAATTAGAGTTTCAAACCTCAATTTCACAACACACCTTCAACCCATGACATTCAAAAAGTACTTGTTCATGATAAGAACAGTTTCGGGAGTTCTATGCGCCTGAATTTGATTCCGTAAAGTCATACGAGTTTCTTAATGCTTAGATATATACTCATGTGATCAAAATCATAATTAGATCTCTTATTCATTACCATATTTCCCTAGACCTCACATGATTCATATTTTGTCCAAATTTGGACTAGGCTAGGAATTTTCAAGTTACTACTAAAAAGTTTTCTGGCCCTATTCTTTTCTCATTGGCTTTTTCCTAATGAAGAAATCAGGTTATTACAATTATTCACTAACTAAATAACCATAGTTAAACGAATAGTTCACAATACTAATTTGGAATCTATCGAAAGAGTCTTTTATGAAATCAATAGCTCTAGTACTCAAAATGACATAACGGGTCATTACACTTTTCAGCACCACAAAAATAGATTTTTTAAAATTATTAAATAATAGGATTAAATAATAAATTTCTTTTTTATTTTCTACAATTATTTTAAATAATAAATAACAATTTTAAAAACAAATTAGAAACTTAAAGCACTTCTTAAAATTATCATTTTTAAAACTTATTTATATTTATAGCAGTACACTTAGGTGAATTGAAAAAGTTAAAAAAAAAATAAAAACTTTGATTCAATCTCTAAACTTTTCCAATAAACTTCTACTAGTATACTGCAGTAGCGAAGCCAAAATTTTCGATAAGGGGGTTCAAAGTATAAAGAAATAGACACACGAAGTAGCCGAAGGGGGTTCGACATCTACTATATATACCTAAAAAATTATTTTAACCATGTAAATATAATACAATTTTCCGCGGAAGGGGGTTCGGATGAACCCCTAATGATAAGGTGGCTGTGCCACTGAGTATACGTACCCGCGCACTGCACGAATATTATTAAAAGAAGTAATTATGATATATATTATGCTCGAGTATATATTATACTCTTGTCAATATGAAATTTTTTTTATGTAAATTAGTATATCAATAAGCGAGACCTTTTAGTTTATGTGTGTTTACAGTATATTGGTGATGATGGTTAGCAAAGCAAGTTTCTTAGTACTTGTTGACGTTTCTTGACTACTCAAATAGTATATTTATAATTTTCATGTGCATACTGTTCAAAAATTATATTTTTGTCGATGACTATATTGTTATGTTACTCGAAAATTATGAATAAAGATGAATTATGACACAAATTTGTTATAAAATTTTAAGTTGCAAAGAGCCAGTAATTTTACCCGAGTTACCTAATATAGAATTAAATAGGTAATGAATAAAAATAAAAAATGCTCAATAATAATTAGATCAATCATCTAAAACTTTATATTTTAGGGTCGAAGAACTGAATAAGAAAATGTAGCTCAACTTTAGGGCATGTTTGGACAGACACCCTGGTAATTGGATTTGGTATAATTGGGTGTAATTACACTGTCTGTCCTATTTGGTTGGACAGATAATTACTTGGTCAACAGGTAATTGGTATAATTGACAATGGGTAATTACACTCTACAATTCACAGGCAGAGGTTGTGAATTGGTGGTACCAACTGATTACTTTATTATTTCTATTTTTAATTTTTTTTTTACTTCTATTACTTTAAGTTTTTTTTTAATTATTATTCTAAAAGTTTGTTTTTTTATTTTATATTATTATATTTCATTTTCTTCTTGTTCTCAACCTTACTTTACGTGATTCTATGCAATTTTTTCGTATTATCTATTTCTTTATGGCATGCTTATTTTCTCATTAGCATAATTTTATTAGTATTCTAATTTTCAAATTAAAATAGAATATATTGTTAAGTAAGGTTATAGACTTCCGTTTTCTTTTTTAAAAAAATAAAAATAAATCATATTTACGTATGCTATGTTGAAATTTGCTATAAGAGTATTATGTTAAATTTTTTGTTTTGAATTTATAACCTATGTTATATTTTCAGTTTCATTTGTTTTAGTAATATTGAATTCACATTGCACGTCATTTTTTAATTAGATTTGATAGATTATCTTTTTGTCAAACATTTAATAATTTATGGCATTTTATTTATTTATTAATCTTTTTATCAAACATGCATTTCAGGATGTTCGTAGAAACTTCATACTTTAGTTTGTATGATCAATTCAATTGAAATATATTAATTTGAAAAGATATAAATCAACTATTTTTTCATAATATTAGTTAAAGAATATATGTTTATTAATTAATATATTTTCAAAAAAGAATATATATCTGAAATATTTAATTTAATGTCATTTATAAAGTTTCTTATTTGTCTAATAAATTTTAAATAATTAATTTTTATTTTTAAAATTTAATATAATTTTATGATTGGAATTCAGCATCCAAACAGAACATGTGTAATTACACTGTGACATTCAAACAAGACATGTGTAATTACACTATGACAACCAAATAGATCAGTGTAATTACTTAACAGTGTAATTACTATGCTAATAGTTACTACCCTAGTAAGTACACCAATTTCAATTACCAGGTGGGTTTCCAAACAGACCCTTAATGATTCTTGTAGATGGATTTTGAATGTGAAGGAATATTTGGGAAGCAATATTATTAATTGACTTGCTTTTGAAGTGAATCTAAGAACAAATAATATGCTATTGTGTAACTTCAAACTTAGAGTAGTGTATAATTATATTGATGATAAATATCACACATATAATACCTTCATCATCATCAATATCATCATTGTAACTTCACTTTCTATTTTTTAAATTTAATTTTTGTCTATAATATTGTATCCCCATTATTTTGATACACTTTTCTTTTTACTAAGTCCAAAAAAATTGATCTATTTACCTAATCTATAACAAACACAAGCCAATTTATTCGTATGTGTGCAATCTATTATGTTTTCATTGAATTGGAATATTGGAAGCATACATTTTTTGAATTGGTATTTTTATAATAAGTAAATATAATTTGAAATTGTATATACAATTATTTCTAAACTAATTTTTGTGGAAATATGATTGTAATTACTTGGAACTTACTTATTTAGAAAAAAAAACTTACAAATTTTTGTACCCCTATAATACTATTGAGTGTATTGTTGAAATTTTTTCCGCATATTTTTAGACACAACAAAGTAACAAAAATAATATTATATTGAATAAGAACATAGGTATTTTTTAAGCAATTGACTAAAACTTGTAAGAAAAAATAGAATTACGTATTTTTAATCTATTTAAATTTAAAAGTGTAATAACTCAATAATATCATTTATTTAAATTAAAAAGGGTACACGGACACATATCATTGAATTAAGATGTCCTTTTCAACCTAAATATAACCGTAATAATTGAGAAACTGACAAAGACGACGAAATATAAATAAATAGAATACTCACATTATATAACATTTTAAATTTGTTTAAATTTTACTTGTTCGAATAAATTAAATCAACCTCTAAATCCTAAATATACTTTGAAATAACAACAATAACTATATTGATTCTGATTGTTGCAAGTGCAGATAATATATGTACGACAAGAGTGGAGGATTTGAGTAGTATAATTTACTATGACTACATTAACAAAATAAATGAATCAGCAAGTAAATTGAACAACAATATTAAGAAGAGAGAATTTTTTTTTTTTTTTTTTTTGAATTGTTTGAGAATATTTGAAGGCAAATGATGATTGTTGAAGATTGGTGCATTAACGAATTTATAACGTGAAATAAGAGAGAGCTTTCAAGGATAAAGGTAAATTTTAAAACCGTAATGAGTAGTTATAATTGATTACAAATTCAAAAAGCTAACTAATTAGGATATTAATTTGGATGAATATTATTTAAAACGAAAAAGAGAAAAGAAAGAGGAAAAGCTAACTCGTTTTCCATTTTAGTAGCTAAGATGGAGGAGGCCAAAAAATCATGTCCTTTGTTGCATACATTTTAGTGGAAATAACTGATTTGCAATTTGAATTCATTATTATCCAAATTATTATTATTATTATTACTATTATAAGACGTGTTGGGGCAGTTATGATTATATCTGTATTTCTTCAGTTTTTTAAAAATGTTTTCTATTTTTATTTTTAATTTCTGTTAATTTAGGATAAATTACCCAACTACACAACTTTTCTTTTCATATTTTCTAAAATTCCCCACCATTTCAAAATAATACAAAAATCTCTCTTTTTCTCTTTTTCTCTTTTTCTCTCCTTTTTTGGATACATTATTCACAACCCTTCTAATCCAACGATTTTGTTCCTATTTTCACTCCTAAAATCACTCCCATATATTGATAGTTACATCCATCACTCCATTTTTTTAATTTCAAATCTATTCTCTCTCCAGTTCATCAATTTCAAGTTTCAAAGTGTAACGACCTAATTCCGTCGTTAGGGAAAAGCCAATGGGAAAAAGAATTGGGGCTCGAAATTTTTTTGGTAGTAACTCGAAATTTCCTAACCTAGTCCAGATTGGGACGAAATCGGAGTCAATGAGGTCTAGAGAAATCTGATAACAATTGGGAGATCTAATTATGATTTTAATCACATGACTAGATAGCTAAGACGTTAAGGAACCCGTACGACTTTACGGAATTGAATTCGAGCGAGTAGAACTCCCAAAACTGATCTTAGCATGAACGGATATTTTCTTAGTGTCATGGGATGAAGGTGTGTTGTGAAATGGGGGTTTGAAACTCTTAATTTAGCTCGTTGTTTCCGTGCAAGCCGCTAGGGCAGGATTATTCCCGCCACGACGGGGTCGTTGGAGCGGGATGAGGTCCACTGTGGCGGGACAATCGCGATTTAAGTCGAAAATATATTCCGAAAATGTTTTATTCTATACTTTTTGACTTTGAGAGCTAAGGAATGACCCCCGGGGTTTTCTTGATAGTTTTTCACCATTCTTGAGGCTAAAGGTAAGGCTTTCACTCCCAAAATCCATTTTTCGACCCGTAGAACTTGGTTTCTTGGATGATTATTGTTGGGAAAGGGTTTTTGGAACTGTTTGGATGTTGGGAAAAGCCCTAATTTTGGTTATTGGGATCATGGTTTTATCTAGGGTTGATAGTGTTGACTTTAATCTGAGTAATTAACTTTTGTTTGTTGATCCTTGCGTATAGTAATTTTTTGTAGACCTAGAACAAGCGGAAAGAATCCAGAGAGGAAAGATTCAAGTGTCTTAGGGGATTCAAGTTTGGATTCAAGGTAGGTGATGATTGTAATTTCATATTTTGTGTGATGTATGTTAGTAATTGCTTCATTGTAATGCATGTATGTATGTGAATGAAGCCTATTGATCACACCTAATGTAAATAAGTATGAACAAAGAACTACATGTCATGAATCACCTCTTATTGTATGATTGTGAGAATATGCATTGTGATTGTGATTGTGGCTTGTTGAATGGAGCGGGTGTCACAATCCGACGCACTAACTAGGATCGGTTGCCATATACCGGCATAAACATTGGAACGGGTATCATAGTCTAAAACACTAACTTGGATTGGTTGCCACGTTCCGACATAAATATGGGATCGGTTGCCACGTTCTGGCATAAATTTGGGATCGGTTGCCACGTTCTGGCATAAACATTGGATCAGCTACCACGAACCAGTACACTAACAGTTTGGGTATGGGTTCCATGAGAGGACCATTGAATTGGGTTCCATGAGAGAACCATTAATTTGTTATAGCTACTTGTTATTGAGAATGTGGAATTGTGCATTGCTCTTGAAATGATAATTGATGTGTGTGTATGATGTGCATATATTTCTTTACCTTGTTGTAATGCTAATATATGTTGTGCTTACTGGAATAGCAGTGTGATCCTACCAGTACACTCTGATTATGTACTGATACTGCACTTTCTTGTTCTTTGTTGAGTATAGGGCATCTTCAAGCAGCTATTGATAGACCTCAACTAGGTGGCTATTAAGCGTGACCGGATTCAAAGGTGAGCCAGTTCTTTCAGGCTGCCATGGATATCTTTTGTTTAAGTCCACTCTTTTCGGAATCAGACTATTTGTTTAAAGTGTTGTTTAGTTTCGAGGTTGTACCGCTTTTTCTTAGACTTGTCGTTAGTAGAGTTTTGGTACAATGACTTTCAGGTTCTAAGGGTTAAGACTTCCACAATAGTTTGGCTAGTTTATTTAAACCTTTGGAGTTTATGGGAACTCTATATAATTTATGCATTTAAACCTGGTTCTATATATTTAAATACATAGTTTTTGGTTAATTTGTTTAGTCTGAGTTGTAGTAATGGTTCTCCCATCGGAGGGTTAGTGTGGGTGCCAATCACGACGGTTTGGGTCGTGACAAAGTCGGTATTGGAGCCCTAGGTTCGTTGATCTCATTGTACCAAAATGAGTCTAGTAGAGTCTTGCGGAACGGTACGAAGACATCCGTACTTTTCTTCAAGAGGCTATAGGACTTTAGGAAAAACTCACTTCTTTCTACTCAGTTGTGCTATGATTTGAATCCAATTGGTATTTGGGTGATACAAAATTGGTATCTTTCCTCCTTCACTCTAAACTAGAGCAACAAAAGTGGTAAAACCATCACTAGCAAGAGAGGATATGTATAGATTACCAGCAATTAAATAGGGTCACCATTTGAAACAAGTATCCATTACCCCGAATAGATGATCTCTTTGACCAATTTCAAGGTGCATCAGTTTTCTCTAAGATTGATCTAAGGTCTGGTTACCAGTAGTTGAAGATTAGTCCTAAGGATGTGCCCAAGAAGGCATTTAGGACCTGCTATGGGCACTACAAATTTCTAGTTGTGTCGTTCGGATTGACCAATGCGCTTACAGGTTTCATGAGTTTGATGAATGGTGTGTTCAAACCATTTCGTGATTCGTGGGGTTATAGTAATTATTGATGACATTTTGGTTTATTTAAAAAGTGCGGAAGAGCATGCCGACCATCTTCGTATTATTCTGGGTGTTCTTGAGAAACAAAAGTTGTATTCAAAATCTTCTAAGTGTGAATTTTGGTTGACTTTAGTTGCCTTTTTGGGGCATGTAGTTTCAAGGGAAAGGGTAATGGTAGATCCCCAAAAGATTGAAGCAGTCAGGAATTGGGTCCGACCTAGTTCTGTAACTGAAATTAAGAGTTTTGTGGGGGCTTGCTAGCTACTATCATCACTTGTGAAAGGATTAAGGTCAGATTTGCAGATTCAAGTTTATAGGTGACAACATTCAAGAAGTTTTGGTAAAGGACGATTAGATAATGAACACTCTTACTTTGGAAAATGCATTTATTATTGTTGTCATAACATGTATGGGTTGTTTAGCGAATGATGAAATTAAGGTATGTAAATTGAGGTTAGAAGCTATACTACGATTTCATGGATTGATTGTATATCAATGAGGGTCAGGATAGGACTGCTCCAATAGCAACAATGCTTACTTGGTTAAGTTATTAAGTGTGTTACAATTGTGGAGAACCTGGGCATATGAGGAGCAGTGCAGCCAAGCAAAAAGGTTGCCCGTCAAGATGACAGCGCTCAATTTTATGCCTTTTCGGGCAAGACCGAGGTCGAGAGTCTGATGCAGTGATCAAAAGTGTTGTTATTGTTTGTGATCGGATGGTTAGTGTGTTGTTTGATTCGGGTCCTACTTATTCTTATGTATCTGTGCGATTTGCCTCGAATTTTATATGATTTGTGATGTACTTGATGCTCTCATCCATCTTTCTACCCCAATTGGAGAGTCTGTCATAGTCACCCATATATATCGTGATTGTCCTGTTTTGTTTATGGATTTTCAAACTTGGGCTGACTTGGTTATTTTGGATATAACTAACTTGATATAATCTTAGGCATGACTTGGTTGTCCCCCTATTATGTTGTGTTAAATTGTAATACTAAGCATATAACTTTAGAGATCCCCGGTAGGAAAATATTAGAGTGGGAAGGGGTGTACAAGCCTATGCTAGCAAAGGTCACATCCTCCATTTGGGCTAGGAAACTAGTGGGGCAGGATTGTTTAGCGTAATTGGCTCATATTCGAAATGTTGAGGTTGAGTCTCCCTCTATTGAGTTTATTTCCTGTGGTGTCAGAATTTAGAGATGTGTTTCCTACCGATTTGACTGGTATGCCTCCGAATAGAAATATAGATTTCTGCATTGACTTGGAGCAGCGTACTCACCACATTTCGATCCATCCTTATCGCATGGCTCCAATAGAATTGAGAGAGCTTAAGGCTCAAATTCTGGAGCTTCTTGATAAAGGTTTCATCCGTCCTAGTGTTTCCCCAAGGGGTGCTCCTATCTTGGTTGTTAAAAAGTAGTAAGGTAGTATGAGAACTGGTGATTTTATCTTAAGCCATAAGGGAGTGGATTGATACTGGAATGACAAGTTTATGGATAAAGAAAGTCCCAATGAGTATACTAGGGGAAAGGCAATTGAAGTATTTTAGTAAGCAAGTGTGTATAAATTGGGTTAGTCCTTTGAATTTGATGAGTTTACCTGAGTTTTAGGTGTAGTGTTGATGAAAAGGTTGACTTCGTAGTAATAGTCAAGGCTGGCTGAGCATAATGGTAATAAGAGTTCGTGATGGATTGTAACGGGATGTAACTATATAATAAAATTATTGTTTAAGAGAATTTTTGTATAGTAATTACAACTTACGAGTATTTAAGGTTGTGGTTTTCCAATACTTGGTGAGTAACGTGGTTGTATGGAAAGTTTTAAGAGATGGTGGGACACCACTCGAATAGAATATTAAAGAGGTAGAGTCATAATGAAGAAAAATATAGTGGGATGTAGTACAACCTTTAGATAGAGGCTAGAGCAAGAATATTTTATTTGATTGCCAAGGGCTAAGAGATATCTTCAGAAGAGTAGATAATTGGGTTCAGAGATGCGTTATTTCATTCGTTTTGTTGTGGCTATGGTAATAGTGTCATGGGTCCATCAGATTGGTTAAAAACTATAGGAAAAGACTTTAGAAAGGAGTGTGCAGACATTATCTTGAGTGTGATGATAAGTGCTTGGTTATATTTTTGAGTCTAGTAATGAGTACGATTAAATTGTTAGCGAAAGATATTGTAAGATCGATGGAAATCCGATCGATGATAAGTGAGGATCCATGAATTCATGAAAATCTTCAAGGTATAAGCTAATGTTGATAGATAAGGGGATTATGTTATACGGTTGAATTTACAATTCATATTTTTCATTGTATGTCTGCATTCGTAGTGATATATTTGTCAAGGTATGAATTTGTAAGGCGAGAAATGATCAATTGTATCAGGTATTGAACCTTTGAAAGGACTTACACCTGGGTTGAGTCGTAAAGTTTATTACTTTTGATTGTTAAAGTATCTAAGAAAGGTTTTCATTTAAGAGTGTTGGTTTAGAGTAAGGTAAATGTTTGGAGTTTTCATGATGGTTGTTAGTATTGAGAGTGTGGACTTTAGTGGAATGATGTGAAGAATATGTGGAGTCAACTCAATGGAAAGGACTGGTATTGACTCTTCAGAGAAAAACCTTTAGTGTTATTCTGTAAAATTCTTATGTGACCATCTATTTCATTTTCGTATATGGTGGTGAGTATGATTCACTAGCTATGTTCTCATGTATTTTCACTTTGTGGGTGGATTCCTAGTGGTAGATTAGGTGTACCAATCCTTCAATATTCTCTTGGTTGAGTGGGATGATTGGGAAGACTTGGTTATTTCATATGACATATTTGGTGTTGTCTTGGATTTATTCTACCATGCATATTTATGGTTGTCTGACAGTCTTAGCTAGCGTTTGGTCATAGATTTCCAAATATTCTTGGCAAATATTATTTGGGTGAAAACTTGGGTGAAATTTCACCACGTGTTTGGACATAGTATTTGGGAAACATATTTCACTTTTTTAGAAAAATATGATTTATACCCATAAGTTACAAAAACTATCAAAATTAACCATAAATTTGTATTCAAGTCAATTGGATATTCATTGCAACAAATAACAAGTAGTGTCCATGACACTAGGCAATGTGGTAGTTTGGAGTAAGTGCAACAAGCATCATTCCATACATCATGAAGTAGACAAAGCACATGTCTTTATTGCCCTGAGTCGATTGTTCATCATTTTCATCAACAACCATATCATCACTTTCATATTCACTGAATATTTCATAACTATTTTGGTGTTCACGTAAAAAATTATGTAATACAACACAAACAACTACTATAGAGGGTGTTTTTGTAAAAAATAAAAGTTTGGTGTAAAATTTTAATTTTTATAAGTTCTCAAATAATGAGATTTGGCCCAAATACTAGAAATAACTAGTATTCGGGAATTTGGAATATTTGCCAAATAATGGCAAATTGTATGGGCAAACATTATTTGTCAAATTTTCCCCCAAATATTACTTGGGAAATATATGGCCAAACAGGTCCTTAATATTCATCTTGTCGTCGAGATCATGTATCGATTATGTATGGATTGAATAAGGGGATCATTGGGTCCAATTCTGTTGTTTTTAAGAGGTAATCTACAATTACTAAATCTAGCATTCGATAATGTGGTTAGAGGGTTTGTATGCTTAAACATATCCCTCAATGAGTATCTGATTTCTAAAGATCAAATTTTTATAACTTACGCTTATTGAAATTTATGTTGTGAGATGGAGATGTTGATAAAGACTATGATTGTTTGGGTATTATGAGTGTATGTTGGTTGGTTCAGGTTCACTTCTAATTGTATCAAGTATTGATTTAGAAGTTTATCATGGTTATGTGAGAAAGAATTAGTCCTGATGTTTGTGTCAAAGACCTTGATAATATGTCGTGGACATGTGTACGATCAACTTTGGTGGTTATTGGGAATAGCTTTGTTGCGAGTTAAGTGTACATAAAACAATAATTATCACTCGAGTATTCTGATGGTTTCATTCAGGCATTGTATGGGAAGATGTGTAGGTATTCAATTGGTTGGTTTGGGGACGGAGATTATATCATAAAGTGAGACTCAATTTTGTTAAACAAGACCTTCATATGAGGAAGAACCGGTTGTAATTCTTGATCGCGAGGTCCAGAACCTAAGGACATGCGAGACAAGTATCCCCAGTAATTTAATGATTCAGATACTACTCTACCCCTACCTTAGCCAGTCTTTCCTAGTTGATCACTTGGGGATGAGTGCTGGGTAAATTGGTATCTATTGTAACAACCTGATTCCGTCGTTAGGAAAAAGCCAATAGGGAAAGAATTGGGGCCAAAAAACGTTGTGGTAGTAACTTGAAATTTTCTAACCTAGTCCAGAGTGGGATAAAATCGGAGTCAGTGAGGTCTAGGGTAATCTGGTAACAATTGGGAGATCTAATTATGATTTTGATCACATGACTAGATATCTAAGATGTTAAGGAACCCATACGACTTTACGGAATTGAATTCGGGGGAGTCGAACTCCCGAAACTGATCTTAGCGTGAACAGATATTTTCTAAGTGTCATGGGATGAAGGTGTGTTGTGAAATGGGGGTTTGAAACTCTTAATTTAGCTCTCTATTTTCGTGCAAGCCATTAGAGCGGGATTATTCCCTCAAGGCGGGGCCGCTATAGCAAGATAAGGTCTGTTATGGCGGGACAGTCGCAATTTAAGTTGGAAATAAATCCCAAAAAATGTTTTATTCTGCACTTTTCGACTTTGAGAGCTAACGAACAACCTCAAGGGTTTTCTTGACAGTTTTCTACCATTCTTGAGTCTAAAGGTAAGGTTTTCACTCAACGAATCCATTTTTTGATCCGTAGAACTTGGTTTCTTGGGTGATTATTGTTGGTTATTCGGATCATGGTTTGATCTAGGGTTGATAGTGTTGACTTTATTCCGGGTAATTCAGTCTTCTTTGTTGATTCTTGCATATATTAATTGTTTGTAGACCTAGAACAAGCGGAAATAATCCGAAAAGGAAAGATTCAAGTGCTTTAGGGAATTCAATCTTGGATTCGAGGTAGGTGTTGGTTGTGATTTCATGTTTTGTGTGATGTATGTTAGTAATTGCTTCATTGTAATATATGCATGTATGTGAATGAAGCCTATTGATCACACCTAATGTAAATAAGTATGAACAAAGAACTATATGCCATGAATCACCTCTTATTGTATGATTGTGAGAATATACATTGTGATTGTGATTGTGGTTTGTTGAATGGAGCGGGTGTCACAATCCAGCACACAACTGGGATCGATTGCCACGTACCGGCATAAACATTGGAATGGATGTCACGATCCGACACACTAACTTGGATCGGTTGCCACGTTTCGGCATAGATATTGGATCGGGTATCACGAACTAATGCACTAACAGTTTGGGTATGGGTTCAATGAGAGGACCATTGAATTGGGTTACATGAGAGAACCATAGATTTGATATATCTACTTGTTATTAAGAATGTGGAATCGTGCATTGCTCCTGAAATGATAATCGATGTGTTTATATATATATATGTATGTATGTGTTTGCCTTGTTGTAATTCTGATATATGTTGTGCTTACTGAAATAGCCGTGTAATCCTACCAGTACAGTGTGGTTGTGTACTGATACTACACTTGCTTGTTCTTTGTTGAGTACAAGGCATCTTCAGGCGGCTATTGATAGACCTCAGCTAGGTGGCTATTGAGCGTGACCAGATTAAAGGGTGAGCTAATTATTTCATGCTGCCATGGATCTCTCTTGTTTAAGTCCACTCTTTTCGGACTCAGACTATTTGTTTAAGATGTTGTTTAGTTTCGAAGTTGTACCCCTTGATCTTAGACTTGTCGTTAGTAGAGTTTTGGTGTAATGACTTCCAGGTTATAAGGGTTAAAACTTCCGCATTAATTTGACTAGTTTATTTAAACCTTTGTACTTTATGGGAACTTTATATAATTTCTGCATTTAAACCTGCTTCCTTATCTTTAAATGCATAGTTTTTGGTTAAGTTGTTTAGTCTAGGTTGTAGTAATTGTTCTCCCACTGGAGGGTTAGTGTGGGTGACAATCACGACGGTTTGGGTCGTGACAAAAAGAGGTAGAACTATTTCTTCATCAATTTTTTTGTTCCCAGTTCTTCTACTTGTTGTTTTTTAAAAAAAAAAAAAACGTCTTTGTAGCTCTTTCATCTACAATTTTCTGATACATATGGATTCTAGTCCCTCTTTTAGTATGGTACCTTGTGTATTTGATTCTTGATGATGAAAACTTTCGTGAAAATAGATCTAATCAACGAAACGATCCGTTAATCAATAAGAATTTGAGAGCAGAGAAGTCGAAAAAAGGATGTATATTCGTGTTCTAAATCTATTGTTGAAAAATGCTTAAAAGAAGAAGGAAAAAAGTTGGATCTGTCATTACACTATCTTCACTACCAAACTATACATTTTTTCAATGTATCTCATTTATTTTGATTCTTAAATTAGTTTTTGTTAGTGTTACTATTGATCTGATACATCACTGCTACAATAGCTTTTGTTTTGTACAATGTATCATGTTCATATTTAAGGTATTGATACATAACTCTAATATTGTTGAATCTTCTATTAGTATTTATCATGTTCAATATAAATATACTTGATTCATAAACACTACCTAGTGTATCAAGTTATATAATGTATTCTCAATCTTCATACATAAATCATAATTTTCTTTTACTAGAGCATTGTGTAACACATTCAACAATATGTATATTATACATATTAGTGGCAATTTTTTACTAACAGATTCATGCACCCAAACTTATTCAACTAGAAGACTATATATTTGTATACATTACACAATAAATACACTTGATTTATAAACCATTTGTGTTTTATATCTAAGGCAATGTGTATCAAATTAATTGATATGTGGATGATACATAATATATATCAAATTCAACAGTTTTCAAACTTTATATATATATATATATATAGTATTTGAAATAATGTATAAAAAATTCTATTTGAAATAAATACATGTATAATGTATCTTTTATAAAATACAATATCTCTCATAAAAAATAAGATACATAAATTGTAATATATCATGCACTAATTTTTAGGCATGATACGTAAATTCGAATTTATACAAAATGTATCTCATACATAACAATTACCACACAAATATGTATCTATCAAAGCTATGTATCGCTTCAACCATTTTGTATGTTATATCAATGCATAGCCAGAGTTTAGTGCACTAAACTACCCTTTATTTGTATAATTTTGTTGTAGGAGAAAGGAGAAATGGGATTCGAGCCAATAAATCACAAACAATTGTTGTTAGATGCTGAAACATAACATCTCTACAAGTTGAAGTAGAAGAATCAGAAAAAAAATATCTCTTGCTCACAACTCCACATATTTTTCTCAGCTCCACGACACCAGCAACCAATCCAGTCAAGAAACCTGCATCACACATAATTACACAAGGGTCTTTCGTTGTCGAAAAACGCAGTATGTACCAATGCATAGCGGATACGAATACAAGAAGAAATTTGAATTTTAAATTTATTTTATTTGTTACGCTATATGATTGAATCCTTGGGAGTAATTTGGAATGGAATAACGTAATTTATGGGATTTTAATTTGATTTTCACTTCTTTTTTTTCCCATAATTAGTGCAACAGATGAATACTATGAGATCTTTATTTGATTTTCAATTTTTTCCCCTTAATTAGTGCAACAGATTGATACATAATATATCAACAATAATGTATCTGGATCGTTAGTTATGTATCCGAATTATCTAAAAAACATGAAATTTGTGTAATTAGAAAAAGAATAGGGATAGAAGGTAATTTAGGTATTACACTACGGAATTTATGTAAGTTATACATAGTTTGATCAATAATTTTATATATATATATATATATATATATATATATATATATATATATATATATATATATTCTTGAAGGTATAATAAATTTCATGAAGGTTTGGTCTTTCTTTTATATTAAAAATCATTTTCTTTTTAGAACATTTCCTTGGGAATAAATTTTTTTTTTAAGATTTTCTCTATCAATCTGAAAATCTTGCGTCAAAACATCCAGCTCTCGACCTTGGGACGAGTAAGTGGGTAATTGAGGTTGGTCATCGTTGACTTCTATCGGAAGAGGTGTTTCCACCGAGTATTTGACTTGAAGGATCCTAGAGCAAAAGTTAACGGCCTTAGCATTAGTGAGAAATGAGGATATTAAATGCCTCGCAGTTTGTACTTTTGGAGAAATAAATGATGATGTGAAGACTATTTGGCTAAGAGATCTTTGGAAAGAGATAGAGACAGATCTGCTTGAAAACTGTTGGATTTGAGAAACTGTAGTATTCTCAGGTTTTTCTACTGGAGTGTTGTTATGTAACAATCAGTTTTGGGGTAGAGAAACTTGATTCCAAGAAATGGGCTGGGCACCGATAGATGAGATCGTTGTAAATTTGTTTTGAAAAGGACAATTTCACCTTTATAGCTACTTCTCATAGCTCTGGTGTTGAAGGCTGAACTCATAGCCTTATATTGGATTCTATAAATGATTGTTACAGGGAGGGATCTGATTTTGTTCTTATAATTAGATGTCTTAACATTTAGTGTTAAAGAATCCAAAATATTATTTCTTTGAGATAAACAGTAAAATCAGAAAAAAAAAAAAAAATCAAAGTAAATTGGACCACTGCAGAGATTGGTTTCTACCATTCCTAAAAGAGAATCATTGAAGTCTAAGAACCGTGAGTCCCTTAGACAGAGGAGAAGAGAGGTATCAAGACGTTCCCTAAAGAGAGGTTTAGCAGCAATTTGGACAAGCCCAAAATGGAGATAATTATATTTTTGGCTATATTTTTCAAGAGCTTTGGGATTTAAAAGTTTGATATCCACGTGGTCAGATTTCAGGGGTATAGTTTGTTTGATAGTTGTAATATGGTAGTTATTGGTTAAAGGTTGTCTAAAAGACATATATATTGTAGATTGGGATGCTTTGGGATCTTCCAATCATCAATTAATTGCTGCAAATCAGAGAAGCTAATCTCTTCTTTGAACTTAGAACTTGGAGAAATGGAAGAAGAAGTAGTACCCATTGGAGAAGGCTTGGAGGAAGAGGAGAAAGGAGTGAAGAAAGACATAGTAAGATCTGCACAAAAAGTTAGGTAATAAACACCTAACAACAATAATGACTTAATGCTCCCTGTCCTTGGATCAAGAGACCATTGGGTTCCATAAAGAAAAACATTCAAGTCTTTAGCATAATAATATACAAGAGAGTCAAATCTGAAAGTTAAATGAATGAGGTCTTGTACTAATTTTATATGTCAAGGCTAAGTCTATCTTATATCAAGAAGTTCTTTAGATTAGATGATCCAAAAGTTATCAAAAACCATTTGCATGTCTACTAAGTCTTTTGATACTCCATCCATTATGATTAGGTATCTACAGTGTAGATTTCAAAAGATCACAGTACCATCAATATTAAGATCTTCTTATTATAAAATAGACCTTATAAGTTTTTATAAGTTGGTACAAGATTTCCATGATAAATTATAGATATTACCGTATATCAAAAAGTTAAAAACTATTTCATTTGTATTAGAGGGTAGACACAATCATTTTTGAAGTAGGAGTCATCTGAGGAGGATTCTCCGCTTAAAGAAATAGGTTTTGGTGTAGGCGGGGAAATTGATTTGCTTGGTATTGGGCATATTGTGCTTGTGCTCGTGCTTTGTGATGAATTAAATAAAATATTGATGGGGTTTTCCACCTCTGCTGGTGCTTTAGTGGTGCTAACTACAGCCACAGACCGTGAAGAAGATGCTGAGGCATGCCTTTGTACCGCCGCTTAAGTGCACATTTGTTTGAAAAAGAGGTATCGATTAATAAAATCTCTTATGTTGGAACTGGCCATAATTGTGGGTTCTTTAAAACCCATGAGTTGGTGCCAGTTTTTTAAGTCTTCCTCTGTCCACGAGGTAGACATTATTTGGGCTAGCTGATCCTGTTCTTCTTCTTCTTCAACTAGATCTGTTCATTTTTTTTTACTAGAAATTGGAATTGGCGTGTTTGATCCTGGTGTACTAGTTGAGGGTTGCTTTTTAGCAACTGAATTTGTTTGTTGTTGAGAAACTAAAAGTAAAGGGGCTTTGGTTGGCTAATGTTTAGTCATTGCTTCAATTTCATCATGTGTGCTAAGTTCCAATGGTTCCTCTTTCTTTTTCCTACCCATATTCACCTACCTTGCAAGAATTCTCGATTAAGAAAGTCTGGGATAGAGTTTGAGCTCCCTTAGATATACTCTATATCAAAATCAAAAATAGATAAAATAGCTTGTCATCTAGCAAATATATGTTCAGAAGAAAGGTTTTGAACATGTTTTTGCAAAACAGACTTTGCAGCTTTACAATTAATGCGTAGTAAAAACTTTTGATTCAGTAAAATAGATTGAAACTTTGAGATGCATAAAACAATTGCCAAAAATTCATTTTTAGTAGTAGGATAATTTTGTCTGGTGTTATTCCAATGCTTGGATGCAAATGCAATGATATGTTCCTTTTCATTTTGTCTTTGTTTTAAGATCCCACCATAATCTATGTCAGATGCATCTGTTTCAACTATTTTAAATGCAAAGATGTCAAGAAGTGATAAGCATGAAAGATCCTTGGCTTTTAGTTTTATCTCATTAACGATATTTATGTAGATGTTGGTCCACGAGGGAGGAGGTTTCTTTAGCCTATCATGAAGAGGTTTCAATAAATTTCTAAGACCTGGAATAAAGTTTGCTATATAATTGACACGCCCTAAAAATCGTTGGAGTTGGGTTTTATCAAGAATTTGATCGGGAAATGTATCAGCAAATTGGATGGATAGTTGGATAGGCATAATAGTGCCTTGTCAGATATTATCCCCAAGGAACCTAATATTAATTTGAAAAAGACTATACTTAGTTTTAGACAAAACTAGGCCATTATCTTGGATGATATTGAAGAAAACTTTCAGATGCTTGAAGTGTTGGCCAATGCTAGTAGAATATACTAGAGCATCATCAATGTAGACTATGATAAATTTTGAGAAAGGATTAAAAATGTGATTCATTATTTTCTGAAACTCTGAAGGAGCATTTTTCAGTCCAAACGGCATAACATTCCACTCATATTGTCCAAAAGGTACCGTAAAAGCCATTTTATAACGGTTTCTTGGATCAATTTGAATTTGCCAAAATCCAAATTTGAGGTCAAATTTTGAGAAATTGTGGCAGCATAGGTCGATGGAGAAGATCCTTTTTGTTTGGAATATGGTACTTAATCCAACGAAGATCAGAGTTTAAAGGTTTGTACTTGATGATGAGTCACGATACTCCTCATTCAATCTCAGATCTTTTGTTGACATAGATGGCAGCACAACTCCAAGGGGATTTTCTTGGAGAAATGATCTGTTTTTCTAGAAGGTCATTGATTTCTTGTTGGCAGTAGATCATGAGCTCATGATTCATTTGGATAGGGTGAGCTTTTGTAGGGATAGTTTTCTTATCAAAGCTTGGCTCATAAGGAAGCTTAAGCAGCTGTTTTTTATGATTCCAGAAGGTTGTGGGTGTTGGGTTTAAAAGGTGATTAGGGCGTCATGTGGAAGCTTACAATTGCAAATACTATGATTGATAAATTAGACGACACATAAAACTATACTAAATGACATAATATTATTATATGATATAACCAATTGGCCTACATAATTAAAAACTAATAAACTGTAGAGAGAAAATCTCCCTATAAATAAAACTCTCTAAACAAATACATTGTGGATTTTATTGTGTTCAGCTAGTAGAATAGGGATCTTCAATTTATAGATCTCCAAACTTTTCCTCTAAGGAAAGAATAAATCAAATATGGAAGAAAACTATATTTTCTTTTCAGAAAAAGCTCAAGCATTTATGGTAATACTTTGACTTTTCTTTAAGGAAAAAAATAAAATTCAAATAAAGAAAGAAAATTAGGGAAAAACCCAAACAAATCTCCCTTTTTTATTGGATTTCTTGACAAACCCTGATCTACCTTCTTTATATGCATGATAATCTTTATTCTTCACATAGTCTTCATCACTGCTGCTTGTCATGGTTAAAAGTAATGTTTAAAATATATGGGTTAAAAAAGGTCTTAAAATATTTTATTTTTTATTTTCAAAGATGCAGCGGCAGAAATGTTGAAAATATGGTTTAAATCTCTTCTCCACATGTAGCTGGACAAAAATCTTCATTATCATCAAATTTATTGCAAATTGATTTGAAACCGCAATGAACCTGTCTTCAACCTCGTTCCATTGGATCATTGAATCATGTGCTTTGATATCACTTGTTGGGTTCAAAAGGTGATTAGGGCGACATGCGGAATCTTACAATTGCAAATAATGTGGTTGATAAATTAGACGACACATAAAACTATACTAAAAGACATAATATTATTATTCAATATGACAAATTGGCCTACATAATTAAAAATAATAACTTGTAGAGAGAAAATCTCCCTACAAACAAAACTCTCCAAACAACTACATTGTGGATTCTATTGTGTTCAGCTATTAGAATCGGGACTATTCCTCTAAGGAAAGAATAAACCAAATATGGAAGAAAATTATATTTCCTTTTCAGAAAAAGTTCAAGCATTTATGGCAATACTTAGACTTTTCTTTAAGGAAAAAAATAAACTTCAAAAAGGAAAGAAAATCAAGGCAAAACCCTAACAATGGGCAGATCCGCACAAAGCTCCTTTTGTATTTTGATTTCTAATGTTTTGATTTTGGATTGGAGAGAAGGTTCTTGTAGTTGTTGATACAACCTTTGGAAAGCGACTTCTTTTTTGAGAAAGCTGATATAGGCCTCCTTATGTTTTAAGGTAGAAAGGACTTGTAATGTAAATAACACCCCTAAGAATCTAGTCTAAACAGGTACAAGAGCTACTAAGAGTACAACTAAATATAATAAATAAAAGACACAACTTCCACCATGCGGAAGGAAAGATAGAAGCTGCTGGAGAATTTCTTCGTCTTCACCTAATAGAACATCACCAACCTACATCCAATCTATATCAAAAGACATAGCAAGAGTAGTATCAGTACAACCACACGTACTGGTAGGCATCATCGGTCAACCCGATTCCCACCACTTAACATAAGAAACCAACTAGTAAGATCATGAAATAAAACCACTCGCTTCTCCACCTGTACCCACTCTCAAAATACCTCCGAATTACACTAGCACTCTAACTACTAACCATCTTTTCAGTCAACCTACTTACTTGGTACTTGGTCATAGCCTAACCATTCTAACACATAGAAAAGTCCCCAAATACAACTACAAGCATTCCAACTAACCACTCACGTTACACCCTCACTTTCTCTTCATATTACCCAACCATGGCCATATAGTACAATACGTCAAGCTTTCTAACCACTAAACACAAATCCCTTTCTCCAAATGAAGTCCACCTAAGCATTTACATCATGTACACTACCTCTACTTCTCACCCTTACAACATACGGACAGACCTTGCTCTTAATTATTACGACCCTTGAACACTTGGCCTCCCCGATTCATCCAACAACCACATACACAACAAGTTCACCCAACACAAAAGAACAATCAGATAAAATTCCTCAAAACCACACGAACACTCTGGGGAATTACAATATCATTTATCATTATGAACCACGTTCAATTTCATAATCCTCAAAGTACATAATTATGTCAAGTCCTTAGTCCTCTCATGGAACCCAAACCCAAACTGTTAGCATACCGGAATGTGGTACCTGATCCAAAGATTATGCCAGAACGTGGCAACCGATCCCATATTTATGCCGGAACGTGGCAACCGATCCAAGTTAGTGTGTCAGAATGCAACACCTGGTCCACAATCATAATCATAATGTATATTATCACAATCATACAACTAGAGGTCATTCATAGAATATAGTATTTCGTTCATACTTATTCACATTAGGTGTGATCAACAGGCTTCATTCACATACATGCACGTATTACAATGAAGCAAGAACAAACCTACAACACACAATCATAGAATCACAACCATCACCAATGAACTACTTATCCACGTATATCATGTAAGCATTAATTCAACCATACCTAGCCCTAGTTCATCATCTAAGGCTTCTTCCTAGGATTTAACCATATTTCGTTCGGTGCACGAGGGGCTACGCATAATTTTACCGTTGATTTACATATATTACGCAGTGAACACAGATTTATAACTACTCAATTCATAAAACCTAGCCTACCTCGGTGCCAAGTTGCCGCACGGAAATTTGGCCTTCGATTCTTGCTTCCAGAACTTGTGTTGGTGATCTTGACCAAGAATCCGCAAGATATCGCCATCCTCACGCTAGAATCTCTTCCTCCTTCTTCCCCAAGCTTGGAGCAGCTTTTTGGAGGCTTTTTGGGTGATTTACGTCTAACCTAGGTATTTTAGGAAGAATGAGAAAATAAGAATTCGCGTTATTTACATTTTGTCTCACCTATCCCGCTTTGGCGCCAACTTACCTTGCCCCGGCAGGACACTGGCCCAGAATTTCCCGAATTTTTGTTTTTCCTAGTTAACGATTGTTCGGGTCGCTACAGTTTTAATCTTATTCTCAAGTTTAAATATTTGTTAATTTCAACGTATTGTTAACTCATCCACCATCCTATTAGTGCATGGGTCGATTTGAAATAAACTAATTGCATATAATGAAACGTTAATTGGATCAAATGGCAAATACATTATTGAGAGATGTTTAAATTTGGATAAAATAAAAATTGGATTCATCTACTCTTTGTACATCCCCATTAGCTCCCACCATTTGTACTATTTTGATAATTTTATATAGATCATGTTTTGTTATTTTATTTTCAATTATACTAGTACATACACCAACATATTATAGGTAAATATTTTTGGTGTAATATTTTTTATTTATTTACTAAATATTGAAAAATAAGTTGATTTTCTTTTGTAGGAAAATATTTTTCTCCACACCAAACACATTTTATATGAATGTTCGATGACTTATAAATTGTTCTCACTTTTGGTCGGGCTTCTCCCTTTTAACTCGATGTACTTAAATAAATTTTATTTTGAGTTCAGTAGCCAGCTTAAATTATTAGTTTATGAATATTAACTTAAATTTAAAAGGGACAAGTTTACCACAATAGTCTTTTTTTAAAGAACTAAAAATATGAATATATCCTTAAAACAAAGTATTCAATTTGTGTGTATATATGTCTTTCGGGATTTGTTGTATTCATAGAGAATATACTGATATATAATAACTTTTGATATGTAATTAAAATTTAATTTCTTGATTATTCTTCTATTATTACCAACAACTTTAAAATTTTAGATCAAATATTCAGATTTTTATAGTAATTTAAGAAGTGAGGTTCGATACTCTATCATAAAAGTGGAAGAGCATTAAAGGAAAAACCCTCCCTACTATGCAAACCTGAATATGCCAACCGCAAATATGACAACCGCAAAGTGGATTAATAATTTAATTTTTTAATATTAAATTTATTATTTTTCATAATTATAAGTTAACATCAAAACTATATAAAATATATATTTTATATCGAAAATATTGACTGCTCTTGAATCAATCTCGAGATACTCTACACCCGTGATAGAATCATGCTATACAAAAGAATGACAAATAATTAGGTCATCTGAATGATTAATCTAAGGTGATTAATGGTGATTACAGGGGCGTAGGCATAGGCAAGTTAGGGTGTACTCGTCAGAAAAAAATATTGTATATACAAGTAAAATGATATATGAAATGATTAAATAATATATTTTGAACACTCTTGACATAATAAGTTGTTGTAGCCTAGTGATTTTAGCCTTTTCAGTGGGTTTCAAACTCCTTAAATGAGTTAAGTAATGTTGTGTTCGAATCTCATTCTTTTTTAAAAGACCTTCTGTCTCAAAAATTAAAGAACATAATCTGGGAAAGATAAGAAGAGATAGTAAAGGAACAGACTTTTTTTTTATTATGTTGTTATGTGAATCATCTTATTCTAAAAACAAAGACTCCAATTTATACTAAACTTCTACTAGCTAATTAATGTAACTGACTCCTAAAAGAACTGAAATTACAACTCATGAATTAATAAACTGAGATAAAGTCAAATTTCTAAAATAAAGCATACTAATAGCAACTGCCAGACTTATTCAAACTAAGGAAATTTATCCAAAAGGAGAGAAACAGGTCATCACTAATTTGCTACATTGTCCCTTAGTGCTGACTGTCGATCAATAACACCAAGATCAGTGCGAAACTTTTCAAACTTAATACGGGAAAGAGCTTTTGTCAACACATCAACAACTTGATCATTTGTCCCTATTTTCCTCAAAGCAATTTCTTGATTTAAGACCTTTTCTCGAACAAAATGATGATGAATCTCTATGTGTTTTGTTCGAGCATGAAAAATCGATACCATGTAAAGATATGGTACCTGGGCCTAACTCAACCCCAAAAGCTAGCTCGATCGCACTTTCACTATCACAAATGATAGAGACCTGATAATTTATGTCAAGTCCAATGTCTTGGAGTAGTCGCTTCAACCAAATGCATTCCTAAGTTACCATAGTAGTAGCTACATATTCAGCCTCTGTGCTTGAAAGAGCTACGGTTTTTTGCTTCTTACTACACCAGGAAATTGCAGCATACCCACATCTGAATAAATAACCTGTGGTTGATCGCTAATCGACAACGTCTCCAGCCCAATCAGCATCTACAAATTCGTGTAAAGAAAAATCCACATCCTGTTTATATGAAAGTCCAAACTGTAGGGTACATTTCACATAACGAAAGATCCTATTTGCTGCAATCATATGGCCAATACACAGACTATCCATAAATTGAGAAACAATACCCACAGAGTAAGCTATGTCCGGCCTTGTGATAGTTAAATAAAACAAGCTACCCACAAGTTGACGATATTTAGTAGCATCACTCAACAGCTCTCCTTCAACCTTTTTCAACTTAACTTGTTGTTCTATAGGAGTAGATATCACTGTTGAATCACTCATACCAAACCAGTTTAATAGACTTGTAGCATAAGCACCTTGAGATACAAAATATCCACATGTTTTAACAACTTCTAAGCCAAGAAAAGAATGAACGTCTCCCAAATTCTTCATTTCAAATCTAATAGACATCTCATCTTAAAGACATGAAATTTTAGAATTATTGTATCCAGTGATTATCATATTATCGGCATAAAGAAGAAGTATTGTGAACTTAGATGACTCAACATTAACAAATAAACTAGGATTTGAACTAGAGGAGTTAAAATCACAAAAGAAGAGATATTAAGCAATTTTCCCATACCAGGCACGTGGGGCTTGCTTTAGGCCATATAATGCCTTCTTGAGTCGACATACGTGATTGGGATGCTCTTGTGAAATAAACCCCTAAGGCTTCTCCATAAAAATTTCACGATCCAGCTCACCATACAAAAATGCATTCTTGACGTCAAGTTGCCATAAGCTCCATCTGTTGCAGGAAGCCAAAGAAATAATTGATCGAACCGTAACCATTTTTGCAACCGGACTAAAGATTTCGTCATAATCCAATCCATATTGTTGTGAGAATCCCCGTGCAACCAAGCGAGCTTTATGCCTATCAACAGTCCCATCTGCCTTTTTTTTGTCTTGTAAATCCATTTACAAGTCACTAATTCAATGTCTTTTGGCCTTGGTACTAGTTCCCATGTATCATTTTTGTGTAGAGCTTCCATTTCTTCTCTCATAGCATCTTCCCATTCAGCTGCACCTTCAGCTTCTTTATAGCTCTTAGGTTTATCATTGCTTGTTAAACCTATGAGAAAGCAAGAGGTTACAGTGGAGTAATTTAACTGCACATCATACTCACTTAGATGGCTAGGTTGCTTACTTTTCCTTGTTGACTTTCGAACTAAAGTGGAAGCTTACTGGGAATTTTCTTCTTCTTCTAAATTATTGTTGTCCACTTCTTCACCGGAAGTTAGATTTGAAAATGGCTCAAAAATAAATGCATCACCCTTAATATTTGAAATAGGATAATAGGAGGAT
Source organism: Solanum bulbocastanum (assembly GCA_037074985.1). Lineage (NCBI taxonomy): Eukaryota > Viridiplantae > Streptophyta > Magnoliopsida > Solanales > Solanaceae > Solanum > Solanum bulbocastanum. The sequence continues at coordinate 16,139,863 of CM073597.1, read as the reverse complement.
ACTTCATCAAAAACTACATCTCGAGAAACAGTAAACTTTTTAGTGTCAGGATCCATACACTGCCATCCCTTTCTTTGAGAATCATAACCAACAAAAATGCATTTTTGAGCATTTGAATCAAGTTTAGTTCAATTACTTTTGGAAACATGAACATAACACAATGATCCAAAAACCCGAAATAGACTCACATTTGGCTTAATTTTATATAAAATCTCAAAAGGTGATACTTCTTTACCTGGCCATGGAGGAAATCTGTTGATGACATGACAAGCACACATAATAGCTTCTCCCCAAAGTTCCTTAGGAAGATTCTTATCATGAATCCATGATAAACAAACTGCAGTTAGGTGAGCCAATTTTCGCTCTACAATGCCATTTTGCTGAGGCATGTCTAGACATGTAAACTGACGTTGAATTCCGTATTTTTGACAGTATGAGAGAAATTCTCTAGACATATATTCCCCACCATTATCAGTACGTAAAAACTTAATATTTTGCCCAAACTCCTTCTCCACTTTCATCTTGAACTGAGTGAATGTAGAAAAAGCCTCACTTTTGATACACCCAAGTGAAACGAGAGAAATCATCCACAAAAATCATCACATATTGAAAACCACTATAACTAGCAGTTTTTGTTGGACCTATTAAATCTGAATGTACCGGTTGCAGCACAGTTGAAGCTTGATTCTCAGACCTTGGAAATGGTTGTCGATGAGATTTTCCAAATTGACAACCAGGACTTACCACATCAATATTAAAGTCCTTAAATGTTGGAATACCTTCAAGAAGATTCTTTAAAGATATTTGATGTGATAACCAATGTGCCCCAATCTAGAATGCCAAATAGAAGTACTAACATTCTGACTTGTTTTTCTAATATATGCTTCACTTTCAGATAAGACATAGAGAATTTTTCTTTCTCCCAGTAAAAACAACATTAGCATCGATACAATTTATGTTATCAAGAATTTGCACATCATTTGGACCGAATAAGATATATTTACCAGATTCTGTTATTTGAGAAATTGAAGCAAGATTCTTATTTAGCCCTAGGACGAGATACACATAATTGAGTGCAATATCACCTCTATTAAAGTTGTTGGATGGCACCATAGAATTTCCTTCATTCATTACAGGATGCAATGAATTATCCGCAATCACAATTACCTGTTTTCCAACATGTGAGCAAATGTTTGACAGTAAGGTAGCATCTCCTGTAGCATGGTGAGAGCAACCAGAGTCCATGATCCATTCCTTTGTGTAATCAATGAGACTACCAGTTTATTTTTCACTAGCTTGGTGAGTTACTGCATCCATGTTGTCGGGTGTATCGATAACTTCAATAGAAAAACATTGCTCGCACTTAGATTCATCATCATGAACAACATTTGCACTTTCATTTTGAAGCTGCGCACAACAATTTTTCTTTATATGGCCTGGTTTACCACACTTGGTACATGTTAGCCTTACACGACAATCTCGCTTGAAATGCCCCAGCTTTCCACATCTATAACACCCTTTTGAATTACTAGTATCCCCAGCCGCTTTAAAGCTATTTCCAAAACCAACCCTGAAATTTCCTGCAGCTCCACTATCAGTTCGATCTCCGCTATATGTCCCATTGAGAAGAAGATTTATTTGACATCTGATTCACCAAGGCTTCTTGATTAGAGAGTAAATTCTCTAATTCAATGATTGATGGTTGCTTGGCCCATCCTTGCACCGAAGAGATGAATGGCATAAACTCTTGCCGCAAATCACAAATAAGGTACCGACGCATGCGTGCTTCACTTACAGGTTCTTCTGTATCTAGTTCTGAAATTTCAAAACAAAGATTTTTAACCTTCAAAAAATATTCTGAGATTGAAGCAGTACCTTGAACCATCCCTACAAGTTGATTCTCTAACAACTGAAGTCGCATGGTATTTTTCTGAGAAAAAAGTCTTTCTAGTGTCTCCCATACTTCCTTTGGTGTTGTCACATCATGAACATGCTCAATGTACTCTTTGCTGATTGATGTCCGCAAAACAAACATAGTTTTGCCACTTTTAATCTTCCACTTCTACCGCAATTCAATATTCTGTTGAGTTTCTTCTGGAATTACCGTTTCAGCACCAGAAATAAGATCCCATAAGTCTTGCCCTTGTAAATAGGATTTCATACACATCTTCCAATAATTATAATTATCACCAGCTAGCTTATCAACACCAGTTTGACCATTAGCATTATTCATCTTGAATTAGCTAGTCTCACTAATTTTCCCAACAAAGATAATTCAAACCTAAGAAAAACAACCTTCACTTATGAGTGGTCAAGGTTCTGATACCATCTCAAAAAATAAAGAACATAATCTGGAAAAGATAATATGAGATAACAAAGGAACGGGCTTTTTTTTTTTATGTTATTATGTGAATCATCTTATTCTGAAAACAAAGACTCCAATTTATACTAAACTTCTACTAGCTAATTAACGTAACTGACTCCTAAAAGAATTGAAATTACAACTCATGAATTAATAAACTGACATAAAATTAAATTCCTAAAATAAAGCATACTAATAGCAATTGTCAGACTTATTCAAACTAAAGAAATTTATCCAAAAGGAGAGAGACAGGTCAGCACTAATTTGCTGCATTCTGTTCATTAGCAATAATTTTTTTTTCTTTTTAAAAAGGCCTTTGTTGTACAATTTATGAACACCCTTCATGAAATTGATAGTGCCGCTCTTCTACATATTAGAAGAGTCTACAAGTAGGCATGTCTTCGTCAACATGCCTGCATGTATGACAAGGGTATTTTCGAAACTTTTTACTTTTTTCTTCTTTAACCATTTGTAATCTCCTGCTTTGAAGATATACTTTTTCTGTATTAGACTAAAAAACCAATCAACATTTATATGGTGACTGATATGCCAATCAAAAAGTTACTCTTCTGTTGAACTGTGCGGGCCCAACTCATGGGCTTGCTATACTATGTCGGCTCCTCATTCCATTTTTCGTTTAATAGTAATAGTAATATTTTTCCATTACTATTTAGTACTTTTTTTATATTAAATTTATTTTTTTTATTCTTTTTTGTTGGTTATAGATTTAAAAATTACATAAATAATATTATAAATCACAATAATTAACAACATAAATATTTAAAAGTTATATAAAAAAATTCGATTGAATCTTGACCTTCTATTGGTACTACATAAAATGGGTTAGATGATAAACATATATTATTTGAAATTGACGTAAATATTTAAAAGTTATATAAAAAATTCGACTGACTCTTGACACTCTATTGGTACCACATAAAATAGGTTAGATGATAAACATATACAGTAAAACCTCTATAAATTAATATAAGTGGGACCATGAAATTTTATTACTTTATAGAGATATTATTTAATCAATATATTAATTTATGATATTAATGGGACCATATATTTATATAGGGTCTTCAGAAAATATATTATCTTATTGAAATTGGTGATATTTTTCATTGGCCCAAGTCGGGATCGGAGGAAAATATTACTTTAGAGAGATTATTAATTTATCGAGTATTAATTTGTAGAGGTCCTACTGTATATTATTTGAAATTGATGTAAAAAGTACTATAAATCATAATAATTAACAATTTTTAAAAAATTAAAATACATACAAGAAAATTACTTGACTCCAAAAAATCAATCAATGTCACATAAATTGGAACATGCGAAGTAACATATATTATTTGAAAATTATGTTAAAAAGGTGCTATTAATTACACTAATCAACAATTTAATATATTTAAAAGACATTAAAAATGGTCAAATTTTGAAATCCTATATATATCACATAAATTGAAACAAACTAATACATATTAATTTTAACATTACGTAACAAAGTACTATAAATTATCATAATTAACAACTTAGCATATTTTTAAAATCATATAAAATATTTGATAACTTCTCAAGTTTCATGATATTATATAAATTAAGACAAAAAAAATTAATAAATATTGGGCCCGAAGGGTTATGTATCTAGTATTATAATATGTGTGAACATATTATGTGAGGAAACAACAACGTGAATATACAATGGGATATAGTTTTGTCTCTCATGGCTAGTTGGGACAACACGTCGTGGTTCCATTTCATACCAACCCGTGGATGTCAGACTCTCCTTAATTGTACGGTAAAATGTACCCATCATTTTAGTAAATCAAAAATAAATTTTTTTCATAATATTATTTTTTATTAAATAACTATGTAACCTAAAGGAAGCTGAATTTAAAATTTAAAAATATAATTAATAAGATTAATTTAATAAAATATATATATTAGGAAGAAAAAGTCTACGGTATTTGTACTTAAACAATCCAGTTGGGTTTGCAGGCATGTAGATCCTAATAATTATGACAGTTGTATATGATCAGGTAACCAAATTATTTATTACTGTAATAATGTGATATTAGTAATAAGAAACAGAGATTTGCATTTTTCTATTTTATTTTTTTTATAAATAAGAAAATATATGTAAAGAGTCAACATAAGCTTCAAGAATTAATGTTCGAGAATGTGCTTAAGCTTGAAGGAAGTGAATCATAATTAAGATTCTTTATGGCTACGCGTTACAAATTAAGTACATATGTTTTCTAATTAAACCTTAATTAGAAAGGCATTTACAGATTATTATTTTTAATGCATGTGTATTTGAAATGTAAAGCGTTGCAAATCATGAGCCTAAAAAAACTATTATTTTATGTATAAATTGCATGATCAACGTCTTTATATAATTGATACTTTTACCTCCTAATTTTTATAAAGCATTCCTATTGTACATGGAGTCTGAAAATATATCTGAAGTATTTTTAGTTTATCGTTTAAAATAAGCTATAAAAACATAATATTTTTTAATTAAATCAATAATTAAAGATAAGTATATGAGTATAAATCCAATAATTAAAGATAAGTAATATCATAAAAATATTAATTTTGAGATTAATGTTATTTTATTTTAATGGTTTTAAAAAGAATTATTTTATGTTCAATATTAAGTTAATATCATTTGAATTTGTATTTTTTTTAAGAGCATCTCTGACATTTTAATGGAAAATTGTTTATTAACACTATCACTAGACAAATCAGCTCTCTCATGATCAATTTCAGTAATTTTATCTAGATATGTAATTGTTTTTATAAAATTAGTTTTAACATTTTAGATTTATTAGTTACTTTTGATCAGTTAAATTTAACTGACTCTTAAAATAATGATATTTAATTTAAAGATTTTAAATGTTTTAAACATATATACATTTGTAATGACCCGGTCGGTCATTTTTGAAAAATTTTGTGATTTTACCATTTTGCCCTCCTGATATCGATCCCGAATCTTTTATGATTGCGTTTGAAAAGTTGGTTTTGAACTTTGAGTTAAAAGTTGAGAATTTGGTAAGTTTTGAGTTTGAAAGAAAGTTATTAAGAAAGTGGCTTTTAGGGTCTTTTGAAGTTTCGAGTGTCAGAATGGAATTATGTCAATTCCATCAGTTCCAGAATGTGAAATCTAAGTTGTAAGAGTCATTAATTTTGGTTTTCGATTCTTTTAGGGATTTGAGGTCCTAAGTTGTGAAATTGTGGAAATTTAGCATGTGGATCAATTTTGGTCAACATTTAGGGTTTCGATGCACGGATCAGAATTCTGAGAGTTCCGTTGTATTTAGGGAATGATTTTAGGCCTAGGTTAGGTCTTGGTTGATTCTTGAGAGGTACCGAGTTTGTTTTAGCCTTTTTAGGCGTGAGTTATTTTCTTATGATTTTCACAAATGTCAAGTCAAAAAGACTTAAGATTTGTGTTTTGACGGTTCCATCGAGTCTAGAACATGATTGATTTGAATATTTGATTTGTGTCTATGGGGTTCTGGACGAATGCCGAGAGTTTTGTGATAACCGCGTTTTAGTGGGGCTTGCTTAAGCGAACCCCTGTTCGCTTAAGTGACATTAGAAAGGATTTTTGGCCTGCCATTTCGGGGTTTAAGTCCCATTTCATCATTTTTGAACTTGGTGAACCCTTGGTGGTGAACTTTGAAAGATTCTTCCGTGCTAAATAGATGGGTAAGTCTTCTTGATCCTAAACCTTCATTTTTCCTTGATTAATTATGGGGTTTAACATCAAAATGTGGGATTTTGGTGGGTAAATTGCAAGGTTTTTCAAGAACCCAAGTTCTTAGCTAACATGGAGATTTTGAAGTGATTTTAAGCCTTTTTTATAATGTTTTCAAGTATTAAATTTTGGATTCAAACCTTAATTTTAAAATTGAGTTTTGTGTTAATTGACCCACCTTTCAAGAGGAATGTTGTGGGTATTGTTGTTTCTAGAAATTTATTGTGAATACTTGCTTATATATAGATTGTGTGCTTTGGAAGTGGTTCGGAAGGAGAAGACTCAACTCTTGAAGTGAATATTGATTAATTTGAGGCAATTGATCTCCTAAACTTTGTATTCTAGTTGAATTTGTATGCTTCCTTTGTTGCTTGTCTGTTGGGAGTAATGAGGATGAGGTGAAGGGTTTAATTGTGTACTTGATATATCTAAATGAATAAAAAGGGGGTTGAAATAAAAAAAAAGTCCATGTGATGAACATGATGGTGTGAATTGCCTTATTGATTGATTGACTAATTGCTTGAGAGCATGAATGTGTACTTGAATTGTGCAGTTTGTTGTCTCTTCTATGTAGTATGATATTGCTTGTGTGTATTGATCGTTGAACACCGTGGTGAGACATGTGATGATTATTATGTCGAGGTCTTTACCGACAAGTGTTATTAGGCTGGGGTCTTTGTCGGCTAGTGTTAGTAGACCAAAGTCTTTGCAGGCAAGTGTTATTGAACCGAGGTTTTTGTTGGCAAGTATTATTAGGCCGAGATCATTTCCGACAAGTGTTATTAGGCTGGGGTCTTTGTCGGCTAGTGTTAGTAGACCAAAGTCTTTGCAGGCAAGTGTTATTGAACCGAGGTTTTTGTTGGCAAGTATTATTAGGCCGAGATCATTTCCGACAAGTGTTATTAGGCTGGGGTCTTTGTCGGCTAGTGTTAGTAGACCAAAGTCTTTGCAGGCAAGTGTTATTGAACCGAGGTTTTTGTTGGCAAGTATTATTAGGCCGAGATCATTTCCGGCGAGTATTATACAGCTAATAGGAAATGGTCCCGACGAGAGGTTGGTTATTGTGACTTGATGCATTTGATGCTTATGTGTGACTTGGTTGCTAATAATGAATGTTATACTTGTTGCGTGCGATTGAACTACTTGACTTTGAGACTGACTTAATTGATCTGTTTGATTGTTGAATTGTGGCTATTAGACTGAGTATTGGGTCTTGTGAGCTGTGTATTGTAGAATTGCTAGGTTGAGCTGATTTATGTGCATGTTGTAGCTTGAGAAGGTTCAATTGGAGAGTCAAAGGTATTCATTTTCTAGCTAGTTGCTTTATTTAGTAGGTTACTTTCTAGATACCGTGTTATTGGTACTCACCCCTTGCTTTTACACATGTGTAGGTTCTGAGTCCGGACCCGTGTGATCTCTTTCTTGTTCTCTTGATCACAAGGTTTGTCAAGGACTTGAAGAGTAGCATCTTGTCATTCGGCGGGCCCTCTTTTTCCTTTTCTTACACTTTATTCTATTTGAGAAACAAATTTTGAGACTTGTATTTATTTCTTAATTCTGCACTTTATGTATTTAGTGACTTGTACACGTGACAATCAGATTTTGGAGGTTTTAATAGAAGAATAAGTTTTTTGCTTTATCTTGTTCTGGTTTTTACTATTTTTTTCACATTTTTTTTGTTTTCGTTGGATTGAGGCTGACTTGTCTTGGTGGGAATAAACAAGTGTCATCACATCTGTTTTTGGATCGTAACAAAGCTAATGCTCAAGGAACCATTTGATTAAGAGAAAAATTATTTATGTATTAACATTATATATATTATAGTGCAACTATTAGTAATGTAGGATTTGGTATTGCATGTATTAGTAAAGTAATAATTGTACATATACAAAATAATATATAAATTTCACATAATTTACATTATTTATGAGAAAAATAACCACATGAAATATGAATTAACAATAATAAAGGATAATTCTCACTTACGTCAGGTTTTTGAGAAAAAAATTTAGATGATTTACTACCATATAAATATATAACTTATTTTAAATAAAAAATTAAAATTAATTAATCAACACCACTAAAATTTATCAATATTAATAATATTTATCAGATTTTATTTAATATTGTGCTCGTGCACAACACAGACTTTACACCACTAGTTTTAATTTTTAATAATAAGTGGCAGTAAAATTTGAATCTTAAACTTATACCTATTTTAATATTACATTAAATTTTGTGATTATTTCATTTAAAAACTTAACATAGAAACTTATTAACCAGGTTATGCATTATTTCTTCTGGTCCATCTTATATGGTGTTTTAAATTTTTATATATAGTTTAAAATAAATATTTTACATTATCAAGAATATATTAATTATTTTTACCAAATTTATTTTTATCTTAGAAAATGAGTTTTTCAAATATTAAAAAACTATATAAATAAATAGGTACTATTTTAGTTAAGGATACTTTATTTAAAAATACTTTTTACTTTCTAATTAGGAATGAGTGAAATTTTTTTAAGAATATATTCACAAGTAACAAGTAGATCAATCATAAGTAACACATAGATCAATCACAAATAACATGTATGCATGTCAATAACAAATATCAAATGCATCAAATCATAATAGCCAATTCTTGCTGGAACCGATTCCTTTCGGTACAATATAACTAGTCAGAACCATTTCTCATTGGCTTATATCAAATTACTAACCGGAATCATTTTCCATCGTCTTTTTATCACATCAATAGCCGGAACCATTTCCCATCGGCTTATATCACTAGCTGGAACCATTTTCCATCGACTTTTTATCACATCACTAGCTGGAATATTTTCAATCGGCTTTATATCACTAGTCAGAACCATTTCCCATCAGTTTTATAGCATACCACTATCCATAACCATTTTCCATCGGCTTTATATATCATATGTCTCAACATGGTGTACAACAATCAATGCACATAAGCACTTTCACACCATAAAGATGAGACAACATTTCAAGCAATTCAAGTTCATGTTCATGCCATCAAAGCATTCATTAACCAATCACATAGGGTTCACAACTAGGCAAATCACAAGCATCATGATCAACACATTGTCTTTTCATTAATCCTCATTTTTGTTCATTAAGGTTAATCAAGTGGAACAATGAACCAACCACCTCTTCTCATTACTCTCAAACTCATATACTGAAAGAAAATATACGATTCTACTAGATTACAAACTTTAAGAAATCACTTGCCTTAATTCAATCAACTAGTCACTCCAAGACTTGAGTATTTTCTTTCCTAACAACGTCCACAGCCACACAATCTATTTCAATTAAGTATTCATAATAAGATTCCAGAAATAACAATACCCAATTTGTGCTCTTTGAAAAATGGGTCATTCAACTAGAAACCAAATCCCAAAAATGAGGTTTAAATCCAAAAATCTTTACTTGAAATCATTACCCAAGGTATTAGGAATTTATTGGTGAAAACCATTTCAAAAAAGGATTAAAAATCAATTCACAATCACCATTTTATTTTAGAACTTTGACATTTGCCAATCAAAATCCCATGTTTTTATGTTAAAATCCCTAAATAATTTAAGGGAATTGAAGTTTTAGGTTCACAAAAGCTTACCCAAAAGATTTAACATAAGAAGCCCTTTCAAAATTGCCTCCAATGATTTTACCAAGGTCAAAAATTGAAAATGGGGCTAAAACCCCAAATTTTTCAAGTGAAAACCCCTCTCTGATGTTGCTATTGCAACCATGAGTTCGTTTAAGCGATCCCTGGAAAAGTGGGGACCTTCAATTTCGAGAATATTGCGATCGCGACCCATGGTTCGCTTAAGCAAACCCCGTCTAACAAAGGCCCTTCGCTTTTGCGATCGGGGTCTCGCTTTCGTGAACATCGCTATCGCGAGGCACCCTTTACGAAAGCGAAGCACACCATCATTAGAAAAAACAGTCAACTCTCAAAATATTGAAAGGACCCTCAGAATTTGTTCAGAACCTCGTACACACAAACCATATGTGCAAGTCAACTATACTCAACTTACCAGACTCAATGAAACCATCGAAACACGAATTTGGGTCTCCTTGACCCGCCATCCGTGAAAGTCACAAGAAACTAACATAACACCTAAAAGACCAAAACAAGCTCGGGACCTCTGAAATTTCAACCAAGACCTCACCTAGGCCTAAAATCATCCCTCGAATCAAGCAGAACTCTTGGAATTTTGATCCGAGCATCTACACCCCAAATGCTGACCAAAGTCAACCAAAGGCTAAAATTTAACAAATTTTCAACTTAGGACCTCAAATCCTCAAAAAGACTCCGAATATGAAACTGACAACTCTCATAGACCAATTTCAACAATTGTGAATAATGGAATCGACGGAATTCCATACCGACACTTAAAACTCCAAAATACACCGAAAACCACTTTTTGACAACTTTAGCCTTTCAAACTTAAATATTACCAAGTTCACAACTTTTTACTCCAAGTTCGAACTAACTTTTCAAACTCAATCAATAATAACTCAAGGGTCAAGATCGGGAGGGACAAAACGATAAATTTACGGATATTACCAAAAATGACCAACCAGGTCATTACAGTGTTACTTAATTAATGTCTTACTCGAATTCAAGCACCAAGTGGGGAACCATTCACCACAATAAGTTTTCCTTTTTGATTTCCTATCCGGTAACAGCACTAGAGCCCAACTATTTTGAATTTGCATTGCTTAGGGCCCCATTCGGGGAGAAGTGCTCCCTACTAAGAATTTTTTCATATCCGGGATTCGAAGCTGAAACCTCTTATTAAGAGAGGAGTAGTCTCATTCACTACACCACATCCTTTGGTGGTCACCATATTAAGTTTGAGTCGTAACATTTTTTATTTAGCGAGACCTTTTAAGTACGTTTAGTTTCCAACAAGTCATAGAAAAAGAACAACAAGATTTGGTACACTACATAAGAAAAAGAATTGGTAAAAGTTGTGTTTGTCAACCACAAATTAAAATTGAATGCACAACGTAACCTCCAATAATTTGTGCAAATATTTGAATAATATTAAACGTATAGAATAATTTGTTAGACAGGTCATATGTGTGTATCAATGTGGCAGTATGTGTATAAAGGTTTGAATGTTTCTTTGCATCGAGTAATCTGTCCTTTTCAACTTATATAAACATTTTTGTTGGCAAACCTCTCTTCTTTTTTCTTTTTTTTTTTTCCAAGTCAAAAAGTGGATCATCCCAGAAGTACGTATGGAAGTTTCAAATGCTTAGAGGTTTCACTTTCTCAAGTCAATATAAAGAATTATATTTAAAGTTATTTTTTTTACTCTTACTTCTTTTTGTTTTTGTTTTTGTAATATCAATTCTATACTTCATAAAGACTTCTAAAATATTAAAGTATAATAAATTATTCGAAAGTGACATTAGAATATTTTTCTTAATTTATATTTTAGACTAATATTAAAAGATTTACATTTTTAATACATTCTAAAAGTATCTTACAATGATATAAGTTATTTGTGTTTGTTTTTTTAAATTGAGAACTTACCGATGTAAAATCTTTGTTGATTACATGTGTATGTTAGTATATGCACATTGCGACATTATTATTAAACAAAAAATCCAATCAATTCTTAAAATCTAACATAAAATTTATAATTAAGAATAAAAATAAATAATTGTACTCCCTCCTTTTAAAAATATTTGTCATATTTTGATTCTCGATTGTCAATTTACTAATTTTTGAAACTGAATTGAATTAGATTAGATTAAATTAATATTTTAAAATTAAAATTTAAATAGTTGAAAATTATAATAAATTGTAATTATTCTTATACTTTCTCTTATCAATAGTAGAATAAAATTGATTAGCTTACATAAAATTCATTAGAATGTTTGAGATGATAACAAATCAATTCAAGTACACAGAAAATTTGAAAAGTCTTATCATTATAAATGTCCTATGAATGACTTCTTTTTTTTTCATCCAATAGTCAAAAAGAAAAACATATTTATCACAACAATATTAAATAGAACAAAGCTCAAAATATGAAAACATAAGATATCCTTATCCTTGTCAAAATTACGAAAAAAATGATATCCTCGCTTTTATAATACTCTCAATTTCAATGTTCACCATACTCAAAAGTACTAATAATCTAGAACGCATGAGATCTAAGCAAATACATCATCAAAGTATTGAACACTTAAAACGCCTAAATGGAATTTTATTGATATTCTCTAGTCTATTTTTATTTATCCACTATATTAAAAAATAAATGTCAACTTTTATTTCTTTAATTTAAAAAATAATTAAAGCAAAATTTTACTATTTTATATCTATTTTATTCTTATTATTAATGCTTTAACATTTTTCAATTCATTTCGCAGAATAAGATAAATTTTGACAATTAAAAATTATAAGATAACATATAATTTTATTTATACTTCTTAATTAATGGGTGTGTCAAGTTAAATTTGAACAAGTAAACATAAACGAAAGAAAGTATATAAAATCGTCATAATATACAAAACATCACTAGTTACATTATAGCATTTTAATGAAGTGTGATTGGTTGTATTAAATATATGAACACATTTAAGTTATACACTTTATATTTTATATTTTTTTTTATGCAAGATAGAATGTAAAAAAATAAAGTACTGTATCATCAATAAGGAGATTAAATTAATTATAAACAAAAATGTTCTAATTATAATATTCTTTAAATAACAATCTCTACATTTTTATCACAAAATAACAATTCGTTCATTGTTCACTGCATAAAAAAAAAAGTTTTAGTAACATTTCTATTATATATCTTATCACTAATTTATTTATATTATAAGTTGAGAAACTATTTTACATTTCATTCGTGATGTCATGCGACTTATCAAATTAGTCAATATTGTTAAGTCTAATCGTGATTATTTTTAGTTTTTTATAGGCTTGGAGGTGAAGTTACGTTTGGAGTTAGTGAAGCAGTGAGTTTAATTACGTCAGTAAAGGCGATTTCTAATATGTACTTTATATAAATGCCAACGTCAATGTGTTGAAATTTCTGTTGAACACATATAGAATTTGACTTCAACAAGGCAACTCAATTTCCAAGTAAAATTAATTTCATTTTTTTTTCCATATACTCCAATTCAATTTCCAAGTAAAATTAATTTCATTTTTTTTTTCATATACTCCCATCATCTCAAAATATTTGTTTTATTTTATATTTTGAGAATTAAATTGTACAAATTTTAATCAATCTTTTAAAATATATTTTTTTTCATTATATTGATATGAAAGAATTGCAACTTATAGTATTTCGTGTAGTTTTTTTAATATTTTAATTTTAAAATATTAAATTAATCGAATTTGATTTAATTTTAAATATTAGTCAAATTGAATCTTGAGAAGCGACACATAATATTTTGAGACGGAGGGAGCACCAAACTCCAACACAAAAATATTTGATCGACTTCTTTGCTCATAAGTGTATTATTGGATAAAATAATTGTAAATATAGTTAAACTTTTAAAAAATTTATTACTTCCTTTTAGTATTTAGTTGACCCTTTGTAGAATTAAAATAAAACTTATTATTTTATTGTATCGTGATGTAATGATTTTTAGAAAATAAAAAAATCATTATATTCTTGAGTCATGACATAATAAATTAAGTAGTTAATAAAAGTATATCATACACATACACAACTTAATTACTAGCTATATCATTATTATTATTTTGTGCAGTTTACGTGGGAGAAAAAGTATGATTAAAATTGAGAAGCAAATGAGGATGCATATATAACCAACTTCGACATATTAAAGCACAATTATTGTTGTTACATCCCGGTCTTATCACTAATTTAGATGATTTATTAATTAGTTGTAGTTTCATGTGACTAAATTAATCATTGTGATTAGGCTTATCTTGATTTTTCTTGTTTTGAAAAAAAAAAAATCTTGGAGGCTAAGCTACGTTTGACATTTAATTTGAGATAGTGATTTCGAATGTCTAAAAGTCAACGTTATTAGTGTTAAAGCATTAAGTATAGTATTAGTATTTGACTTCAAGAAAGAAGCTCAACTTCCCAGTAAAAGTATTAGTACTATCATTCCTTCACAATTTCATGAGTTGATCTATGAAATGTCAAGAAAGGCGTTATTATTTCATTTTTTTTTATGGGTAAATATTACTCCCTCGTCCAATGTGGTGGTATTCGAATTTTCAGAGTTAAATTAATTTTTGTTTTATCGCAATTCTCTTTTATGTCTTCAAATATTTTATAGTATTATTAATTTTTGTGACTTATAATATTTTTTACATAATTTCTAATTATATAAGTATTATTTTAAAATTTTTAAAATTTCTATGTCTTATAAATTCACCGTCAAAATTAAGAAATTTCACTCCCAAAATTTCTAGCAATTTTGTAAAGGCTCTTTTTGGGCTAAATCAACCTCAAAAAAACTCTTTAACATAATACGATATAATGTTCTTTCGGCCAAGCTTGCACTATTTTTTTCTCAAAAGGCCTAGCTCACACCAGTAATAGATCATGCACTTTATATGTAGCTTTCCTATCTTTTTAGTTATTAATGTGAGACTTTATTCACACACCCAACAATCTTCTCCTTGGACAAAGTTCCCCGTTGCTCATTCCCACGATCAAAGGATCTTCTATTTGAACTAAGTTCTAGTAATGACTAATGACTTGTTCCTTCATTATTAAGGCCTTACGTGATACAACCGTAACAATTAAAAAATTGTATATCTTATATGTAGCTTCTGAATCTTTTGCGCTATTAATATGAGATTTTATTCGTTCACCCAATAACTTTTATTAGGAATTTAGATATTTAACTGGAACATGATTTAATTCGAGTGTTTAAATAGAATATTGGATAAATTTAAAAGGGTGATTATGTATTAAACCTAAATTTAATTTGTTTAACTATACGAACCAAAGAGGTGATCAATGTAGACAACTAGTCTTTAAATGAAAGGGATAAGTAGTTAAGAAAAAGGAGTTTACTTTGAAAGAGTAAAAGTAGTTAAAATAATTGCAAATTTATAGCGTGGTCGTCCCCAAAAGTCAATTCCACATGCTTACCCCACGCATCCAACTATTACATTACATTACAATATATAAATATAAATCAGCACATACACAATAAGTGTGAAGAAAACAGCCCTGCCCTGTTATACTCTCTTTCTCCTATAATTAACATCAACAACAAAGACCTCTTTCAATACTCTCTTTTGCATCTCCATTTTCTTGCTTCAGGTAAACTTATCTATTCATTTCCTATCAAATTGTGGTTCATCTGTCAAATGGGGTGTCTTGTAATTCGAACATATTTTAATGGACAAATTCTTTGTTATTTTGATTCTTTTTTGTGATTTACCAATGGGCCATGATGCTATTTAACTTTTGTTTCTTTCTTCCTTTCTTGTTTGTTACTTGTATCCTTTTCTGGATAAACAAACAGTTTCTGCCCTTTTTTCTTGGGACCAATATCTTTATTTGACCACTCCAAATTTGTTTTAACTTGAATTCTTGATTTGTTTTTTGCTAAATTTGTTATTCAATCTTACTACATAATATGGTATTCAACTAAAAATGTAGCTATCCTTCTTTTGGCAGGATTTTAAGATAGATCTTGAACGTCGTATGGGGATATCGTTTTCGTGTCCACTTGCTTCTCATACTGATTTGGAAAACAGTATTGAATCTATGATTGTGAAGTCTATCAACTTTGGTGATAATGAGCACAAGACGCCATTACGATCTATTAGTTTCAAAATCGAAGATTCTGAACCTATAGTAATGCAATCAGATGGTTCAGGAAATAAACTCATAGAGAAATCTGTCAGCTCAAGGACAAAGGAAAATGTGGTTGCCTATCCATCTTCAGATAACATGATGAATCAAGAAAATACGAAATCGCCTTTGTTGGATAGTAGCAGTAGCCCGAAACATGAGGCAGCTGTAAAGTTGCAGAAAGTATACAAGAGCTTTCGAACAAGACGAAAATTAGCAGATTGTGCAGTACTCATTGAGCAGAGTTGGTATGTGCTTTTTAATTTCTCCTTAGAAAAGATTTTATTTTTAAAGATTTTGCATTATTCTGATACTCTTTTCGATTTGTTACAGGTGGAAACTATTAGATTTTGCAGAACTCAAACATAGTTCTATTTCATTTTTTGATCTTGAGAAGCACGAAACAGCAATTTCGCGCTGGTCAAGAGCAAGAACTAGAGCTGCCAAGGTAAATTTGGATCACATCAATGGAAGATTATTTAAGTTGTTCTTAAATTTTTTAAATTTGACTTACTTTTTTATTTATTTATGTAGGTAGGCAAAGGCTTATCTAAGAATAGCAAAGCTCGAAAACTTGCTTTACAACATTGGCTTGAAGCTGTAAGTAAATTGTTTATGGTTTCTTGATTTTGTCTTTTTGGATCAATTATGTATTATCTGGCACTAACATGGATGTGGCTTTATGTATAACAGATCGATCCACGACATCGTTATGGACACAACTTGCATTTCTATTATGTTCAATGGTTGAATTCTCAAAGTAAAGAGCCATTCTTCTACTGGTAATTTTCTGGATGAATTTATACACCTTTTTATGATCATAGAACATAAAATTCTTCTTCATTTGCTAATCAATTTTCTCGGAAGCAGGTTGGACATCGGAGAAGGAAAAGAAGTTAATCTTGTTGACAGATGCCCGCGATGGAAACTTCAGCAACAATGCATCAAGTACCTTGGTCCTGTATGTCTTAAGTCGTTCTACCGGTTTTCCATAAATAATTTCTTGCATATTTGATATTATTAGCAATTACTTACCATAATTTGTATCTTTTCTTTGAAAATAGATGGAAAGAAAGGCTTATGAGGTGATAGTGGACGACGGGAATCTCTTCTACAAAGAAACTGGGAAGCGCCTTGACACCACTGGTGAACCAAAAGGGCTTAAGTGGATATTTGTCCTCAGCACCTCGAAAACCTTGTATGTTGGGAAGAAAAAGAAAGGAACATTTCAGCATTCCAGTTTCTTGGCTGGGGGCACGACTTTAGCTGCTGGCAGGATAGTTGTGGAACAAGGAGTTTTGAAGGTATAGTTGTTATCTTGAATCACTACAAATCTTTTTTTCTTCTATTTCAAATCAGCAGCTTATCGATGAACATCCTCTGGATGCGTAACTCTTTTCTTGTTTTGGCTGTTTTCAAGCAGGCTGTCTGGCCTCACAGTGGACATTATAGACCTACTCCAGAAAACTTTCAAGACTTCATTTCGTTTCTTAGGGAGAACGATGTGGACCTAAACGATGTTAAGGTACTTAATTACACTTAACTGTTGATTCATGATTTTCTCTAACATTGTAAATTCCAACGCTGATTAGTATGAACTGATGCAGCTTGATTCTATCGACGAAGAAGATTCTATTGGCAAGAAGAGTGGTGTTTACCTTAGAGGTAATGCTTCGGATGATGACATAGGTCAAAAAGATGGTCTGGAGACAGGAGAGAATGATTTAGAAGACGCAACGACTTCAGATACAAATGAGTTGAAAGAAGAAACAACTTTTGCTGCTTCATCTCATAGCTTCAATGACAAATTGGCTAATCTACGAATTCCTAGCAATTATGATTTACTAGAATTGACGAATGAAAGTGCAGCTGTTGAATCCATTTCGCCAACAGATGGATATGAATCAGCAGAAGATTCAATTGTTATTGTACAAGAAAGTAAAGAAGATACAATTCCACAAGAATCTATACTGGAGAGGATAAATTCACACAAGGGAATGAAGTCATTTCAATTAGGGAAACAATTGTCTTGTAAATGGAGTACTGGAGTTGGACCTCGAATCGGATGCTTGAGAGATTA
This sequence comes from Solanum bulbocastanum, assembly GCA_037074985.1. Classification (NCBI taxonomy): domain Eukaryota; kingdom Viridiplantae; phylum Streptophyta; class Magnoliopsida; order Solanales; family Solanaceae; genus Solanum; species Solanum bulbocastanum. The sequence goes on along the minus strand of CM073597.1, from coordinate 16,121,813 downwards.
CCCTTCGCAACTGCAATCACATGCATTAGAAGAAGCTAACTTGTCCCCGAGGAGTGCTTGTCGTCTCAAGTTTTATTCAAGGGCATCAAGCTTTAGTAGGGAAATGCAAGTGCCATGTTCTATCTAATCACCTATTCGTATTCATTTTGTAAAGGACCCTAACTTCATTCGATCAACGAACATCATACTCATGACATAGGATTAGTTCTCATTTATTCATTCGTTGTGAATAGACAAAAATGACATAGGAATTCTTTCACATTCTTTCTAGGAATTATTTGACAGGTTTTTTTTTAGATCTATTCAACTTTGTATACAATTCTTGTTCTTAATATCAGAAAACAGGACCATGTATAACTTTTCGAGTTCCAATACGAGTTGTAGTTGGAAAAGAAAGAAATAAGAAAAAAAAAAGAATAAATTTTACTTTCATCAAAGTTTCCTTTTGGCTGAAAATTTGCGCTTGAGAAGATTACTTTTGATAGTTTTTTTTAAAAATCTAAATAGCCATCCATCCAACCACTTAAACTAAAATTAGTTGATGGATATATAACACAAGTATAATATGTGCGTAATTGTACAAAATCGATGTATAATTTAGCTAGATCGTCTTTGATTGCCCGATTTCAAAAGTTTTAGTAAAATAGAGATCTACTTGTTAAACTTTGCTTCTTTGATGTTAATCTTGACTCTGCCATACAATATAGTATCAGTAGATGCCTTGTGTATAGTTATTTTGTATAAAGTTTTCAAAATACGCTAAAATGAACAAATATTTACATGTACGTATACTAAAACACTTGCACACATTCATATATAATGCTACTTGAAAAAAGAAACAATTATTTTTAAGAAAATGCTACTTGCAAAAAGCAAAACAAGGCCTAAAATTGATTAAATATGACGAATTATGTTTAATCAGAGCCATTTTTTTTGAAAAGTTAAACAAAGAAATTGATCTATATTACTCCTTCATTCGGGGGGGGGGGGGGGGGGGGGGAGCAGAGTAGAAAGGATACGATTGCTTAGAACTAGTGATACCATTAAAAATGACATTTAAAATTGGTGAGATTTAAACTGGATATATCCCTCATTAAAATATTACTAATACATATATACCATTTGTCACGCCCCGAGCCTACACCCCAGACGTGACCGGCACTTGAAGACCATCGCTGGCCCCCAAGCGAACCCTTGGCCTGGCTTTCTTAACTCAGCGGAAACTTAACTCAACAGGATAACTCAATGCAATGAAAAGTTATAAAACAACTCAACTGAAAGTAATTTGCCAACAAGGCATCTCGAGTCTCAAAATAGGATATTTAAATATATACATGCATGAGAGACTCCAAACTAACTGACTGACTGTCTATGAAGCCTCTAAATACTGAGATGGATGTTGGGACAGTCCCCGCAACATCCTAATAAAACAAAAACTAAGAACACAAAATAATTGAGTCCTCCGAAATGCAAGGAGGCTCACCACTGACTCTGGAGTGCTCAGCTAGATCAACGACGTGCAGGATGCTGATCCGGGGTACCTGTATCTGCATCATAAGACGATGCAGGCCCACTGGCATCAGTACATGGAAGGTACTAGTATGCGAGCTGGAAAACTAAGCAACATAGGCTAGAAGGAAAATTTGGAAGAAACTGAAAAGTTTACCTTGTTCAACTCAACTCAACCTGACTGACTTCTTTCAATATAAGGCAATTTAAAACAAGTGTGATATAAAGAAAGACTGTTTAAAACATGCTATAAAACTCTGTATGTATACAAGAATACAATAAGCCTGAGATGTATATAGAAATACAATTGAACTGATGTATATAAAATACAATAATTTCCGTGTATAAAAATACAATAACTGCTGTGGGAGTTTCTCTAACTGACAACCATCACATAAGAGCTAAAGTGATGATACAGCGATCAACCTCACGCTGCCAGAGCATCCTATACCCGGCCAAAGGTATAAGACCTGAACTGCCTAATGGATCCATTAGTCTAATATGAAAAGGATTCATCTAAAGAGCATGATCCTTTTCTACCCATGGTGGCTAACATGGTTCTATGGGGGCTGTGGGTTCTTTGAACGCTCCCCCAATTCGGTGCTCGATACTACTCCCAAAAATGTACTGGCTCTTATGTTTTTAAAACACATTTCTTCCTGCTGACATGAGATAATTACTCAAAAAAAACTATCCCGAAGGCTCTTTGGAAATTTCAGTTTCCAACCTTGTTTAAATGTAAAGACATTTCTTTAAAACTTCTTTGGGAATACATAGTTCCCTAATAACTTTGAGAAAATGAACTCAACTTGAAACTTGAGATTCTTTACTTAGCTTGAAACTCTAAACTCTTTGCTTGACTTGACACTTGAGTCTAAAAATAAAGTTAAAACGTTTAATAAAGACTCTTGAACAACTTTACAACTAGCTTGACTTGCTTAACTTCTAAGCTTATCTCTTAATTTCTAACTTCACTTGACTTCTAACTAACTCTCCTTGAATTGGAATTTTTTGGATTCAAGGTGATTGCTCATATGTTACGGATAAGTTCTTGACTTTAGAAGTACCTTGGAGTGTTGGAAACAACTAGGAAACATAGGTATAATACCTAGGAACAAAATAAAATACAAATGGGGAATTAAGGTAACGGGAAGGATTGGCGTTCTAAGAGGCGCGGGGCGCCAGCCCTCAACTTCAAACGGGACTGCTGGCCACACTGCCAGGCACCAGTCCTCAGCTTCAAAAAGGGGACTGCTGGCCACTCTGCCAGCCCTTTTCCCAGAAAAACAAAACAACTTTTCTCCCTCTTTTCTTCAATTCTAAACCACCCTTACTTCAATGGATTTAACCCCAAACACTAGGGATCATCAATCTCTCAACATACAATAAATTACAACTCAAATACACAACCCAATCATGTCCCACAACCAACAATAACTTCAACAACAACTAACAACATCAACAACAACTAACAACTTCAACAACTTCAACAACAATCCAATCTTTTCTCAAATCATAAAAAAAGAGCTTGGTGTGTGGGGGAAAGGATCAAACCACACAAAGAACTCACATACCTTGATAGGGATCACCCCCGACGAAAATCCACAACGGGAACTTGTTGATCTCCTTTCTCCTCTTCTTCTCCTCTTCTTCTCCTCTTCTTCTCTCAAGAACCCTAACTCTTTCTCTTTTAAAATAGGATAAAAATGATCCGGAAATCAGCCTAACACACAATATAACCTCAAAAGAAATGGCTAGGGAAAAGACCAAAATGCCCTTAAAATTTCCGGACGGATTCCCTGCCAACTGCCCAACTTTCAATGGCCATAACTCGCTCATACGAACTCGAAATTGAGCAATCTCAGTGGCGTTGGAAAGATCATTCCACAAGCTTCGTAACCATTACTGGAACTACTCCTAACTCATCCTGATCTAGGAGTTACGACTGCTCAAAGTTGGCCAAAAATCACTGATTTCCACACTTAGCCAAATTTTCCAGATTCTGTATTTTTTTCCAAAAATGGCTACTTCCAATTTCAAGCTTCTTCATAGCTATTTCAAATTGATGGATGTTACACCATTTTCATTTAACAAATGGTTCATATTTATCCGTTTTGTTAATAGATTTATATTTACTCATTTCTTTTTCTAAACTAGTTTCTTAATTAAAAATATCGCGTGACTTTAATAAATAATACCACATTCATTTTACTTTACCCCTCTAGGCCCGATCCAAATGAAAAAAAAAAACTCAATTTCTCTTTTACTCGGTCATAAAATGGTGGGTTTAGATCAGGTTTGAATAAAAGAGAAATTTTTTTTTGTTGTTGGATTGGGTCTGGGGTAAAAAATGGGTGAGATAATTTTTTAAAGTAACGTGACATTTTCAAAATTAAAACCTAATTTTAATTTCTTTTTAATTCAATTTATTAATGAAAATGGTTAATATGCATTATTTATTAGTGATTAAAGGTATATATGCACCATTTATTAAACAACAAGAATATATATGCACCATTTTTTTTTTTTAACGAGTAATATATTTTTTCTAAAAAGCAAAGTTAGGGGATATATAGATGCCTTTTTACCCTTTCAAATAACCTAGGAGTATTATGCTTTTGGCAATAGCCTACTAGATGTAAACATCACAGGTAGTCTGCAAAAGAGTGATGCAATGCATAACTACTTAAAAATAATCAATTAATTAAATGTTAATAATAGGGAAGAATTGGTGCTTATTGATTCCCAACATGTAAGACACATTGGTAGGTACATGTTAACCTACATCAAACCAGTGGATGATGTTGCTTTTGAGCTCAAAAAGTACATTTAGTCGGTGAATATAGTTGAGACTTGTTAATTTAATCTTGATGTTTGATATGGGACATTTCCCCATGTTTTGTTGCTTATAATATTTAAAAAAAAATGTTCTTTACAAAAATACTTTATCTTTGAGCACACATTTCTTTTTTAGATCGTCTAAATTTTTTTTATTATTTTGTAATTAGAAAATAATTTAATTTTAATTTATCTTTGATAAATAATTTACAGAGATATAAAATTTTGTATCAAATCAAATAATGCCACATAAATTCAGACGGAAGGAAGTGAGTTTCTTAAAATTTTAAAAAAATGACTAGGAGAAAAAAAAATCAAATTTTACAATCAAACATTCTACATTGATTATCTCCTCTTACCTCGAGATTATATATTGAAGAAATATAGTTTTGTTCTCTATTCTCTCTCTCTTTTTTAAAATTATTACTCTTATTATTATCTTCTTCATTTTAATTTTTTTTTTTTTGTTGGAATTTTTAGTTTTCCATTTATTCAAATATTTAATTTCATGTTTTCTTGTTTACGCAAAAGAGAGTAACATAATGCATAACCATAGGCAATATAATCACTAATAAATGCGGCATTTACACACTCGAACTCCCCACCCCAGCAACCTCTCCCCTTCCCTAGCACTCCACTTCACCCCCACCCAATAGTGTTTGGTTAGAATATTATAAATACTTTACTTGTCAATTTTTGAATTGTCGTATACCTATTAATAAAACACATAGTGAGATTACAATTTTACTCTTATTAACTATGAAATAGATAAATTAAAAATTTAAGATTTTCAAGAAGTTTTATTTTTTAAAAAAATTAGTTAATTGAGAGTATAATAGGTAAAAAAAATTATCCTTTCTTGATTGGTCAAAATAGGGAAGTAAAAAGGAACAAATAAACAAGGAAAATTGGTTAAGTAATTAGAGAAAAATTGTCCTTTCTTAATTTTTTTTTATTACTTATCAAATATTAAAAAAATAAATTTTTAAAAAAACACGTATTTTCAAAAAAAAAAAAAAAAAAACACTATCCATAGAAAAAAATTTCCCGTACCAAATGCACCCCGTCTGAAGATTCATAATAGCACAAATGGGCCTATGTTGGATTAGAATTTGGATAATTTCTAAAGCCAATTGTTTAATGTCATTAAGACACAAAACAAGGGATAGTTGGAACTACAGACAAGAGCTGAAAAATTAAGGAATATTTTCTGAAAAATCAGCAATTATGGACATTAATATTTGTTGGGTAAGTTCATGAATTTATCAATAAATATGGAATTTCATCATATTTTAAAATAAATTATTTCCAACAAATGGCTGCAAACTTCGTTTGCTATGACAAAATTGCATTAATTGGAGTACAAAAGCTTTATGTCGGCTAGTTGATTGATCCAAATTTGTTAGGGCTCGTGGATTAGATAAATAATCCTAATATAAAATATAAAATAAGAAATTTATTTATATTATTTTTGGTTGGCATTATTTTGTTAGCAGTGTAAAAAATATCGGTGTGATTATACATAATTCTTGTATTCTTTATTTTTTTTAAAAAAAATACTTATTTTAAAAAAAGAAATTAAAAGTTTTTATAACGCCAGGAAAGCAACTCACTGAATATTCACAATATCCAAATATCTTTATCTAATAAAAAGGGAAATTTGAAGAAAAGCTTAAAAGGTTTGATCAAAATAAAATTGCCTATGAGTTGTAAAGTCAGAAGTCATGAATAATTAACTTATTATTTTTGACTGATTTTAACTTATATATAAATATTTTTAGGTGTTATTAAACACGTAAAATAAATCAAAAAATATTTATAATTCAACTTGATCAGCTTATAAGCTTCGCTAAATATTTTTTAAATTGCTTTTGACTTTTTTTTTTCTTTTTATGTTTTCGTATACTACACTTATTCCTAATGCAATGTCGTAGTAACTTCCATACATTAAACTTATTATTACTTCTTTTTTTCCTTTTGCCTAAGGTGGAGAAACATTAAATTGCAAATATGACTTGAATATGTATGTCTTTTTTTTTTTCTCTCTGTTCCAGCTCATTGGGATTTGGAGTTCAACAATTGTTTCCAGAAAAGATTTGTCAATCTTTTATTGCTGATTGGATATCTAGGAAGTTGCTTCCAAAAGGATCTAGGAAGATTGCATTTGAGCTATCATACAAAATATCTTAACATTTATTATAGGAAAAAACATATATATATAAAACCTTCATGTACTACTTCAATTTTTTAAGGTGAAATTATTTAAGGGAATACAAAATCGGACCGAAAATCGCATCAAATCGTAAATTGAGTCAATTTGAAAAAAAAAATCGACTAGTAGTTTGGTTTGACTTGGTTTGGTATTGGGAAAAAAAACCTCAATTATACTTGGGTTGATTTGCTTTTAACTAAAATGAGTCAATCCGAGATCAAACTAATATGGCATTATATACTTAATTTTTAAAATTTATTTTATACATACAAGTATTTACTTTGATATAATTTCTAAATATTTCTTAAACTTTTTTATAATTTTTATCTTTTAACATATTATTTCAAGTTTTTGAGACTTAGAATGTTGAATGGTCCAATAAATATTATAGTCCATAGATTAGTAACTTTGATAAAACTCAAATCAAAATCAAATTAATACTAATGTTAACAAAATAATAATAATCAACATTAAGAATGACAATAATATTAAATATTTGTTCATTTGTTTTATATTGAGTTAGACATTAAATACATAACTTAATTTTATTTTATTTTTAATAGTTAATTATATAACTAATATTTGTTAAACTTATTTTAGCATGATTTAGAGGTGCGAGGAAACTTCAAGCTGGACTTAACTCTTATCTAATCAAGGACAAGTAAACCTAATTCAACCAATTTTATAATTAGTAAAAAATTCATAATTTGGATCACTTTTGTGATTTATAAAATATTTCATTTAGGAGCTGACATAGATGGTTTATTTTAAAATAAAAGTAGCAGCCACTTTAGGAATAATTAAGTACAATTTCGGATTGCCCATACATAATTTAGCTCAAAATAAAAGTAAGTAGTAGGTTTAAAGAGAGTCAAATATGCATCCAAAACAACTGGCTTTCCTTTGCTATTTGCTCTTACAGAGAGTATTTTAAAGCTATTTTTGATATGTTCATATCCTACTTTTGGTTATTTTTCTCCATTTGATTTATTGATTTGTTTGGGAAAGAGGGTGTTGTTTAAATATCAACATCTGTCACTTAGTTCACCAGACAACCACCACACCACACCACAATGAGTCAATGTAACACTTACATAAAACAAAAAGATTGCCTAATTAAAGTATTTGATTAGCCTTGTTGACAAGAGCTGGCACTACTTGTTCAACCATCAACATCCAACAACTCCCAACCTGCCCACCTTCCAAAAGAAAAAAAGAAAAAAAAAAGAGGAAGACATAAGATATTAGAAGTAGTGTCGGAATCATGATTTTTAATAATAGAATTCAAAATCTAAATAAATAGACACCCGAAGTAGCCGAAGAGGGTACGGCATCAATTATACATACCTTAAAAATTATTTTAATCATATATAAATGATATAATTTTTTCTCAAAGGGGGTTTGGATGAACCCCCTAGTAATAAGATGGCTCCGCCACTAATTAGAAGTAGTACGTATTGTACTACTTTAATTTTAATTTGACATATATTTATCTTTTTCAATTTTGAGTGTGTATATGCAGACACTTAAACTTGTATAAAGTTAAACTAGTAACCACACCCATCCTATATGACATAATACATGTAGGACACCACGTAGAACATGAATTTTCACATCGAATACCATGTCGAACACATGTGTTTACTTATTTAACTTTATATAAATTTAAGTGTATGCTTATGCACACCTAAAATTAAAAAAGATAGCTGTCAGCTAACAGTGGTGAAGCCAGGAATTTCACATAGGGTGTCCAGAAATAACAGTTTATTATGTTAAGAGAGTCCAAAATATATTAGTTAATCATTTCGTATATCATTTTACTTGTATATATGATATTTTTTCCGACGAAGGGTGTTCAATTTGTAAACCCTTACCACCATGTGGCTACGCCACTGTCAGCTAAAACCAAATTGAATGACACATACATATATTATACTTTTAGTTTTTATGCACAGATAATATAAATAAATTTTCAGTATAAGATCACTTAAAAAGTCATTTAAATATTCATTCTTGTTATAAACATGGATTAGTAACTTGTAAAATATGATAAGAGACCTAATATAGGTAGTAAATAACATTGATAGCATAAGACCATTTTAAAATGCCAATATATAAAAAAATCAAAGTCATAATTATTAAAACAAATTGAAAGGTGTAGTTTGAAAGTGTACGGATTTTCTCTGTGTGTGTGGGGGTGAGCGTGGGGGTGGGGTTTCTTAATATGTACTCCAATAATAGTGTAGATCCTCCGCACTTCTTTGGTATGAATATAGTATTTGAAATTTTGATATCATAGTTTTATTATTTGATTTTTAAATTATCATATCATCATCATATAAATTTAATTCAGTATGATTTGGTAATTTAAAATTTAATTTTGGTCTTTTATGGTACGATAAATTGATAACATAGTTTGTCCAATTTTCACTAATATTATATACTCGTATAATAGAGTATTATGACAATTCAAAAAATAGTCTCAATTGTATCATACTAACACATTACACATGTAGAAATATATATTCAAAAGAAAGTACAAATAACTCCAATATTTAAATACATTTCAATCAAAATAAAATTGTCACGACTCAAAAATAGACATGATGATACTCGTCTCATCCCACCAAGACAAGTCACCCTAAAACCCAAAATACGATAGAAATGCGGAAATAAACTAATAATAACATAAGAGAGAAAAACTTAGTCATTCTCAAATATCCCCCAAAACTTGGTTGTCACGTGTACAAGCCACCAGTGTAATAATGCTAAATTTGAAAATAAATACAAGTCTCAATGTCTTTGCCTCTCGAATAGAACAAGAACATAAATGAGGAACAAGAGGGTCCACCGGAATGACAAGCAACTACCTCTCAATGTCTCCTCAATAAGCCTCAGAAAATGATGGAGAAAAGTAAGCACAAGGATCCGGCTTGGAACCTACACAAGTGCAGAAGCAAGGAGTGAGTATCAAACAACACGATACTCAGCAAGCAACCCACTAAAACAAGGTAGAAATAGCTAGAATACGAGAACTTTGTTCATCCAACCAAACCTCCACAGCTACAACGTGCACAAAATGTTAGGACCGAAAATAATTTGGTGTAATGCGGAAGCTAGCAAAGCAAACCTCGAAAGACCATGAGTAAGAAGACAAACGAGAAATATATCAAAAGCTACAAAGATTTAACGTGGTTCGGTCAATCTACCTACATCCACAAAGGAGATGAGCAATTCACTATAAATATGAAAGTACAAAATATAGAGAGAAATATCCTCAACCAATTCATTTGGAATACAAGGAGGTTCAAAAATTCTCTCCTATAACCAAAACTCTCAAAATCTTAGGACTATATTGTGAATGTTGATTAAGTTAGAAGGAACACACATATATTTATAAAGTCCTAAATTTTTTCCTACAAGAAAAAGACTAGTCAAATATTAAACATTTTCCTAAAAGAAAAACCTATTTATGGTAGGAAAGTTAGGGCAAATAAAACCTAACAAATCTCCCGCTTGGCTTGAATTTCTGACAAAATAAATTTGTCCACCTTCTTCACATAATCTTCAACATGTTGCATCTCTTCTCCATAATCTCCTCCATCAAATCTACGTCTCACCACATAGAACCTCTCTGAAACAATTTCTCCAACAAAATTTTTCACTATTGTCAAAAAGGTTGCGACTAGAACTACACCTGTCCAGATGAACACCCAATTTTTAACCTGGTTCAATCATCAATTATCGAACCATTGGACATGGCTCCATCATTGAATCTGACTATGATACCACTTGTTAGGACCGAAAATAATTTGGTGTAATGCGGAAAACAAACATCTAAAGACCATGATTAAGAAGACAAACAAAAAATAAACCAAAAGACATAAAGATTTAACGTGGTTCGGTCAATCGACCTACATCCACAATGGAGATAAGCAATCCACTATAAATATGAGAGTACAAAATATAGAGAGAAATAACCTCAACCAATTCACTTGAAATACAACAAGGTTCACAAATTCTCTCCCATAATCAAAACTCTCTAAACCCTAAGACTACATTTTGAATGTTGATTAAGTTAAAGGAAAAAATCTTTATTTATTGAGTCTAAACCTTTTCTTACAAGAAAAAGGCTAGTCAAATATTAAAAATTTCCCTAAAAGGAAAACCTATTTATGGTAAGAAAGTTAGGGCAAATAAAACCCAACACAAAAATCAGCCTAACCCTAACAGTTTATGATATATAATTCACAAGACTCAATTATCCCAACCCAACAATTACAATTCATCAATCACAAATAGCATGATCAACAATCACAAAAATCAAGTTCATCAATCACATATGTCAAGTGCATCTATCAAAAATATAAATCGAGACTCATGGAGAACCCCTAGTTCAGGTACTCACCATTAATGACCTCGACATCAATAACACTCGTTGAAAATGACCTCGACATCAATAACACTTGTCGGCAATGACCTGAGCATCAACAATACTCACCAACAATGACCTCGACATAATTAATACTCATCAGCAATGACCTCGACATTAATAACACTCACCGATAATGATCTCGGCATCAATAAAACTCGTTGGTAATGACCTCGGCATCAATAACACTTATCGATAATGACCTCAATATCAATAATAGTACATCTCATCACAGTGTTCTGAAATCGATGTAAATAGTCATGTTCACATAATAATGAAGGGATGACAATCACAAGTAATTCACTCCCTCAAAAATACTATCAAAGTATCACAACAATCACCTAATCAACATCAATACTTAAGACAATTCACAATACATAATACATCATTCCCAACACATTGCCTATCTTATTAATCCTTCCTTCTATCATTAAGATATCAATTTTGAGTAATTTAACTCATCACCTCATTTCCATTATTCCTCAATACATACAATGAAGAGTATACAAAATTCTACAAGCTTTAACAAGACTTTAGAGGTTCACAAGTCAATCCAAGACTAAGAGCTTTTTCCTTCTGAACGATATCATAATCACTGCAATCTAGTCAAATAGGTATTCACAATGAAATTTTGAAACTAACAAAACTCATATCAATCAATTTGAATAGATGAGTCAAATATCTAATTTAAAAAATGAGGTTTAAATCTGGAAATCATTACTTGGATACGTTATCCAAAGCATTTAGAACTCAATGGTGAAAATCATTTCAAAAATGGAGTCGAAATCAGCTCATAATCATCATTTTTCTTAAATGCTCAAGTTCTTGAAATACCTAGAGGTTTTGAATTCAAAATAGTAATTTAAGTGATTAAATCTGTCCATAATCAAGGAATAACAATGAAAGGAAGTTAAAATTAGTTACATTATCGAAGTTTCTTGTAAACTCACTTTGAAACAACCAATATCGAGCTTGAAAACTCAAAAATGGAGGAAATGGAATTGAAACCCAATTTTAGAAAACATTTTGCCTAAGGGTCCTCTGTGAACGCGAACCCCTTTTCATGAATGTGGGCTTTAATAAAGCCCGACCCTTCGCGAATATGGCACGACTCCTGTGAACGCAGAGGTCAATATCTTGAACCTCCGTAAACATGGTCAAGCCTCCGCGAACGTTGGGATCCCCACATCCTCCTCTTCGTGAATGTGGTCATAAGCTCCACGAATGTGGACAGTTGGCACCAGAACACACACAAAGACAACACAAAATCCTCCCAATGAACCCTCATGATTCGTTTGAAACCCCATACACACAAACCCAAATATGCTACCTGACTAAATTCGACGTTCCATACTCAATGAAATCATCGAAACATGAATATGAAGTCTTCTTGCTCCAAAACCCGAGAAAGCCACGAAAAACAACCATAACGCCTACAAAAGTCTAAAACAAGACGGGACCTCTCAAAATTCAACCAAGACCTCCCCAAGGCCTAAAATCAGCCACTGAATCCAACGAAACTATCAAAAATTTGATCCGAGCTTCCAATCCTCAAATATTAATCAAAGTAAACCCAAAAAAATATCAATAATTTCAAACCTATAACCTCAAACTCATGAAAAGACTTCGAATTGGATATTGAAAAATCTCTTAGACCAATTTTGTCATTTTGGGATTGATGGAATCGACAAAACTTCATTCCAAGACTCAAAACTCTAAAATACACCAAAACCATTTTTTAAAAACAACTTTAGCCTTTCAAAATACTTAAATTTTCACAATTCATAACTTCTTATTCAAAACTCGAAATCAATTTCAAAATTCAATCAAAAATAGGGTCAATATCAAGAGGGGTGAAGTGTAATTTTATGAAAAATTCTAAAAATAACCAACTGAATCATTACATTATCTACCCCTAAATACATAATTAGCTCAGAGTGTAAAAACATCATAAATATATTAATCATAAGTATAACCAAGATGCATTCTTTATATTCTTTAAATGTCTTTGGTTGTAAGCTTTTTGTTAACAGATCTGCAATCATCAATTCTAATATTCTCAAATAACACTCTTTGTTTATGAGCTTCTTCCTTGACAGTAAAGTACTTTAATTCCATATGTTTGGAACCTTTGGAGTGCATATCACTCTTGGAGAAGAATACTGCTACAGTATTATCACAATAAATTTTTCAGCGGCTTGGTAGTGGTGTCGACAACCCCAAGTCCTGAAATGAATTTTTGTGGCCATAATATATGAATTGTGGCTTCATAACATGCCACAAATTCAGCTTCCATTGTGGATGTAGCAATGATAGATTGTTTAACACTATTCCACGATACTGCTCCTTCAACTAATAGGAAAAAGTAACCAAAGGTGGACTTTTTAGTGTCAACACATCCAACAAAATCTAAATCCGAGTATCTAGTAACTTCTAAGTGATTGGATCTCCTATACATGAGCATAATCCTTCATTCCTTTCAGGTACCTTAAGACTTTCTTTATAGCTTTTCAGTGATCTATTTCAAGATTACTTTGATATCTTCCTTGCTTTTCAACCATAAAATTAATAACCGGTCTTGTATAAGTTTGAACATATATTAAACTTTCAACAATAGAAGAGTAAGAAAATGATTTCATTTTCTTTCGTTCTACATCATTCTTTGGGACTTGTATGAGATTAAATTTGTCCCCTTTTTGAATAAGAACGATTTCTGCTAAACAATTATTCATGTTAAATCTCTCTAGAACTCTTTTGATATAGCCTTTTTGAGACAGTCCCAATAATCCTTGTGATCTATCATGAAATATTTCTATCCCTATCAAATCAGATGCCTCACCCATATCTTTCATTTCAAAGTTCATAGAGAGAAAGTCTTTCATCTCACGCAATACGCCTAAATCATTAGCAACAAGTAAAATGTCATCAACATACATGACTAAAAATATAAATTTACTCCCACTAATCTTTTGGTGTATAGATTGATCAATGGTAATCTCCTTAAATTCAAAAGATGTTATGATATCATTAAATTTTATATACCATTGTCGTGGGGCATGTTTGAGTCATATATTGACTTCTTTAGCTTACACATCATTTGGTATTTTCCTTTAATTTCGAAATCCCCTAGTTGGTCCATATATACATCATCCTCGAGGCCTCTATTAAGAAAGACAGTTTTCACATGGTGTAACTCTAAATCATAATGAGCTACCAAAGCCAAAACAGTTCTTAATGAGTCTTTCTTCGAGACTACTAAAAAGGTCTCATTATAATCAATGTCTCCTATTTGAGTGTATCCCTTGGTAATAAGTCTAGTTTTGTATCGTTCAATATTACCATTTGAATCACGTATGGTCTTGAAGACCCATCTACACCCGATTCTTTTAAAACTTTCTGGTAATTGAACAAATTCCAGACTTTATTCTATTCCATGGATTTTAACTCTTCATTCATGGCATCAGTCCATTTATCAGATTTAGTGCTTTTTATGTCCTGAGAAAATGAAATCAGATCTTTATTATGTACAATGTCAAAATTTGACTCTTGCAAATAAATCACATAATCATCTGAAATGACCTATTTTCTTTCTCTTTGAGATTTTCTTAATGGCACTGTTTGTGGTTCATTTGTGTCAAATACTTGTGAGTTAGTTCCTTCTTGAAGTGTTTCGCCCAAATATTGTTCAACATTGTTAAAGTGTTCTTCAACAAGAGGTACAACATTTGTTATTGGTGCAAAAGTAGGCACATTCATGGGCAATGAAATATTTATTCTTACCTCATTAATTTTCACACTTTGTCGTTAAACACTCTCACTAACTTCACTATTCTAAATGAATCTTTCATTATCGGTTTCAATAATTCTCGAACTATTATTTGGACAGTAAAACCTATACCCTTTAGATTTCTCTAGTTAATCAATAAAGTAACCACTTATCGTTGAAAAATTTAATTTATTTGCATGTGGATTATAAATTGTAGCTCCCGTTGGACAACCCCAAACATACATATGTCTTAAAATAGGCTTCAATCTAGTCCACAGTTCAAAAGGGGTCTTTGGAATTGCCTTACTATGAATCTTGTTCAATAAACATAAATGATTTTAAAAGCATATATCCACAATAATTTGGGCAATGAGAAATTACTCATCATACTCCTAACCATATTTATAAGTGTTCGACTACGCCTTTTTGCAACACCATTTTGTTGAGGTGTTCCTAGCATAGTATAATGTGCACATATGCCATGTTCGTCAAGAAGGTTTACAAATGGACCTGAACATTGTCCTGATTCGTTATACTTTCCATAATATTCACCACCTCTATCTGACCTAATAATTTTCACTTTCCTATCTAATTGACTTTCAACTTCATTAACGTACACTTTGAGGGCGTCCATTGCTTGAAATTTTTCTTTCAACAAATAGATAAATTCATAACGTGAAAAATCATAGATAAAGGTGATAAAATATTTTTCTCCACAAAAAGATGGAACATAAAAGGATCCACAAATATCAGTATGTATAATTTCAAGAAGCTGATTGTTTGTTGTGACCCCTTTCTTGATATGCTTGGTTTGCTTTCTTTTAATACAATCCAAACATATATCAAGAGCAGCAAAATTCAGATTCGGAAGAATCTCATTCTTTGCCAATCTTTTTATTCTTTCTTTAAATACATGACCCAAACATTTATACCCTAAATAAATAGAATTTTTAATTCCAACATTTTTATGAGTATTAAGAAGGGATTCAGAAAACTTATTATCGAGTTTCAATCTTTAAAAACCATCAATAAGAAAACCAGGACCATAAAACAATATTCTTATATAAATTGAATCATCCATGTCCAAACTTAAAATCAAATCCATAATTATCAAATCTTGAAAGAGAAATCAAATTCCTAGAAACTAAAGGAACATAAAGAGTTTGTAATAGATCAAGATGATGTCCAATCTCCAAGATCAACCAATAAGTCCCCATGCCTTCAATTTGAGCCTTCATGCAATTTCCCATGAACAAGAAATCCTTATTTGAATTTGTAGTTTGGATCGTAGTGAATTCCTACAACATATTGGATATATGAGTAGTTGCAATAGAATCAAGCCACCAAGTATTATTAGGAACTTCTACTAAATTTGATTCGAAACATATAGAAGCACTAAATGTACCTTTCTTTTTAAACTAAGCTTTACGTTTCTGGCAATCTCTCTGATAGTGTCCTTCCTTTCTACAGAAATGACACACATCAGTCTTGAGTTTATGAGCATCATGTGGAACTTTAGTAGGTGCTTTCTTTTTCTTAAACTTGTTGGTCTTCACTGTAAGTCTTTTACCAACTCCTTGACCTATGAGGTTAATTGAATGACCTCCTTGTTTCTTAAGTCTTGACTCTTCTTGAGTAGGCATACTGAACAATTCACTAACATCACATTTATCCTTAATAGTGTTATAGTTAATTTGGAATGGTCCATACTCAAGAGGCAATGAGTTCAGAATAAGCTGAACCAAGAAAGTGTCATCCACTTTCATCTCCAAGGTTTGAAGTTTTGCTGCAATGTTAATCATCTTGATGATATGATTTTACATACTACACGACACATCAAACTTGAGTTCATCCATTAGTGTGTACCAATGAGAGACTTATCAGTAGAACAAAAACGTTCTTCCACAAACTTCAGGTATTCTCTGACACTTTCTGTTTGTGGAATAATACTCTTAATGTTGTTAGCAACAATCATTCACATGAACATAAAACTTAATCTGTTAGAGTGCTTCCATGATTTATGAAAAGACTTTTCAACCTCATTGCTCTTATCAATAATGATAGTAGGTTTGTCATTCAGCAGATCCAAGTCAAGACTCATCACGCCTAAGTGGAACTGTACTTGTTCATTCCAGTCAAAGAAGTTCAATTCAGTGAACACAGTCACATATGAAGCACACAAATAAATATGAATAACTGCAAAATAGATATACATGCTCACAAATTAAAAAATAATGTGAATTCAGTAAAATGATAAAAGTATATCGTAATTCTCAGATACTACGATACACTATCATAATTTAAAGGGAAAAGGGTGTGAAAAATATCCCAACTTTGACCGAAATTGTTGTTACGATACCAAACTTTATGGAGGACTTTTTACCCCCTGCACTATTTAATAGTGTAATTTAAAGGTATATATGTGCCCACGTGGACACATTACTATTTATAATTATGCAATATTTATGATGTCCGCGTGGGCACATATATACCTTTAAAATATACTATTAAATAGTGCAGGGGGGTAAAAGGTCCTTTCCAAAGTTTGGTATCGTTACAACAATTTCGGTCAAAGTTCGGATATATTTCAGACCTTTTTCCCTAATTTAAATGGCATTTTTTTAAATCTTTAATAGGCAATTAAATATTTTTAACCAAACATATACGACATTTTTGAATATACAATGTATGTTTGATTGAAAATATTAATTTATCTCATAATGTTCACTATTCGTAGAATGATTGATTCACCTTTGGATAAATTCTTAAGTTCTAGCAATAGTGAAAGTCAATTTATCTATTTATTTTCAATATAGGCATTTCGTTAATTTTCATAAATAAATGACAATTTTATGAATGCATATTTTTCTTAATCATTCTTGTTTGACCACTTTGGTGACTAACAAGCTATATAAATACAAATGCACACATAATATCATAAAATTTTGTGCATGTGATGAATAATTTTATACATTTTAGTTTGACCAATTTGGTGACTTACAAACTATAGAAACATAATACACGCATTAAGTGATCATAAACATTATATGTGTAGACACCACTTTGATGACTAACAAACTATTTTACACTAAGTACACACATATTATTTATTGCTTAGTATAATAACCACTTTAATTTATTGCACAATCTAAACAAAAACATAATATTACATTATGAAAAGATTGAGATTTTTCAAAAATTTGTGCAAATTAAACATTACTAACACCACTTCATTAACTTAAGAGTCCAAACACCTTAAAAAATTAAGCAGAAAATAAGGATCGATTCATGTTATTCTTACACCTTCTTCCAGAAAAATAAATAAATAAATAAATAAAAGGAGCTATGATTTTCTTAAAACAATAAAAGAGAACCGAATTCCAGACACTTTCAAATTCTCCTCTGGATTCCAATTGAACATCTTCCAATTCCTTTTTTAAGCGGAAGATCAAATTCGATTAAAACTAAGATTTATTCTTGTTTAAGCACTATCTACAACTGACAAGAATCTTCATGAAAAAAAAAGGCTAAGATTTGTTCTTGTTTAAACAAATCAACAACGCAGATATACAAAGATTATCAGTTCAAACAATTCAAGCTTGGACGCAATATGTAAGATTAAATATTTTAATATACCTCAGGATCTTGAACACGATAATTTTATATAGAGATCGTTAGGGGCACATAGCTGATGTGGAAGACATCATCATAAAGAAGAGTAGAAGTGTTAGTCATAAATTGATTTCTACCTCCTTGCCTTAGCCTTATGTTACCACAGCCATCAGTGATGGAAATAATGTAGAGAATATGTGATAATCCTATTGGGTGGATGGAGGACCAATTTATAGAGGTTAAGATTTAATCTGGTACGTACATTAAGTAACCAATGTACGAACGAGATCTATTCTTCATTAAATATTTTTATGATATTAGTTGAGTCACAAGTAAACTTGGGCCTTAAGTAAAAATTATTGTTACAATACGATCCAATGATTATTTACTAGCAGTTTAATATTCATCTGCATTAACCTTTGAAGTATCTAATATCTACCATATCACCATCACAGGTAGATCAATTATTTGCAACAATTTAGTTTGTATCATAATTCGGCTAACTGCCTTATGTCTTCTTGTTTGGTATCGCAAATGGGGTTAGAGATAGATTACAAGAATCTTTGCAAGTCATTTGATTCTGAAGCTAAAGGTGTGCAAATTCCCTTTTCATTGTATTACCTTATACTTAAATTTTTTGGATTAAATTTGAGTGCATGAACAATTGAATTTTAGAGGTGCATTCATTCTCATCTCTATTCATGGTAGGTGAAATATTATTATTTTTTTACTTTTCTACTCATGTTAAGGTATTTTGTGAATTTTTTTTACCTTTCTACTCAATATTTTTAGATAAGCACATTTATTTTCGTATTATGGATGAGTTGAAGGATTGATGCTTATGTGATTCTAACGCCCCGCGACTTTGGTTATTAAAAAAATAGCGTGATAATTTATGTTGCAAGTCTGCAATAATATGCATAATCTGTATCTTCGTGTGTTTAACTGAACTGCTTCACTCATTCATTCATATATTTTTATGGTTATTTTTAACACTCATAAAAAGGGTAGTGATTTACATGATATGTTTTAACTCTTAATTAATGAGAATCTTCCCACTCTTTTTCCTGGAGGATACTTTAATTTTTTTACTTGTATTGATGGATCATCGGACACTTGTTTTGAATTTTTTAAATTTAAATGAGGTTCCTTCACGACAATGTTTAATCCAAATACTTAAATATGATATTTTCTCACGAAGGGTGTTTCACCTATTGCTCATATCTAGATTGAGATTATATTTTAAATATATGCAGCATTGGTGCTGAATTTAGAGAGAGAAAAAAGTAGGCTTTTATTGTGCTATATGTGGAGATCTTACATTAAAAAAACTTACTTATTTTACCAGTTTTAATAGCTACCCTTTGAACTGAATGATGTTTTCTTGTTCCTTTTGCTGTTTCTCAACACCTGATTGTCCAAAGATCCTTTTGAATATAAGTATGAAGCAAGTTTAAGAAGCTGAAATGTTATTGAACAAGTTGAAGAACAGCTCGAGCTCAAGGCAGGAGGCCTCAAGGAGGGCAGGGCATCAAGCACAGGTCCACTAGCTGGCCCCGCACTGGCCCCGAGCTCGGGACAGGGGGCCTAAAGAGGTATAATAAGATGTAGATCATCTCATAAAATATGGAGGACCCTCTTTTGGTTGTTAAACAAGAATGAAGCTCTACCATAAATATTGGAGAATACATTGGCTAGCACTAAATCGTGTAATTTTGAAGATTAAAAATTTATATTTCAAAATCTCTCTATTGTATTCAAACGAAGCTATCGTTGAAGCATGAATAAGTTTAACTATCGTTGAAGATTAAACGAGACTATTGTATTTCAACGTTGCTCTAGAGAGGTGACACAATTTCAATACCAAGATGGAGCAAGCTCGCCAAGAAAGAGTTTTACTATCCTTTACATGCATCTAATAATAGAAAAATAATAAATTAGAGACTTTCTACTGGCCCAAGTTCGATAATTAAGGTTGGAGGACTAAAGAAGCCACTTTGCAAGAGAGATATATGATTTTAGATAGAAAATCATGATTGTCTAGGGATGGTTCTAGATATTGTCTAGATATATCTACAAGAAAGATCTACTTAACTGTATCTTCTTGCAAGATTCTAGAAGATGTAGATATTACTTCAAAATATTACACTAGGTCATTTTAGAAACATTATTAAAAAAATTCATGATATTTCAAAAGATCAACTTTAATTTTTTCACACTCCTCCTTAAAGTGATTTTATTTGGAAATTACTCCAAGATTGATGATGAAGAACACAAACAAAGCTTTAAGAAGTAACTTGGTGAATGTATCATCAATATTTTCCTGACATCACACCTATAAAATATTTATAGTTCTTTGTTGGATGAAATGATGTTCCACCTCAATCCTTAGTTCTGGTATGGAATGTGAGATTATTGCAAGCTTGATAACACTTTGATTGTCTCCAAAAACTTTCGTTGGCTTTGATATAGATAAATACTAGTCTTTGGGAAGTCTTTGAAGCCATACACATTCTTGATTCTTGAGTAGTAACAATTAATGTTTTATATTCCACCTCCATAATAGATAAATAAATTGAGTCTTGCTTTTTGTGGCACTAAGAAATACATATTCTACCAAGAGTAAAATATAGCCCGATATAGATCTTTGATCATCCAAATAGCCATCAAAATCAACATAAGTATAACCCCTTAATATCAAATCATTATTCTTTGGAAAAAATAAGCTTATATTGATCTGATGTTGAATTGCTATATTCCAAAATCCTCTTCGCAACTTTCAAGTGATGCATTTTTTAGTGATTGCATAAATCTGTTGACATATCCTAACAGAGAAGGTAATATTTTGTCTTGTAGCAGTAAAATGTAGAGGACTTCCAACAAAAACTTTAAAAGGTTTGGAATCTGCAAGAAGTGAGCCTTCGTCACTCCTTAATCTTGCATTTGTCTCAAGAGTAGCAAACTTTTTACTTTGCTTCAGCCCAAACTTGTTGAGAAGTTTTTTGGCATATCCTTCTTGAGTGAAAAAAATGCCTTCACTTGTGTGACTTGACAAAAGTGAAAGTTCCATCCACTGGAATTCGTTCTCTAGAAAAAAGAAAAACATTTTACAGACAGTGATATTTCATTGGGAATTCTTAGCCTCTCTGAGGTGTGGAAAGTTTGAGTTAGTTTCACTTTAGGCATCTTTAACACAACCTTTTATCTGACCTTTAGTAAATGGCGTGTTCCATCTTTCTGTTGTTGTGGTGGGGAATTTGGTATCCTGCATGCTACTTCAATATTTGTGTCACAACATTTCGTAACAAATCCATCTGACAGTTGCACTAGAATAAGACTAAGAAACTTAATGCACGATTTACGTGAACCTTCTGTATTTAACAAAGTTTCCTAGCTAATAAGAGTTATATATATATATATATATATAATGCATGGTTTACTTGAACTTTCTACATTTAACTAGATTCTGTGGCTCCAACCTTCTACCTTTAACAACGTTTCCTGGACGATAGGGGCTATATATAATGTGTGATTTACCTAATATTTCGTCATTCTTAGAAGCAACTTTTTTATTCTATTCTACTATTGATTTATGAGATCTTATTAATCTACGATTATCTATAAGAAAATTATTGTTGCTATCAGCTACATACCTAAAGTAGGAACCTCCTCTCTCTATATAGAGTGGAAGACTTGTCTAGTATTTCGACATTTTAGAAGCAACTTCTTTATTCTGCTCAATTTGATTTGGGGTTTTGTTAATTTACAATAATCTATAAAAAAAAAAAATAGTTACCATCATTGTCAGCTACCGGTCTCCCCCTTATATATAGTAGTTGATTTACCCAGTAATCAATATTTTTAAAGTACTTAATTTATTTATTTTTTATTCGCCCTTAATTCTTTTTATTTAGTACCTCCCCACACTCGCTCTTAATATTTTCTTATTTAATCTTTAAGAAAATCACTGTTGCTATCAACTACATACCTACGGTAGCCCCCACCCCCTACATGTAAAAACATGACAAGTTGAATAGAAAAATCCGCAAAGCAAAAGTTTCTTGGACCATCAATCTATATTCCGTCATGTCAAGAGGAATTTATGAGTTTAGTTTCTTTATATGGATCGTATAAATTTTTTTGCGTCATTATTCATTTAAGATACAATGTAAACTACAATTAGCTGAATCTTTTACCTATAAAACACTCATTCGCTATATATATATATATATATATATATATATATATATCAAATTTAATTGAAGTAAATATTTAAAATCTACTTATCGTGATAAAAAGTTACACTATATAGCTTAAATTTTGTTAATTTAATTTATTATCTAAATGTAGAGTAATTAAGTAATTAAATCTTAAGACATCCGAGTTCAGAATAATACTAGACAAACTTTGGGTGACAAATAATGTGATCTACTTTCAATAAATTACATAAAACGCAAGATATAATTTTTTTGTAACTCCTTTTTTAATTTATTTAAATGTTCTACTACATTCACTTCAGTTCTTCTTAATTTTCAGGTTTGCAATAGTTTATTAATGGTTCTTACATTAATAGTCACTAATCATGCCATTAACTTATAGCATTTATCCCCTTCCTTTTCAGATTTAATTTTCACAGTAGCTTAAATATTCATATACAATTTAAGTAACATTTTAGCACTTTGATGACTACTCCAACATTTTGCAGCACTAAACAAAGATTGCAAAGGCAAAGTAAAATATAACTTTGTTTCCTTCTTCTTAATGTGCCATATAGTCATTGAATTCAGAATGAGTCTAATTTATCGACGTTCATATATAAATATACACATGCACAAGCATCTTTTTATTGTTTTTGCACATGTCCTTATAGATCAAGTTATCGATTTGATCCAAACTCTTTTATTGAGAATGCTTAATATGAATTGAAAAGGACTCGAACCTCCACGGTATTTAACACGAGATCTTGAGTCTCACATATCTATTGTTTCACCACAGAGGCCTCTTGAAAGTGAATTAGTCATGTTTTCTGAGTATAACATCTATTTAGTGTGTTGTTTGAAATATTATATGACAAAAATGGATCTATTGATTGGTTATGTCATAT
Organism: Solanum bulbocastanum; assembly: GCA_037074985.1. Lineage (NCBI taxonomy): Eukaryota > Viridiplantae > Streptophyta > Magnoliopsida > Solanales > Solanaceae > Solanum > Solanum bulbocastanum. The sequence goes on along the minus strand of CM073597.1, from coordinate 16,098,340 downwards.
ATATTATCATGAGTTAGACATCCCATTACTTCAGGAGTTCAAGGGAAAATGCAATTTTTCTCCTAGATGTTCAACTGAATGTAAAATTTAAACCTATAATTTCAGAAGTATTAGAACGTTGAACTCATTGTCACGACCCAAGGTAGGCCCTAGGCGTAGCATGGTGTATAAGACCCCGAGAGGCCCCCTACAAGCCACTTAGCTTTCATCATACAAGAAATAGAATAAAGAAATTTAAAAGACAATTTCAATGTATCAAAGTTTTATATAGAAAAATGGAAATCTAAACATCGTCTCAAAGCCATCTAGTACATAAGAATGAATCTGGACGTAGCCCGTACATCATGTTCCAAAACTGAAAGTAAGGAAAGACTGAAAACAATAAATGTCCGATCCTCGAAGCATGAGGACTCACCAAAACTTGAAATCTCCTCAACGAACTCTAGCCACAAAACTAGGAATCCTGACTATCGGACCCTGCATTTAGGGAAATGTAGGCAAGAGTAGGCGTAAGTGCAAAATATATTCCAAGTTTAATAGCCATGCATGCAAACATTTAGAAACATGATAAAAAAGGGACATTTCCATGACATGCAATGACCAAGCTAAAACATGAATAGAAAGAGTTAGGAAACATAAGTCGTAAAATAAGGTCAATGCAAGCTAACATCTTCAAAACATTCATGATATACTTATAAAAGTAACCTTAGTTTATTATTGTGGGAAATTACCTTTTAACCGACATAGAGACAATGTGCGCTATAACATCGAATTCGGTGTGTAACGACCTGCTCCCGTCGTTATAAAAAAGCCAATGAGAAGAAATTTTGGACAGGAAAACTTTTTGGTAGTAGCTTGAAAATTCCTAGCTTACTCCAGATTTGGACGAAATCAGAGTCAGTGAGATCTGGTCATGAATGAGAGATCTAATTATGAATTTTACCACACGATTAGATAGCTAAGACCTTAAGGAACTCGTACGACTTTACGGAATTGAATTCGGGCGAGTTAAACTCCCAAAACTGATCTTAGCGTGAACAGGTAGTTTTTTAGTGTCATAGGATGAAGGTGTGTTGTGAAATGGGAGTTTGAAACTCAACTTTCAACTCTCTATTTTCGTGCAAGCCGCCAGGAATTATCCTGCCAGGACGGGCCGCTGTGGCAGCTACCATAGTCGGCCAGTTGCGACTTAAGTCGAAAATAAACCCCAAAAACATCTTTATTATGCAAACTTCGTTCTTAAGATCTAGGAGACGACCTCAGGAAATTACTTGATAGTTTTCCACTATTTTTGGTGCAAAAGCTAAGGTTCTTACTCCCCTAATTCATTTTTCAACTCGTAGAACTTAGATTCTTGCTTATAAATTATTGGGGGGGAGGGTTTTTGGACTGAACTTAATGGTGGGAAAAAGTCCCACCTGCACCTTGGGATCATGGGTTTGGTCTTGGGTTATTGGGTTTGTTATAATCCGAATAATTAGACCTTTAATTGTTGATCCTTGCGTATATTAATTGTTTGTAGACCTAGAACAAACGGAGAGGATCCGAAAAGGGAATATTCAAGTATACTAGGAGGATTCAAGCTTGGTTTTGAGGTAAGTGATGGTTGATTTCATGTTTGTGTGATATATGTTAGTATTTGCTACATTGTAATGCATGTATGTTTGCGAATGTTGCAATATTGATCATATCTAATGCAAATGAGTACGAATGAATGATTTTATGTCATGAATCAACACTTGATTGTATGATTATGATAATGTACATAGTGATTGTGATTGTGGCTTGTTGAATGGATCGGGTGTTACGTTCCAACACACTAACTGCGATCGGATGTCATGTACCGACATACATATTGGAACGAGTGTCACGTTTCAATACACTAACTTGGATCAGGTGTCACGATCCGGCACACTAACCATTTGAGTATGGGTTCCATGAGAGGACCATTGACTTGTCATATATGTGTATTATTGAAAACATGGAACGCTACATTGCTTCTGAAAAGATAACTGATACTGTATTCATGTTTACTTTGTTGTGACTGCTTGTATATGTTTCACTTACTGGAATAGCCGTGTGATCCTACTAGTACATTGTGGTTGTGTACTGATACTGCACTTGCTCTTTCTTTGTTGAGTACACAACATCTTCAGGCGGCTACTGACATACCTCGTTTAGGAGATCAGTGAGCAAGATCGGATTCAAGGATGAGCCAGTTCTTTCAAGCTATCATGGGTCCTCTATGTTTTAGTCCACTCTTTTCGAACTCAGACTTTCTAGTTAAACTTACTCGTATGTTTAGTTGGGTTGTACCCATTTTCCTTAGACTTGTTAAACTTTAGATGTTTTGGTACACTGACTTTCAAATTCTAGGGGTGTGTTCTGCAATGTTTTAGTAACGATTTGTTAAACTTTCATAGTTTATGGGAACTCCACTTTATTTCTACATTTAAATTTGATTTTGTATCTTTAAATGTTTAGTTCTTGGGTTAGCTGATTAGTATTAATGGTTCTCCCACCAGAAGGTTAGTGTGGGTACCAATCACGACGTCTGGATCGTGACACGGTGTCTCCCACACCGAAAAGGGTTGTCCTACTTGTCTAGGTAAGGACCATGAACTTCTAGCTTAGGTGTATCCACTAGCTAATGTCTGTATAATACAACATCCTATGGTGGAACATAGTTAAGGGATAAGGAGATTGCTTCTAGAAATTCGGTATCTACTAACAGGAGAGCTTCCATATAAATATTCGCTCAGTGCTAAGAGTAATTCCCACTGAATAGTCCATTATGCATACTTGTCTTTATTATCCATGGAAGGGAACATCATATTACCAATCCAAGCTATGTCATGTATCATCCAAGCAAATGTATAATCCAATAACCAATCCAAGCTAGGTTTTATTAGAATAGCTCCTAAAATCTTTGATTCAAAGTGTAGTTGAGAAAAACTTTCAACCCTAAGAATCCTTTATGTGATCCTTTCACAAATCATACTTTCATGTGTATATGAGAAATCCACAACACAACAAATGACAACATTGATACTTCACTCTCAAAGTATCTTTAAAACAATTACACAAATTTCATGAGAACATGCAAGATTTCATAATCTCCTCTTTCATATTTCAAAACCCACATTTCATCATCATAACTTGCAAAACAAGGAAATTACATGGGTTCGTGGGGGATCATCATAAAAACATGAGATTAACTCAATTCATGCATAAAATATCATAGATCAATCAATTAAATCAATAATTAAGAGAACCCATAACATAGAAGAAAAATCCTAACTTAATTGGGGATTTCTAACTTTGAAAATTGAAGAAGTTGAGAACTCCATGGAGGAAAGGCTTCCATGGATGAAAACTATCATACCTCAATGTCAATTTATTAACTTCAATGGAGGAATTGAAGACTTGGTTTGGAACCCTAGGTTGAACCCTTCTTCTTAAAGATTTTTAGAGAGAGAAATATTTGGAAGAGAAAGACTTGCTCTTCTTTTTGGTAGTTTTAGAGAATGACTTGAATGGGTTAAACTTGGGGTTAAAAACACTTATATAGGGGTTCTAGGTATGGGTAACGACATAGTATCGAGATAAGGGGTTGGCCTTAGGGTGGGTTCTGTGTCCCCCTTCACGGGCATCACCACGAGCCGTCTAAGGGCTCGTGGGAGGGGAACCCCTTTTTTTCAGGCTCTGGGAGGCTTCACGAGCACCACCACGAGCCATGGTAGCCCTCATGGCCCATCAAGGGCTCCATGAAAGGCGCCATGGCTCAATTTTGGGCTGGTGACCTACCACTTAACCCTTTTCTTAGCCCTCTTGATTCCGAGGTGTTACACATCAAGTTTTCAAATTCTGAATTTGTCTATGATTCAGTTGATCTCATTAAACTCGTTTTAGATTCACAACTACTTCATACTATTCATTGTGGTTTATGTCACAATTTTTAAAACTAAGAATGTGCAATTTTTTTGCAGTGCTTACAATAGGTGCAAAAATGTAATGCAAGTTGACGCTTCTTGTTGTTATGGGAGTTGTAGTGCAAACTTCCTCAGCAAGGAAGCTTCTTGAGAATCCAATATTACTCGATTTAGTTAACATCAACAGTGGATTTAAACAAATTTTAAGGTCTTGGTGGCGGCGGTAGAGGAGGAAGAGGCAGTAATGGTGTATTTGGTGTTGGCTTCGAATTTGACGAGGGTCATGAATCGAATGCCACTCAATTTTTTTTTACATCTTTCCACCATAATTGTGAAAAATATCTCTATAAAAAATATTGCCTAATTTATGTTGAGTGACCCCTAAATGCTAAAAAAATGATGTGGATCACGATGTGGCTATACGTATTATTCTCGTAGGTCATTATAGAGGGTCTTGTAAAGATTTTGGAAAAAAAGTGGCCGAAAATTATATCACCAAAAAATACAAAATCTAACCACATTTTAATTCTATCCTTGACCCAATTTTGAACCAAATCATCCGCCTAACATTCAACCACCAATTTAGCCCACCCCATGAGGGCGGGGGGGGGGGGGGGATTTCGAGGCGGGTGGGGTGTCGGGGCAAGCGGCTTTGTTGACACTCAATTTTAACCCTCCACAATGTAAATTAATCATCAAGCTTCTTTTATTGCAAATGATTTGAAATGATTGATTTCATAAAATGCACGATGTTTTGCAATGTATTTTTAAATAATTTTGTCACTTTCATAACTTTTAAATAATATATATATTTCTATATAATTACTACCATTTATAAATATTCAAAAATTGTCTCAAAAAGACTTTTTTTAAAAAAAAAAATTCAATTAAGTATTTTGTTAATTAGTTTAGTTTAATTATAGTTTATATTTTAAGTTAATAAGTTTATATTTTGAGTTAATTATTTTATTTTGTTAATATTAAGAAACTCGTTAATTAATTAATATTAATTCATCTTATTTAATCTTTATCCGGATTAACTAATTAACTCAATTTGACTAAGTCTCAAATACAAAATCTAACCACATTTTAACTCTATCCTTAACCCAATTTTAAGCCCAACATTCAACAACCAAATTAGCCCACCTCAATTCATTTTTCCAGCAGCCCAACAATCTCAATTAGTAGCCCAACCCATTACTTCTCTTCAACATTCACTCCAGCAACAACTCCAACGTTCACAAACAATACAACGACAACATCAAACGACTGTAATTCCAACGTTCACAAACAATCAACGGCAGGAATCAAAATCAGTATATTCATCAAGAGGAATTTGAATTTCGAATTTCAAATTCCCAAAATTCCTTTATCGTCTTTACTGTTAAAGAGAAATTTGAAAAACACAATTCTTCATCAAGAAATAGGGAGCTCACTTTCTGGTGGTGAGAATTCTTCACAAGAGCTTGTCACTTTTATAACTTTTAAAAAATATATACATTTCTATATAATTACTACCATTTATAAATATTTAAAAATTGTCTCAAAATGATTTTTTTAATTTTCAATTAAATATTTTGTTAATTAGTTTAGTTTATTTATAGTTTATATTATGAGTTAATAAGTTATATTTTGGGTTAATTATTTTAATTTTTAAAAATTAAGAAACTCATTAACAAATTAATATGAATTCATCTTATTTAATCTTTAGCTAGATTTACTAATTAACTCAATTTGACTAAGTCGCAAATACAAATTCTAACCACATTTTATACTATCCTTAGCTCAATTTTGAGCCCAACATTCAACAACCAATTCCTTTTTCCAGCAGCCCAACCCGTTACTTCTCTTCAACATTCAATCTAGCAACAACTCCAACGTTCACAAACAATTCAACGGCAACATCAAACGGATGTAATTCCAACGTTCACAAACAATATCAAAATCAGTATACTCATCGAGAGGAATTCGAATTTCGAATTTCAAATTTCAAATTTCCAAAATTCCCTTGTCGTCTTCAATGTTAAAGAGAGATTCGAAAAACACAATTCTTCATCAAGAAATAGGGAGCTCATTTTTTGGTGGTGAGAATCCGTCACCAAAGTTTGTCACTTTTATAACTTTTAAAAAATATATACATTTTTATATTATTACTACCATTTACAAATATTCAAAAATTGTCTCAAAAAGATTTTTTTATTTTCAATTAAATATTTTGTTAATTAGTTTAGTTTATTTATAGTTTATATTTGAAGTATAATTTGAGTTAATTATTTTATTTTGTTAAAATGAAGAAGCTCGTTAATTAATTAATATTAATTTATCTTATTTAATCTTTAGCCAGATTCACTAATTAACCTCATTTTACTAAGTCTCAAATACAAAATCTAATCACATTTTTACTCTATCCTTAAACCAATTTTGAGCCCAACAATCAACAACGAATTCCTTTTTCCAACAGCCCAACAATCTCAATTAGTAGCCCAACATGTTACTTCTCTTCAACATTCACTCCAGCAACAACTCCAACGTTCACAAACAATACAACGACAACATCAAACGGCTATAATTCCAACGTTCACAAACAAGCAACAATCAAAATCAATATATTCATTGAGAGGAATTCTAATTTCGAATTTCAAATTCCCAAAATTTCCTTGTCGTCTTCACTATTAAAGAGAGATTCGAAAAACACAATTCTTCCTCAAGAAATAGGGAGCTCATTTTCTGGTGATGTGAATTCTTCACCAAAGCTTGTCACTTTTATAACTTTTAAAAATATATATACATTTCTATATAATTAGTACCATTTATAAATATTAAAAAGTTGCCTCAAAAAGATTTTTTTATTTTCAATTAAATGTTTTGTTAAATAGTTTAGTTTTTTTATAGTTTTTATTTTGAGTTAATAAGTTTATATTTTGACTTAAATATTTTATTTTGTTAAAATTAAGAAACTCGTTAATTAATTAATATTGATTCATCTTATTTAATCTTTAGCTATATTCAGTAATTATCTCAATTTGACTATGTCTGAAATACAAAATCTAACCACACTTTTACTCTATCTTTAAACCAAATTTGAGCCCAATATTCAACAACCAATTCCTTTTTTCAACAGCCAATCTCAATTAGTAGCTCAACCCGTTACTTCTCTTCAACATTCACTCCAGCAACAACTCCAACATTCACAAACAATACAACGACAACATCAAACGACTGTAATTCCAACGTTCACAAACAATACAACGATAGCAATCAAAATCAGTATATGCATCGAGAGGGATTCTGTAACACCCCTAAATACTAAACAAGAGTCGCATGTCGATTTACTATTGCTTAATTACTACAATATGTTTTACTCTCATTTTGGGAACTTGAAATATTGTGATATTTGCTAACTTGCTTAGCATAAATTGTGATCGTAATTTAAGGGATTGTATTGGAGTGTTTATTTAATAGTCTAATTAGAATTATGTATAACTTTAATAGGAGGTGAAGGATATATATATGTATATGTATGCATTTTGGGCAACACCTTGAGGGACAGCTGTACAAGGGATAAACATCACTTTTGTGACTATATATTTTTCACACCTCCTTTAGTAAATTCGTTTTCCTTAAGTCTTAGAATCCTAGAAGCATATCTAAACAGATTGTTCTTGAAAATCACAAGAGGAAAACTTTGTTCTTTTGGTTGGGATTCGAGACATACCCTTCTCTTTGGTGAGTGGAAAAATATGTTTTTGAGCTGGGTAGTGTTTAGTATTTTAAGCATAACTTGTTTTATAGAACTCCGTTTACAGTGAATAAATATTATTTGGAAAGCTAATCCATATATGTACAACTCTTATGTTTATGTAAAACTCTAATTTAGCTGTTATGGATTCGAAATATAAGACGCAATGTAGGACAAGTTCTGTCCAAAGTTCGAAATTAGAAATCCTGTATGGATAACTGTTAGTGTTTTGAATATATCTTTTTGTGAAAAATATATTTTGCGGTGATTCTTGTTTGTTTGCAACCTTAAGAGATGTACCTACATCTTTCATGAAGGTTATAAAGTCTAGTTTTGCCGTTTTCCTTTTCAAATCTAAGTTGCGATATGAGGTACTAGGCTGGCCAGAATCACTGTTTTGAGAGCATAGTCGTATTTGTGCAGGCTAAGCTTACTTGTGATGATAATTTTGTTTTACTTCGAAATTATTGAGATACTAGGAATTAAAGAAGTTATTTAATTGTATTTTTAAGGTTGTATATACTTGTGAACAAGTTGAGGACCTTGATACGTTGGTTGGTCTACGATTTGAACTCGCGAAGTTGTGTTGGACTGTTTCTACGCTAAAGTATTGACGTTTGTGTATAAACTTGTACTTGTAATCTTTTTACCTGCTGGTATATCTGAAAGCTTATCTTAGTACCTTGGTTACTTCTTGTTACTTTGCATTGTCGCGTTGGTGTACTTTAAGATATTAAAGACACTTGTGTAGCTCGCCCACTTGTACGGATTGTTTGGTCACTTGGCACTCTTGTTGGGACCTTGTCCTTCTTATGGCTGTGACTTTGTCACTATTGTCATGCCTCTTGATTCTAATTATTTGCCATCTTGACTCTGGAATTTTAGTCCGTCTTAAGAGTGGAAGTTGTCCATTTTAAGTACGAACTAAAAAGCCATTTTTAATATGGTTCTTGGTTCTCTTGATTATTGGGATTTGACCCTTCTTGATATAGGGCGTTGGCCCTTCTTGATACCTGCTTGTGCTTGGTGTGACGACATGATGTATATATTGAGCGAGCCTTGTTATTGAATCTCTTGAAAAATGGTGCTAAAGCGTTCTTGACATTTGGATCTTTAAATATCGAACTTGATACTCTTTATAAATTGTTACTTGATTTATTTATTTTGTTTCAATTGTGCTGCTCATGACTTGAGAAAGGTAGCTTGGTGAATCTGAGGGCTCCGAACCTATATTCTTTACACCACTAAGTTATATGCTTAGCGATAGTTGTTTCTATCGTAGGGAATGATCGAGAGGAGGCGTGAAGCGTGCCATTGGAGATGGAGATTTTGAGAGTTTTAAGGAAGATCGCATTTGTATATAGGCATCTATATTTTGTATAAATCTTGGGACTTATACATAATCTATGTGTTGCATATTTACATGAAATTTTGAGGGTTAATCTGATCATGTCACCATGGTTTGTAATATAAGTATGGTTATATGTTTTGTTCTTTTAGGGTAAGCCCAAATCTTGTAATATATTAAATTTACCACTAATTTTGAATGACTGTGTAAAGCTTGAACAACCTAGTTTGGGTACTTGAAAGTTGGTAATATTATTTTTATGTCATTTTTACTAGTGTGAGAACAATATATGCATAAAAATCTCGTGAGTTTTTGGCTTATGTTATTTCAAAAGTGTCGCTACAGATTCGAATTTCAAATTCCCAAAATTCCCTAGTCGTCTTCAATGTTTAAGAGAGATTCGAAAAACACAATTCTTCATCAAGAAATAGGGAGCTCATTTTCTGGTGGCGAGAATTCTTCACCAGAGCTTGTCACTTTGATACCTTTTAAAAAATATATACATTTCTATATAATTACTACCATTTATAAATATTCAAAAATTGTCTCAAAAAGATTTTTTTTTTTCAATTAAATGTTTTGTTAATTAGTTTAGTTAATTTATAGTTTATATTTTGAGTTAATAAGTTTATATTTTGAGTTAATTATTTTATTTTGTTAAAAATAAGAAGCTCATTAATTAATTAATATTATTTCATCTTATTTAATCATTAGCTAGATTCACTAATTAACTCAAATTGACTAAGTCTCAAATACAAAATCTAACCACATTTTTACTCTATCGTTAACCCAATTTTGAGCCCAACATTCAACAACAAATTCCTTTTTCCAGTAGTCCAACATTCTCAATTAGTAGCCCAACTCATTACTTCTCTTCAACATTCACTCCAGCATCAACTCCAATGTTCACAAACAATACTACGACAACATCAAACGACTATAATTCCAACGTTCACAAACAATACAATGACAACAATCAAAATCAGTATATTCATCGGGTGGAATTCGAATTTCAAATTTCAAATTCTCAAAATTCCCTTGTCGTCTTCACTGTTAAAAAGAGATTTGAAAAACACAATTCTTCATCAATAAATAGGGAGCTCATTTTCTTGTGGTAAGAATTCTTCACCAGGGCTTGTTGCTTTTCTAACTCTTAAAGAATATTTATATTTCTATATAATTGATACCATTTATAAATATTCAAAAATTGTCTCAAAAGGATTTTTTTTTATTTTCAATTAAATATTTTGTTAATTAGTTTAGTTTATTTATAGTTTATATTTGAGTTAATAATTTATATTTTGAGTTAATCATTTTATTTTATTAAAATGAAGAGGCTCGTTAATTAATTAATATTAATTCATCTTATTTAATCTTTAGACAAATTCACTAATTAACTCAATTTTAGTACGTCTCAAATACAAAATCTAACCACATTTTTACTCTATCCTTAACTCAATTTTGAGCCCAACATTTAACAACGAATGCCTTTTTCCAGCAGCCCAACAATCTCAATTAGTAGCCAAACCCGTTTCTTCTCTTCAACATTCACTCCAGCAACAACTCCAACATTCACAAACAATACAACGACAACATCAATCGGCTGTAATTCCAGCGTTCACAAACAATACAACGGTAGCAATCAAAATCAGTATAATCATTGAGAGGAATTCGAATTTCAAATTTCAAATTCCCAAAATTCCCTTGTCGTCTTCATTATTAAAGAGAGATTCAAAAAACACAATTCGTCATCAAGAAATAGGGAGCTCATTTTCTGGTGGTAAGAATTCTTCACCAGAGTTTGTCACTTTTATAACTTTTAAAAATATATATATATTTCTATATAATTACTACCATTTATAAATAATCAAATATTGCTTAAAAAAGCATTTTTATTTCCAATTAAATATTTTGCTAGTTAGTTTAGTTCATTTATAGTTTAAATTTTGAGTTAATAAGTTTATCTTTTGAGTTAATTATTTTATTTTGTTAAAATTGAGAAGCCTGTTAATTAATTAATATTAATTCATTTTATTTAATATTTAGCCAGATTCACTAATTAACTCAATTTGACTAAGTCTCAAAAAAAAAATGTAACCACATTTTTACTCTATCCTTAACCAAATTTGAGCCCAACATTCAACAACCAATTCCTCTCCAGAAGCCCAACAATCTCAATTAATAGCCCAACCCATTACTTCTCTTCAACATTCACTCCAGTAACAACTCCAATGTTCACAAACAATACAACGACAACATCAAACGGCTGTAATTCCAACGTTCACAAACAACACAACAGTATCAATCAAAATCAGTATATTCATCGAGAGGGATTCGAATTTTAAATTCCCAAAATTTCCTAGTCATCTTCACTGTTAAAGAGAGATTCGAAAAACACAATTCTTCGTCAAAAATAAGGAGCTCATTTTCTGGTGGTGAGAATTTTTCACCTGAGCTTGTGACTTTTATAACTTTTAAAAAATATATACATTTCTATAATTACTACCATTTATAGATATTCAAAAATTGTCTCAAAAAGTTTTTTTATTTTCAATTAAATATTTTGTTAATTAGTTTAGTTTATTTATAGTTTATATTTTGAGTTAATAAGTTTATATTTTAAGTTAATTATTTTATTTTGTTAAAATTACAAAGCTCGTTAAATAATTAATATTAATTCATCTTATTTAATCTTTAGCCAGATTCACTAATTAACTTAAATTGACTAAGTCTCAAATACAAAATCTCTACTCTATCCTTAAACCAATTTTGAGCCCAACATTCAACAACCAATTCCTTTTTCCAGCTGCCCAACATTCTCAATTAGTAGCCCAACCCGTTACTTCTCTTCAACATTCACTACAGCAACAACTCCAACGTTTACAAACAATACTACGACAACATCAAACGATTGTAATTCCAATGTTCACAAATAATACAACGACATCAATCCAAATCAGTATTTTCATCGAGAGGAATTAGAATTTCGAATTTCAAATTCTCAAAATTCCCTTTTCGTCTTCATTGTTAAAGAGAGAGTCGAACAACACAATTCTTCATCAAGAATTGAGAGCTCATTTTCTGGTGGTGCGAATTCTTCACCCCAGCTTGTCACTTTAATAACTTTTAAAAAATAAATACATTTCTATATAATTACTACTATTTATAAGTATTCAAAAATTGTCTCAAAAAGATTTTTTTATTTTCAATTAAATATTTTGTAAATTAGTTTAGTTTATTTATAGTTTATATTTTGAGTTAATAAGTTTATATTTTGAATTAATTATTTTATTTTGTTAAAATGAAGAAATTCGTTAATTAATTAATATTAATTTATCTTATTAAATATTTAGCCAAATTCACTAATTAACTCAATTTGACTAAGTCTCTAATACAAAATTAACCACATTTTTACTCTATCCTTAACCCAATTTTGAGCCCAACATTTAATAACGAATTTCTTTTTCCAGCAACCCAACAATCTCAATTAGTAGTTCAACCGGTTACTTCTCTTCAACATTCACTCTAGCAACAACTCCAACGTTCACAAACAATACAACAAAAACATCAAACGACTCTAATTCCAATGTTCACAAACAAGCAACAATAAAAATCAGTATATTCATCGAGAGAAATTCGAATTTCAAATTTCAAATTCTCAAAATTCCCTAGTCGTCTTCACTATTAATGAGAGATTCGAAAAACACAATTCTTCATCAAGAAATAGGGAGCTCATTTTCTGGTGGTGAGAATTCTTTACCAAATCTTGTCACTTTTATAACTTTTAAAAAATATATACATTTCTATATAATTACTACCATTTAAAAATATTCAAAAATTGTCTCAAAAATATTTTTATATTTTCAATTAAATATTTTGTTAATTAGTTTAATTTATTTATAGTTTAAATTTTGTGTTAATAAGGTTATATTTTGAGTTAATTATTTTATTTTGTTAAAATTAAGAAGATCATTAATTAATTAATATTAATTCATCTTATTTAATCTTTAGCCATATTTACTAATTAACTTAATTTGACTAAGTCTCAAACACAAAATCTAACCACAATTTTTACTTTATCATTAAACCAAATTTGAGCCCAACATTCACCAACTAATTCCATTTTCCAATAGCCTAACAATCTCAATTAGTTGCCCAACCCTATACTTCTCTTCAACATTCACTTCAGCAACAACTCCAACGTTCACAAAAAATACAACGACAACATCAAACGACTGTAATTCAAACGTTCACAAACAATACAACGATACCAATCAAAATCAGTATATTCATCGAGAGGGATTCGAATTTCAAATTTTCAAAATTCCTTTGTCACCTTCACTGTTAAAGAGAGATTCGAAAAATCACAATTCTTCCTCAAGAAATAGAGAGCTCATTTTCTGGTGGTGAGAATTCTTCCCCAGAGCTTGTCACTTTTATAACTTTTAAAAAATATATACATTTCAACATAATTACAACCATTTATTAATATTCAAAAATTGTCTCAAAAAGATATTTTTATTTTCAATTAAATATTTTATTAATTAGTTTAGTTTATTTATAATGTATATTTTAAGTTAATAAGTTTATATTTTGAGTTAATAAGTTTATATTTTGAGTTAATTATTTTATTTTGTTAAAATTAAGAAGCTCATTAATTAATTAATATTAATTCATATTATTTAATCTTTTGCTAGATTTGCTAATTAATTCAATTTGACTAAGTCTCAAGTACAAAATCTAACCACATTTTTATTTTTACCCTTAAACCAAATTTGAGCCCAACATTCAACAACCAATTCCATTTTTCAGCAGTCTAACAATCCCAATTAGTAGCCCAACCCGTTACTTCTCTTCAACATTCACTCCAACAACAACTCCAACGTTCACAATCAATACAACGACAACATCAAACGGCTATAATTCAAACGTTCACAAACAAAACAACGGTTGCAATCAAAATCAGCATATTCATCGAGAGGGATTCAATTTCAAATTCCCAAAATTCCCTTGTCATCTTCACTGTTAAAGAGAGATTCGAAAAACACAATTCTTCATCAAGAAATCGGGGGCTCATTTTCTGGTGGTGAGAATTCTTTACCAGAGCTTGTAACTTTTATAATTTTTAAAAAATATATACATTTCTATATAATTATTACCATTTATAAATAATCAAAAATAGTCTCAAATATATATATTTTTTTATTTTCAATTAAATATTTTGTTAATTAGTTTAGTTTATTAATAGTTTATATTTTGAGTTAATTATTTTATTTTGTTAAAATTAAGAAGCTCATTAATTAATAAATATTAATTCATCTTATTTATTCTTTAGCCAGATTCACTAATTAACTCATTTTACCAAGTCTCAAATACAAAATCTAACCACATTTTTACTCTATCCTTAAACCAATTTTGAGCCCAACAATCAACAAAGAATTCCTTTTCCAACAGCCCAACAATCTCAATTAGTAGCCCAACATGTTACTTCTCTTCAACATTCACTCCAGCAATAACTCCAACGTTCACAAACAATACAACGACAACATCAAACGACTGTGATTCCAAGGTTCACAAACAAGCAACAATCAAAATCAGTATATTCATTGAGAGGAATTCAAATTTCGAATTTCAAATTCTCAAAATTCCTTTGTTGTCTTCACTGTTAAAGAGAGATTCGAAAAACACAATTCTTCATCAAGAAATAGGGAGCACATTTTTTGGTGGTGAGAATTTTTCACCAGAGCTGGTCACTTTTATAACTTCGAAAAAATATATACATTTCTATGTATTTTTTACCATTTATAAATATTGAAAAATTGTCTCAAAAAGATTTTTTTATTTTCAATAAAATATTTTGTTAATTAGTAAAGTTTATTTATAGTTTATATTTTTGAGTTAATAAGTTTATATTTTGAGTAAATTATTTTATTTTGTTAAAATTAAGAACCTCGTTAATTAATTAATATTAATTCATCTTATTTAATATTTAGCCAGATTCACTAATTAACTCAAATTTACTAAGTGTCGAATACAAAATCCAACCACATTTTTACTCTATCCTTAACCCAATTTTGAGCCCTACATGCAACAACCAATTCCTTTTTCCACCAGCCCAACAATCTCAATTAGTAGCCAAACCCGTTACACCTATTCAACATTCACTCCAGCAACAACTCCAACGTTCACAAACAATACAACGACAACATCAAACGACTATAAATCCAACGTTCACAACCAATACAACGGCAACAATCAAAATTAGTATATTCACCGAGAGAAATTCGAATTTCGAATTTCAAATTCCCAAAATTTCCTTGTCGTCTTCACTGTTAATGAGGGATTCAAAAAACACAATTGTTCATCAAGAAATAGGTAGCTCATTTTCTAGTGGTTAGAATTTCTCACCAGAGTTTGTCACTTTTATAACTTTGAAAAAATATGTACATTTCTATATAATTACTACCATTTATAAATATTGAAAAATTGTCTCATAAAGATTTTCTTATTTTCAATAAAATATTAAGTTAATTAGTTTTGTTTATTTATAGTTTATATTTGGGTTAATAAGTTTATATATTGAGTTAATTATTTTATTTTGTTAAAATT
This sequence comes from Solanum bulbocastanum, assembly GCA_037074985.1. Lineage (NCBI taxonomy): Eukaryota > Viridiplantae > Streptophyta > Magnoliopsida > Solanales > Solanaceae > Solanum > Solanum bulbocastanum. Next base: position 16,082,712 of record CM073597.1, on the reverse strand, counting down.
AAGAAGCTCGTTAATTAATTAATATTAATTTATCTTCTTTAATTTGTAGCAAATTCACTAATTAACTCAATTTGACTAAGTCTCAAATACAAAATCTAACCACATTTTTACTCTATTCTTGACCCAATCTTGAGCCCAACATTCAACAACCAATTCCTTTTTCCAGCAGCCCAACAATCTCACTTAGCAGCCCAACCCGTTATTTCTCTTAAACATTCACTCCAGCAACAACTCCAACGGTCACAAACAATACAACGACAATATTAAATGGTTGTAATTCAAACGTTCATAAACAAGCAGCAATCAAAATTAGTATATTCATAGAGAGGAATTCGAATTTAGAATTTCAAATTCCCAAAATTCCCTTGTCGTATTCACTGTTAAAGAAAGATTCAAAAAACACAATTCTTCATCAAGAAATAGGGAGCTCATTTTCTGGTAGTGAGAATTCTTCACCGGAGCTTGTCACTTTTATAACTTTTTAAAAAATATATACATTTCTATATAATTACTACCATTTATAAATATTCAAAAATTGTCTCAAAAAGATTTTTTTTATTTTTAATTAAATAATTTTTTAATTAGTTTAGTTTATTTGTAGTTTATATTTTGAGTTAATAAGTCTATATTTTGAGTTAATTATTTTATTTTGTTAAAATTAAAAAGCTCTTTAATTAGCTAATATTAATTCATCTTATTTAATCTTTAGCCAGATTCACTAATTAACTCAATTTGACGAAGTCTCAAATACAAAATCTAACCACATTTTTACTCTATCCTTAACCTAATTTTGAGCCCAACTTTCAACAACCAATTCCTTTTTCCAGCAGCCCAACAATCATAATTAGTAGCCCAACCCGTTATTTCTCTTCAATATTCATTCCAGCAACGACTCCAACATTCACAAACAATATAATGACAACATGAAACGACTGTAATTCCAACGTTCACAAACAATACAACAGCAACAATCAAAATTAGTATATTCAGAGAGAGGAATTCGAATTTCGAATTTCGAATTTCTAATTCCCCAAATTCCCTTGTCATCTTCACAGTTAAAGTGAGATTCGAAAAACACAATTACTCATCAAGAACTAGGGTGCTCATTTTCTGGTTGTGAGAATTGTTCACCAGCGCTTGTCACTATTAGGACACATCAACTTAATTGTAATAAGGCAATCGGCAACAAGTTACCTACACATCAATCTCTTCTAGATACTAGTTAGAGTTCTATTATATCTCTACTTGCCCTTATGTTAGAATTCTATATATACCCATGTATATGTTATATAAAAGAAACAATTAATAATAAGAGACAGATCAGTTCATATAGTTTTATATGGTATTAGAAAGCCATGCCTGAATCTTCCCTTTCTATTTCTCTTCCTCTCTCAACCTCTATCGACACCATACTTTCCTATCCTCCTCCTTCTCTGAATCATGCACATCACTTTATATCCATTAAACTCACCTCTGCAAATTACTTATTTTCGAAAACACAACTCCTACCTTTTTTGTGTGGTCAAAATCTTCTTGGTTATATAGATGGAACTTTTTCGTGTCCCCCTTCTCATGTCGGCAAAGAAGAAACCACTGATTCTCAACCCAATCCTGCTCATACTCTATACATTCAACAAGATCAATTGATAATGAGCTTTCTTATTCTTCCTTGTCAAAAGAAACTCTATCGCTTGTTATTGGCCTATGCACCTCTCAACAGATTTAGGAGACCCTTACAATAGCTCTTTCCTCCCTTTCAAACACTCGCATCTTTAGTCTTCACACGACGCTACAAAATCTAAAACAATATGATCTTTCTGTTTCCCAATACCTCCAAAAGGCAAAATTACTTTCTGATGAACTTAATGCCTCAGGAAGGCCTCTTTGTCTCTCAGACCTAAATATTCATATTTTCAAAGGTCTTCGTCCAGAGTTCAAAGACCTCGTAGCCACATTATCTGCCAGAGCTGAACTTGTTACTTACTCTGAACTCCATGGTCTCTTACTTAATCATGAATTTCTTCATGGTCAGCCCCTATCCTCGTTAACCCTTTCAACAACCCAAATATCCAAACTACTGAACCCACCCTTCTACCAACTTGAGCCATAAATCCGATAACTATCACAACTCAAATTCTACTCGTGGTAGAGGAAGAAATTCTCGAGGGAGGAATGGAAAAGGAGGACGTAACTTCTTCTCTAGGTCCTACAATAATTCTGGCCAACAATGGAAAAATCAATTCGATTCAAAACCTCGATGTCAAATATGTAATGGCACTAACCATCTAGCTCCAACATGTTTTCACCGGTTCAACTACACAATCAATCCCATCTACTTATCTTGCTCATTAGTTGCCCATACTATTAACTCAAAATTGGTTCCCTGACACTGGCGCCACTCACCATGTGACTCTTGAGTTTTCTGACCTTCAACAATTCAATCAATATCATGAAGGAGATCAATTACATGTTGGCAATGGCATTGGACTGTCTATTCAAAACACTGGTAACTCTTATTTTCCCTCTCTTAACAAAACTTTCCAACTCAAGTGTATTCTTCATGTTCTTTCCATTACGAAACCTTTACTCTATGTTCAAAAGTTTTCTCATGATAATAATGTCTTCTTTGAGTTTCATGCTGACCGTTTCTTTGTTAAGGATCCAACAACCAAGAAGGTTCTAATTATCGGTCGAAGTGAAAATGGTCTCTACACTTTACCGCTCAAGCTTTCCTCATCCTTTCGTCCCTCTGCATATTTCTCTGCCAAGGCTTCTTCAAATTGTTGGCATCTCCGATTGGGTCACCCACACCAAAGAATTCTCCAGCAAGTCATAAAGAAGCATAATCTTCCTATTTCTAGTTTAGCATTGAATAAGCTTTGTAGTGCTTGTCAACTTGGCAAGTCTCACAAATTATCTCTTCCAATTAGTTCTAATAAAAGTTCTTTATTGTGCAACTTTTGTATGTTGATGTTTGGGGACCTTCCTCGTTTCTTTCTTCTGAAGGCCATCGTTATTTTCTAGTTATTGTTGATGATCATATGAATCTTGTTTGGGGTTTTCCACTATATCAAAAATCTGATGTTCTTCCTCTATTCCTTCAATTCAAAACTCTCATTGAAAATCAATTTAATACAAAAATTAAAGCCATTCAAACAGATGGAGGTAGTGAATTTCGGGCTCTCACGCCTACTCTCACAAAACATGGCATTCATCATCGTTTTTCTTGTCCTCATACACATGAGCAACAAGGAAAGGTTGAGTGTAAGCATCGTCACATTGTTGAAACAAGTCTCTCATTCATGGCTCACAGTTCTACTCCCTCGAAATATTGGCACTATTTATTTAAATGCCAATTACCTTATTAATCGTCTCCCTTCTCCAACAAATCAAGTTCTAACCCCATACGAGTTAGCATTCAAAAGAATTCCAGATTATCACTTTCTTAAAGCATTTGGTTGTTTGTGCTTCCCATTCCTTCGCCCGTATAATAAAAATAAATTTCAAGTTCATACTGTTCATTGTGCTTTTCTAGGATATAGTACAAAATACCATGGTTTTCATTCTTTGGATATTCAAACTGGGAAGATTTATTTCGCAAGGCATGTGAGGCTTGATGAAACACAATACCCATTTGTTTCTCAATCCATTTTGGGATCGCCTCCTCTCACCCGAAATCCCCTTCAAGTCAGTCCATTTGCATCTCTGCTTCTATTCATGCTAGTATTGGATCAAATCCCATACGTTCTTCCTCTCATACCTTGAAAACATTTGAGTCAATCACTCCATCAATGGCCATTACACCTGTTAGTGATCAAATTCATCAACCAAGTCCCGTAACTTAGCCATCAATTAGTGCTAATGTTATTGTACCACCTTCATCAATTGCTCCCTTTTCCAAATCCATCCTTTATCCAGTGGTCGTTGACTCGGACACTACCCAACATCCTTCCTCTATTCCATTGGGTGTGGATTTCACAGGTTTCTCACCTCCTCTAACTACTCGAGTATCCAAACCTGCTGCTGCCCATAAGTCTAGACAACCTAAGCCTTCCATACGATCTTATCATATGACTCTTCAGACAAAACATCCCTCCACTCATCTTGCCGCTCTTCCTTTATCTAAAAACAACCCAACTTCGGAACCCACTTGCTTCACTAAAGCCAACAAGTTTGGGGAGTGGCGAGAAGCAATGACTACGGAAATATCTGCACTCCTTAAAAATAACACATGGACAATCGTACCTCAAAATACATCCATAGGTTGCAAATGGGTGTTTCAAATAAAGAGAAATTCATGTGGTGCCATTAATAGATTTAAATAATATATACAATTCTATATAATTACTACCATTTATAAATATTCAAAAATTGTCTCAAAAAGATTTTTTTATTTTCAATTAACTATTTTGTTAATTAGTTTTGTTTATTTATAGTTTATACTTTGAGTTAATTATTTTATTTTGTTAAAATTAAGAATCTCGTTAATTAATTAATATTAATTCATATTATTTAATCTTTAGCAAGATTCACTAATTAACACAATTTGACTAAGTCTCAAATACAAAATCTAACCACATTTTTACTCTAATCTTAACCCAATTTTGAGGCCAACACTCAACAACCAGTTCCTTTTTTTAGCAGCCCAACCTGTTACTTCTCTTCAACATTCACTCCAGCAACAATTATAATGTTCACAAGCAATACAACGACAACATCAAACGGTTGTAATTCCAATGTTCACAAACAAGCAACAATCAAAATCAGTATATTCATCGAGAGGAATTTGAATTTCAAATTTCAAATTCCCTTTTCGTCTTCACTGTTAAAGAGAGATTCAAAAAACACAATTATTCATCAAGAAATAAGGAGCTCATATTCTGGTGGTGAGAATTCTTCAACAGAGCTTGTCACTTTTATAACTTTTAAAAAATATATTCATTTCTATATAATTACTACCATTTATAAATATTCAAAAATTGTCTCAAAAAGATTTTTTATTTTCAATTAAATATTTTGTTAATTAGTGTAGTTTAGTTTATTTATAGTTTATATTTTGAATTAATAAATTTATATTTTGAATTAATTATTTTATTTTATGAAAATTAAGAAGCTCGTTAATTAATTAATATTAATTCATCTTATTTAATCTTTAGCCAGACTCACTAATTAACTCAATTTGACTAAATCTCAAATACAAAATCTAACCACATTTTTACTCTATCCTTAACCCAATTTTGAGCCCAACATTCAACAACCAATTTCTTTTTCCACCAACCCAACAATCTCAATTAGTAGCCCAACCCGTTACTTCTCTTCAACATTCACTCCTGCAACAACTCCAACGTTCACAAACAATACAATGGCAGCATCAAATGACTATAATTTCAACTTTCACAAAAAATACAACGACAACAATCAAAATCAGTTTATTCATCAAGAGGAATTTGAATTTCGAATTTCAAATTCCCAAAATTACCTTATCGTCTTCACTATTAAAATAAGATTCGAAAAACAAAATTCTTCATTAAGAAATAGGGTGCTCATTTTCTGGTGGTGAGAATTCTTCACCAGAGTTTTTCACTTTTATCACTTTTAAAAAATATATACATTTCTATATAATTATTTCCATTTATAAATATTCAAAAATTGTCTCAAAAAGATTTTTTTATTTTCAATTAACTATTTTGTTAATTAGTTTAGTTTATTTAGAGTTTATATTTTGAGTTAATTATTTTAATTTGTTAAAATTAAGAAGCTCGTTAATTAATTAATGTTAATTCATCTAATTTAATCTTTAGCCAAATTCACTAATTAACTCAATTTGACTAAGTCTCAAATACAAAATCTAACCACATTTTTACTCTATCCTTAACCCAATTTTGAATCCAACATTCAACTACCAATTCCTTTTTCAAGCAGCCCAACAATCTCAATTAATAGTCTAACCCATTACTTCTCTTCAACATTCACTCCTCCAACAAATCCAAATTTCATAAACAATACAACGACAACATCAAACGGCTGTAATTTCAACGTTCACAAACAATACAACGGCAACAATCAAAATCAGTATATTCATAGAGAGGAATTCGAATTTCGAATTTCAAATTCCCAAACTTCCCTTCTTGTCTTTGTTTACATCCCTACTCTATTTAAATAGGACGAAACGTCGCAGTAACTCAAAAAAATAATCAATTAATTCAATTTTAAAAGAATTTTAAGCAAATAAGAATTTTAAAGGAGTTGCCACCTAATTTAAGGAAAAATTAGGAAACCGATTAAATAATCTACGAAACCAATAGATTCTAGATAAGGGGTTCGAGTTATTCCGAAGGGAAGGTGTTAGGCATCCTTCGAAATCCACAACTATGGGTCTCGACTGAATTCATTTTTTTTTTTCAAATTGAGGAGGAGATAAAGTCGTATACGAGTTTAACAAACATGCAATATACACAAGTATGAAAGTAAATAAGTAATATGATAAAAGACTTAATATTCTCCTATCGTCAACAATATATATAATAATGAATATAGTATTCGAACTTTATTTGAATGACTTTGATGAGAAGAGGCATCGGGGTACCTGTAAAAACACTTCGTAAAAGTGTTAGTACTAAATATATATGGATAAAATAAATGAATAAAATAATAATTTAAAAATAAAAACTCGTCTTATTAACTAACATAGGAGGAATTGGAAATCGACTGTAATTTCTTCATCGGCCAATTTTAACATATAAAATATATAAACTTAACCTAAATTTCGGTCTTTAATAATGGAAAGGCCTCCAAAACCGACAGAGAGATTTTCTCATTGGGTTGGGGTTTTGGTTTTTGTTGGTCAGAGTTTTGTATCACAACAATATGGTTCTGGTTGTAACTAAGGAGACGAAAGGGTTTTGGGTTGTTTTTCTCCGATTTGCTATTGTATGGGTCTGATTTGCTGGTAAAGAAAAATAGAGGAGGTTGTTGGGTCTGGTTGCTGAGAGGGAAACGATTTTAGAGCTTGGTGGTGGCTGGTTTGCTCCTGTGGAATTTTCTAATGGATTTGGGTCTGGTTTAAGAAGAAAAAGGAAGGAGCTGCTGGTTGCTGTGGTCAGCTTTGGGCGGTGGAGTAAAATTGGAAATAGGAGGAAGAAAAGTCATAAACCTAAAAATATTCTCCACTCCCTTTGATTTTTTGACCTAATAAAGCTTAAATAGGGAATTGTTATACAATGGGCTCAAGTCATGGGCTCGAGATTGTGGCCCAAAATCGTTGTTTAATCTGTGTATGTAAATCTTATTCATATTTAAATAAATTTCTAGATTGTGCAAAATATCAAAATGAATATTAAAAAATGTAACGACTAAAATAAATATTAAAAATATGGTAATCAGCGTAACCAATAACATGTAAAAAAAATATAATTTAACAAAAAATAATTATTTAATCAAAATGAACAAATATTTGAACGTATTCAACTGACTATGATAAAAATAATGTATCTAAAATTAACTGATAAAAAAAAATCCCAAAAATTTCAAAAATAAGCATAATATTGATAAACATATTTAAAATTATGTTAAAAATGAATTTTAGACTATTGAATTAATAAAATTTAAAAGTTACTAAATTTTGAAAATGTTAGGCCAAAATTGGGTATCAATAGCTGTCTCTTTCGTTGGATATGATTGATGAAAGAAATCATGGATAACGAAAATTGACAAACCCAATTTTGGCCGAACACATGACCTTCTTATCAAAGTGTGATTGGAATGTGGTGGAAGTCGATCCCGGACTTGCCTCCAAAAGGTTTCATAATGTGTTGCGTCCTTGTTGAAGTAGTTCACACCTGTGGCTCAACTGAGAATACATCCTCTTGGACATTCTCGAAAAAAACAAAGATGAAACTCATTATTAGAGACAAAATTAAAGAAAAAGGTAGCATCCCTTACGATATAACGAATGAAGATGATCCATCGGTAAGATATAAATACATGTCCATTGGTAGGACGAATAAAAATGATCCATCGATAGGATCTGAATGTATGTCCACTGGTAGGACTAATAAAGATGATTCATCGGTGGGATATAAATGCATGTCCATCGATAGAACGAAGGAATATGATCCATCGAAAAGATTTAAATGTATGTCCATCAATAAGACCAATAAAAATGATCCATCTGATGGATTTGAATGTGTGTCCATCAGTAGGACGAATAAAAATAATCCATCGGTATGCTAAGAATGTATGTCCATCGGTAGGACGAATGAAAATGATGATCCATCGGTAGGATTTTGAATCTATGTCTATCGGTAGGACGAATAAAAATTCTTTCTACGCAAGTCTCTTCCGACTTGAACGTTGAATAGATAGGGTACACATCCTTCACCTCCGAATAGATGTGACTTAATGCAAATAATCTTTCAACGCAAGTTTCCTTCGACTTGAATGTTGAATAGATAAGGTGCACTTCCTTCAACTCTAAATAGATGTGACTTAATGCAAATGATCTTTCAAAGCAAGTTTCTTCGACTTGAACGTTGAATAGATAGGGTGCACATCCTTCACCTGCAAATAGATGTGACTTAAATGCAATAGCCTTTTTGGCAAATGAAAATGCAATGACCCTCTTAGTAAATGAAAAATGCAATGGTCCTTTCGGCAAATGAAAAATGCAATGGCCTTCTCGGCAAATGAAAAATGCAATGGCCCTCTTGGCAAATGAAAAATACAATGGCCCTCTCGGCAAATTAAAAAATGCAATGACCCTCTCGGCAAACGAAAAATGCAATGGCCCTCTCGGCAAATGAAAAATGCAATGGCCCTCTCGACAAATTAAAAATGCAATGGCCCTCTCGGCAACTAAAAATGCTATGAAAAATGCAAATGATGGATGACCCAATGATTTTCCACTGTAACAAGATGGATGACTCGATGATTGTCCAACTGTAACGAGGTGGATGACTCGTGTGTCTTGAAAATGTCATCATCTTAATGTTTTAATTTGTCCCTATATTCGAAAAGAAACTGTTAGTAGACACAATCTTGCTTTAGCTGGCAACATGATCAAGCAACTTTAAGGCAGGATTCACAAGAGAATATGTACAAAGTGCCTGATCACTTTGACACAAGTGAGCAATCATCATTTTGCTCTTGAACACTTTGTATTCATTGTAACTCATGCTTTATTGGGGATTTGTATGAGGAGTTGCTGGCTCGCCATGACAATGTTGGAGAATTGCAAGTTGACTTTGAACTTCAAGCGATGATGGATCGTTTGAAATTGATTATCATGCTTCTGACAGTACTTGTTGGAATTTTTGAGGTCTTCCTCAAAAATTCTGTCCTAGTTAGAACTTTTGGCAAGTCTCAAAATGATCTCCATTCTTGACTTGCTTGAAATAGCACCTTTAATGTGAATTTTTGAGATATTTTCAAAAATTATGTCCTAGTTTTTATTATAAGGAGAAAAGAAAATCACACTATGTATATGATCTAGCCGTCGTGGCGCCTACATACCCTGTTGAGCCAGCAATCAGGTCAAATATAGTTCCAATCCTGTAGATAATGAATACTGCATAGAATCTCAGACAAGATCATCAGTAGAAAATGCACAATATGAACATGATGAAATGGGAAAATAATATTCTCCGCAATATTCAAAGCCTAAAGACGAGATATATCACATTTTTGGGATGGACAACCCAATGAAGTAAAATAGGCGTCTCACACTGACATGATTAACCTAATGATACTTTTTACAATGAACAATCCTAAAATGAAAGGCAAATTTTATTTATTATTTTTTTTAATAGAAAGAATTTAAAAAAAATGTTTTGAAAAATATTAAAGAGTGGGTTTTTTTTTGAAATATAAATAATATAAAGAGATAGTCAAATCTTTACTACAATTGGTACCAGGAGTTAGGATCGCATGTGAATCTCTCTTCTTCTTTTTTTTTTTTAACTAAGATTGAATTCAAGGTAACTCCTACAGCTTCAAGTGGTATCTCAAACATACTTAAGTATCAACAAGATTTGTTCATCTTTCTTCAAACAAAGATTTGAATTGTACCAATCCCCATGTTTCAAGTGCCCTCACAAAAGAAAAGCCCTATTTCATACATATTTGAAGCATATTATTTTAGGACTTTTTTTTTTGAAGTGCACTCATAATCACAAGAATATTCAATGCATGCAACTGTGATACCATATGCTTGGTCCTTATGTAAATCTCCACTAATGTGAGAACATTTGGAATGAGATCACGTAGGGCTTGTTATTGGCTTGTAATATAGGCTTAGGGACGGGTATGATATTTATTTGGAATAAGAGTGACTTAATTCCTCCTTGAGTGTTACACTGAATTTGTGCTTTTGACGGTTGATACGTCTTTGACGTATGATCCTCTTCATTGTCTCCCATTTTCAACTTCTTTTGAATTCTTATTTGTTGGATGTTTTCCGTTTTCACCCCTTTGTTTCAACTTCTTTTGAGTCCTTATATCTTGGTGCTTTTCTTTTATTTCACCCTCATATTTTGAATTTTTCTCCTCTTTTGTTGGAGTAATTTTCTTCCCATCTTTAATTGACCTTGTAGGGGTGTTTTGTGTTTATTTCTTTCAATCTGTTTTTTTTTTTGTAGAAGTCGTTTTTTGCTTCCTTGAATTTGGGAGACTTTGTATCTTTTGCCTTTTACAACTTCCAACTTGGATCGTCTCTTATAATTTGCACATCTTTAGTGCACTCAAGAAGGTTGGGACAAGAGAGGAATGTGCGTGTAAGCACTGAGAAGGAGAATGACTAAGATGTGGTTATCCAAAAAAAAAAAGCTTCAGGCTCAAAGTGGGAAAAATAGGGATTAATGTCATTTGGTAGGCTTTGAAAATCTCAATCGGGTCAAAGAAGGCCTACAATTCTTTTCCATACCAAACATTACTCAGGATTTCACCTCGAAAAACATTCAGGCCAAGTTCTAGATAACAGTGCAATGCAATTGAATTTTGATCTAAAAGCTCTCCACACCATACACATGAGAAACCATGAGGTTGGTTTTATTCTTATCTTGAATGTCTGAAAGAGAATTTTCAAACATCACAAAAGTACAAATGAGAGGTACCAAAAGAATCTATGGTTTACCAAAAAATCAGTACTCTTCATCATATCGAACATTTTTACATGCTTCTAACTGCATTGGTCTCATTTGAGCTGAAGACATGACTCTTTTAATATGTACAAAACTTTTTTTTTTTTTTGAAAAATGAATACTGAACCTAAAAAGGTTGCCTACGTATCTCATTGATATGAGAATCAGGTGTGCGTAATTCATGTAGATATGTTTTTGAAAATATGCACAAACTATTTTTTTTAATTTAAAAAAAAAAACGAATACCAAACCCAAGAAGGGTTGCCTACGTATCTCACTGAAATCAGAATCAGGTTCGCGTAATTCGTGTAGATATGTTTTTGCAAATATGCACAAACTATTTTTTTATTTTATTTTTAAAAAAATGAATACCGAACCCAAGAAGGGTTGCCTATGTATTTCACCAAAATGAGAATCAGGTTCGCGTAGTTCGTTCAAATATGGCGTAAAATTATTTCAAAATTTAGACAAACCTGGAGCAATTTATTGTACTCTCTTAACTATCGATCTTTGTACTGTGTGTCTGTTGAATGTGGTCTATCATTATTTTTTTTACAGTAACCACTTATTGTTATATTCTTTTTTTTTAATGTCTCTTGGAATTGTGTCTTCTCCCAATTATTCACGAGAACCAGCATTGTTATGACCATCCTCGACTGTCATCGGGGATGGTTTTCCTGCAAAAATATTAGAAATGTGTGAAAGCAAGGCCAACATACAAAAATAAATAAAAAATAAAATAGTGCAACCTCATAATCAAAGACTCCCCTGATTTATCTTTTTGACTTGAGATTAATGTTATGTAAAATACAAAACTTGAATTTCGCGAGTCCTCTTGTCTCTTGCAACTTTGGACGAACAATTACTTTCAGATTCACATAAATCAAACTCTCGCTTAAAAAAAAATAAAAACTCAAAAGATAAAGTGTTAGTTCTGTTCATAATGGATAGTGTAAAATATCACACGAATAATTAAGTAAACACAAAAGAACTGCTTTGATTGAAGACAGACTCAATTATATCACATAGCATACACAATTATTACATGTCCTATACAAATATGTGACCCTTTTGTGCCAAGGGTAGGTCTATCGATCTGAAGGATGTATAACATCATTTGAAACATTCCATTTCTCCAAAACCTAAATTTATACAAGTTTTACCGATAAAATGAATGGGGATACATAACAGCAGAAAAAGGATACAAATAATCAATCCCACGCAGGAGTATAATCCTAAACTATGCTTCCATGGATGATCCTTCTTTTTGATTTCTTGTCATTTCCGAATGTTCACGCTTTGAATGAAATGTTAACTTGATCTTTCTTCGACTCGAACAAACTATTAGACTCTCAACCCCAAGAGACAATATTTTGCCAAATGACGTATACATCCTTCAAATCTAAACACATAAGCATGATTGTCTTTTATTAACCAATGGGCCAAATAGACACAAGGTGGGCTTCTAATGGACCTAACACGCCTTGGATGTTGGATCGACTTAGTTCAAAATGCGCTAAATTCGGGATTTGGTTTCACTCTACACTAGTTGACCAAGAGTGAGATTTATTTGAAGTGAATCGGTGACCCAAGTGGACAACTTGGGCAGGGGAAGTTAGCGATCGTTGACCATCCAGTGGTCAACTACATTCGCTAGGGTACCCCGTTAAACAATTTGGATAATGAACGACTGCGGCCCGCATAATCATCCTTTAAGTAAGAAATAAAAAGGCCAAATGGCGGAATATGTCATGATGCAATGCTAATATATATACAATTAAACAAATAATGAATAAATTGCAAACGCAATATACAAACATTCAAAAAAATATACAAGATATAATGAATAACACAATAAAAGAATAACTCCTCAATTTGGAAAAAAAATTAAATCATGATGATTACAACTTGTATAATCCCCAGCGGAGTCGTCATTCTGTTTACATCCCTACTTTATTCAAATAGGGCGAAATGTCGCAGTAACTCGAAAAATAATCAATTAATTCAATTTTAAAAGAATTTTAAGCAAATAAGAATTTCAAAGGAGTCGCCACCTAATTTTAGGAAAAAATAGAAAACCGATTAAATAATCTACGAAACCATTAGATTCTAGATAAGGGGTTCAAGTTATTCCGAAGGGAAGGTGTTAGGCATCCTTCAAAATCCACAACTGTGGGTCTCGACTGAATTCATTTTTTTTTCAAATTGAGGAGGAGATAAAGTAGTATACGAGTGTAACAAACATGCAATATACACAAGTGTGAAAGTAAACAAGTAATATGATAAACGACTTAATATTTGCCTATCGTCAACAATATATATAATAATGAATATAATATTCGAACTTTATTCGAATGACTTCGATGAGAAGAGATATCGGGGTACCTGTAAAAACACTTAGTAAAAGTGTTAGTACTAAATATATATGGATAAAATAAATGAATAAAATAATAACTTAAAAATAAAAACCCCGTCTTATTAACTAACATAGGAGGCCTTGGAAATCGATGGTAATTTCTTCATCGGCCAATTTTAACATATAAAATATATAAACTTAAACTAAATTTCCGTCTTTAATAATGGAAAGGCATCCAAAACCGACGGAGAGATTTTCTCATTGGCCAATTTTAACATATAAAATATAAAAACTTAAACTAAATTTCCGTCTTTAATAATGGAAAGGCCTCCAAAACCGACGAAGAGATTTTCTGATTGGTCAATATTAACTTATAACAATAATGCTAACTACTAAAAGGTAGAATTGTGAAACAATGAAGACAAAACCACATGAACAGTGGAATAAAAACAATTAACCCAATAGTACAATCAATAAAGTTTTAGCAAAAGATAGATACGTAAAGTAAAAAGAAATTAGAAACCATCAACAAAAATTATGTATAAGAATGACAATAATTTAAAACAATATTAAGACAGTAGCAACCAGAACGTGTTACTCATTAATGGAACATTGTAACTTGTACACCATATATTGAACAAAAATAAAATTAAAATCACCTAGCTAACTGTAGAAAGCAAAGAATTAAAAATAATAAAAACAAACACCAAACATTACTATACACTACCTTATTTGATAGTCAAAAACGTTAATAACATAATAAATAAAATTAAGACTTAGACAAAAACAAATAAAACCCAACTCAAAGCAAAATAGCCAAACAAAACTAAAAATGCAAATCTGAAAATTTGGAAACTAACAAAAGTTCAACTTAAACAAAACAAGCAAAGAGACAATGGCATCAAAAATAAAAGGCCAAACCCATCGGTGGCCCCCTAAACTTGGCACAATTTTTCACTTAGACACCTCAACTGAAGCATTTTCATTTTAAACACCTAACATAGGGTCCCCATGTAAACTTAAACACTTTTTGCACAAACTTCTGTTGACCATAAGCGCGTGCAAGACAAACCGGTCTACGTAGAGTAACTGACCAATTATATGATGCCAACTTTTAAACCTCTTTACACGTAGTTCTCTTCCAAACTAAAGGAAAAATGGAACCATTTTGTTGATTTCAAACAAAGAAAAGGGTCTAAACTCTCTCTCTTCTCCGATGAAAACCCTAGGTAAATCTCCCTCTCTTCACATGTATTTCTTTGTTTTTCCTTTAATTCGTTGTTAGTAATAACCAGTGTTGTATTTTATGTCGCCATTTTTCTGGTTTAAGGTTGTATTGACGAGGTATCGGCTGTGCGACATTGGAGAAATTGAAGAAATTGAAGGTAATGGTGTATTTTCTTTTCTACTTTGTTTTCTTCAAGAAGGTGTATATTGTTGTTGATTCCGCTTTCTTTATTTTCATTTTTAATATAGGTTTTGGCTGGTAAAGTAAGGGGCTTTTTGGGTATTTCCTTTTGTTGGGGGTATTCTTTTCGAGATATAGACAGCTATATTTTAATTTGTTTTCATCATAGGGGGTGTGTTTTTGGAAACCCTAACCCTACTTCCAACGAGAAGTAGATGTATTTGGTGTTGGCATAGATAAAGATCATTTTAGTCTTGTCGAGTTTCTTTCCTACACTAAAGACTTTGGGTATACAAATGTGAAGGGATTTTACTGTGAAGATAACAATGAATTAGTTCAAGTTACTTCTGATACTTAATTGTTAGAATTTGTGAAAGACTTGGTAGATGGTGATGAGCTTCATGTGTATGTGGTCCATGAAATTGATGAGTTGGAAGAATTGCCTGCTCCAACTGGTCTTTTACCATGGTCTAGTCCTGTTGATGAATCTGTGGGTATAAATACTGAGGGAACTGTGGAGAATGATTCAGATTTGAATGGAGTTGATACATAACTGCCTGGAGGTGATACAAATTAGAATGAAGCTGAATCATATATGCCTAGTAGTGACACAGATGTAGATGCTATTCCAAATGAAGATGATTCAGATGTTGATAAAGAATTGAGATCCCTTAAGGCTGAAAGGAGAAACAAAAGAAATCCTAATATTAAGAAGAAGAAAACAATAACTGAAGAAGTACCAATAGGTGAAGCTGGTGTGGATAGAGGTTTTGAAGATATTTGAATAAATAAAAAGGATAGATATGTTGGCAGATTGGGAGGAGATGAGAAGTATATTGATAGCTCAGAATGTGATAGTGATGATAGCATTGATATGCTAGATGCAGAAGCTATTGGAGGTATTGATCTACCAGGCAGAAGAAAGACCAAAAAGGTCAGATATGATGATGAATGTACTATTGCTATTTTTGAACTTGGAATGATTTTTGAGAATGCTAAGGAATTTAGAAAGACTTTGGCAAAATATGTTGTTGAAAAACATTATCAGATTAAGTTAAGGCCTAATGAAGCTCATAGAGTGAGAGCTAAATGTAAATTCAAAGAAAAATGCAAATGGTTGTGCTATGGTGCAATTGATAGGGATTCTGGTAACTTTATGATTAAGAATTACTATCCTATACACAAGTGTTTACCATCAAATAAGAACAAAATGTGTACAACTAAGTTCCTAGCAAGTAGATTCAAGGATGAAATAACTAAACAACCATCTTTGAGGATTTGGGAAATACAAGAATTGTGCAGGGAGGAGTTAGGACTACATGTGGGTAGAAAAATTTGTTACAAGGCAAAGATGATGATTCTTAGAGAAAACATGGGTGACAAAAATATGGAATTTGCAAAGTTATGTGATTATACTGAAGTCATAAAACAAACCAATCCTGGTGTTCTGTTTGGGTAAGGATGGATAGAGAAATTGTACCAGGAAAGAATTTGTTTATGTACTTTTATGTATGCTTGGATGCATTGACGAAAGGGTGGAAGGAAGGATGTAGAAGAATAATAGGATTTGATGGATGTTTCTTAAAGGGTGCTTGTAAAGGTGAACTTCTTGTAGCAGTTGAAAGAAATGGAAACAATCAGATGTTTCCTATAGCCTGGGCAGTTGTGGATAAGGAGACTAAACATAGCTGGAGTTTCTTTATCAACTACTTAAAAGAGGACTTGCAGTTGGGTACTAGACAGGGTCTTACTGTAATGTCAGATATGCAGAAGGTAATTGTCTATTACTTTTATAGTTGTAGATATGTAGAAATGCATTTTATTTCTTGAATTGTATTTTATTGTAGGGTCTTCAAGAAGTTGTTAGTGAACTGCTACCAAATGCTGAAGTTAGAGTGTGTGCTAGACACATTTGGTCTAATTGGAGTAAAAGATGGAAGGGAGAGGAAAGGAGAAAACAATTCTGGAGATGTTCCAAGGCAACTTTTGAAGTGAAGTACAATGAGGAGATTTACAAAATGAGCAGACTTGGTAAGGAAATTAATGATGATTTATTGCATTATCCACAAGTGTGATGGGTTAAAGCATTATTTCAAGAGCATTCCAAATGTGATGCAGTTGAAAATAACATGTGTGAAACCTTTAACTCATGGATCTTATCATGTAGACACAAATCTATAATAACCATGTTGGAGGAAATTAGGAGAAAATTAATGACTAGAACTGTGGATATGGTTAAGTTTGCTGACACCTGGATATGTGATAGTGCACATATGGCTAGACTTATGTTGGAGGAGAATAAGGAAAAGGCTAGGGCAAGCAAGGTGCTTTGGAATGCTAATGTTGGGTTTGAGATTGGAGAAGGGAAGTATAGGCATACAGTCAACTTGACTAATAGAGATTGTAGCTGTAGAACTTGGCAATTGAGAGGCATTCCATGCCAACATGCTATTTCTGCTTTGTACCATATAGAACAGGAACCTGAACCACTTGTGGAGCATTGGTATAGGAAGGATAACTTCTTAAGGGCTTATAGTCATTTCATTCAACCAATTCCAAATATGAAGATGTGGCCTGAAACTAACAATTCATGGATTGAGCCTCCTAAACCTAAGCAAATACCTGGTAGACCTCCAAGAAATAGAAGAAAGAGTAGAGATGAACCAAGAAAGAAGTATGGAAAGATGTCCAAACAAGGGCTGAAAATTACTTGTTCCAGGTGTAAACAACAAGGCCACAACAAGAAATATTGCAAGGTAAAATAATTTATTATTTGTTTGTGCCTTTTTTAAATTGTTGTTGAATGTAATGAACAAACTTTATGTTTGATATTTACATTGGTGTCCATACTTCACAACCAACTAGCCATAGTTCACGATCACAATTTACTACTGGTCAAAGTTCATAAGGAAGTTGCCATCCTGAACCAACAAGCTCCTACCAACCTGGACCAACAAGATTCAAGCAACTTGCATCGGTGACATCAAACAGTCATGCTTCTTCAACAACACTTTGTGGTGATACCAGTAGAGTTAAGAGGGTAAGGGAAACTGCTTCTTCAACAACGGTTTGTGGTGATACCAGTAGAGTTAAGAGGGCAAGGGAAACTGCAAAAACAAGCCAAACACCACCATTTGTGGATACAAGTATTCCTGTTACAAGAGGTATAACCAGTCAACTACCTCCAAGGACAAGACAAACTGCTGGATAAAAAAAAAAAAAGAGTTGCAACTGGAGAAGATTCTGCGAGACGGGGACCAAAGAGGCCAATTAATAGTGGATCAAGTAATATTGGATTTGGCATCTACGCAAGTGCAAGTGGAACTCAAATACTAAACATAAGTTTTTCACAAACTGTCTCTTAAATGAATGCAAGTTTATACCTATATTAATTTTAGTTTTTTCTTTAAAAAACAGCCTGGGACTTCAAGTCAAAGGATTCTACCAACAGGTTCAAGTTATAAGGATGCAAGTTTAACGGGTATAGACCTTGGCTTTAAGCCTAGAGGCTTGAGATGGAAAAACAAGGATGCTGTCACCACTTCCCAATTGCAGCAACTGGCAAACAAAAAGAAGTAACACCAACTTAGAATAGGTTGATTTTGGGCCTTATTTTGGTTATGCTAGCTTTATTTTGGGGCCTTATTTTGGTATATTTTTTTGAAGGTTGTAGCCTTGAATGGTATGTAGCATAATGCTAACTTTGAGTTCATTATGGAGCATACAATATAACTGTCTACGTTTTGTGTAATTTGGGTGTTACAAGGATAGTTTCATCTTTTGGCTACCCCAAGGGAGCCCCCAAGTTTCATGACTTGTGGTAGTATTGAGTTGGAATCTTTCCTGCCTTGTAATCCCCGTGTAATATTACTCCTGCATTGAGATAGGGATGCCTTATAATGAATTTTGAAATGAATTTTTGCCGTATATGAACTCATTGAATTTTAGAAACTAGATTAACCTTCGAACCTGTTTGGACTTCGGAACCATAGAAATTTTGACACTCGCTGCTCGTTATGAGGTTCACTTAAAATATAATTAGGTTATTTCTGGTCACATTACACTAAGATTAATCAAACCTAATTATGGTTTTCATAAACGGTTAATGCTTATGCTCAATTGCAAATATATTTCCAAGAAAGACCAACCAAAGCTAAAAGAAAAATTAAAGAGAGCGGCAGTAAGTTGTAAGATGATTAATGACATGAGGAAAAGCATGTTTGTTTTTTTTCCGTGGCTGCTTACATTACTACATATTTTTCAGGAAGGTGATCCAACATCAAAATTCTACTAGATCTAACACTAAATAAAACATCAAAATACTACTAAACCGAACACCTCAAGAACACTAACAATTAGGCTTCAATTTCCATATTCCAAACATCAGCAACCAGTAGCAATGACACCAATAATAAATATATTTCTTGCTCACTTTAATTTTTCATTAAAAGCATTGACTTTCTTCAACAATCCCCACATTACCCTATTTGCTTGTGGAGGGTATCGATCTTCATACCAAAGAAAATAGTCACAGCCACCCTTTTTCTATAAAACCAATCAAAAATAATTAGATGCCAACAATTAATCATCTAATTGACTTAAAAAAAAACAAGGGAAACAAAGAATTTTACCTTTGAAATTGCACAAGTAAAAAATCTACGCCCTGGATTTAATTGGGTCCATGAAGTCTTTAATAGTGCTTCATTACCACACCTACAATATCGACCTTCATCCACAGATGCCATGGAAGAATTGGAGAAGCTTGACATTAAAGTATTAAAGGCCAAGAACTAAAGAAAGGCTGAAGAAGAGAAAAATTGGAAAAGAAGGGAGAAATTGGAAAGGAAGAGAGAAAATTGGGGTTTTAATTAGGGTACAATTGGAGAAAAAAATAATATAATGGATGATGTGGAGTAATATTACCATTTGGGACTCCACATCAGACCAAATTTTGATGTTTACACGCCTTGAATAAGTGAAAATCACGCGACACTCCAACTGTGCAAAAAGTGTTAAACTGACACACGGGGACCCTACGTTAGGTACTTAAAATGAAAATGCTTCAGTTGAGGTGTCTAAGTGAAAAAGTATGCCAAGTTTAAGGGGCCACCGATGGGTTCCCTCAAAATAAAATATTAACAATAACACACCACCACAATTATATATGAAGGAACAAAGTAAATCGATAAGCAAAAATAAAATAAAAGAATAAATAAACAAAGAGGAGAAAGATTTGTATTACTATTTGGAGTTCGCCAGATTTAACGTTACAACAGTTAGTTGTTTACCGGAGTTGGAGTCTGGAGCTTCGAGTTTTGTTTATCGTCATTTCGGCGTGGTCACGGGTTGCTGGAGCTTAGAGCTCACACAGGAAATGGCTGAGCTTTGAGCTCACCGTTAATGGCTGCTTCGTCGAAGTTCATGGCTTTGGGTCGGGGTTTTGGTTTTTGCTGGTCGGAGTTTGGTATCACAACAATATGGGTCTGGTTGTAACTAAGGAGACGAAGGGGTTTTGGGTTGTTTTTCTCCGGTTTGCTGCTGTTTGTGTCTGATTTGCTGGTAAAGAAAAACAGAGGAGGTTGTTAGGTCTGGTTGCTGAGAGGGAAACGATTTTGGAGCTTGGTGGTGGCTAGTTTGCTCTTGTGGAGTTTTTTGATGGATTTGGGTCTGGTTTAAGAAGAAAAGGGAAGGAACTGCTGGTTGTTGTGGTCAGCTTTGGGCGGCGGAGTAAAATTGGAAATAGGAGGAAGAAAAGTCATAAACCTAAAAATATTCTCCACTCCTTTTGATTTTTGGATTTAATTACTTGAGTGGATCCCTTTTAAAAAGTAATTACTTATTTTAAATATACTCTTTAATTATTACTATTTATAACAACTTCTTTAATTTCTCTCTTTTCTCTGTCTCGCTCTTTCTCCCTTCCTTTCTTTCTTTCTTTTCTTTGTCTTGCTCTTTCTCCCTTCCTTTCTTTCTTTCTTTCTTTTTTTTTCTTTATGTTGTTCCTTCTCCCTTCGTTTCTTTTTTGTTGCTCTTTCTCCCTCTCTTACTATTGCTCTTTTTCCTTTTCTTTCGTAGAGTAGTCAATGATTCTAGAATGAATAAAACTTGTATCAATAATTAATTAGACAAGTAATTTAATCTAACAAACAAAGAGACAAAAGAAACTGCAAAATGAATTAAACTTGAATCAAAAATGTATTACAAACATATTAAAGTTGAATTATTAGAAGAGAATCAAACAATAATGCAAAATGTAGCAAACAAAATAACATTCTTTGATCTGCATGTCAACTGAAAAAAACTTGTATCAATAATAAATTAAACAAGTAATTCAATCGTAACAAATCAACCAATTAATTGCAAAATGAATTAAACTTGTATTTAAAAGTGTATTACACAAATATTAAAGTTGTGTTAGAAGAGAGAATTAAGCATGAATAAAAACACGTAACTAATGAAAAATCAGACAATGATCTATAGAGTAAATTAAACTTATATCAATAATGAATTAAACAAATATCCAATAGTAACAAATAAATAAAAAAAACTGCAAAATGAATTAAATTTGCATTAAAATTGTATTACATAGTATTAAAGTTGAATAAGAAGAGAGAATTACGAATGAATGAAAAATGTAACTAACGAAAGACAAGACAATGATATATAGAGTGAATTAAACTTGTATCAATAATGAATTAAAGAAGTATCAAATAGTAACAAATAAATCAAAAAACCGCGAAATGAATTAAATTTGCATTAAAATTGTATTACATAGTATTAAAATTGAATTAAAAGAGAGAATTAAGAATGAATGAAAAACGTAACTAACGAAAGACATGACAATGATCTATAAATTGAATTAAACCTATAAGTTATATCAATAATGAATTAAATAAGTATCCAATAGTAACAAATAAATCAAAAAACTTCAAAATGAATTAAATTAAAATTAAAATTGTATTACACAGTATTAAAGTTGAATTAGAATAGAGAATTAAGAATGAATTGAAAACGTAACTAACGAAAGATAAGACAATGATCTATAAACTGAATTAAACATATATCATTATTCATGAATAAAGCATGTATTATATGTGTCTTATAAATTATTTTGATTTATAAAAGAAGATGATATATTTGAAATATGTATTATATTGTTCATGATTTTAATTCAATTTTAATACAATTATGAAATAGATCTAATTCAATTTTAATACAACTGCAATACAATTCCAAACTCTTCGTCTTCTTTAAGTTTTAATTTGAAATTTCTCATAAAATCAATGCTACAGTTAATGAATCTCCCTTACATTAAGATATAAACTCCAAAATGTTATTTTCAATAATATGGAAGAACAACTTATACAAACACATCACACTTTCGTAAAATCCAAATAATGAATTCAAAGCTTGAAGCTTTTTAATGGTCATCAATGGTTTGTTGCTGCAATTTTAGAGATTTAAAATCTCAATTTGCACACACGATTTTGTACAATTTTTGGTTCTTTGTATTCTTCTCCTCGTGATATTTTGGGTGTAAATCGTGCAACATGGGTATAAATCGATATGAAGAGATGAATATTTAAAGATAGTTATTTGAATTAAAAATTTGAAGAAGAAGAAGAAGAAGAAAAAAAAAAAGGAGAAATCATATGTAGAGAAAGAGACTAACAAATAGGAAAGAAAATGGGTTTGAAGTTGTGCAATTTTAATTCCATGAAACTGATAGATTTAGTTAAAAAGAAATTCTTGTCATAAATGGTAAGTATTTTTTCAATATAGCATATCTAAGTGATTTACCCTTGATTTTTTGACCTAATAAAGCTTAAATAGGGAATTGTTATACAATGGGCTCAAGTCATGGGCTCGAGTTGTAGCCCAAAATCGTTGATTAATCTGTGTATGTAAATCTTATTCATATTTAAATAAATTTCTAGACTGTGCAAAATATCAAAATGAATATTAATAAATGTAACGACTAAAATGAATATTAAAACATGGTAATCAACGTAACCAATAACATGTAAAAAAAAATATAATTTAACAAAAAATAATTATTTAATCAAAATGAACAAATATTTGAACATATTCAACCGACTATGATGAAAAATAATGTAACTAAAATTAACTGATAAAAAAAAATCCCAAAATTTTCAAAAATAAGCATAATATTGATAAACTTATTTAAAATTATGTTAAAAAATGAATTTTAAACTATTGAATTAATAAAACTTAAAGTTACTAAATTTTGAAAATGTGAGGTCAAAATTGGCTGTCAACAGCCTTCAATGTTAAAGAGAGATTCGAAAAACACAATTCTTATCAAGAAATAGGGAGCTCATTTTCTAGTTGTGAGAATTCTTCACTAGAGGTTGTCACTTTTATAACTTTTAAAAATTATATACCTTTCTATATAATTACTACCATCTATAAATATTCAAAAATTGTCTCAAAAGTTTTTTTTTTATTTTCAATTAAATATTTTGTTAATTAGTGTATTTTATTTATAGTTTATATGTTGAGTTAATAACTTTATATTTTGAGTTAATTATTTTATTTTGTTAAAATTAAGAAGCTCGTTATTAATTAATATTAAATCATCTTATTTAATCTTTAGCAAGATTCACTAATTAACTCAATTTGACTAAGTCTCAAATACAAAATCTAACCACATTTTTACTCTATTCTTAACCCAATTTTGAGCCCAACATTCAACAACCTGTTCCTTTTTCCAGCAGCCCAACAATCACAATTAGTAACCCAACCCGTTACTTCTCTTCAACATTCACTCCAGCAACATCCCCAACGTTCACAAACAATACAAAGGCAACGTCAAACGGCTGTAATTCCAACATTCACAAACAATACAACGGCAACAATCAAAATCAGTATATTCATCGAGAGGAATTCGAATTTTGAATTTCAAATTCCAAAATTCCCTTGTCGTCTTCACTGTTAAAGAGAGATTCAAAAAACACAATTCTTCATCAAGAAATAGGGAGCTCACTTTCTGGTGGTGAGAATTCTTCACCAGAGCTTGTCACTTATATAACTTTTAAAAAATATATACATTTCTATATAATTACTACCATTTATAAATATTCAATAATTGTCTCAAAAAGATTATTATTTTTAATTAAATATTTTGTTAATTAGTTTAGTTTATTTATAGTTTATACTTTGTGTTAATGTTTATATTTTGAGTTAATTATTTTATTTTGTTAAAATTAAGAAGCTCGTTAATTAATTAATATTAATTCATCTTATTTAATCTTTAGCCAGACTCACTAATTAACTCAATTTGACTAAATCTCAAATACAAAATCTAACCACATTTTTACTCTATCCTTAACCCAATTTTGAGCCCAACATTCAACAACCAATTTCTTTTTCCACCAACCCAACAATCTCAATTAGTAGCCCAACCCGTTACTTCTCTTCAACATTCACTCCTGCAACAACTCCAACGTTCACAAACAATACAACGGCAGCATCAAATGACTATAATTTCAACTTTCACAAAAAATACAACGACAACAATCAAAATCAGTTTATTCATCAAGAGGAATTTGAATTTCGAATTTCAAATTCCCAAAATTCTCTTGCGTCGTCACTATTAAAGAGAGATTCGAAAAACACAATTCTTCATCAAGAAATAGGGAGCCATTTTATGGTTGAGAATTCTTCACTAGAGCTTGTTACTTTTATAACTTCTAAAAAATATATACATTTTATATAATTACTATCATTTATAAATATTCAAAAATTGTCTCAAAAAGATTTTTTTACTTTCAATTAACTATTTTGTTAATTAGTTTAGTTTATTTATAGTTTATATTTTGAGTTAATAAGTTTATATTTTTAGTTAATTATTTTATTTTGTTAAAATTAAGAAGCTCGTTAATTAATTAATATTAATTCATCTTAGTTAATCTTTAGCAAGATTCACTAATTAACTCAATTTGACTAAGTCTCAAATACAAAATCCAACCACATTTTTATGATTTCATATGTACTATTTGACAGTTGAGAAAGAGAAAGAGTATAATTGATGTTTCGGAAAAGTACTTCAGTAAAACAAGCTGAAAATTAAAGTAAATTAATAGTCCCTTACCTTGTAAAGGGTGATTGATCACAATGAATATTGAATATTTTGGGAGTAGTATCGAGAATGAATTGGGTAAGAGTTTATTCGTAACTCAAGTCCCATAAAACTACGTAACCAGCGTAGGATAGGATTGCACTAATTTGTCGTATGACTCCTCACTGCCTCTGAGAAGGCCTATTAGATGGATCCATAATTACCGTAGCATCCTATACCCTGGCAAGGTATAGGATGAACCTTGCAACGTGGGCGAAATGTTGTATCATTGCTAGGTTCATAGTAATGGTTGTCGGTTAAAGAAACTCTCCATAGAGTAAAGCTTTCTATTCTCATATTGTTTTTATTGCCTATCTTACTGTAAAGCATAAATGGTTTTCATTACTTGTTCATAAATTGTTTACTTGACATGTTTTCCGTCATTAGTTCAGTTATTGTTTTTCTTTCTGCCATATTTCATACTCGTACATTTCATGTACTGATGTCATTCGACCTGCATTTGTTTATGATACAGATACAAGTGTTTAGGATTATCAACAGGCGTTTCATTGAGATCACTTGCACTCATAGACAACTTTTGATGAGGCCTTCTAGCTTTCAGAGGACTCCCATCCTTAGTTTATTTATAGTAGTTGTTTAGGTTTTCATGGGTCCTGTCCCGACACCTATCTTAAAACAACAGAGGATTCATAGATAGCTAGTATTGAGAGTCAATCTATATTGCTATTCAGATGTTTTGTTAAAACTATTACTGATTTCATTCAGTATTTTTACACAATTTAATTGGGTACTTTGACTTATGATTTAATTCAGTTTTAGACTCTATATCTGCTTGAGTCAGTCTTCGGCTAAGTAGTCAGGCCAAGGGTTCTCTTGACGATAAATAATGATTCTCAAGTGCCAGCCACATTCAGGGTGTAGGCCCGGGGCGTGACACCATTCCAGCAGCCCAATTTTTCTCCACAAAATGGCAACATACGCAACCCAAAACCCACCGATACAACACGTCAATTCATCTAAAATGATGACCTTCACGTCGTCTTCTTCATGCGAACCAGACCTCAAACCAGATGTGTACCGTTGAGAATTGTGCAAATCTGTTGCCCCAACCTTATCTTCCAAGAAATTTGAATTCAAATTTGAATTCCCATTCGATTTCCCCCCTTAAATTGATTCCATTGTTTTTTGGACCCTCTAAGTTCTTCATCTGGAAACAATTTTTGAGAATCGAAATTTGGAGCAAAAATCAGTCTTCTTATAATGTCTAAATTACAATTGTGGTGGTGCTTCATCTTCGTGGTCAAGCAGAAAGCTGCTCAGCAAGAGGTAAGTCCTTTCCTTTGTAACATTTTTTTTTAATCTTTTCGGTTTCGAGATGTTGCTTCTGGAGGTTCAAAGTTTTCAAATTTTGGGATTATGTTTTTGCTTACTTTCTGATTTTTTTTAATGATTTTATGTTTTAATATTTGAATATAGCTAAATGCTATATTCCTTTGTGATAAAGCATATTGTTGTGTTGTTGATATAGTTCGAATCGTGACTCGATCTCGTCTTCATTTAATTTCTTGGCTGTTTTAGTTGCTGCCCTGTGTTCTAGCACTATTGTATTCCTAGCGAATATTGAATTGATCTTAACATTAATTTTAGTCTCTGGTTTGGTTCGCTACTCTACTAATTTTGTTGAAAGTTTGAAATAATTTTTCACTGTCTAATTTATTTACTGTTCATATGAGATTTCTCTTAGGATATGTAGTGTTTGCTTACTATCTATAGTAATGAAGTATGATTTTAATGAGTTTGGTTTATACTTGTTCTAGTTCTTCTTGATCAAGTTGGTTACTATTATGATGCTAAGAAAATGATGTGGATCATGGTGAGGCTATACGTATTATTCTCCCAGGTCATTACGGAGGGTCTTGTAAATATTTTGAAAAAAAGTGGCTGAAAACCATATCACCAAAAAATACAAAATCTAACCACATTTTAACTTTATCCTTAATCCAATTTTTAGCCAAATCATCTGCCTAACATTCAACAATCAACTTAGCCCACCCCAGGCGGGCGAGGGGGTCTCAAGGTGGGTGGGGTGTTGAAGCGGGTGGGCATGTTGACACTCAATTTTGACTTTCCACAATGTAAATTAATCATCGAGCTTCTTTTATTGCAAATGATTTGAAATGATTGATTTTATAAAATGTACAATGTTTTGCTAGTTACTTTTAAATAATTTTGTCACTTTTTATAACTTTTAAATAATATATACATTTCTATATAATTACTACCATTTACAAATATTCGAAAATTATCTCAAAAGTTTTTTTTATTTTCAATTAAATATTTTGTTAATTAGTTTAGTTTATTTATAATTTATATTTTGAGTTAATTTAGTTTATAATTGAGTTAATTATTTTATTTTGTTAATATTAAAAGCTCAGTAATTAATTAATATTAATTTATCTTATTTAATCTTTATACGAATACATTAATTAACTCAATTTGACTAAGTCTCAAATACAAAATCTAACCACATTTTAACATTTTTCCGCCCAACATTGAACAACCAACCTAGTCCACCTCAATTCCTTTTTCTAGCAACCCAACAATCTCAATTAGTAGCCCAACCCGTTACTTCTCTTGAACATTCACTCCACCAACAATTCCAACGTTCACAAACAATACAATGACAACATCAAACAATAGCAATTTCAAATTCCCAATTCCATCGGTGAGAAATAGGGGCCGTTGGTTCATCCGAGCTCTCTTTCTGGTGGTGAGAAGTCATAACCGGAGCTCATCTTTTGAAGGTGTTGCACTATAAATTGATCCTCAACTTGTTTTTATTTGTTTTAGTAATATAGGAATTGAAAAAATTGATACGGCATATAGTAGGAGAGATATTGTAGTGTATATTATTCATGAATGATATAGTATTAATTGATGAGACATGTAATAAAGATAATAATATGATAAAAATTTGAAGATAATAATATGATTGAGATTAAGCAAGACGAAAACAGAGTAGCTCAAACTCAAATATCTATCTATATATAATAGGAGAAGAAAAAGTGCCACGTGTCAGAACCACAAAAAAATATATTTTTTAAATAATTAAAAATTATTAATTACATATAATAGGGTTAAATAATAAATTGACATTTTATTTTAAAAATAGTTTCTGAATTTGTTATGTTTTCCCTTAATTGATTCTTTTACCGTTTTAAAAAAGAATAAATTGTGATATTTTATAATCATAGATACTTATCTATTTAATTGAAATTTTTAAATACATTTTCTATATTATATTATTAAAAGAAATCAGCCATCAGCAAAAAAACATATGGTATATAAAATATAATAATAATAATAATAATAATAATAATAATAATAATAATATCATAATAGTAATAATAATCTATATTATATATATATATATATAATAGGATTACATATAAATTTCTAATTTATTTTTTAAAATAATTTAAAATTTTGAATATGTAACGCGTGTGTGAGATTCCCCTTTGTTTTGGAAATATAGTTTTAACCATCTTTCCACAACCTTCTTATTTAATAATAATAATAATAATAATAATAATAATAATAATAATAATAATAATAATAATAATAATAATAATAATAATACAATAATAATAATAATAATAATAATAATAATAATAATAATAATAATAATAATAATAGAATAATAATAATAATAGAATAATAATAATAATAATAATAATATAACCAACTGTAGATAACAATAATAAAAGAAATCATTTTAATCTTTATTTTTTTCTTATAAAATATGAATTATTAATTATTAATTACATGTAATTATATCAAATAGTAAATGACAATTTAAAATACAAGATAGAAAATTAAAGCAGTTACAAATTTAATGTTACCGTTTTAAAAAATCATATAAAAAAGTATTAAAAAAAAACAAAAAAAAAATATACATCTATAAAACCTACTAAACATTAAATTTTTTAAAATAAAGGATAATCAAAATTGTTTAACAAAATAAATTAAAATCTAAAAAAATGAAGAAAAGAAACAAACGTTAAAATAAAACATAAAGTAACTGAAAAACATGGTTTGTTCAAATATGTAACCACTTCTTATTTTTGAATTCCTATAGAAAAGGCAGCCACCTACCCATTTATCCATTGATTCCTTCATTCTATAAATATGTTTTTTTTTTCAAGAAATAAAATTATTGATTTTGCTAGAATTTTCTTTGACCAAATTTTTTAATGATAGGTGAAAGTTAAATTTTATTTGCTCTGAATATTTCAGATTCAGTAAGTTTTTAAATTTTGTGTTGGTATGTTTTCAATAAACTAAATATAAAATTGTATATTTTTCTTGATTCTATGTTGATCTTTTGCTATGTTGTAATATTTTTTTCCTTTTAAATCACATGATTCTCTAAATCGTTATTTACCCTCTTTATTCAAACGGGAAGGCATTTTTTAGTACATAGAGTTTTTATTGCTTAATATTTTTTTTTGAAAGAAATCTATAATCTATAATAATAATAATTATTATTTATCTATATATATTAGGAGAAGCAAAAAGTGTCACATGTCAGCACCACATAATTTCTCAAATTTCTATACTATTAAAATTAATTATATGTAGTTAATTTAAATAATATATTACAATTAAAAAATTTAAGCAGTTTTAAAAATTACGTGATATATTTCATAATAGTATAAAGTTATATAATTTTAAAACATTATTTAACCGATATGCAAAATTGTAAAAATAATTTTAATTTACCCTAAATAACATCAATTGAAAATAAAATATTATATAAATATTTTAAAAACTTTACAGAGGATTTATTATAGAAACTTCTACCGTTTAAGTTATTATTTTCAATCTTATAAAAAAATTTATCAACTACTATTTAAATTTTTAAACGGATGTTTTTAAAATGCCCAATATATTATATCAAACTATACATGCATTTCGCATGAAAATCTATCTATATATCTATTATTATATAATAGGAGAAGAAAAAATGTCACGTGTCAGCACCACAAAATTTTTAATTTTAAAAATTTAATTTTTAAATAATTTCAATTTGTGTTAGTTATTTTCAATTTAAAAATACTAAATATAATAAGTAAATTTAAGAACTGATTTAAAAAACAGAAGTTAAAATTGTTCGAGGGAAATGGATGGTTACTTTTTCCTTTTTTTTTTTTTTAATTTATTAAATTATATCCATACAACATGCTAATAAAAGAAAGAATAAATAAATAATCTAATAAGAAATAAATAAATAAATTTAAAAATGATTTTAAAAATAGAAGAAGTTAAAAACAGTGGTTTTTCGTAAGAAAACGGAATTTATTGATTAGTAAAATTAATCTAAAATCTAAAAATAAAAATAAAATAAAGAACTGAAAATATACTAAATATAATAAGTAAATTTAAAATTTAAAATTTAAAAACTGATTTAAAAAAATAGAAGTTAAAATTGTTCGTAGGAAATGGGTAGTTACTTTTTCCTTTTTTAAATTTATTAAATTCTATCCATACAACATGCCCTATTTAATAAAAGAAAGAATAAAATAATGATCTAATAATAAATAAATAGATAAATTAAAAAATGATATTTTTTAAAAAAGAAGAAGTTAAAAACAGTGGATTTTCGTAAGAAAACAGAATTTATTGATTAGTAAAATTAATCTAAAAATAAAATAAAGAACTAAAAAATTACTAAATATAATAAGTAAATTTAAAAATTGATTAAAAAAATATTAAATATAATAAGTAAATTTATTGATTAGTAAAATTGATTAAATTTAAATATTAAAAATTTTAAAAAAAATTATAAATTGATTAAAATTTGATTTAAAAAATACTAAATATAATAAGTTAAAAATTGAAGGGAAATGGGGTAGTTACTTTTTCCTTTTTCTTTATTTATTTACTTTTTCCTTTTTCTTTATTTATTAAAAAAATTCTATCCATACAACATGCCCTATTTAATAAAAGAAAAAACAATTCAATTAAAATAAAATAATCTAATAATAAATAAATAAATTTAAAAAATGATTTAAAAGAAGAAGTTAATAACTGTGGATTTTAGTAGAAAACGGAATTTATTAATTAGTAAAATTAACTTAAAATCTAAAAATGAAAATGAAAATAAAGAACTAAAAAAATACAATATATAATAAGTAAATTTAGTAATTGATTTAAAAAACAGAAGTTACTTTTTCCTTTTTTTTTCCCTTTTTAATTTGTTAAGTTCTATCCATGCAAAACATGCCTTATTTAATAAAAGAAAGGAAAAAATTCAATTAAAATAAAATAATCTAATAATAAATAAAGAAATTTAAAAATGATTTTACAAAAAGAAGAGGTTGAAAATTGTGGATTTTCGTAGGAAAATGGGATAGTCTTTTTTTTTCCTTTTTTTTAAATTTATTAAATTCTATCCGTACAACATGCCTTATTTAATAAAAAAAAATAAACAATTTTCAGTTAAAAGAAAAAAGTAAACCACGTCCTTTAAAAAATAAATCTCCAAACTGGCCACCACAAAATACCTAAATAATTAATTTAAAATTTCAAATAATAACTATCTTTATCTCTAAAAATAAATATAAACTTCATAACCCACAACTTTGAAAAAAATATTATTCTTAACAACATTATCCACACGTTCTTAAGCCAACTATTCAAAATACGAATTCAAATTCAAATTCAATTCAAATATTTGTAAAACAAATATTTTATTCAAGTAAAAATCTAGATCTGATTACACTCATAAGAAAATTAAGGGGACATATAGTAGTGTATTGTCTGTTTATATGTTGATGTCTGATGTGAAATTATTTTGTTATGATTGAAGGAGAATGGTCACCATACTCTCCAATGCAAGAAGAAGAAGAAGAAAAAGAAAAAGAAAAAGAAGAAGAAGCTGACGATAGAGAAATGGAGGAATTTTGAAAATTTTCATATCAATGGACCATGTATGTTATCTTTCAATATTTTTAGTTCATAAATTACTACTATAATAATTCTTTCATCGATTTAGTGATTTTGCATTACATTGAATATATAGTATTTTGTTGTATTTTTTTTATGCAAATTGTGATGATCGTAGTATAACCAATTATGTCACAATTTTGTTTTCTTTCGTTACTATGACTGTGAAGTTGAACAAGGAGTTCAAGTAGTATATTTTTTTATTTTATTGGTTTGATGCTTAATTTTTAATTAGTCAAGTAATTAGTATGTTGATTTTGTTTCTTTGATACTTTCTAATTAGTTAAGTTGATGCTTTCAAGTGCTACTTTCTATTACGATTCAAGTTATTATATTTACAATAATGCTCAAACTGTTATGATTTTTTGGTTTATTTAATGTACTTTCGGTTATTCTCTAATTATATTGATGATTTGCTTACTTAAGGTGATTTATTTGTAGTGATTTATATCTTTTGTCCTTGCTACTTCATTGTTTAATATTAAATTTTGCAAATGCCGTTAAAATTTCTTAATAGAAGATTAGATTACACTATAAGACAAATAGATATCTCTAAATTACACATAAAAAGATATAAAAAGGCACTTGACTATATACACTTTGGATAAAATACATGCCTCTAGAATATTTTAAGAGAATTAAACAAAGATATAATTGGCTCCACGACGAAATAAAATATAGAATTAAGCTTAGACAGACTCTAAAAAGATTAATAGAATTTCTAAGTTGGGTAAACGAAGAATTAGAAAAAGAACAAATAAGCGAATTTTTAATTTGGTCAAAAGAAGAATTAGCTAACAAAGAAATATCTAAAACTTATACTATAAACTTGTTGATAGAACATAAAGCTAACGTAGTTAAAGAAATTAGTAACATTAAATTAAATATAAAATATACTACTAATAGAATAAAACATTATAAAAGAATTAGTCAAATTAAAAGTACATTAGGATAGAAAAATAGATTCGTTAAGACATCTAGAATACTTAGACTTAGAAATACACCCGGAGAAAAAATATAGATCATTATATAATAATAACATTTTAAAGTGTAATTTCACTGAAGGAGAACATATACTACATTCTGAAGACAAGCAATATAATACTTTAATAGACTTAATAATAAATCTTAGTGAAAAAATTCAACAACAAGATAAAATAATAATAAAATTGTTAGAAGCAATAGAAGTAGTACAAAATAAACAATATAAGATTTTAGATAAATTAGAAAAGAATTCTGATTTTTTAAAAGCACAAGAACTAAAAATAGATAGGAAAATCCAATACTTAAATACAAAATTTAATCTAAAAAAAATACCTACAAAAATAAAAATAGAAAAACTATAGTAGAAAAACCTAAAGAATTAGAAATTAAAAATAATCAAATAGTAACAAAAATAATAGAACAAGTAGAAAAAATAACTACTATATAAGTCACCTAAAAGAAATAATCATAAGACTTGAAATTCTAATGCTTTTTTATAATTGAAAGAATTTTTCACTGTCTAGTTTATTTACTGTCCATATGAGATTTCTCTTAGGATCCGAAGCATATATGAGATTTCTCTTAGGATCCGAAGCATATATAGTGTTTGCTTACTCTATCCTCCCTTACTCAGAATGATTTAGTCTCGGCTTCTCTTTTTTACTTCTCCTAAATGTCCTAAGTGTCATCTTGTTTTCTTTAGTTGAGAGTTGATACTTTTATGCGTGGAATGATAAATGATTAAGAGGGTGCTTGTGGTTATGAGTTTTAAGCTTTAAATGTGTTGTGTTGTTTCTTTTGTTGCTAATTGAATGTGAAGTATGCTTCTTTGTGCGAGTTATCACTGAAAAACTGCGGGTCTTTCTTATTTTGGCCTTTTGGTTGACAAATTAGGGCTTAACACTTGAACAAATTCTTCTTCCATGAAGTTAAAATTTATTTAGATTTAAAAGAAATTTTCTTGAATATTGGATGTGATGAGGTCTTAAACGGTAGAATCAAAGAAGGTAATGGGATTAGCAACTCATTTGTGTGGTATTTAGTGATTGATAAAACCTTTTGTGGTGGTACCAGTGCTTTAATTTGGCTTCTTGGTGCTAGGCGAGTCTCGGTGGTAGAGCTTGTCTCACGAGGCCTATGCCCAAATGTTTGACTGTTGAGTCCAGAATGTTGGTTCCAAGGTAACATCACGTTCTACCTACATTCAAGTGCAAAATATTACGATTACAACTTTCTAATTTTTGGCTAAAAAAAGGCTACATAGGCAATGACTTCGATCTTTACAATAAATTTAAAAAGTAACTATGTTACAACTAATTACATAAAGTACTTTCAAATGCTAACATAGGAGCCTGCATCATTCATCTTCTTTGGACCCATTTGTTTACTGATTAATCGCACTCATATATATATATTGAGGACTTTGACATCTATTAAGCTGGGAAAACAGAGACTGAAGAAAACATTGCAATTGTTGGTGTTGGCATAGCTGCTCTTGCTACTTCTTAGGCACTTAACAGGTAATAAAGAAATGTAACAAATGGTTGTTTGTTAGTTGTTTCTTATAATATATTGAGGACTTTGACATCTATTAAGATGGGAAAACAGAGACTGAAGAAAACATTGTAATTGTTGGTGTTGGCATAGCTGCTCTTGCTGCTTCTTTAGCACTTAACAGGTAATAAAGAAATGTAACAAATGGTGGTTTGTTAGTTGTTTCTTATAATATGCTTAAAAAGATTTTTCTTCACCAATCGGAGTTGTGGTGTGTTGTAAATATTCCATTATTCTTATTAATTAGAAATTTTTAGTTTAAGTCATAGCCCCTACATATCATGTTGTGTAATCTGTCTAGAAAGAAAAAGAAAATATGTTTTTTCTATTGTTTTAGTGATGTATAAGTGGGTTTATGGTGTAGGCTGCTTGAGTTTTTTTTTTCTTTTTTTTTTTTTTAATTTTTTTTTTAACTCTTTGGAGCTTCTACTTGGTTTTAGTGCGAGTATATTCAGCTTATATGTGTGCTGAAAAATTGGATATAGATGATTTGGTGATGTGTAAATTGGTGTTTTCTGCTTAACAACAGTTGTTAGTATGTTGTCTTTTGTTCAAAAAATATTTTTTA
The DNA here is from genome assembly GCA_037074985.1 of Solanum bulbocastanum. Classification (NCBI taxonomy): domain Eukaryota; kingdom Viridiplantae; phylum Streptophyta; class Magnoliopsida; order Solanales; family Solanaceae; genus Solanum; species Solanum bulbocastanum. The sequence continues at coordinate 16,047,597 of CM073597.1, read as the reverse complement.
CATTTTGTGCTTGATTGAAATTGAGGTTTTGGACATCATAGGCTAATACCAACAGTGGTACCTGCCACTTTTGTTGTATTTGTTTCTATAATTAGTTGTCAAAATAACTTTTATATTGGTCCTTTATTTAGTTTTGATACTAAATCTAGGTGATGTTGGCTTAGGCAATCTAAAAACTACCCCCACTTTGCCTACTCAAAATGTTTGTTCCAACTAAGTGTGTGTGTATATATATGTATCCTAATATATAGAAGAGTCTACAAGCAGGCTGGTGGTCGTCGTCATGTCTGCTTCAGAGGTTAATATTCGAATATAGCTAAATGTTATCTTCCTTTGTGATAAAGAGCGTCTTGTTGATATAGTTCGAATCGTGACTCCATCTCATCTTCATTCAATTTCTTGGCCCTTTTAGTTTCTTCCCTGTTTTCTAGCACTGTTGTATTCCTAACGGATATCGAATTGATCTTAACATTAATTTGCTGCTCTACTGATTTTATTTACTGTTTTTGTTGAAAGGTTGAAAGAATTTTTCACTGTCTAGTTTATTTACTGTCCATATGAGATTTCTCTTAGGATCCGAAGCATATATGAGATTTCTCTTAGGATCCGAAGCATATATAGTGTTTGCTTACTCTATCCTCCCTTACTCAGAATGATTTAGTCTCGGCTTCTCTTTTTTACTTCTCCTAAATGTTCCAAGTGTCATCTTGTTTTCTTTAGTTGAGAGTTGATACTTCTATGCGTGGAATGATAAATGATTAAGAGGGTGCTTGTGGTTATGAGTTTTAAGCTTTAAATGTGTTGTGTTGTTTCTTTTGTTGCTAATTGAATGTGAAGTATGCTTCTTTGTGTGAGTTATCACTGAAAAACTGCGGGTCTTTCTTATTTTGGCCTTTTGGTTGACAAATTAGGGCTTAAAACTTGAACAAATTCTTCCATGAAGTTAAAATTTATTTAGATTTAAAAGAAATTTTCTTGAATATTGGATGTGATGAGGTCTTAAACGGTAGAATCAAGAAGGTAATGGGATTAGCAACTCATTTGTGTGGTATTTAGTGATTGATAAAACCTTTTGTGGTGGTACCAGTGCTTTAATTTGGCTTCTTGGTGCTAGGCGAGTCTCGGTGGTAGAGCTTGTCTCACGAGGCCTATGCCCAAATGTTTGACTGTTGAGTCCAGAATGTTGGTTCCAAGGTAACATCACGTTCTACCTACATTCAAGTGCAAAAAATTACGGTTACAACTTTCTAATTTTTGGCTAAAAAAAGGCTACATAGGCAATGACTTCGATCTTTACAATAAATTTAAAAAGTATCTATGTTAAAACTAATTACATAAAGTACTTCCAAATGCTAACATAGGAGCCTGCATCATTCATCTTCTTTGGACCCATTTGTTTACTGATTAGTCGCACTCATATATATATATTGAGGACTTTGACATCTATTAAGCTGGGAAAACAGAGACTGAAGAAAACATTGTAATTGTTGGTGTTGGCATAGCTGCTCTTGCTACTTCTTAGGCACTTAACAGGTAATAAAGAAATGTAACAAATGGTTGTTTGTTAGTTGTTTCTTATAATGTGCTTAAAAAGATTTTTCTTCATCAATCGGAGTCGTGGTGTGTTGTAAGTACTCCATTATTCTTATTAATTAGAAATTTTAAGTCATAGCCCTACATATCATGTTGTGTAATCTGTCTAGAAAGAAAAAGAAAATCTGTTTTTTCTATTGTTTTAGTGATGTATAAGTGGGTTTATGGTGTAGGCTGCTTGAGTTTTTTCTTTTTTTGTTTTGTTTTTTTTTAAAACTCTTTGGAGCTGCTACTTGGTTTTGGTGCGAGTATATTACTACTTAATATTAAGCGTCTAGAAGCAGACTGCTCCTGGTCGACATGTGTGCTTCATATTAAGGGCAAAATTGTGTTTTCCGGCCCTTCTTTGTTTGGTTCTAAAAGATTGTGCTGGCTTTTTCCCAACTATACACATACTGTAAAATTGGCTGAGCAGCAGCTTGTGAGATAATTATATGAAATAGGCAGTGATTTAGAGATATGTCTCAACGGTTTGCTGTGCTAGATTGTCTTCCTCTGGTACATGTATGGGCTGAATTTTTAGACCTAATTTTGCGGTTCTCTGTTTCCAACGGTTGTAATCTACCTTTTCTTCAAGTTTTCTTTCGCAGTTGGTTTATATGAAGAAATACATTTCTATGTTTCGCGTTTAACATCTGTGAGTTCTATTCTGCGATTGCATGCGCTGACACCCTAATTCTAGAGTGGAACTTTTTTGTTTATAATTACTTAATTTTACATGTGCTTGTTGTTTAATCAGGAATATTTGGATATAAGATGATAGCCAGGAGATTATTATTATTATGATAGCAATAGTTGTGAAGATGATGGATATGTCTCTTCTAGAATTTGTCTATGATCTAGCATTACCGTCAATACTGCTGTATGTCCCATTATACTTCCTGAAGTGGAAAGACTGCCTCGATATACTACATGGGTATTTTTGGATAGGTATGTCAAGTTACCTTGATGGACAAGTCATGTGGTCTTCAAGTTTGATTTGTTCCTCTTCTTTTCCTTGTATATTCAATTCTTTCATCACTTCCAGTATGACATGCTATTGAGCCTGATAATGTCTAACCATATATTTCTTGATAATCTTCAATTTACAATTTGTCAATTATTTTTCTTACGGTGTACTTTTAGGTGTTAACTGTTGCATCTGAACATACAAGGGGTGTATTTAGTGCAATTTTGAATCACCTGTACTCACCCTTACAGAGGCTTTGATCTTAGCGTCTTGTGTTTATCATTCATCGGAATTTAAAATCATCAACCCTTTACCCGCTCTTTCCACACACCATTAAGATATTCAAACAGCACAGAATCAACATTTAGGGATATCAGCTCGGCAGTACAACACTAATTTACCGCTGCACTGTAACAGGATAGATAAAATGTATAGATGCTTTGTTGGTTAGAACACAGTTCATTGGGGATTAAATGTATACCTGTTCAAGAGATCGTTGGTGGCTGTCTGTTATGTGTCGATATGTGCATTGCAAATTTGAAGTTAAAAATAGTGATCTATATAAAATGAATGAGTAGTATTTTGCGACCTATTTTTGGCTTCACATATTAAAGCAAAACTTATGTGTACTCATTGTTTAGAGTTCCTTCAGCTGATTGTTGATACTGCACTTTGAATGACTGGTTCTATTGTGAATTTAACATTATAAATCTAACTGTTTTACTGATTATCCCATCTTAATTACCACAATTCCCCTTTTTGACAAAAGTTGCATTTGTATATAATAATCAGATTGTAGCGATATAGTTTAGTAGTTCTTGTAAGTCATTTAGTTGGGATGTTCTGGTGCACAATTAAGTTTCTAGCAATAACAACTATATCCCACTGACAATTTACATGTCTTTCTTCGTTGTTCCATGCTTATGAAAAAGTAGATGAACGTGTTACCCATACAATAAATATTAGCTACTTCACGAGGATCATGTAGGATTGTTTCTCGCGCGTGTCTTCTTCATTTCTAACTTGGTTTCTTAGCTTTCTACAACATGTTTCATTTTAGTAATTTGGCTCTTCTTTACGTAGCTCATTCTGGCTCATTGAAACATAGGCTTACTATGCAATTACATCGGTACTTAGGATGTGGCTAGGTGGAATTGTTTGGTTATCTGATATGTATTTTTTTATTTCGCAGCTATAAAGCATGACAGTTTTTTTTACTTGCTTGGCATAAACATGCTTGCAGATAAAAATGTCATTAGTCCAACTTCTTGCCAACAAAAAATAAGTGCCAGTACTCTATGGAAAGAGCCTGTAACCTTTAATTCTAGGAACCTTCGCTAACAAGACATCTACAACTTAATGCAAGGCTAGGTTTCTCACATTGTTGCTATTGGGCCCGTGCTGGCACAGGTTCTTTCCTCTAGTTCAGCTTATATGTGAGCTGAAAAATTGGATATAGATGATTTGGTGATGTGTAAATTGGTGTTTTCTGCTTAACAACAGTGGTCATTAGGTTCTCTTTTGTTTTTGTTATTGAAATTGAGGTTTTGGACATCATAGGCGTTTTCTTCTTAACAACAGTTGTTATTAGGTTCTCTTTTGTTCAAAAAATATTTTTTACATTTTGTGCTTGATTTAAATTGAGGTTTTGAACATCGTAGGCTATTAACCAACAGTGGTACCTGCCACTTTGTTGTATTTGTTTCTATAATTAGTTGACAAAGTAACTTTTATATTGGTCCTTTATTTAGTTTTGATACTAAATCTAGGTGGTGTTGGTTTAGGCAATCTAAAAACTACCCCCACTTTGCCTACTCAAAATGTTGTTCCAACTAAAAGTGTATATATGTCTCTTCATACATTCTTGGCTTGCTTTATTTTAAGTTTCCCTTGGGCCCGTGCTGACATGGGGTTTTAAATCTAGTTTATTATCATTGTTTCACTAATATTCTTCGTTTACTTTTATGTGAACTCTCTTCGTCTCTCATGCAAGTCCATCGGGACTTCCCCTTTGCCTTTTGTTCGGTTGAAATTCAACATTCTTTGTTCGAGTCAACCTTGTCAAGAATTGGAAGCTAATACACGTGGAAGGAGCTGATATACGTCCTATATACATTGTTGATATACAACTGAAAAGAGGCCCAAACCACCAGAAGCTTTTCAAAAGAAGCTGCAAAGGGAGATAAAATTGACCCAATGTTTCTGGGCAGCAGTAGTTTAGGACCAAAACCCAAACTCTTTCTCTCTCTCTCTCTCTCTCTCTCTTATTTGATTGTATTTAGTTATTTTTGTTTTAATTAATTCTAATTTTGAATGCTTAGGTTAACTTAATTAAATGAAAAAACTACATATAGCAAACAGTGATATATATTCAATGTGCATAGCTATAGTTTAAATTATTTATTATGTAAGAATATAATTATATATTAAATAGCAAATACACATTTACACACCTAAATACATATTTTATAGGAGTATCTGAATTCACTGTTCCCAGGTTTTCGTCATTCAATTTTTTCTCTTTCATTATCCCCATATCATCGCGATTTTTTTTTTCCAATTTTCCTTCCAATTCACGATCCTTTGCATGTATTTAAGAACGATTTAATATTTCAGGTGAAGCTTCCTTTTTCACCATTATAATGAAAAAAATCGATACTTCGAAGAGGCAACACAAGAAGTATGTAAAAAATTTAGGAAGAACAAGAAGAAATAATAACAGAGATAATAATCTTGTTTAATTTTTTAAAAATATATTTGGATATTTTGAATGTTTTTCTTTTTAATAGGCATTTGAATTAGGGGGGGGGGGGGTTGCCTTGAAGTGGGGGTGGGGGGGAGTGGGGGTCCTCAGGGCAGGGTGCCTCGAGGTGGGGTGGGGTAGGGGGAGAGGGATCCTCGAGGCAGGGTGCCTTAAGGTGGGGCGGAGAGGAGTGGGGTCCTCGGGGCATGCTGCCTCGAGGTGGTACGAGGGAGGGGAGTGGGGTTTTCAAGGTAGGGTATCTCGAGGTGGTAGGGGGGAGGGGAGTGGGGTCCTCGGGGCAGGGCGCCTTGAGGTGGTAGAGGGAGGGGTGGGAGTAGGGTCCTCGGGGCAGGGCGCCTTTAGGTGGTAGGGGCTGGGGGTGCGAGTGGGGTCCTCGAGGAAGGGCACCTTGAGGTGGTAAGGGGTTGGGGTGCGAGTGGGGTCCTTAGGGAAGGCCACCTCGAGGTGGTAGGGGGTGGGGTCCTCGAGAAAGGGCATCTCGAGGTAGTAGGGAGAGGGGGAGTACCTCGAGGTGGTGGGGTAGGGGGTGTGGCCCTAAGGGTGGGTGCTTCGAGGTGGCGAGGTGGAAAGAGAGTAGGGTCCTGGGGGCAGGGTGCCTCCATGTGGGGTGGGGGGAGTGGGGTCCTCGAGGTGCTCGGTCCTCGGGGCAGGGTGCCTTGAGGTGGTGAGGTGAGGGGAGGGGAGTGGGATCCTCGGGGCAGGGCACCTCAAGGTGGTAAGGGGAAGGGGTGGGAGTGGGGTCCTCGGGGTAGGGCGCCTCTAGGTCGTAGAGGGTGGGGATGCGAGTGGGGTCCTTGGGGAAGGGCACCTTGAGGTGGTAGAAGGGTGGGAGTGCAGTCCATGGGAAAGGGCGCCTCGAGGTAGTGGGGGGAGGGAGAGTACCGGTGGTGGGGTGGGGGGACTGCGGGTCTTCTGGGCAGGGTGCGGTGGTGGGGTAAGGGGAGTGGGGTCCTAAGGGCAGGGTGCCTCAAGGTGGTGGGGTGGGAGGGGAATGGGGTCCTCGGGGGCAGGGTGCCTCTAGGTGGGGTAGGGGGGAGTGGGGTCCTCGAGGTGCTCGGTCCTCGAGGCAGGTGCCTCAAGGTGGGGTGGGGGGAGTGGGGTCCTCAGGAAAGGGCGTCTGCCCCTCGAGGTGGGGTCCTCGGGGGTAGGGTGCCTCCAAGTGAGGTGGGAGGAGTGGGGTCCTCGAGGTGCCCGGTCTTCAAGGCAGGGTTCCTTGAGGTGGTGAGGGGAGGGGAGTGGGGTCCTCCGGGCAGGGCACCTCTAGGTGGTAGAGGGAAGGGGTGGGAGTGGGGTCCTCGGGGTAGGGCGCTTCTAGGTGGTAGGGGGTAGGGGTGTGAGTGGGGTCCTCAGGGAAGGGCACCTCGAGGTGGTAGAATGGTAGGAGTGCGGTCCATGGAAAAGGGCGCCTCGAGGTAGTGGGGGGATGGGGGAGTACCTCGAGGTAGTGGGGTGGGGGTAGTGCGGGTGCTCTGGGCAGGGTGCGGTGGTGGGGCAGGGGGAGTGGGGTCCTAAGGGCAGGGTGCCTCGAGGTGGTGGGGTGGGAGGGGAATGGGGTCTTCGAGGGTAGGGTGCCTCTAGGTGGGGTGGGGGGAGTGGGGTCCTCGAGGTGCTCGGTCCTCGAGGCACCGGGGAGTGGGGTCCTCAGAAAAGGGCGTCTGCCTCTCGATGTGGTGGGTGGGTGGGGGGAGTGGGGTCCTCGGGATAGGGTACCTCGAGGAGGGATGGGGGGAGTGGGGTCCTCGGGGCAGGCTGCCTTAAGGAGGGGGAGGCGAGTGGGGTCCTCGAGGTAAGGTGCCTCGAGATAGAGGGAGTGGGGGTCCTCGGGTGGAGGGTGCCCTCGAGGTTGAGGAGGGGTACTCGGGTAAAGGGTGCCCTCGAGGTATGGGGAGGGGTAGTCCTGAGGTAGGTATCCTCGTGGTGGGGTGGCGGGGGGTGGCTTCGAGGAAGGGTGCCTCGAGGTGGGGTTTTGGGGGGGTGGGTCCTCGGGGCAGGGTCCCTCGAGTTGTGGGGGGTCCTCGGGTGGAGGGTGCCCTCGAGGTGGGGGGTGGGGGGAAAGAGGGTCCTCGGTACAAGTTTCCTCAATGTGGGGTTGGGGGGAGTCCTCGGGGAAGGGTGTCTTGAGTTGCTGTGGGGGGAGGAGTCCTCGGGGTAGGGTGCCTCGAGGTGGGGTTTAGATGGTCCTCGAGGCAGGGTGCCTTGAAGTGGGGTGACGGTTCCTCTGGTGGAGCATGCCCTTGAGGTTGGGGGTGCGGTCCTCGAGTGGAGGGTGCCCTCAAGGTTGGGGGCAGGGGGCGGAGTGGTCCTCATGTGGAGGGTGTCCTCGAGGAGGGGGGAGGGGTAGAGGTCCTCGGGTGGAGGGTGCCCTTGAGGTGAGGGTGGGGGAAGGGGTCCTCGGGGAATGGTGCCTCTAGTTGCGGTGGGAAGGGGGGGTGTCCTCGGGGAAGGGTGCATTGAGTTACGGTGGGAAAAGGGGTGTCCTTGGGGAAGGTATCCTCGAGGTGTGGTGGAGGGTGCCCTCGAGGTGTGTAGGGGAGAGGGGTTTCTTCGGGGTAGGGGTGCCTTAAGATGGGGGGCATCCTCGGGGAAGGGGATGCTTGAGGTTATTGGGAGGGGGGTGTCCTCAGGGAAGGGGATGCTCGAGGTTGGGATGGGGGAGAGGAGGAAGGGGTGTCCTCCGGGCAGGGTTCCTCAAGTTGGGGTTGGGTGGGGGGTCCTTGGGGCGGTGCCTCGAGTTTGGGTTGGGCGTGGGGTGGTGGGTTCCTCGGGGCAGTGTGCCTCGAGGTGGGGAGGGGGGGTCGTCGGGGCAGTATGCCTCGAGGTGGGGTTGGGGGGTCTTCAAGAGTAGGGTTCCCTCAAGGGGTGTGTGTGTGTGTGAAGGGGGGAAGGGGCATTCTCGAGGAATGGGATGCTCGAGGGGAGGGGGGGAGGGGGATCCTCGGGGAAAGGGATGCTTGAGGTGGGGGGTGGGTCCTCGGGGTAGGAATTCTCGAGGTGGGTGGTTCTCGGGGCAGGACACCTTGAGGTGGGGGAGGGGTAAAAGGGCAGAAACCAAGTGGCAGAAACAATAACAACAAAAAGGAATAAGGCTTCAAAAAGAATACATACATAAGAACCGAATCCCTCCCAAAACCTGGAAGTCACAAGTATAGAGCCATACTAAGAGTACAAGTCCCAAAAGTGGACCAACATACAAAAATATATGCAACTACCATGACCTTTCTCAAGTACAAAAGACGAGCCACTAACTATATTTATAGAAGGAGACAATGATGATCAGGACGCTGTGCTCACCCTTACCTCCGAATGTTGGCTGCTACTGGCTCGAATGGTGGCGCTAATGATTAGTGCTAGGTCCTTCATTACGAAAATAGATGCAGAATATAGTGTGAGTACCAGTGAAACGGTACCCAATAGGCATCATAGGCCCACTGAGTAAGAAAGGTAAAAGCAATAGGAATTGCTAGAATAAAACACAGACAGAAGTCACGAACAAGAAAAGGTAAAGGTATGCACACGAGTGTAAGGCAAACAAACCTAAGGTGACTACTGCAACTGACCCCATAAGCCCAAGAGGTATACTCGTGCACAAATTGAAGTAAAAACCTGAACGAACCCTATAAGCCTGACAGGTACACAAAGAAGCTAAACTAAGACTAGAGGAGATTTGTAAACCCGAAGCATTACAAAAATGTCAGTATTCCCGAGCTATAAAAGAAAGGAAACATAGAGCCTAGACCTTGAACTGCGGGTGAGTCTGCCTATAGTAGATACGCCAATAGAGCCGAACTCTGCAAGGGATAGCACAGAACCCGGACCTCAAACCGCAGTTGTCGACTACCCATAGATAAAGTGATAGTACCCAAAAGGGGGGGGGGGGGGGGACTCTGTATGTCGACTCCATTATAGGAGGGTAATTAAGCAGCAATAGGAAGAACATAGGCCGGACCTCGAACTGCGGGTGAGTCTTCCTATAGTAGATACATCGATAGAGCCGAACTCTACAAAGGATAGCATAGAGCTCGGACCTCGAACCGTGGATGTCGACTACCGATAGATAAAGTGATATAACCCAAGGGGGGAGGTGGACTTTGTATGTCGACTCTATTATAGGAGGGTAATTAAGCAACAACAGGAAGAACAGAGCCCGAACCTCGAATCGCAGGTGAAACCTCCTGTCAAGTTACCACGGCAGCGCAAAGCTTCCAAATAAGCTATCCAAGGATTCCTGCATCTAAAAGTCATGGATAACTCTTCGTAACTATCTTCTATATCCTGTAACCATCTCACGATGGCAAGAGAACTGAACTGAAGCTGCATGTATCACCGAACAGGCCTAGAGTGCGGCCGAAAATGCAGAAAGTTAGGATCATACGGGAATTACGGATGTTAAGTCCCCATAGCTGAGTAACTGCCTAGCTAAGGCTCATTTCTATTAGACCCAAGTCTGCTATATCAGTCTACCAGGACCTATGCCGCTCAAAGTCATACCGGGGCAGAAATAATATAATCTATCGGCTTTGAACAATCGTGAGTCTATGGCATCACTAGTCTAAGTCTAGACTAAGGCCAAACACGCTCCAATATAACTCATAAGTCAAAACCAGGCCAATCAAGGAAGCAAGGATGATCAATTATAACAATTCCTCGCTGAACCTGAAGACAACCTAAATATGAATTTTATCGAACATAGCATGCTAATCTAGTTCCCTGCCCCAGTATCATGCAAATCCACATACGCTCACACATTCAGACTCAATCTAAAAGAAAAAGGAAGCCGTAGCCTACTTGTAGGCCGAACATGCGTGCTCTAAACTACTCAATCGGAGCTTTTCCCTCCCGAACGGCCTCGGATCGCTTCCACGCTGTCAAAAACAGAATCACAACGTCCTTACGGTCATTTAGACACTAGATTTGCAAAAAACAGAGGTGGATCAATTTCGGGGTCAAAAAAGGGAAAGTGGAACTCATGCCGGAAATTTCAAAATTAACCCCAAAAAAAAGTTCTAAAAAGCTCCCCGAACTTGTGTTCCAAATTGGAACACAATTCGGGGCTCAAAACTCTCCCAACACGAACATGTGAAAAGCCCAAAATTACGCTAAAAATAAACAACAATGGCAGTTGCTATTTACAAGAAATTACCAGAAATGAGGGCCCAACTGCTGAATCCAACCACACCATGAAGATCCTCACGAAAACCCCCACTATATAGGCTCTTGAATCACCAAATTTGGACCTAAAATGGCTAAGAAATCATCTCCGAAATTTCCCAAAAATTGAGCTCGAAAATGAGCTATGGCAGCAGCTAAAACATAATTCTTACCTCCAACGAGACTTCAAATACGAATTCCAACCACACCAACAAGTTCTCCTCGAAAAACCACTCAATATAGCCCCAAGAATCACCGAAATCGGACCTAAAATGGCTGAGATATCAAGTCTCAAAAATTCCCAAAATCAAGATCACAAAAAGGGTCGTGGTAGAAGGTATTTCATGAAATTTACGTCAAACGGAGACCCCAAATCAGTTACCAAGCTCACCAACACGTTCCTTGCGAAAACCACCACAAGATGGACCTTCGAATCACTAAAATCGGACTTGAAATGAGAGAGTTAAAAAGGTTTGAAGTTGAGAAATGAGGCTGAAGTGACCTGCACCAGCTATATATATCAGCTGGTTTTTTTTAAGCCAAATTTAAAATCTCTGACAGGGGTTCGGGATTCATTCGAAACCCAATAAAAATAAAGTGTATATTCTACTCTACTAAATTCAACATTCCAGACTCAACGGCGCAGTCGAAATTTCTATCAGAGGTCATCTCGATAAAAAGTGGGTCCTACTCCCAAAGGTCATTTTGAACCAAAATTCATCGAGGGGCTCAAAATGAGTCCGAAGGCCTCGGGAGTCGAATGAAAGGTTGTAGTGTTGGATAGTTTTCAAGGCCAAAACGTTAAAAATGGTTTAAACTCTCATCGAAAGCCTCGGGACTTGAATCAACCACAATCCTAACCTAATTTGGCCATTCCGAAGTTGGTGGAACTATCAGAATTTTGTTCTGAGGCCGTTTTCTTGATAAACTGACTAAAAGTCACTTTTCCAAGCTTCAAGGCCTCTAAAACCAAAAAGTTGAACAAAATCCAAATGAATGACCAGGCGACCAAACTGTTAATGCCAGAAAGTTATAAATAACTTGGGGTCGCTGCAGGAAAGCTCTAACTGATGAAAATAAGGTGGGTACATAGAAATGACCTGAAGGGTCATTGCAGGGTGCCTCTAGGCGGGGGGAGGGTCCTCAGGGCAGGGTGCCTCTAGGCGGGGGGAGGGTCGTCAAGGCTGGGTGCCTCAAGGCGAAGGGAGGGTCGTCAAGGCTGGGTGCCTCAAGGCGAAGGGAGGGTTATCGGGGTACTCAAGGCGGGGGCAGGTTCATCGAGGTAGGGTGCCTTGAGGCAGGGGGTGTGGAGTGGTCACGGACCATTCAGCCTCAAAATTTATTTCATGACCAAATATTTAAATACATCTCCGTGTTGCGGACTTGCTTCCAGACAATGATTTCTTGATTTTTTTCTCTTGTTTAACTATCTAAAAACACTCCTAAACATCATGGGATTTTTCCTATCACAAATCACAATCCTTGAATCCATAATTCAATTCAAGAAAAGTTCAGATTCAAGTCAAGAGATGTTAAGAGTCAAGTCACGAGAAGTCCATATAATTTTCCAAGAGTCTTTTACAAATGTTTTAACTTTGTTTTAAGACTTGAGTTTTGAGTTGAGTAAAGACTAAATATTGAAGTTCATTTCTTCAAAAGAGTATATCGGGACTATGTATTCCCAAAGAATAAAATGTTTTACACATTTAAACAAGAAAATGAAACCTTGATTTCCAAAAGAGCCTTTGAGCTAATTTTCTGTAAAGAGTAAATGCTTTCACAATTAAGCAAGATAGTAAACTTTGATTTCCAAAGAGTAGCCTTTGAGATAAGTTTTGAAAAATTATCTCAAATCATAGAAATAAGTATGGTTTTAAGCATAAGGGCTAGCATTATATTTTGGGAGTAGTATTGAGCGCCGATGTGGGGGAGAGTTTAGACAACTCCCAGCCCTCATAAACCATGTAGCCACCATGGGTAGAAAAGAGTCATACTTTTTAGATGATTCATTAGTGCTTTTTAGCATAAACTAGTAGATCCACTTAGTAGTTAGGTTCTATACCCTCGGCAAGGTATAGGACGACCCTAGCAGCGTGAGGCAAAACATTGTATGATCACAATAGCTCTTAAATGATGGTTGTCGGTTAGAGAAACTCCCATAACAGTATTTTATATTTTTATATACATTTCAAAATTTATATTGTATCTTTGCATACACATAGAGTCTTATTGTATTTCTAAATACACATAGTTGATGTCCATGATTTAAAAGCTTTTCTTTATATTGCATTTGTGTTGTTGCTTTATATTCAAATGAGTTCGATTTAGTTGAGTTGAGTTAAGACCAGGTTTGTCCTTTCAGTTCCTTTCAAGCTTATGTCTTATTTAGTATTCCCCTCGCATGCTCGTACATTCAATGTACTGATGCCTTTTGGCCTGCATCTTTTTATGATATAGATACAGGTAATCAGAAACATCATCCAGCGCTTCGTTGATCCAGTTGAGTATTCAGAGTTATTTGTGAGCCTCCTTTGCTTCTCTAGGATCCCTTTTATTGCTTTTAGTATTTAATTCATTGAGATGTCATAGGTCTTGTCCCGACATCCATCTTAGTTATTAGAGGCTTCATAGATAGACAATTAGTTAGTTTGTATGTCCTTACCTTGTTATTGGCTTATGTTTTGAGACTTGAGTTTGCCTTATTGGCTAGTTGAATGTTCCTTTTTAACATTCTAGTTCATTACATAAACTTTTCTTTGTTGAGTAAAAGTCTTCCGCTGAGAAAGTAGGCCAGACAAAGGGTTCGTTTGGGGCCAGTAATGGTTCTCGAGTGCTAGTCCCTCCCATGGTGTAGTCTCAGGGCGTGACATTATGCGACTTTCTTGGTTTTGCATATGTATTAGCCCATGAATCTGGCGCCTCGAAGCACCCAAAATTTCTTTTTGAAAAACCTTTATGATGAACTCCTTAAAGAGTTGCAGAAGCGTTACATACAGTCCCACCATTTTCAAGCATATTTTTACATTTACAAGCCAACTTTTAGGAGTTACGCGACTATTTTTGTTTTCTGTGTGTGTATTAGCCAATGGATCTAGCGCCTTGGAGCACCAAAAAAATATTTGTGAAAAAGCTTTATGGGGACCTCCTGAATAAGTTGGGGAAGCACATACAGTACCACTTTTCTTTAGGCATATTTTTCACATTTACAAACAAACCTTTAGGAATCATGCGACTTTCTCGGTTTTTCCTTTGTATTATCCCATGGATGTGGTGCCTTAGAGTACCCAAAAATGTTTTTGGATAAAACTTTATGAGGACTTCCGTAATGAGTTGGGGAAGCGTTATGTAACATCCCACTATTTTTCAGGCATTTTTTCACATTTACAAACCAACTTTTATAAATTACACGACTTTCTTAGTTTTTCGTGTGTATTAGCCCATGTAATAGGCACCTCGGAGTACCAATTTTTTTTTTTGAAAAAAACATTATGAAGACCTCCGTAATGAGTTGGGGAAGTGTTACATACAGTCCCATCATTTTTTCATATTTTTACCTTGACAAGCCTACTTTTAGGAATTACGTGATTTTTTTGATTTTTCGTGCGTATTAGATCATTGATATGGCGCATTAGAGCACCCATAATTTTTTTTTTCTGAAAAAGCATTATGAGGACCCCTTAATGAGTTGGAGAAGCGTTACAACAATCCTACCATATTTTTCAGGCATATTTTCACATTTTCAAGCCAACTTTTAGGAATTACGCGACTTTCTTGATTTTTAGTGTGTATTAGTCCATGGATGAGGCGCCTCAGAGTAATCGAAATAGTTTTCTGAAAATCCTTTATGAGGACCTTTGTAATGATTTGAGGAAGTGTTATGTAATGTCCCACCATTTTTTCAGGCATATTTTCGTATTTACAAGTCAACTTATAGGAATTACGCGACTTTCTTGATTTTTCGTGTGTATTAGCTCATGTATCTGGCACCTTAGAGTACCTAAAGTATATTTTTAAAATTTATTTTAGTGGACCTCCGTAATGATTTGGGGAAGCTTTACGTACAGTCCCACCACTTTTTCAGGCATATTTTTACATTTAAAAGCCAACTTTTAAGAATTATGCGACTTTCTTAGTTTTTCGTGTGTATTTGCCCATTGATCTGGCGCCTCGGGACACCCATAATTGTTTTATGAAAAACCTTTATAAGGACTTCCATAATGAGTTGGGGAAGGGTTACATACAGTCCCACCGTTTTTAGGCATATTTTCTAATTTACATGCCTCTTTTAGAAATTCGCGAATTTCTTGGTTTTTGTGTGTATTAGCCCACGAATAAGGCGTCTCAGAGAACCCAAAAAATTTTTATGAAAAGAATTTATGAGGACCTCTGTAATGAGATAGGGAAGAGTTACGTGCAATCTCATCATTTTTTCAGTCATATTTTCGCTTTTAGTAGCCAACTTTTAGGAAATACGCGACATTCTTGGCTTTTGGTGTGTATAAGCCCATGGTTTTGTTGCCTCAGAGCACCAAGAAATTTTTTTATGAGGACCTCTATCATGAATTGGGGAAACATTACGTACATTCCTAGCTTTTTTTAGGCATATTTACATATTTACGAGCTACTTTTAGGAATCAAACAACTTTCTTGATTTTTTGTGTGTATTAGCCCATGGATCTAGCACCTCGGAGCACCCAAAAAGTTTTTTCTTAAAAAACCTTTAAAAGGACCTTTGTAATGAGTTGGGGAAGCATTACATACTGTCCCTCCATTTTTTTCAAGCATATTTTCACATTAACAAGCCAACTTTTGGGAATTACATGACTTTCTTGATTTTTCATGTGTATTAGCCCATAGATCTGACGCCTCTGAGCACCTAAAAAAGAATTTCTAAAAAACTTTATAAGGACCTCCGTAATGAGTTAGGGAATCATTACATACAGTCCCACCATTATTTCAGGAATATTTTCGCATTTACAAGCCACTTTTAGAAATTACATGATTTTCTTGGTTTTTCGTGTGTATTAACTCATGTATACTTCTTGGAGTACCCAAAATATTTTTTTAAAAACATTTTATGAGGACCTCCGTAAAGTGTTAGGGAAGCGTTTTGGACAGTCCCACCATTTTCTTCAAGTAAATTTTTCGCATTTAAAAGCCAACTTATAGGAATTAGGCGCCTTTCTTCATTTTGTGTGTGGACTAGCCCATAGATATGGCGCCTCTGAGCCAAAAGGTTTTTTGAAAAAACTTTATGAGAACGTCCATAGTGAGTTGGAGAAGCATTACGTACAACCCACCTTTTTTCAAGCATATTTTCTCATTTACAAGCCACTTTCAGGAATTACACGACTTTCTTGATTTTTCCTTTGCATGCCCATTGATTTGACGCCTCAAAGCAACAACATTATTTTCTGAAAAAACTTTTAGTTCCTCTATAATGAGTTGGGAAAGTATTACGTACAATCTCTCTATTTCTTTTTTAGGCATGTTTTCACATTTATAAGCCAACTTTTAGAATTACGCGACTTTCTAGATTTTCTTTTGTATTAGACCATGGATAAAGTGCTTCAGAGCACCCAAAACATTTTTTTATTTTTTTATAATGACCTCTGTAGTGAGTTAGGTAAGCGTTGTGTATAGTCCCACCATTTTTTCAGGGAAATTTTTGCATTAAAAGCCACTTTTGTGAATTACACGACTTTCTTGACTTTTCATGTATATAAGTCCATGGATCTAGCATCTCAGAGCATCTAATATATTTTTCTATTAAAATTTTATAAGGAATTTTGTAATGAGATGAGGAAGATTTACGTACAGTCTCACCATTTGTTAGGCTTATTTTCATATTAAGCCAACTTTTAGGAATCACATGACTTTCATGACTTTTTGTGTGTATTAGCCCATGGATCTGACGCCTCGAGATACCCAAAATATTTTTCTGAAAAAACATTATGAGGACCTTTGTAATGAGTTGGGAAAGTGTTATGTACAGTCCCACTATTTTTCAGGCATACTTTCACATTTCCAAGCCAACTTTTAGGAATTACGCGACTTTCTTATTTTTTCGTGTATTAGCCCATGGATCTGGCTCCTCGGAGCACCAATATTTCTTTTCTAAAAAGAACTTATGATGATCTCTATAATCAGTTGGGGAAGCATTACATAAAGTCCTACCATTTTTTTCAGGCATATTTTCGCATTTACAAGCCAAATTTTAGAAATTACGCTACTTGATTTTTCATGTGTATTAGCCCATGTATGTGGTGCCTTAGAGTAGCCAAAATATATTTTTGAAAAAACTTTATAGGTCCTCTATAATGAGTTGGGGAAGTGTTACGTAATGTCCCACCATTTTTTCAAACATATTTTTGCATTTACAAGCCAATTTTAGGAATTATGCAACTTTCTTGGTTTCTCGCGTGTATTAGCCCTTGTATCTGGCGCTTCGAGTACACAAAATATTTTTCTGAAAAAAAATTGTGCGGACCTTCGTTAGGAGTTGGCAAAGCATTACGTACAGTCCCATTATTTTTTTCATGCATGTTTTAACATTTACAAGCCAACTTTTAGGAATTACACGACGTTTTTGTTTTTTCGTGTGTATTAGCTCATTGATCTAATGCCTTAGAGCAACCATAATTCTTTTATGAAAAAACTTTATAAGGACCTCCGTAATGAGTTGGGGAAGAGTTACGTACAGTCCTACCATTTTTTCAAGCATATTTTCGCATTTACAATTCAACTTTTAAGAATTACGCGACATTCTTAATTTTTCATGTGTATTAGCCCATGAATTTGGAGCCTCAGAACACCCAAATATTTTTCTACAATAACTTCATGAGGACCTTCATAATGAGTTGGGGAAGAGTTATGTAAAGTCCCACAATTTTTTTCAGGCATATTTTCGTATTTACAAGCCAACTTTTAGGAATCACGCGACTTTGTTGATTTTTTCGTGTGTATTACCCCAAATATTTGGCGCCTCACGACACCTAAAAGAATTTTGATAAAATTTATAAGGACCTCTGTAATAAGTGGGAAAGCATTACGTGCAATCCAATAAGTTATTCCAGCTATATTTTTAGATTTACAAGCCAACTTTTAGGAATTATGCAATTTTCTCGGTTTTTCATGTGTATTAGCCCATAGATCTGGCGCCTCAAAATACCCAAAAATTATTTCTGAAAAAATTATGAGGACCTCTGTAATGAGTTGGGAAAGCGGTACGTACAACCCCAATTTTTTTTGACATATTTTTGCATTTATAAGTCAAATTTAGGATTTACGCAACTTTCTTGATTTTTCGTGTATATTCCACAGATATGACACCTAAGAGCACCCAAAAAAAAATTATTTATGAGGACCTCCATAATGAGAAGGGTAAGTGTTACATGCAATCCCATCATTTTAAACATATTTTTACATTTACAAGCCAACTATAGGAATTACACAACTTTCTTGATTTTTGTTGTGTTAATAGCCCATGGATCTGGCGCCTCAGAGCACCTAAGATAGTTTTCTAAAATAAGTTTATGAGGACCTCTGTTATGAGTTGGGGAAGCGTTACATGCAGTCCCACTAATTTTTCCGACATATTTTCCTATTTACAAGCTACTTTTAAGAATTAGGAAACTTTCTTGATTTATATTAGCCCATGGATCTGGCGTCTCAGAGCACCAATTTTTTTTTTCGAAAAAACTTTGTGAGGACCTTTGTAATGAGTTGGAGAAGTGTTACGTACAGTCTCACCTTGTTTTTAGGTATATTTTCGCATTTACAAGTCAACTTTTAGGAATTATGCAACTTTCTTGATTTTTCATGTGTATTAGCTCATTTATTTGACAACTCAAGCACCCAAAATATTTTATGAGGACCTTCGTAATGAGTTGGGGAAGCGTAACGTACAGTCCCACCATTTTTAGGCATATTTTCGCATTTGCAAGTCAACTTTGAGGAATTATGCGAGTTATTGTTTTTTTGTGTGTATTAGTCAATGGATCTGGCACCTCAAAGCACCCAAAATTTCTTTCTAAAAAAACATTATACGGACCTCTGTAAAAAGTTGGCAAAGTGTTACATACAGTCCTATAGTTTTTTCAGGCATATTTTCGCATTTACAAGACAACATTTAGAAATTAAGCGACTTTCTTGGTTTTTGTGTGTATTAGCCCATGTATCTGGCACCTCAAAGTACTCAAAAATATTTTTTCAAAAAAACTTTATGAGGACCTCCGTAGTAAGTTGGGGAAGCGTTAAGCATAGTCCCACCATTTTAAGACATATTTTCGCATTTACAAGCCAACTTTTAGGAATTACACGACTTTCTTGTCTTTTCATGTGTATTAGCCAAAGGATCTGACACCTCAGTTCACCCAAAATATTTTTCTAAAAAACTTATGAGAACCTCCATAATGACTTGGGAAATCCTTACGTACAGTCCCACCATTTTTTTGGGGCCTATTTTTGCATTTACAACCACATTTTAGGAATTACATGACTTTTTGTGTTTTTCGTCTGTATTAGCCCATGTATGTGGCGCCTCGAAGCACCTAAAAAAATTTAGGGAAAAAGGACAAATATACCCCCGAATTATCATAAATGGTGCGTCAATATCCTTCGTTATACTTTCGGGTTGTGTATACCCTTATCGTCAATATTTTGGAACGTATATACCCTTAAAATAAACGGAGGGACACGTGCCATGATCTTAATGGTCTATCCTAATTTGGAATAGACCATTAAGATCATGACACGTGTCCCTCCGTTTATTTTAAGGGTATATACGTTCCAAAATATTGACGATAAGGGTATACACAACTCGAAAGTATAACGAAGGGTATTGACGCACCATTTATGATAATTTGGGGGTATATTTGTCCTTTTTCCCTTTATGAAAAAATTAATTACGACCTTCGTAATGAGTTGGGGAAGTGTTATGTACATTCAACCATTTCTTTGAGTATATTTTCAAATTTACAAGCCAACTTTTAGGAATTACGCGAATTTTTTGGTTTTTCATGTGTATCAGCTCATGAATATGGCACCTCGGAGCACCTGGATAATTTTTATAAAAAGCT
The DNA here is from genome assembly GCA_037074985.1 of Solanum bulbocastanum. Classification (NCBI taxonomy): domain Eukaryota; kingdom Viridiplantae; phylum Streptophyta; class Magnoliopsida; order Solanales; family Solanaceae; genus Solanum; species Solanum bulbocastanum. The sequence continues at coordinate 16,028,063 of CM073597.1, read as the reverse complement.
TTATGACCTCCGTAATGAGTTGGGGAAGCGTTATGTACGGTCCTACTATTGTTTTTCAGGTATATTTTCGTATTTACAGGCCAACTTTTAAGAATTACATGAGTTTCATAGTTTTATGTGACTATTACACATGAACCTGATGCTTCGGAGAACCTAAATTTTTTTTTGTAAAAACTTTATGAGGACCTCTGTAATGAATTGGGGAAGTGTTATGTACAGTTCCACCATTTTCAAGCATATTTTTGTATTTATAAGCCAGTTTTAGAAATTACTTGACTTTCTCTGTTTTTTCCTGTGTATTAAACATGGATCTAGTGCCTTGATGTACCGTGAGTTTACGGTACTATTGATGCATTTCACTTAGAGTTTTTGTGTGTCTTGGGCTATTTTATTATTAGAATTGATGGTTTTGATGTAATCTTTGTAGGATATTGGTTCGGAAGCAGTTGAGGGAGAAAAGCACTGAAGTTGCAGCAGTAGCAGTCAACAAAGCTAAACCACGGACCGTAGTTTCATTGATAGGTCGTAGGTGGACGATCGTAGGTCCTAATCAGAAAGCTAATTTTCAATACTCAAACCACAGAGTGATAGGATGGACCGTAGTCCAATCCATGGACCATAGGAGGGACCTTCATCTATAAGGGGTGAAATATTTTCTTAGTGTTAAACCACAGAGGTGAAACACGGACCGTAGGCTGATCCATGGTCCGTAGGTCTGGTTGTCGATCAAAAATCGTGTTTGACCCAGTTTTCTTTATTTTGTTTTCCTAGTTTGTTTAGGAGTTAGTTTCTATAAATAATAGTTTTGTTTTCGTTTTTGGGAATTAGACATTATTGTAAACTTTTGTTTTTGGCCTTTTGGAATTATTTTGCAAACACTTACCAATTTAATTTCCAAAAGTTGGTTTATGCAATTTGACTCTGAAGTTAAATACAAGATTTCGATTTTCATCTATTATGATTATAAGTTCATGATTTCTTTTAACCTAATTATGAATTGTGAAATATCAAGCATGAGTAGCTAAATCCACAACTAGGGTTGTGGGAACAATGAGCAATTAACAAAGTATAAATAATAATTAATTAATGCTTGAGTAGTGTTTATGCATGTATTGTTAATCCTTTCGTTTGGAATGCTTTTTAACGGTGGCCAACGTTAGAACTCGCCTCGTTCCTACTTGCCTTACCAAGGGGGTAATGGATGAGAAAGGGATTAAACAACAGAGATTTGATTAAGGATTTGGTGCTATCTAATAGTCTGACTTTAATCAATCAAAGTGAGGGTGAAAGCCCAACTAAATTGACACGATGACTAATCTGGAGTGAAGGTAAGGGTTAGTAAAACACACATTCGTAGATTTACCAAGTCACGAGTGAAAGTTCCTAACGATTACCAATCACGTATGGATACATAACTTATCGACCTTGCATGTCAAACACTAGGACAGAATTACTATTATTAGGATTACTCTGTTAAGAGCTTGTAGGGAACACATATACCCTAGTTTCCATCTTATATTGATAACTCAATTGTGAATCTTGTTTACTTGTTACTTAATCAGTCAAACCAATAATCTGTACTTATTTACAACATCCCCCTGTTTACTTTTCTCGACAATAGTTTGACTAAACGAATATAATTGTGAGTTAAGTTTGAGTCTGAACCATGTTCCTAGTGGAATCGACCCCAACCTACAAGTTGGGCTCTTTACTTGATAACGATCACTTATACTTCTTTAGGAAGGTGTAATTTGAGTGTATCATGCCTCAAAGCACCCAAAAAAATTCTGAATTTTTTTTATGAAGACCTCTGTAATGAGTTGGGAAGCGTTATGTACATTCCCAAATGAAATCCAAAAAAGATGCGTAATTTCTAAAAGTTAGATTGTAAATGTGAAAATATGCATCAAAAAATGGTGGGATTGCACGTAATGCTATCACAATTCATTACAGAAGTCCTCATAGAGGTTTTTCAGAAAAACAAATTGTGGATGCTCCGAGGTGTCAACTTTCTTAGTTTTCCTATGTATTAGCCCGTCGATCTGGCGCCTTAGAGGACTAAAAAAAACTTCCTTAATGAGTTGAGAAAGTGTTACATACATTCCCATAATTTTTTCAGGCCTATTTTGACATTTACAAACCTCTTCTAGGAATTACGTTACTTTCTTTTTTTTTTTTGCCTATCGATTTCGAGCCTCAGAGCACCCAAAAAAATTCTAAAGAAACTTTACAAGGACCTCCATAATGAGTTGGGGAAGCGTTACATACAGTCCCACCACTTTTTCAGGCATATTTTTGCATTTACAAGTCACTTATTGGAATTACGCAACTTTCTTAGTTTTCGTGTGTATTAGCCCATAGATCTAGCACCTCAAAGCACCCAAATTTTTTTTTTAAAACAATTTATAAGGACCTCCCTAATGAGTTGGGGAAGCGTTACATACAGTCCTACCATTTTTTTCAGGCATATTTTCACATTTACAAGCCATTTTTTTTAGGTATTATGCGACTTTCTTCATTTTTTATGTATAAGCCCACGCACCTTGGAGCACCAAGTATATTTTTATGAAAAAAACTTTATGAGGTCCTCCGTAATAAGTTTGAGATGTGTTACGTACAATCGCACCATTGGTTATTCGTGTGTATTAGCCCATGGATTTGGCGCCTCAAAGCACCAAAATATGTTTTCTGAAAAACTTTATGAGGACCTCCGAGTGAGTTGGGGAAGCTTTATGTATAGTTCAACCATTTTTTTCAGGCATATTTTCGCATTTACAAGAACCTTTTTGAAAGTACGCGACTTTGTTAGTTTTTGTGTGCATTAACCCATATATCTGGCCCTTCGGAGTACCCAAAATATTTCTTATGAAAAACCTTTATGCGAGCCTCTGTTATGAGTTGGAAATGTGTTACATACAGTTCCACTATTTTTTAGGCATATTTTTATATTTACAAGCTTTTTTTTAGGAATTACAATACTTTCTTGATTTTTCGTGTGTATTAGCTCATTGATCTAATGCCTTGGTGCACCCATAATTTTTTTCTAAAAAAACTTTATAAGGACTTTTGTAATGAGTTGGGGAAGCGCTACGTACAGTCCTACAATTTTCCCAGGCATATTTTAGCATTTACTAGCTAACTTTTAGGAATTACACGACATTTTTGTTTTTTTGTGTGTGTTAACCCATGAATCTGGCCCCTTAGAACATCCAAAATATATTTCGGAGAAAAACTTTATGAGGACCTCTGTAATGAGTTGGGGAAGCGTTACGTATAGTCCACCATTTTTTCGAGAATATTTTCGTAGTTACAAGCCAACTTTTAGGAATTACATGACTTTCATTATTTTTTGTGTGTATTAGCTCACAGTTTTGGTGCCTCAGAGTAGTTTATTTGTTTTTTGAAAAACATTTTTGAGGACCTTTGTAATGAGTTGGAAAAGCGTTACGTCGATCATTTTTTAGGCACATTTTCACATTTACAAGCCAACTTTTAGGAATTACGTGAGTTTTTTGATTTCTTGGTGTTATGTGTGTATTAGCCCAAAGAGCAGGCGCCTCAGATCACCCAAAAATTATTTTAGAAAAAATGTTATGAGGACCTCTGTAATCAATTGGGGAAGTGCTATGTCAGTCCCACCATTTTCAGACATATTTTCGCATTTACAAGTTAACTTTTAGGAATTTCGTGACTTTTCTTGATTTTTCGTGTGTATTATCCCACAGATCTAGCTCCTAAGAGCACCCAAAGAAATTTTCTGAAAAAAAATAGTGAGGACCTCCATAATTAGTAGTGGAAGTGTTATGTGCAATCCCATCATTTTAACATATTTTCACATTTACAAGACAACTACTAGGAATTACGCGAGTTTCTTGATTTTTGATGTGTATTAGCCCATGGATCTGGCGACTCAAAGCACCCAAAATATTTTTCTGAAAAAACTTTATTTGGACCTCCGTAATGAGTTGGAGAAGTGTAACGTATAGCCTTACCATTTTAGTCATATCTTCGCATTTACAAGTCAACTTTTAGAAATTACGTGACTTTTTGTTTTTTCATTTTTATTAGCACATGGATCTGGCGCCTCGAAGTACTCAAAATTCTTTTTAAAAAAAAATTATAAGGACCTCCGTAAAGAGTTGGGAAAGCGTTACATATAGTCCCATAGTTTTTTCAGGCTTATTTTCGTATTTACAAGCCATTTTTAGAAATTATGAGACTTTTATGATTTTTTGTGTCTATTACACATGGATCTAGTGCCTTGGAGCACCTAAAATTTTTTTTGAAAATACGTTATGAGGACATCCGTAGTGAATTTGGGAGACATTATGTGCAGTCCCACCATTTTGAGGCATATTTTGTATTTACAATCCACTTTTTTAAATTACCCGATTTTCTTTATTTTTCCTGTGTAAAAGCACATGGATTTGGCGCCTCAGAGCACCCTAATTTTTTTTTGAAAAAACGTTATGTAGACCTCCATAATGAGTTGGGAAGCGTTACGTACATTCCCAAATGAAACCAAGAAAGACACGTATTTTCAAAAAGTTAGCTTGTAAATGTGAAAATATGCATGAAAAAATAGTGGGACTATACATAACGCTTCCACAACTCATTATAGAGGTCCTCATAAAGTTTTTCAGAAAAAAAAATTGGGTGCTGCAAGGCATCAACTTTCTCGGTTTACCTGCGTATTAGTCCATAGTTCTGGCGCCTCCGAGCACCCAAAATAAATTCTGAAAAAATATTATGAGGACCTCTTTAATGAGTTGAGCAAGTGTTATATACAGTCCCACTATTTTTTTCAGGCATATTTTTACATTTGCAAGCCTCTTTAAGGAAGTGACTTTCTTGTTTTTCCGTGTGTATTAGCAATGGATTTGGTGCCTCGGAGCACCAAATTTTTTTTTCTAAAAACACTTTACAATGATTGCCATACTGTGTTGGGAAAGCGTTACATATATTCTCACCATTTTTAGGCATATTTTTGCATTTACAAGTCACTTTAAGGAATTACGCAACTTTATTGGTTTTCGTGTGAATTAGCTCATAAATCTAGCACATCAGAACACCCAATTTATTTTTTGAAAAAACATTATATGGATCTCTCTAATGAGTTGGGTAAGTTTTACATACAATCCCACCATATATTTTCAGGCATATTTTCGCATTTACAAGCAACTTTTTAGGAATTATGCGACTTTCTTGATTTTTTAATGTATTAGCCCATGGATCTAGCGTCTCACAGCACCCAAAATATTTTCCTGAAATTTTTTTTAAGGACCTCCATAATGAGTTGGGGTTACGTTACGTATAGTCCCACCATTTTTAGGCATATTTTTTCATTTACAAACTAGCTTATTAGAAATTATGCGACTTTCTTGGTTTTTCATGTGTATTAGCCAATGGATCTGGTGCCTCAGAGCACCAAAATATTTTTTATGAAAAAACTTTATTAGGACCTTCGTAATGAGTTAGGGAAGCATTACATACAGTCCACCATTTTTTTAGGAATATATTAACATTTACAAGCCAACTTTTAGGAATTACACGACTTTGTTGGTTTTTTATGTGTATTAGGCCATGTATCTGGCCCTTCAAAGTACCCAAAATATTTTTGTCAAAAAGCTTTATGTGGATTGTTTGAGTTGGGAAAGCGTTACATACTGTCCCACTATTTTTTGAGGCATAATTTTACATTTACAAGTCAATTTTTTAGGAATTACGTGACTTTCTTGATTTTTTGTATGTATTAGCCCATTAATCTAAAGCCTTGGAGCACACATAATTGCTTTCTAAAAATATATTTTAAGGACCTCCATAATGAGTTGGGGAAGCATTACATACAATCCTATCATTTTCAGGCATATTTTCATATTTACTAGCAAGCTTTTAGAAATTACACAACATTCTTCATTTTTCGTGTATATTAATTAGCCCATGAATCTGGCACCTCAGAACACCAAAAATATTTTTCTGGAAAAACTTTCTGAGGACCTCTGTAATGAGTTTGGGAAGCATTACGTACAATCCTACCATTTATTTTGGGCATATTTTTGTATTTACAAATCAACTTTTAGGAATTACCCAACTTTATTTATTTTTCGTGTGTTTAAGCCCTCCGATTTGGTGCCTCAGAGCACTTAAAAAAAATTTCTAAAAGAATTAAGAGGACCTCTGTAATGAGTTGGGAAAGCATTATGTGTAATTCGATTATTTTTTAGGCATGTTTTCGCATTTACAAGCCAACTTTTAGGAATTACGTGAGTTTTTATTTTATTTTATGTGTGTCTTAGCCCAAAGATCTGGCGTCTCAAAACACCCAAAAATTATTTCTAAAAAAATTTTATGAGGACCTCTGTAATAAGTTGTGGAAACGTTATGTACAGTACCACCATTTTTTTTCAGAAATATTTTTGCATTTACAAGCCAGCTTTTAAAAATTACACGAGTTTCTTGGTTTTATGTGTGTATTAGCCCAACGATCAGGAGCCTCAGAACATCCAAAAATTATTTCTGAAAAAACTTTATGAGAACCTCCTCTATAATGAGTTGGGGAAGCGTTATGTACAATTCCACCATTTTTAGACATATTTTTGCATTTACAATCCAACTTTTAGGAATTACGCAAGTTTCTTGGTTTTATTTGTGTATTAGATCAAAGATCAGGCGCCTTGAAACACCCAAAAATTATTTCTGAAAAACTTTATGAAGTCCTTCGTAATGAGTTAAGGAAACATTACGTACAATCCCATCATTCAGACATATTTCGCATTTATAAGCCAACTTTTAGGAATTATGAGACTTTTTTGATTTTTCTTGTGTATTAACCCACAGATCTGGCGCCTAAGAGCACCCAAAAAATTTCTAAAAAAGAAATTATGAGGACCTGCATAATGAGCGGGGGAAGCATTACGTGCAATCCCATCATTTTAAACACATTTTCGCATTTGCAAGCAAACTATTAGGAATTACGTGACTTTGTTGGATTTTGGTGTGTATTAGGAAATGGATCTGGCGCCTAAGAGCACCCAAAAAATTTCTAAAAAAGAAATTATGAGGAACTGCATAATGAGCGGGGGAAGCGTTACGTGCAATCCCATCATTTTAAACATATTTTTGCATTTGCAAGCAAACTATTAGGAATTACGTGACTTTGTTGGATTTTGGTGTGTATTAGGCAATGGATCTGGTGCCTTGAAGCACCCAAAATAATTTTCTGAACAAACTTTATGAGGATTTTCGTTATAAGTTGGGGAAGCATTACGTTTTTTTTTTCAAACATTTTTTCACATTTACAATTTTTTTTTAAGAATTAGGCGACTTTCTTGATTTATTGTGTGTATTAGCCGATAGATCTGGCATCTCAGAGCACTCAAATTTTTTCTGAAACACTTTATGAGGATCTCTGTAATGAGTTGGGGAAGCGTTACGTACAATCTCACCAACTTTTCAAGCATATTTTTGCATTTACAAGCCAACTTTTAGAAATTACGCAATTTCTTGATTTTTTGTGTGTATTAGCTTATGGATTTGTTGACTTGGAGCACCTAAACTATTTTTTTGAAAAACCTTTATGAGGACCTTCGTAATGAGTTGGGGAAGCGTAACATACAATCCCAAAATTTTATGCATATTTTGGCATTTACAAGCCAATTTTTAGTTTTTGTGTGTATTAGCCCATGGATCTGGCGACTCGAAGCACCCAAAATTTCTTTTCAAACAAACATTATAAGGACTTTTGTAACAAGTTGGGAAAATGTTACATATAGTTCCATAGTTTTTTTAGGCATATTTTTGAATTTACAGGTCAACTTTTAGAAATTATGCGACTTTCTTGGTTTTCGTGTGTTAATGCCCATGGATCTGGCACCTCAGAGCACTAAAAAGTGTTTTCTCGAAAAACTATTTGACAACCTCCGTAGTGACTTGGGAAGCATTACGCATAGTCCCACCATTTTAAGGCATATTTTGGCATTTACAAGAAAACTTTTAGGAATTACACGACTTTCTTAATTTTTTATGTGTATTAGCTCATGGATCTGGCACCTCGCTTCACCCAAAATATTTTTCTACAAAAACTTATGAGGACCTCCGTAATGATTAGGGAAGCATTATGTGCAATCCCATTATTTTTTTCGGGTGTATTTTTGCATTTACAAGCCAACTTTTAGGAATTATACGACTTTTTATGTTTTTAGTGTGTATTAGCGCATGTATGTGGTGGATCGAAGCACCCAAAAAAATTATGACAACCTTTGTAATGAGTTGGGGAAGTGTTACGTACAGTCCACCTTATTTCTCAGGCATATTTTCGCATTTACAAGCCAATTTTTGGGATTTTTGGGAATTTCTTGATTTTTTCATGTGTATTAGCCTCTGGATTTGGCATATCGAAGCACCCAAATATTTTTTTAAAAACTTTATATGTACCTTCATAGTGAGTTGGGGAAGTATTACGTACATTCCCACTGTTTTTTCAGGCATATTTTCGCATTTACAAGTCAACTTTTAAGAATTACGTGAATTTCTTAGCTATTTGTGTGTATTAACATGGATCTGGCGCCTTGAATAGGTAAAAAAGTTTTAAAAAAACTTTATGTAAAGAGTTGGGGAAGTGTTACGTACAGTTCCACTATTTTTTCCAGGCATATTTTCACATTTACAAGCCAATATTAGGAATTACGCGACTTTCATGGTTTTTTGTGTCTATTACACATGGATTTGGCGCCTCAGAGCACCCAATTTTTTTTCTGAAAAAACTTTATGAGGACCTCCGTAATGAATTGGAGAAGCGTTACATACAGTCCCACTATTGTTTTAGGTATTTTCTTATTTACAAGACACATTTAGAAATTATACGACTTTCTTTGTTTTTCGTGTGTATTGCCACATGGATCTGGCGCCTCAGAGTACCCCAAAAGAAATCCTGAAAAACTTTATTAAGACCTCTGTAATGAGTTGGGAAGCGTTATGTGCAAACCTAAATGAAAACCAAGAAAAATTCGTAATTTCTAAAAGTTAGCTTGTAAATATGAAAATATGCATGAAACAATAGTGAGACTGTACATAACGCTTCCACAACTCATTATAGAGGTCCTCATAAAAGTTTTTCTGAAAAACATTTTGGGTGCTCTGTGACATCAACTTTCTTGGTTTTCCTCTGTATTAGCCCATGGATCTGGCGCCTCTGAACACCCAAAATATTTTTCTAAAAAACTTTATGAGGACCTGTTTAATGAGTTGAGCTCGTGTTATGTACATTCCCACCATTTTTTCAGGCATATTTTAACATTTACAAGACTCTTTTAGGAATTACATGACTTTCTTGGTTTTTCGTCTGTATTAGCCTATGTATATGACGCTTTAGAGCACTCAATTTTTTTTTTTTTTGAAAAAACATTACAAGGACCTCTATAATGAATTGGGGAAATGTTACGTAAAGTCCCACCATTTTTTTGAGGCATAATTTTGCATTACAAGTAACTTTAGAAATTACGCAACGTTCTTAGTTTTCATGTGTATTAGTCTATAAATCTGGCACCTTAGAGCACCGAAAATTTCTTTTTGAAAGAACTTTATAAGGACCTCCCTAATGAGTTGGGGAAGCGGTACATACAGTCCCACATATTTTTCAGGCATATTTTCGCATTTACAAGCCACTTTTTAGGAATTATGCGACTGTTGACATCCAATTTTGACCCAACTTTCGAGCTTCTTAATTTTCAAAGATTTGGAATAATTAGTTTAACAAAAATTCAAAAATATTTTTAAAGTTTTAAAGCAATTTTAGTCATTTTTATAATTTCAAAACAATATATATATATATATATATATATATATATATATATATATATATATATATATATATATGATTATTATGTTTCACAAATATTAAAAAAATAATTTCAAAAAGATTTTTTTAAGTCTCGCTATTTTAGCTCATTTAATTATAGTTTATATTTTCAAATTAATTATTTCATAAGTAAGTTAATTATTCTTATTTTTATTTCGTTAAGATTAAGAAGTTCATAAATTAATTATATTAATTAATCTTATTTAAATATTAGCCAAACTTTTCCTAATCAACTAAGTTTGACTACTTTTAAAATCTCCAATTGGCTATAATTTAGATTCATATGGTCAAAGCTTAAATTCAAAATTCTAAACCAATTCTAATTTTATCCTTAGTCCATATCAAGACCTAGTTGGGCCATTCATTTCCCAATTTCTTTCAGCCTATTCCCTCAAAATCCAATACCAATATTTTTGAGCCCAACTTTTTCGGCAGCAGTTATACTCAATGCTCAATTCTTCTCCCGACCCGACCTAACTCAATTGTTTGTTCAGGAAAGAAAGTCAGCCAGCGCGACATCAACTAGCTTACCTGGGGCTTTGAATTAAAGGTGACAAAAAGGTGTCAAAATAAAATGACTGTAACATAAGTCTTAATTATTAAGTGTAGGTAACAATTATGTAATTAAGGATTAAGGATTGTGGGAGTTGCCCTCAAGTTTTAAAGTTGACAGTTTAGTCCATCGTATTGAATGAGGGGTAAAAGGGTAAATGACTAAAACCTAATTTAACCAAATTTGGTGGGAACAAAAATCCCAAAATTGGAGGGAAGCCAGCGAACCAAAAGGGGGAATAAAAGTTTTTTCCCCCCACCTCCCTGTTGGATTCCTCCTCCTCCTCTTCTTCTCCTCCTTCTTCTTATTCATCTGCTTCGTTCTTGCTTACTTTCTTTGTAACACCCCTAAATGCTAACAAGAGTCGCATGTCGATTGACCATTGCTTATTACTACAGTATGTTTTACTCTTATGTTGGGAACTTGAAATTTGGTGATAATTGCTAACTTTTCTAGCATAAGATATATCGTAAGTTATGGGATATTATTGGGGTATTTATATAATAGTATAATTAGAATTATGCATACTTTTAAAATGAGGTGAAGGATATATATATATATATATATATATATATATATATATATATATATATATATATATAAGTGTATATGTATATATATATATAAGTGTATATGTATGCATTTCGGGTAGCACAAAACTATTTGGGTAGCACCTTTGAAGGCTAGTTGTCCAAGTGATAAACATCACTTGTGTAACTATATATTTTCACACCTCTTTGAATTGATTTCGGTTCCTTCAAAGTATAAGAGCCTTAGAACCTAAATTAACCTCTTGTTCATCAAAACCACAAGAGAAAAAAACTTGGTCATTTGGCTGGAATTCGAGACACACACTGCTTTGTTGGTAAGTGCTGAAATTTGTTTCTGAGCTAAGTAGTATTTGGTAATTGGTGTATATCTCATTCTCTAGAGCTTATTTTACTATGAATAAATATTATTTGGAAAGATAATTCATATATCTACAACTCTTATGTTTATGTGAAAGTCTAATTTAGCTGTTATGGATTCGAAATATGGGACGCAACACATGACAAGTTCTGTCTAAATTTCAAATTTAGAAATCCTGTATGATCAACTGTTAGTGTAACGATGATATCGTTTTGTACAAAATGTATTTTTTTGGTGATTCTTGTTGCGTTACAATCTTAAGAGACGTGTCTACATCTTTCATGTCTAGTTTTGCTGTTTTCCTGTTCAAATCTAAGTTACAACATGGATTACTAGACTGGCCAGAATCACTGTTTTGGGAACAGAGTGTATCTGTGCAGGCTGAGCTTACTTGTGATGATAATCCTATTTTATTTCGACATTTTTGAGATATTGGGGATTAAAAAAGTTATTTGATTCTATTTTTTAAGGTTGTATGTACTTGTGAACAAGTTGAGGACCTTGATATGTTGGTTGGTCTACAGTTTGAGCTTGGCCAATTTTGTTGGACTGCTACTACGCTAAAGCATTGAGGTTTGTGTATAAACTTGTTCTTGCACTCTTTTAATTGCTGGTATAACTGAAATTTGATCTTGATACCTGGGTTACCTCTTGTCACTTTGCATTGTCGTGTTGGTATGACGCTTGTGTAACTCGCCCACTTGTACGGACTGTTTGATCACTTGTCACTCTTGTTGGGACCTTGTCCTTCTTGTGGCTGTGACTTTGTCACTATTGACATGCCTCTTGATTCGAATCATTTGCCATCTTGACTTTGGATTTTTAGTCCATCTTTAGAATGGAAGTTGTCCATTTTAAGTACGAACTAGAAAACCATTTTTAATATGGTTCTTGGTTCTCTTGATTATTGGGCGGCGACCCTTCTTGATACAGGGTGTTGGCTCTTCTTGATAATTACTTGTGTCGGGTGTGACGACATGAGGTATATATGGGCGAGCCTTGTTATTGAATCTCTTGGAAAATAGTGCTATGAGCATTCTTGACATTTGGATCTTTGAACATCGAACTTGATACTCTTTATATATTGTTACTTGATTTATTTATTATGTTTCAAGTATGCTGCTCATGACTTGAGAAAAGTAGCTTGGTGAATTTTGAAGACTACGAACCTATAGTTTTTACACTACTAAGCTATATGCTTAGCGATAGTTGTTTCTATCGTAGGGGCTGATCAAGAGGAGGCATGAAGCTGGCCATTGGAGATGGAAATTTTGAGAACTTAAAAGAAGATCACATTTGCATATAGGCATCTATATTTTGTATAAACTTTGGGACTTTTACATGACCTATATGTTGTATATTTGCATGAAATTTTAAGGACTAATCGGATCATGTTACAATGGTTTGTAATATAAGTATGACTACTTGTTTGGTTCATTTGGGGTGTGTAAACCCAAGTCATGTAATATATTAATTTTACTACTTGTTTTGAATGGTTGTATGAAGCTTGAATCACTTGGTTGGGTACTCGAAAATTGATAATATTTATTATATATCATGTTACTAGCGTGAGGACAATATATGCATAAAAATCTTGTAAGTTATTGGTTTATGTATTTCAGAAGGGTCGTGACATGCTTTCTTCCCGTTCTTTTCATTTTCTTCTTTTTCTTGTTCGTACATTGTTGTTCTTGGCTACTACTCCTTATGCTTCTTCTTCTTCTTCTCTTCTTCTTGAATCAGATTTAGCTAATCAGTGAACCAGATTTCGTTTTGTATCAATTGACATTACTTCATAAGTGATTGTGTTCACACACCATTGTTTGGTAAGATTAATAGTTCTTTGAATCATTCATCATCATCTAGGTATACCTGTATATTTTTTTAAATAATTTGCATTCGCATTTCCAACAGATGGTTATATATGTTGCAACAGTTGACTATTGGAACAAATGATAGTCTATGTTGCAACAAAAAGCTTATATCAATCGCAACAGAATAGTCACATGTTGAAACATATAACTTACAGATGTTGCAACATATAACTTACACATGTTGCAACATATGATTTATGTGTCGCAACATAATTGTTATATGTAGCAACATATGACTTACATGTTGCAATAAAATAATCATATGTGACAACATATAACATACATATGTTGCAACATGTGATTTATGTGTCGCAACAAAATAGTTATATGTAGTAACATATGAATTTTATGTCGCAACATAATAGTCACATGTTTACAAATAAGACTCATATGTTGCAACATGCATAGTAATTTTTAATATTTTTCGTATGTATTCGCGTTTTTATCAATGGATTCTGCCTTTTAAATGTGTTATTTCTTTTGTAGTTTGAGTTTTTCAACAATAACGATTCAAATGCATTGGGAATGATTAATCAAGCACCAGACGGAGGTCACATTGGTGCATCCTATGCGCTTGCCATAATTTCAATCTTCAAGGGTGGTGAATCCATGAGAGAAGACTTAATGTTCATTGCCAACACAAAAAAAATGGAGCAACAAAAAACCAGGACATGTCGACATAAGTTACGACAAGTTTTAGGTAGAATGTGGGTGCCAGAACCTCATGTGTTGGGAGAAAGACCCATTTGTTGCACTATTCATCAACATGAGCAAAGCCTTCACAAGAATGGTTGGTACAAGGAAAGTGACGATGAAGATGATATTCGTTGTGAATTATGCAGTTGTAATTTAGAGCGAGATTATGTAGTTAAATTTTTGTCTCATACCACTGTGTGGTATTGATTCAATTAAAATGTGGCAACATATGTACATTCTGTTGGATAATCTGTTGATTTTTGTGTTGAAATTGCAATAGATATGCAATATGAAATCATTGTTCAAAGTGTTATAGCATCTTTTATTGCTTAATTATGTTCCAAAGTACTAAAATATGGTTCAATTTGACATTGTCATTGTTACATTGCTTAATTTATCGATTAACCCATCCATCAAATTGTCATTTGTGGCAACAAATGTACATTTTGTTGGATTAAATATTGAATTTTGCAATAGAAATTGCAATAGTTTTGTCATATGTTTCAACATCTGTATATCGTAACAAGTTGTTTTTGGTATCAATTCAATTAAATTGTGACCTAATACAACAAATAGCACTAATATATAGTCCTATAGCATGTCTAAGTACAAAATTATGGTCTAATACAATAACCTTCATCAATTCTATCAATTATTTTTACAAATACTATTATACCACTAGTTCATCATACAATGACTAAGTACTTCCATATGATAATTATATAATACCATTGGAAATCGTTGTTCAAAGTGTTATAGCATATATTTATTGCGTAATTATTATCGAAGGTACTAAAATATGGTTCAATTTGACATTTTTCATTGCTAAATTGCTTAATTTATCGATTAACCCACCCATCAAATTGTCATATGTGGCAACAGATGTACATTCTGTTGGATGAAATGCTGAATTTTGCAACAAAAACTGCAACAGATCTATCATATGTTGCAACATCTGTATATCCTAACAAGTGGTTTTTGGTATTAATTCAATTAAATTGTGACCTAATACAACATGTTAATATATAGTCATATAACATATCTAAGTACAAAATTATGGTCTAATGCAATAACCTTCATCAATTCTATCAATTATTTTTACAAATACTATTATACCACTAGTTCATTATAAAATGACTAAGTAGTTTCATATGATAGTTATATACCACAATTGGAAATCATTGTTCGAAGTGTTATAGCATATTTTTATTTTGTGATTATGGTCCAAAGTACTAAAATATTTTCCAATTTAACATTTTTAATTACTAAACTGCTTAATTTATCAATTAACCCATCCATCGAATTGTCATCTGTTGCAATAGATGTACATTCTGTTGGATAATCTATTGAATTTTGTGTTGAAATTGCAACAGATATGTCATATGTTACAATATGTATAACCTAACATGTGGTTTTTGGTATTAATTCAATTAAATTGTGACCTAATACAACATGTAACACTAATATATAATCCTATAACATCTCTAAGTACAAAATTATGGTCTTATACAACAAGTTTCATCAATTCTATCAATTATTTTTACAAATACTATTATACCACTAGTTCATCATACAATGACTAAGTAATTCCATATGATAGTTAAATAACACCTTTAGAAATCGTTTTTCAAAGTGTGATAACATCTTTTTTGTGCTTAATTATGGTCCAAATTACTAAAATATGGTTCAATTTGACATTTTTAATTGCTAAATTGCTTAATTTATCCATTAACCCATCCATCAAATTGTCTTCTGTTGCAACCTCTAAAACTGGCTCAATTTGCACATTATATCATTTGTAGAAGGGATATAAATTAGGGTTTCAATTTTCTTTTTAAGATAAGATAGGGTTTTCATTTTCTCCTTGCCGCTTCGCTTTCTCTCTCTCTCCTCTCTATCTGGAGTGCATGGATGTCGGATCTCTGGAGTGCTTGGGATAAATGATGTTATTTATTTCATCAGCCTGTTCTGTTCTTTATTTTTTAACAAGTAACTAATTGATTGTTTTGGTTAAACTAAATCAATAAATAAGAGATTCGCCTATCATGTACTGTCAAATCAATGAAATCATTAATTTTGCAATGTAGTCCTTGGGTAAGAATGAATTTCTTTAAATATAGCTCAGTACTAGAGAACTCATGAATGAGTTTTGTTTGTTTTTGTTACTTTTGATATAATGTCAAATGCAATATTGAGTATTTGTGTCGATGAGAATGATCCCATGTTGGGTGTGAAAATCTGTTGCAAACATGGATACTTACTTTCAATGCAAACTTCATGGTCAAAGGACAATCCAGGTCGAAGATTTTGGTCTTGTCCATGCTATTGTGTATGTACATTTCTACATGATCTGTTGTTTGTCTTTATTTTGATTTTTGTTTAATTTAAATTTCTTTGTGGTGTATTATGCAACTTCTTTAGATGGAGGGATCATGAAGATGTTGATATACGATCCAATTTCATTATTTTGAGATTGGCGAAGAGAATTAAGAAGTTGGAAATTGACGATGAAAGTCATATTAAAAGAAGTAACAAATGGGTGATGAATGAGAAGAAGAAGACAATGTTGTAACGACTGGAAGCTAATCTTCATGTTGATTGTTGTGGTCTTTTTTCTATTTTTAAGCATTACCAAGAAGAATACTATGAAGGATGGAAAATTCTTACGTAGTTTTGCACTTTTGTTCCAACATTTTTATTCGTTCTTAACATAACATAACATTAGTAAGTTATTGTTGCTAAAGATGACTCATATGCTGCTATAGATGTCCCATATGTTACAACATAAAAGTCAAATGTTGCAACATATAAGGCATATGTTGCTACAGATGACCATGTATTGCTACATATGAGTCAAATTTTGCAATAGATGAGGCATATGTTGCTACAGATAACCTATGTGTTACTACATATGAGTCCAATGTTGCAACAGATGAGGCGTATGTTGCTACAGATGACCCATGTGTTGCTACATATGAGTCAAATGTTGCAACAGATGAGGCATATGTTGCTATAGATGACCCATGTGTTGCTACATATGAGTCAAATGTTACAACAGATGATGCATATGTTGCTACAGATGCCCCATATGCTACAACATATGAGTCAAATATTGCAACAGATGAGGCATATGTTGCCATATATGACTTATCTATTGCTACATATGACTCATTTGTTGCTACAGATGCCTCAAATGTTGCACCATATCACCTTTATGTAGCAACATTTGACCATACAGTGGATAGATAGAGTTAAAAGGGAATTGGTTGGAGCAACATAACATCATATACTGTGTACTTGTTCTCAATATAACATAATATAACTGATAAACTAAAACATTGTCATTAATTACAAACATTGTCATCGAGGATAAATTAGGAATGATAAGGGCAATAAAGACTTATTGTAGAAAATATCGAACAGATTACACTTCTGTTGTAGAAAATATCACAACAACTGAATCTGTAAAGAAGAATAATGGAGAAACAAACAAGAGAGATGAAAGGAAAGAAGGAAACAAAACGGAAATTAGTAAAAGTAAATTAAATTTGGAATATGGAACAACCTTTTATAGAGGAGAGAGGAAAAATTACAGTTGTTTTCTAGTTTTTTAATTTTTTTTTTGAATTTTTACAATATAATGTTGCAACATATGACAATTCAAAGTGACATATGTTACCACATATCTCCTTTATGTTGGGGCACGCGTAGATATTTTGTGGTTTTTTTTACAATAGAGGTTATATATGTTGCCACATATCACCTTTCCGTTGGGGCACATGCAGATAATTGTGTGATTTTTTACAACAAAGGCAATATATGTTGACATAGATACCACATTTCTTCCTTTCCAACATAATTGACATTTGTTCCAACAAAATAAAAATAATAATAATAAAACCTTCAAATGGATATTGTTGCTTCTTCACATCACAACTGACGACTTTTTTCTCTTTTCTTTTTCTCTTCCTCTTTCTTTCTCTCTTTCTCTTTTTTCTCTTTCTATTTCCCCTTGCCTTTTTGTGATTGAGGATGATACTGGAGCATTATTCATTGATTTTTTTCTTTTAGTAATTATAGATAGTGATCGAAAAATTGATTTTTTCAACCTCCAGCACTTCAAAGGCTGTGAAATCTTCTTGGATGTATGCATATCAATATTATATGTCATTTTATTAAAAATATTAGTGAGTTCTTTAACACGACCAATAAAATACTCATGTTGCTGCTCACAACCTTCGTATCGACAAGAAGAGCATTTGATATTAGATGAGGAAGCAACACTAGCAAAAGATTGAGTTGTTTCCACAAATGAAGCTCCTTGTGACATTTCATCTACAAGGTAAATAAAAAAAGGTTGAGAGTTTACAACTGATGATAAAATAATAAGGGTAGCAATTTATACTTATGTTGACACAGATTAACATTCTATTGACACAACTGTACATTTTGTTGACACAGAAGAATCTTCTGTTGCCACAGATTAATCTTCTGTTTCAATATATGAGTAACATGCTACGATAGATTATTATTTTGTTGGTCTAACACATAGGTGAAATGTTCCAACATATGACAACTATGTTGTACTATGTACCAACATATCACTAATATGTTGCAACATACGACACATGATGAACAAAATATTGGACAACTGAACAAAACTAAATTTCTACAATCATATGAACAAAATGGTCACAAAAAGAAGAACAAAAGCAACAAAAATGACTCTTCACATATACATTTCCTAAAAATTAGGGTTATTTTGGGTTTGTTGATTTTCTTTCAAAAATAAAAATAATAGGTAACATTACACCATTATTCAATTTTTACATCTATAGAACGATTTCTTGTTCATTAACCCAATAAAAGAACTTAGTATCAAGAGTGTGTTGTTCGACATTGTAAAATCTTTCAAAAAAATGACTTACCCATTTTAAGTCGAACACGACCTTCACTTCAGAAAGAGAGAGTGACGACTAGAGATGAGGAGGAAGAAAATGATCAGATTTTCTAAGGAAGAAGAAGAAGAAGAAGAGGAGGAGGAGGAGGAGGAGGAGGAGGAGGAGAAGAAGAAGAAGAAGAAGAAGAAGAAGAAGAAGAGCGAAAATTCTATTTTCTTTTACTATTTTTTTAAATAGTTTGAATAGAATTAAAGTAGATGAAAAGTGACGTATTTTTTTGTATTTTATAAAAGATTGGAAAGTTTTGAAAATGTTAATTTGGTCCCAAATTAACTTAATTACATTTTAAAGTGGATTTGACCTTTTCTTGGTCAAAGTGTTACCAAAAACCAAACCAAGACTTAATTGACACCTTTCATTTAATTTTCTCAGCTTACCACGACAAAATAAAAGACATGTCGTCTTCATGATGAGGGGCGATCTCAACAAGCATCAATCGACAACAAACAAAATATTCCCACAATTAATTCAACACAACAGCGATTCCAAACGACTATGGTAAGCGGCGTCTTCACAGGAGCAGCAACGTCTCCAAACGACATCGATAATTCCATCAAAATACACAGAAAGCAACAACAGCATTACACGTAAAACAATATGCTGCTTTTCCTTGTTGTCTTCTCCAATTACCTCAACAAACAGTACGCCTAGTATTGTTCTAGTGCCGATTCCAGCCGCAATTTCATCCTTGAAGCTTGTGATCGAGCCACGTAGCATTCCAAGAACGAGAGGATCGATCCTAGGCATCCACATCTCTTCTTTGTGAGAATCATTGGGAATATTCTCAATTTTGGATAGTATTCGAGATTTGAAATTCAAAATGGGCCTTTGTTTATTCGTTTATCCAAATTTCTTAGCTTTCCCCCCCAAATCTGAACCCTAGAAATTCTCCTATAAATACCTCATCTTCATCATTGCTAACCTTGGAAAAAAGCTTGGGAAAAAATTAGAAAGAATTTACATTGAAGAAAAATAAAAGTTGAAAACAATCGGAATTAGGAACAAAGATATAGAAAAAATCACTTGTCGTATATTGTTTCAATCAATCAAAATACATAGAAATAGGCTCTTAACAATAAGAACTCGGGAGTTTTAGATTTGAGTTTCTCTCTGTGCAGCGGGAAAGACGGGATCACGAACGAAGTAGCTTATGCTTTTTTAAATCCTTACTACCTGGTTTATAGTAGAATCCGAAGAATATGAACTTCTTGCATTATTATTTTTGGTACGTTGTTATGAGCAGCTCTGGTGCTCGATCTTAGGTCTGAGGTATGGGTTGAATCATGATAAAGAAGGTTTGGTGGTTGTACAATTCCCAAGCAGAAAGTCGTATACTTTAAAAGTAGATGGAGTGATCAAGCAGCCCTTCTTGCACCACATACATCCAATGACATAGAGTGATGCTTCAGTATGAACAAGGAACTCCTTATTCCAATTCGAAAACCGAAGGATTGGGGCTGACAACACTGTCTGTTGAAGTTTTATGTGGTGAAGTCGCTCCAAGCTCGTTCTCATCCCAGTTCTTGCTTCGGAAAAGGTATATAACTTCAAATTTTATTTAAGTCTCTTTGGGTTAATTGATTGTTTGATGGTGATGATCGGTTGGAGTTTGGAGTTCTCTGTGCTTTGATTGAGATTTCGGTCTTTGTTTGCTTGGGTGCGAATATAATTTGAATATAGGAGCATGAATCTTAGAGGATATTCTCAAATCGGTTTCAAGATTGTAACTTGGCATTTTACTCACTTTCCTGTAGCTTCCTTAGTTTCATTTCGTATGATTTAACGTTGTTCTCTTCTTCTCTTGCCTGTTTGATTAAATAAATCTCGAATTTTGTCAACATGTCTTCTCGTCAAGTTATTTCGAGTTCATCTTATGTTTTAGTACTGTCTGTTTTGAGATTTTAACTGGATGATGGTCAAGTTTGTCTGATTTTCCGAAAGTCGATAAACTGGTTTAGTCCTTCTCTTAATGTGTTACATTATTGAAAATTTTGATGTCGTGAAGCTCCGAGATCACTTGAATACTAGAAGTTGTATTGTTACTTTTCCAGATAGGTGTTAGCATTGTGCATCTGATTCCTTTACCTCGTGAGATATAATGCAACAACTTTCATACTTCATCAAAAATCGTTTGGCCTTATCCTTACGAACTAACAGTAGCTTAAAAATTGTTTGAATGTATTCAATTATATTCTTCTCTTAATCTTGTTAAATCATAAATGTTAAATCATAAAGATAGTTTGTTATATGTATTCATTTGAGTGCCAATGCGGTAATGTGATTTTGTTTTTTTAATCTATCTGGAAGTATACTGATTGATTTGGGAATTTAAATTGTTAAATATGCTTAGTTGAATAATTAAATGATGCTAATTTGTTCACCTCTTTTTTTCTTGTATATAATATTATCCGAGTCCAGTTGGACTCCATCCCTGCACTGAAATACAGAACAGTGAAGCAGAAATACAGTTTGGGAAAGCTAAGAACAGGCTGAGATACAGTCTGTATACATCGACATACAGCAGTATACGTTTCTATACATGTTAAAACGCAGTAGCCACAGGTTGAGGAATAAAAGAGGGGTCAGAAACTGAAAATGCAGGTTGTGGTAGCTCAAATGAAGGTTGTATACCTTCGATATACAACCTGTATGCATCAGTATACAACCATATATATGCACCTTCATTAGGCCTAATTTCACTTGGTTGTTTTGATTCCAGCAAGCCCAATTAGATAAAGAAAAAATGGGTTGAAACCCCTGGATTTAGATTAGGATAGGTGAAGGAAGTTGGGCCTGCCAGCACATCAATTTGAAATTTGGGAAATAGCCCAAGTTATTGCTCCACTTTCCCTTTTTATTGTATTTGATTATTTCTTGTTTAACTAATTGCATTTGATTTTGGTTTAACTTAATTAATTCCCAAAAGATAGTCAATTCTTCTTTTATGTTCAAACTAAAATATTTATATTTTTATTTGTTACTTAGTTTTATTCTATTTTATTAGTTGCTTGCAACACGAGCTAACTTTCTTAAAAAAAATCTCTTTTAGGTCTATTTACTATCAAATAAAAAATGGATTTTCTTACTTCCCTCAAGGGATCCCACCAATCAGCTTCCTTACGCCTTACAGATTTACTCGCCCGTTGACTCGCACACATGTCAGACTCCTTGGTCCGTGTATAAAGACAATTAATTTTTCTAAAATTAGTCAAATATTTAGTCAAGTCGTTGGCCAACAACACATTAGTGGACATTTCGAATGCTTAATACCTTCTCGAAATGTAAATTGAACCCCGAACCCTCTTTGGATTTTATATAATTTTTAATCTGTTTTAAATCTTTTGAAAATCATAAGTTTTCTTAATTTCTTTCAAAAATTAAGTGGCGACTCTCTTTGAAAATCGGTTTTTCTTCAAAACATAAGTTGAATTGATTTTTCAAAAAAAAGTTCATTCTTTTTTCCAAAAACCGACATTCTTTCTTTTTCTGTGTACCCATGGATCTAGCGCCTCGAAGCATCCAAAAAAAATTTTTGAAAAAAATTTATGAGGACCTGCATATTGAGTTGGGGATGCGTTAAGTACAGTCCAACATTTTTAAGACTTATTTTCTCATTTACAAACCAAAATTTTAAAGAATTACGTGACTTTCTTGGTTTTTCCTGTGTATTAGCCCATGGGTCTCGGAGCACCAAAATATTTTTTCTAAAAATAACTTTATGAGTACCTTCGTAATGAGTTGGGGTAGCATTACATACAGTGCCACCATTTTTTGCAGGCATATTTTAACATTTACAAGCCAACTTTTAGGAATTACGCGACTTTATTGATTTTTCGTGTGTATTAGCCCATGGATCTATGCCTCGGAGCACCCACAAAACTTTTCATATGAAACTTTATGAAGACCTCCGTAATGAGTTTCGAAAGTGTTATGCATAGTCCTATTGTTTTCAGGCATATTTTCGCATTTATGAGCCAACTTATAGTAATTCCATGACTTTCTTTGTTTTTGCATATGAATTATGATGTTTGCGTAATCAAGACACAACTTTCAATGCAAGTGTATACGATCGTACAATAGTAAAGTAACCCAACCAAGGGTTGGGGTCGAGTCCCAAGGGAGTGAGCTTGAGAATTAATAGAAAAATAAAATTTAGTTCTAATTAGTCATAGCTACAAACATTTTCGAATACAAACATGTTAAATCTAAGGGGAGACGCAAGCGTCAATTATCAATGGGGGTTTTTCACAAGTAAACAAAAAATAACAAAAATGCAAAGAGTACTAATCAAGGAGATGAAGTTCTTGGGATGTGATAGAAATACAGGATAACTAAACTATTGGGTACATGCTTTTGATAATAAATTCGTTGAATATTTGTGACTAGGCTAGACTATAGTGGGGGTAAATTCTCTCTCGAGCAACTTACCCCTAATCAACTCGATTTCTCTCGAACACCGAGTTGCTGCATGAAGAACACCTCCGCCTTAGCCCACTCACTCTCTCGAGCTGAACCTCATGTCGACCCAATCCCGTCGGCCATCTATTTAGTAGTCTTAGTTTTACGACCTCTCCCTCGAGCAAGCCAAAAACACAAAGGTGTAATCATATTTGCAAATACAATTTCATTAAGCTCCACCACAACTACAAAACAAAATCACATCTAAACAACAAATAAATCATCAACAAGCAAGACCTAACAAATGATCTAACCCATATTCACAAAATCACACCTTAAGAATTGGAGTTTTAGCTATACATGTAAAAGATATAGAAATTTATACCAATATCAGTTTGCATTCAAATGGGTATGAAGATTTAAGTCTCAAAACAAGCCAAGAGTGAAGAATCCACAAGACCCAAGTCCAAATTCTTGAAGTTGATACCCTTTGAATCTTCAAGTTCTTCAAAACCCTCTCCAAACTTAGAATTAAAATTCTATGTTAAAAATTCTATATTATAAATCTGATACAAAGCTACAACTCTCAACGAGTATTTATAGTTTTCAAAAATTTGTGCTGCAGCAGATCATTAGACACCGTTAGTTGACATCGCCGATCAACTCGGCGATCCGTCCTTTGGTAGATTTCACCATCGTCTTGCTCTATCCTTTAGCATTGTCGTGTTTTGGATCATTTGGCGACATAGTACTGCTTCACGAAATTGCTCGTTGACACGTCGACTGCTCCTTTTCACTGTTGATTTGATCCTTTCTTTTAGGGCTCAGCACACTGGAACAAAAGGCGAGGTAAGACCTTTTGGCAACTTGCCGAATGAGTTCGGCGATTCTTAGATCTTCATTTCTTCGTTTTTTCTGTTGCCTTTGCTTGTTTTTGCTAAATAGTGTCCATGCTTTCCCTCAAACTCCAAATACCTGAAACATAAGTGTTTTCATCAAATATCGAGAC
Source organism: Solanum bulbocastanum (assembly GCA_037074985.1). NCBI lineage: Eukaryota > Viridiplantae > Streptophyta > Magnoliopsida > Solanales > Solanaceae > Solanum > Solanum bulbocastanum. The sequence continues at coordinate 16,003,807 of CM073597.1, read as the reverse complement.
AAAATATGCATTTGATGACACTACTTCTATCAAAATATATCCTTTAATGAGTCCAATTTATGGACTCATCAACACCCCCAACTTAAACTTTTGCTTGTCCTTAAGCAAACTCAAGTTCAACCGTTCAAAAAAGAGGTCTCGAACAATTCTACACAAGACTCAATCATGAATGTACAAAACAAGACTCAATTTACTTATGCAAATATCAAATGTGTACCCAAAGATTCAAGTTGTGACACACCATTCTCAAAGATTCTCAAGCTTGCAATACTTGTTTCAAGTGCAAGTTCGAGCTCAACAAAAGTATTGGAACGCCCTCACAGAAAGGATGATTCCATACTTACCAACAAAGGTTTAATCATTTAAAGTTTCGGAATCAAATGCAATGCTCACTCTCACAAGGAAGAACACAATGCATGCTTTCACCTATAGGTTTGCCCGTATTTTTTGATCAATATTTGTTTCAGCTTACTCAAGATCAAAAAGGTCTTTTTAAGGCTTTTAATGAGACTGAATGCAAAGGTATGGTCATTTAGGCTTAGTAACTTTCATCCTCATGAAGTGTGGTGCTCACAACACTTCCTTTCCTTTTCCTTCATCATTGTCTTTAGTGCTCATAAGTCATCCTATTAGTCACTTTCCATGGATTGTTTATAAACCCCATTTCTTATGTACTTTATTCCACAACTTTCTTTTTCATTCTCTTTTTTTTTATATGGAAGGGTTCCATTTTTCTCAAACCCATGGATAAGAGGGACTTTCTTGCACTTCTTGATTTGCCTTCTCTTTTCACCACACCCCCAACTTAGGATTTTGGCATAAGTTGGCTATTCAACTAACCACAACTTCATAAGGATTATGGGTAAAGGATAAAGAAAGGTCTAGTTTTCGTCAAGTTTCTTCCAAAGGATGGTAAGGTTCAAGGGGTGTTCAAGAGAGGTTCACACACTCACAAGATTGGTCACAAAAGAGGTATCTGTCAAATTGGCTTACACTTTTCGAAGTTGCATAAGCTGAGATAGCCTTACTTAATCGATCAGACCAACGAGACAAATTCTAGATGTATTCATGCATGGTTCACAGTAAGCTCATCACAAAGGCATCGATACTAAAGTCAAACAAGACTCCACACATTCACTAGTGTACAACGGTCATCACAAGAGAATCAATTTGATACATGGCTAATCACAACTAGGTGAAAAGAGTTCATATATTGTATATGCAACTTCATTTTGTCTCATCGTAGCCACATATTCATGTTTGTTCGATCATGAGCACTATTCAAGTCATCGGTACTGATTGAAACCGAGACTAAATTTTGCAAAAGAATAGCCACATTCAACACACGAGAGGTGGCAAAAAATTTTGGAAAGGTCAAAATCATTTTGCAATTTATAACAAAAGGAGCCACAAGCTCAAACATCCATAAAAACAGTATTAACACAACATTATAGCTCACAACCCAAATACTTAAACAAAACACGATTCACAAGTGGCACACAAAGCTGGGCCTTACCCCACTATAATAAAAAAATATTTGTCCTCAAATGCAAATAACAAAATATCTAGAATTTAGAATAAAGAAAGACAGAGAGGGAGGCAGAGAAAAATCCTGTCTACATAGTCGCTCCATCTGGCTAGGCATTAGTGCCCGATGTGTCAGCCTGGAATTTGATAATGGCCCCTGGTGCTTCTTTAGAAGATTCAGCAGTAGCTGACTTACTAAGATTCTCCAAGTCATGAGCCGCCAAAAAGGAGTGGATAGCTGTGAAGGATCCACGTCTCCACGAGGGTATAGTGGGGTCTCAGTGATTTGTTCTCTTGCTGGCACTGGGCTTCTTGCTCTTATTATACGTTTTAGGAGGATTTGTTTCCTTTGTATTTTTCCTGAAATTTTTCACTCTTGTTTGTCGGGATGGCATATCTTTTCGAGCTACTTTCGATCTAGCCATTTCTGCAAAGCTTCGAGCAAAAGTTAGAAAGTATTCAGACAAAAACAAGGCAGTTCAATTGCAGAATCACTTCACTGAACCAGTTGGTCAAGCGCGTAACTGCTTATGCAGTTCACCGAGTGTAGCACATAGAGAATACAAGGGTGCAGACAAAGGGCAAACCAAAAGTCTTCTGGCGAGATGCCGAATGCGTTCAACGACATCACACTTCTGGCCAAAGTTATAGAATTCAACATCACATTTAGCATTAAATTAAAGGCGAGATGGGGATTTTAGTCGAACCACTGAGTGGTTCAGTGAGCTCGACCCAGCTCGCCAAATGACCCAACGTGCCTGCTATCGACCTAACTTCCCGAATTCAACCCCTCAAATCTTGAAAGAAAAATTAAGGCATGCACAACTCAAATTAGGCTTAGATCCAGTGACAATTATGCACAACCCATGATTTTTCATCCAATTTAAAGCGCAACCTTTAGGAATTAACTATTTAACTTAGTATGGGAAAAATTTGTGAACCTAACAGGCGAACAAATATTCTGATCCTACTAGAGAGGCCCAGCACACATCTTCAAAGATTAATAAATTGCAAATGAGTACAATTTTGACAAAATGAATGTGGGGTTTGAAGTACCAACCTTTTATGTCGATCAAATGGACATTGAGATGCTAGGAAGCAATGTGATCCAACTCGCAACACAATTCGATACTAAAAAAACTCCAAAAATGCAAGAAATGTAAAACTAGAGTGCAGGTGCGAGTTTCGAAAGATTAAAAAGAGATGGAAATGGAATGAATCAAAGTTTTTAAACCTTTGGCTTGAAAAACCATACAGTTTTCATCCATTCTGCGACATTAGTCACGATCGCCGAACCACTTGGCATAACGCCGAGTAGTCATTTACTTCGCCAAATTTTACAGAACCTGTAGTTATTGTGGGGGTGCAAATGGTGATGCCGTTGGGATCGCCGACATGATCAGCGATTCGCCAATCATTTCCTGTACTCGTCGAGTTTTATAGACTCCAATGTAAATTTGTCTTGAGTCTAATGACATTTTGGTTCGGGGCCGCCGAACCCTTTGACAATTTGCGGAATGGACTTATAAATTGTCAATCTGCACTTTTCGTTTACTCTCCACACTTCCATTTGCACAATCAACACACCATTATTTTATCAAAGCAAAATAAAGCAATAAATGGTTTTGGGTTGCCTCCCAAACAACACCTTAGTTAATGTCATGGCACGATGCAAGTCCACCTTCAAACCTCATTTTTGGGGTTGACCATAGTGTCACTAGGCAAACCCCCTTTCTGTCTTGGATTTAGGTGAGATGACATCTGACCCATTTAGGTCTCCAACTGCTTGATTGATACTGAACAAGAGGTAACAGTTTGGCTAAGGGTCGACACATCCTCTTTCATCTCTTTCAAGATCTTATTTGACCCTTCAACTTTATTGAGGATACGAGAAAGCATATCCTCAGACCTACCACCTTCCGAATCCTTTGGATTTTGGCCCTCATGGGGAGGCACATACCTGTCCTTCTCCCTATCCTTCCAATTAGGATTTCGGCTTCTCCATTCATGATCCTTCCATCCTTTATCTCTAGCCCAACATTCGTTACCTCCCTACCTTGGGTAGTTTGAACGATAACCACTGCTTTGGTTGACTAGGAAGTTCACTTCCTTATTATACAAGGCTTCAAATTTTGCCTCCTTAGGATTTGCACACTCGACCCCCACAACGTTGACACCACGCACCAACCCCCATGACATTTTTTACATAAAATGTCAAGCTGTGTCATGATCTTGTCCATGTTTTGGTCTCTCTTATTATCTTTTTCCATCTACTCCTTGGATAGCTTAAATGTGAGAGGGGAGACTTGGTATTCACGAGTGTACCATGCCCTATTGATGGTCGTCATGCCAACTAAGATTTAGGCTACTACTGCATACAGTTGCTGCATCAGGCCTCCAGGTGTTCAGTAAAAGTATGGTAGTAAGACATTGTCGGGTAGACCATGAGTCGAGCATTGTAGCACAACTTTTTAAATCGCAGCCAAGTCTCATGGATTGGCTCACCCTCCAAACGCTTAAAGCTTTGGATACTATATCGAAGAATCATCATCTTCGAAGGAGGGAAAAATTGCAAATTAAATGCTGTTACCAATTCCTCTCAATAAGTGACAGATTCACGAGGCAACTCCGCCAGCCACTTGTATGCCTCTCCCATCAATGAGAAAGGGAATAGCCTTAACCGAACTGATTCCTAAGAGATGATTTTGATAGAGAATGGTCACATCCATGAAATTTCAAAGATGTTCATGAGGATCCTCAAGAGCCAATCCACTGAAAAGTCCCTTTAGTTGCAAGAGTTGCAACATGGTGCTTGTTATGCGGAGCACTGCATTTCCCTCAGCTGGAGGTAAATGGATGGCCCCAATGGGGTCATTAATGTTAGGCTCTTGGTAATTGTTGAGATTTTTGATGTTGTCTTTGTGGCCCACCCCGCAGCCATTGCTGCCATTAATTAACATTCATGCTTTCTGTTTTCGACACAAACAATAGAAAATTAAGTTAGTGAACTACAACTAAGAAGAACAAAAATTTTTACTTATCCAAAAATTCTCAAATAACACCACCCCCAGCAGCGGCGCCATTTTGATGTTTGCGTAATCAAGACACAATTTTCAATGCAAGTGTCTACGATCGTACAATAGTAAAGTAACCTAACCAAGGGTTGGGGTCAAGTCCCAAGGGAGTGGGCTTGAGAATTAATAGAAAAATAAAATTTTGTTCTAATTAGTCATAGCTAAAAACATTTTCGAATACAAGCATGTTAAATCTAAGGGGTGATACAAGCGTCAATTATCAATGGAGGTTTGCCACAGGTAAATAAAAAATAGAAAAAATACAAAGAGTACTAATCAAGGAGATGGGACTCTTGGGATGCAATAGGAATACGGGATAAACTAAACTATTGGGTACATGCTTTTGATAATAAATCCGTAGAATATTTGTGACTGTGCTAGAATATAGTAGGGTTAAATTCTCTCTTGAGCAACTTACCCCGAATCAACTCGATTTCTCTCGAACACTGAGTTGCCGCATAAAGAACAACCTCCACCTTAGCTCACTCACTCTCTCAAGCTGAGTGTGTGGGAAAAGGACTAGGGTTCACTCTCTCGAGCTGAACCTCATGTAGACCTAATCCCACTGGCCATCTATGTAGTAGTCTTAGTTTTACGACATCTTCCTCGAGTATGCTGAAAACACATAGGTGAAATCATATTTGCAACTACAATTTCATTAAGCTCCACCACACCTACTAAACGAAATCACATCTAAACAACAAATAAATCATCAACAAGCAAGACCCAATAGATAATCTAACCCATATTCACAAAATCACACCCCAAGTCCAAATTCATGGAGTTGAAACCCTTTAAATCTTCAAGTTCTTCAATACCCTCTCCAAACTTAGAACTCAAAATTCTATGTTAAAATTCTACATTATGTGGCAACTCTCAACGAGTATTTATAGTATTAAAAAATCTATGTTGTTGTGGATCATTCGGCACTGTTAGTCGAGATCGCCGATCAACTCGGTGATCCGTCCTTTGGTAGGTTTCATCGCTGTCTTGCTCTATCCTTCAACATCATCGTGTTTTGGATCATTGGGCGACATAGTATTGCTTTGCAGAACTGCTCGGCAACACGCCGACTACTTTTTTCACTGCCGATTTGATCCTTTCTTTCAGGGCTCAGCACATTGGAACAAAAGGCGAGGTAAGACCTTTTGGCGACTTGCCGAATGGGTTTGGCGATTCTCAGATCTTCATTTCTTCGTTCTTTCAGCTACCTTTGTTCCTTTTTGCTAAGTAGTATCCATGCTTTCCCTTAAACTCCAAATACCTGAAACTTAAGGGTTTTTATCAAATATTGAGACAAAATATGCATTTAAGGACACTAATTCTATCAAAATATAGCCTTAAATGAGTCCAATTTGTGGACTCATCAAATTAGGCTTTGGACCTAGCGCTTCGGAGCACCAAAAACTTTTTTCTGAAAAAATATATAAGGATCAGCGGTTGCCCCTCATACCAACGCACGCCATTTAGGGCTAGGCATTCGGTCGATTAAGTTCGGTTTGGTTTTTTTGATTTTCGATTTGGCAAAATATGAAACCAAACCAAACTGAAATAAATTCGATTTGGTTCAGTTATTACAATTTTGGTTCGGTTTATTTCGATTTGATTTTCGGTTTAACCAAATTCTTTAGTGTTGTACTGTGTTGTCACTATGACAAAATTGAAACTTAACAAAATATCCAAAACTTAAAAGCTATTAGAGTTCTATGAAGAACATGAAACTGATTTGTACAACAACAAATGTCAAAGAGACCAAGTCATGAGGAAATGTATCATACTGAGATTCCTTTTGGTGTATGAGAAAGGAAAATTCAACAGTACAATAGTACAACATTAAAAAATTCAACAAACTTGTGCCCAGCCCTAAAATAGAGTTAGTACAAACTAAAGGAAAAGTCCAATTGCCGCTTGCTAGAGTGCCAATAGACAACATTGCAATTTGCAGCAAGCCAGCAACCTAAACATTAAAAAACCAACAATACATTGTTGCAACTTGCAACCTCCAGAATCCAGTGCAATAGCTCTCAAGTTCCAACAAATAACAATCAAGAAAATAACAAAACATTGATGGGTCTGCGAGAAAATAGAACTCTTTAGACAAATGATCTACATTTCATAATAAAATATATAAAACTATCAAGCAAGTTATGTAAATAAGTTCTTTACTTACCCGTTACCACGCATCACTAGTTGATAGTTGAACTTACAAGTTGCAATTATATATCAATAATACTAGATTCAGTCCCACTATAAGAAAAATCTAAAAAAATATGAAAGAATTTGTTAGTTGTTAAGAAACATAATTAAGAAAATTATTTTCAATTTAATTAATACAAATACCAAAGTCTTACCAAGTTCAAGTTGCTCAAGATACTCTAAATCTTCCTCAATATTGATTGGAAAAGGCTCACTTCTAAGCCAATCTTGAACACAAATAAGAGATTGCACAACTTTAGGAGTTAATGAACTCCGAAAGGGATCAAGAACACGACCTCCTGTGCTGAATGCACATTCTGATGCGACACTTGAAATGGGAATGGCTAACACATCACGAACCATCTCTGCGAGAATAGGAAATCTCGGCTCATTTACTTTCCACCACATTAATATATCAAAGCCATCATTACCTGGCTCAATATTTTCAGCAAGATATCTTTCCAATTTTGATTTACTACCTAAACTTCCACTAACTTCTTATGCTTCTCAAATTGTTGTTTCGTTCTCATTCTTCCTCTATTTACAAAGTTTCCAGAACCACTCACATTAGATATACTTGATGAGTTGTCAGATGAAGTGGGTGAAGATGGTACATGTAAAGAGCTTTTTGAGGATTTCTCAACATAATAATCAAACAATTTGTTAATGTATTTTTTCGGTTCTAAACATAGCTTGTCCCCAACTTCTTTTCCAAACAAATCCACAATTGCAAATGGAACATAATCAAGCTTGTTACGGGAATCCAACACGGATGAAATAAATATCATCTTGTTTATTTTATGTGGTTCACCCCAATACTTCTTGAACTTTTCCTTCATACTTTTTGCCATTTCTTTCAAATTACCATCTTCATTTTCCATCATCTCTTTCAAAATAAGATTAAGTTCAGCAATTTCAACGAAGTGTGTATTGCTAGTGACATAGTTAGAACCAGAGACCTTCAAAGTAAGTTCATAAAAAGTTTCAAGAAATTTCACCATTGACCTCACAATTTTCCAGTCAACACTTGTAAGAATATCTGCACTAGTTCCATCTTTTGCATTAGTTCCATCTTCACCTTCAGAAGAATAAGAACCAAATGTACGAAAATGATTCAAGCATTCAATATCATAAAAACTATATCCTTCAAATGCAAGCTCAAAAAGTTGTGCTACATCAAACATTGAATATGTAGAGTTCCACCTACTAAAACATCTAAACATAATGATTTCTTACAAGTTATCAATTGAGATTCACAACATTCTTTGAACTTTTGAATTCTTGCGGGAGATTGTTAAATGTATTTCACGGTTTGCCTCACTAGCTTGACAGATTTACCAATTTCCTTCAGCCCATCTTGCATAATAAGATTAAGGATATGTGCCATACACCTCACATGAAGATGGTCACCATCCATAATGTTAGTTCCCCAATTACTCAATTGTTTAGACATTTCTTTCATAGTAACATCATTATAACTAGCATTATCAACTGTAATAGTAAACACATTATCCAAACCCCATTCAAGCAAACAATTAGTAATGCAAGCCGCCATATCCCCCCCCCCCCCTTATGACGAGAAATAGGACAAAAATTTATTATTCTTTTATGTAAAGTCTAATTTCTATCTATAAAGTGGGTTGTCAGACACATGTAGTTGATTTTATGTATAGAGGTCCAAGTATCTATCGTAAGACAAACTATTGGACATGCTTCTTTGAAAACCTTCGTCAAAAATTGTCTTTCTTCAAGGTATAGTTCATAACAATCTCTCGTCACGGTTCTACGAGAAGGAATATGAAATTGTGGAACTGTAACCCTCACGAAGTTTTTAAAACCCTCTTTCTCAACAATACTAAATGGTAGCTCGTCAACAATTATAATTTTGGCTAAAGCTCTCCTACTTTGTGCTTGGTCAAATTTCCAAGTGCTAATCACCCCTTCCTTTGCTCCCATTGAAGATGGTAGAAAATTAATTAGATTTTGACCTTTATCTATGGTGTCAAGGGGAAATTTAGGACATGTTCTCTTATGAGTATTCATTGACGACGTACCATTACTTGATGTAGAAGCTACATAAGATTTTGCACAGTACTTGCATTTGGCTTTCTTAGCTCCATTTTCATCAGTGAACTTGTCAAAATGCTTCCAACAAGTAGCTCTAGGTTCCATGAGTTTTCTTTTCTTTGAAGTATCAACATCAACTTCAACCTCATTGGGAGATGAGGTGTTACGGATGCTCTCATTTGAAGCTCCACTTTCACTTACCCTACTTCCAATTTGTGTCATTTGTAAAAAAGTGAAACAAACAAGAAGAACAACAATCAGAATTCAAAAAGACACAGACACACAATACATTACAGTTCACAAATCACACAAATTATCAGACAGTTACATTGAAATAAATTGACTCAAAATATGACAAATAAATTAAAATAAACAAAATACAATATTAGAGAAAGAATAAATATTAAGGTCTAAAATCTAAATATTCCACTAGCCTAACTATATATACAACTCCGAAGCCAAAATGATCACCATTCTTTTTAGAGAAAATGTTGACACGAACCATCCTTTTGATCACCTAGTATTTTTTTTGTCTCTATTTCTGAAATTTGAACCACATACCCACTTAATTGACTATTACATGAAGTTTAAGTGGCCGATAGTAAATAACTCATTCACTTGTTATACAATTTGTGAGGGGTTCTAACTTCTAATAAGTATGGAGGTTTCATGCATGCTTTGGAATATTTTTTTAACAATAAACATATTCGATTTTGCAAAACCATTTGTCATGTGACTTCTTGTTAGAGGTCTACACCATCAAATTAAACTGGTTAAATATTTAATTAAAATAAAAGTGAAAATCCGAATCCATTAATGAGGGTAATTTTACAAAGAGTGTACCACTATAATGAATGTCGTTATTATTATACATAAAATGTTGTTATAGAGAAGCAAAACATAACGTAAAAAGATTAATTTTGGAGAAAATCCGATTGTTATAGTAAAATGATGTTATAATGAAATTTGACTATATTTGAAGTGAAATAATGACTTTGACCGACAAAATTTCCTTTTTTTTTTTCAAGTAAAATACATGTCAACCACTAGGTAATATGTCTGCTGGGACCATTTTAGTAGAAATAACAGAATTGTGAACTCTCCAAAACTATTTTATGAGTTTGGATATCACAATTTCTATATAGGGAAATATTTCATTATAAATTGTGTTGAACATATTCATCCAGGTAATAACTACAAACTCAGTAGTAAGATATACTATACAAAAATATACACCTGTAAAAATTTCTAGCCCAAGTCAGTAGCTGGAGTTCAAAATGAAGAACAAAATACTGATAAGTAAAACCAAGAAAGACAAGAATGAACTCCAGATCCTGAAAATGTTGTATATAATGTATATGAATAAATACCTATAGTTCTGATGCAAGTTTGCAACCCACCGCAAGGATTGATCAAAACTTTTAGCACTTTGTAACAAGGTGATCAGTCCCCAACTAACACACACTTAAACAGAATAGACAAAAGCAGAACTTCCATGGTAGAGGATTATAAATACTTCCATGATCATTCCTAACTCATCTTGTATTTGAAATTGAATACAACATATATAAAGATTTCTAGATGAAGTTAAGACTTATTGTGAGATATATCAACATATCCATTGAGCACTGAGCTACTGACCTTTGACTTTCAAGTCGCGAGGCACCTTGAGTTGCACCTGAGCAGCCGACTATGCAACATGCACCTGAGCAGTGCACTAAGCAGTAGCGAGTTGCACCGCGAGGTTACGACTATGCGACTTGCGATCAGCCGAGCACTCAGCGAGGAGCCAGGAGCAGCGAACGATGGCTGAGACTGAGAGATGAGGGATGAGAGTTGAGAGACGAGCTGCAAGCCTGCGACGTAAGTCTTAATTGAGACGAGAGTTGAGATTTGAGAGTTAACTGTTGAGAGACAAAAGTTGAGAGATGAGAGAAGACTTATGACTTACGACGACGAGTGACGAGTGACGACAGTTGAGAGATGAGAGTTGCAGCCTTGCTGGCTTGCGGGCTACGCCGCTGCGGCGTATTTTGAGAGATGAGAGATGAAGACGACTGATGTTAGGAACTTAGGATCTTAGGGAATTAGGAAATCAGTTTAGGGATTTTTGAATATTGACTGGAATTTGGGCTGGGCATGGGCTATCACTTATTAGCTATGAATTATGATTGGGCTGGTTGGGTGGGCATAAGCCGCATTGCTAAAAGTTAATTAAGATTTAAGGGGGTAAAAAATTTATACAAATAATTTCGGTGTTTCGGTTAATCGAATTTTTTAAGCTAAAAACCAAAAACTGAACCAAAAAATTGAAATATTGAAAATTGAAACCAAAATCGACCGAAATAATCGAAAAAATGAAACTGAAATTTAAAAAAAATTGGTTCGGTCGGTTTTTTCAATTTTAACCATATTATGCCCAGCCCTAATGCCATTAATAAGGTTTCCATGGACGCCACAAAATATTTCGGCCAAAAATCCACCGGAAACACAATTTCTTCTTTTTAATTTGTTTTACTTTATTTTTAGTCCATTTTCAAAATGAATGTACTTTCATTTTCTAGCAATCCCTCTATTTGGCTTGGAGTCAATGAAGGTGAGATTTGTTTGCGTAAATAATGGGCCATTTCGAGAATTGAACTCGAGACCTCTCGCACCGTAAGCGAGAATCATACCACTAGAACAAATTCCCAATTTGTTTACATCTAACAGAGGCCCAGAACAGGAAAATACAAATTTTTACATTTATTGTGTGTTACAGTCCATGAATTTTTGGCGACATGTGCGCCCAACGACTTTTTGGCCAAAAATTTTTGTCTGCGTTCGTGAAGACCTAATGGCGTGCATTGTTCTGGAGGGGAAAACATCGACATTTTCAAATTCAAACGAGGTCCAGAATGGGAAAATACTGTTATTTCATTTTTTTCATGTGCTATAGTCCATAGATTTTGGGTGATATGTGATATCTGACGATTTTTTGGCCAAATTTTTTTGTGGACGTCCGTGACGACCTTATTAAAGATGTGTGTTGGTTAGGAAGGGCAAACGTCGGAATTTTTAAGTTGAAACGAGGCTATAACGGTAAAATCCCAATTTTTTCTAATTTTTGTGTGCTATAGTCCGTGGATTTTGGGTGATATGCACCTAGCGATTTTTTGGTCAAATTTTTTTGTGGGTGTCTATGACGACCTTATTAATGATGTACGTTGGTTAGGAGGGGCAAATGTCGGCATTTACAAATTTAAACTAGGATCAAAACAAAAAATTATTGATTTTTATCATTTTTCGTATGTAGTCCATGGATTTTGGGTGATATGTGATCCCGACGGATTTTTGGTCAAACTTTTTTGTGGGTGTCTATGACAAAGTTATTAATGGCGTGCATTGGTCCACAGGGGAAAACATCAGTATTTTCAAGTTCAAACGAGGCCTGGAATGGGAAAATATAAATTTTTTCATTTTTCGTTTGTTATAGTCTCTAGATTTTGGGTGATATGTGCCCTAGTGTTTTTTCAATTGAATTTTTTGGGCATCTGTGACGAATTTATTAATGGCGTGTGTTGGTCCAAAGGGTAAAAATCATCATTTTCAAGCTCAAACGAGGCCTAGAATGGGAAATTGTGATTTTCTCCATTTTGTGCGTTATAGGCCATGAATTTTGGGTGATATGTACACCTGGCGGTTTCTTGGCCAAAATTATTTGTGGAAATTTTTGCTGACCTATTTAATTCTGTGTGTTGGTTTAGAGGGGAAACGTCAGAATTTGCAAATTCAACCAAGGCCCAGAATGGGAAAATACAATTTATTTTTAATTTTTTGTGTGCTATAGTCCATGGATTTTAGGTGATGTGTGATCTCGATGATTTTTTGGCCAAAATTTTTTGAGGGCATCTGTGACTACCTTTTTAATGACGTGTGTTGGTCCGGAGGGGAATATGTAGGAATTTTAAAGTTCAAATGAGGCTCAAATGGGGAAATATCGATTTTTCCATTTTTGATGTGCTAAAGTCCATGGATCTTGGGTTATATGTGCAGCCGATGGTCCTTTGGCCGAAAGTTTTTGTGGGCGTCCGTGACTACCTTATTCATGGTGTGCTTTGGTTTAGAGGGGTAAACGTCGGCATATTCAAATTCAAACGAGGCCCAGAACGGAAAAATACATTTTTTTCATTTTTCATGTGCTATAGTCCATGAATTTTGGGTGATAAGTGTGCTCGATGGTTTTTTGGCCGAAATCTTTTGTAGGCATCCGTGACGTCCTTATTAATGGTGTACGGTTGCCTCAAGGGGAAAGCATCGGTATTTTCTAATTCAAACGAGGTCCGGACGAGAAAATATAACTTTTTTTTCATTTTTCGTGTGCTATAATCCATAGATTTTGGATGATATTTGATCCTGATGGTTTTTTGGCCTAAATTTTTTGTGGGCGTCCTTGACAACCTTATTAATGACGTGCGTTAGTCCGAAAGGGCTAACCTTGGAATTTTTAAGTTCAAGAAGGCTTGGAATGGGAAAATACATATTTTGTCATTTTTCGTGTGCAGTCCATGTATTTTGGGTGATACATGATCTGGACAGTTGTTTGGCCAAAATTTTTTGTGGGCGTCTGTGAAGAACTTATTAATGGTGTGGTTAGTCCAGAGGACCAAACATAGGTATTTTCAAGTTCAAATGAGGCACAAAACGAAAAAATATTGGTTTTTTTCATTTTTCGTGTGTTATAATAGTCAATGGATTTTGGGTGATATGTGTGCATGGTGGTTTTTTGCCCAAAAATTTTTGTGGAAGTAAGTGACGACTTTATTAATGGCGTGCATTGGTCTAAAGGTGCAATTGTCGACATTTTCAAGTTCAAACGATGCCTGGAATAGGAACATACCCATTTTGCCATTTTCGTGTGTTAGTTCATAGATTTTGGTGATATGTGCACCCGATGGTTTTTTTCCCAATTTTTTTGTGGATGTCCGTGATGACCTATTTAATGGCGTGTGTTGGTTCGGAGGGGAAAACGTTAGAATTTTCAAATTCAAATGTGGCCCAAATCGGGAAAATACTTAATTTTTCATTGTTCGTGTGCTATAGTCCATGAATTTTGGGTGATATGTGATCCTGACGGTTTTTTGGCCGAATTTTTTTTGGGTATCCGTGCTGACCTTTTAATGGTATGCATTGGTTTGGAGGGGAAAACGTCAGAATTTTAAAGTTCAAATGAGTCTGAAATGGGGAAATACTATTTTTTTCATTTTTTATGTGCTATAAAAGTCCATGAATTTTGGGTGATATGTGTGCCCGATGGTTTTTGGGCCGAAAATTTTTGTGGGCATCCTTAACAACCTTTTTAATGGCGTGATTTTGTTCGGAGGGGGCAAACATCTGTATTTTCAAATTCAAGCAAGCTTGGAATGGGAAAATACATAATTTTTTATTTTTTTCATGTGCTATAGTCCATGGATTTTGGATGATATGTGATCCCGATGGTGTTTTGGCTGAAATTTTTTGTGGGCGTCTGTGACGACCTTATTAATGCGTGCGTTGGTCTGGAGGGGCAAATTTCAGAATTTTCAAGTTCAATCCAAGAAAATACCAATTTTCCATTTTTCATGTGTTATAGTCCATGGATTTCGGGTGATATGTGCGCCCGACATGTTTTGGCCGAAATGTTTTGTAGGCGTTAGTGATGACCTTATTAATGGTGTGCGGTTGTTCGGAGGGGGCGAACATCTGTATTTTTAAATTCAAACGAGGCCTGGAAAGAGAAAAATTAGATCTTATCATTTTTCTTGTGCTATATAGTCCATGAATTTTGACTGATATATGATCTTGATGATTTTTTAGTTGAAATTTTTTGTGGGCGTCCGTGACAACCTTATTAATGGCGAAGAAGGTATTTTCCTTAAGATTCCCAACTATTTTAAGGATAATTCCATTATGTTCTTATGGAAAAACAAAATTTTTGGTTGGTTAATTATTGTGTGTCCTGCAAAATTAGTAGTTTTAATTGTAGATTTGTTGCTAGGAACCATCAGGAGGAAAATCATCGTATCCATACTTTGAAGGGTGCGAAGCAGACAAACTTTAATATGCCTATTGGACTCAGTGGAGTAACATTTTTTGGTTTCAACTTTGTCAAAAGAAGCCACCAACCAAGAAAAAGGAAGTCTAATCCAGATGATGCAAATTTCACTACAACGTATTTGAATTTGACAAATAGAATATCTTATCGAAGGTAATTATCTTATATAATTGGTGCTACATTTCATTTATTCACAATTACACTATTAAAGGTATGTAACAATACCTATTATTTTAACATATTTGTGTGTGGAAAAATTGAGCCACTATAATTCTCAATGTAGTAGAAGATTTAGAGAAATCATAATTCCGCTAAGTTAAAATAATTCTGATTAAGTAGATGATATTAATTATTGTGGTCATTTCTCAAGCGAATCTTATGGCTAAATATGTGAAACGGAGAGATCGAGTGTTAGACATTGACATTTTTGGACACATTTGTGTGAACTAATTTTTTTGTGTTCTACATTGTAACACCTCAGATGTTGAAAGAGTTAAATTGAGATTCATACAAGTTACTCTTCAATTGTGAGTTTTGGGTCAACTTCAAACAATCATAACTTTTAGAGGAGTTAGATGGCATATTAGGTATCAAATCGAAGGTCTTTGATTCCTTTTTCCAACACTGTCGAGTTTGCTAAATTCTGAGTTTGGGTGAAGGATATATGCCCATTTGAGTGAAGCTTGTCTAGTTAAGGCAGCTCATTTGTTTTTAGGAGAGGTATTTTTGTATTTTCCCTACCCCACTAGGCCTGCACGTTTTTTTCACCCAATTAGGGGGTCTGAGATGATTGAGATCAATTTTTCATTCATTCTAAAACTTTTAAGAAAGTTAGGGCAAAGTTCAAGAGGAGAAAAGAGGAGTTTTTAAGAGTTCTTTAAGAATTTGGGGAAATCGCCAAGAACTTAGTTCTTTCTAGGTATGTAAGCTTTCCTAGTGTTGGGTTTGTTGCCCTTACACCACTCATGTAAACTTTTATCCATCAACTCTTTCTTGAAGTGATGTATTGCATTCTTGAGAAGATCTTGAGTTTTAGTTAACAATGGAGGTCTTTGAGTTCTTGAGGTGAAGGTTTTGCGAATGAGTTGAGTCACTTGATAGATTTTTGTGTGGGTTTTACTGAAATTATTCTGGGTTTGTGAAATTTCGTGAGTTTGGACAGTAAAATTGGTTTGTTATGAGTTGAATTGAGTTTGAGAGAGGAAGAAAATATCGGGCAAATATGTGTACCCAGGTCTGCGTTGTAGTGGCGCTTAAGATTTTCAGTATCCAATGGATCACCACTTCTCTGCATCGCGGAGAGGATACGAAGTCGTCTGTCTCAAAAATTATTTCGTGACCAAAAATAAAAATCCTTCTCTGTGTTGCACTAGTGCTCTCCAATTTGTGTCTTCGCTCGTTTCTTATTATCAACTATCTAAGCCTCCATAAATAATTGAGAGATCCTATATCCTAATCATATCTCTTAAATCTTCATCTCAAATTAAAGTAAAGATTAAGAGTAAAGTTCAAGAAACCCTTTTGACTCAATTTGAGAAGTCTTTTACAATCATCTATAACTTGTTTTAAGACTTGAGTAAATGAGTATAAGAATGAGGAGAGTTGAGTATTTGGTTTCAAAATGAGTATAAGGGAACCAAATATTCCCAAGTATGTAATACTTTTACGTGTTTAAAAGAGAGAAACACCAATTTCTAAATGAATTTACAATTCAACGGAGTTTCAGAGTATTACCTCTTTAAAGAGGATCTTTTGAGTAATCATCTCAAATTGAGGAAGAATTATGTTTTAAAACATATGAGCATGAGTTATATTATTGGGAGTAGTATTGAGCACTGATATGGGGATGAGTTCATACAACTCAAAATCCTCAGAAACCATGTATGCCAACATGGGCAAATGATCATACTTTTTAAATGATTTCTTATTGCTTTTAAGCATAGCTTAGTGGAACACTTAGTTGAAGATGTTCTATACCCCGGCAAAATATAGGATAGTTCTGGCAGCGTGGGCGAGACATTGTATCATCACGTAGCTCATAGTGATGGTTGTCGGTTAGAGAATCTCCCAAATAAGAGTAAAGAGTTTATTATTGTATTTTTTTATATACATTGAGTTATTATCTAAGGTTTTAAAAGATTTATATATCTTGCATCTTTCATTGTTGCGTTCATGATGAGTTGAGTCTAGTTGAGGTGAGTATGTTTTCCTTTTCTATCAATTCAGCTATGTATCTCTATGTTTAGTATTCCCCTTACATGCTTGTGTATTCAATGTGCTGACACTATTTGTCTTGCATCATTTCATGATGCAGATACATGTATTCATGATCATCAACCGGCGCTCATTGATCCCATTGCATTCCAGCTAGCTTTGGTGAGTCTCATTGCTTTCCGGAGGGTTTCACATTTAGATTTCAGTTTTGTTAAGATGTCGTGGGTCTTGTCCCAATATCTATCATAGTTATTAGAGGCTTCATAGACAGTAGTATTTTGAGGAGTCTTTTTTCCCATTTTCCTTGTTAATGTTTTAAGATCTGAGTTGCCTTCTTATGGCTAGTTGAATATTTTTAAATATTTTGAGCTATTTATTTTGAGACAATTGATTAATCTTTGCATTTGAGTTCTTATGCTGCAAATTGCTAATAAAAAAAGATAAAGACATAAAAGTTGAAACAATCCAATTATTATAGTTTCATACACTAAATTCAATAATTTTGTAGCAATATTATTGGTTCACCCAACAATATTAAATCTACTCCATCATAAATTACATGGTTTTCTTTTTGTATAAATGAATATATAATAAAAATAAATAAATAAATAAAGATATATTTGTGGTAAATCATGGTGAGAGAGAATACATGAATTATATTCAAATTTATCTGGCTCCTCTCCATTACAATTTTTCTTTATTTCGCATTTTGATGTAAGACATGTGTCCTATTTAGTGTTTAAAGGTTAATATTATATTACATTCATAACCGTAATTAAGTGAATAAAATTAGGAAAATACTCTTCAAAATTGATAAAAAAGAAGAAGAAGAAAGATATTTAAAATTTAGAAGATCCATTAATACTGTTGATTTAATCTTAATTTTATATTATTCAAAATATCGAAATTGTTGAACATGAATTTAATATGTTTATTTAGCCTGATGTTGTAATCTTTCGAAAATATTTTGGCCTTAGAACATTCAAAAATATTTTTATTTCTAAAAAATCTGTTCTTTAATTCTCACACCGTCACACACGAAAAAAAAGATAAAAGGTCTTTTCTTTTTTTTCTTTTTGAAAAAAAATATAATTCTTTTTTTTTTTATCGAACACAATAGCCTCCGCATATTTAAATATCAGTAATATATAAGATTTGGTTATATTATCTCCGAACAGAGTAGCCTCCTACATTTGAATATTTGAATATAAAAATACAAGACGATATTAGTAAGTATAAGAATTTGTGGGAAATATTTTTCTTACCAAATTTGAAAATTTCTTTCCATAACTTATTTACTTAATTATGATTATGATTTTTCTTTATTAATATAATTTTGACCTTTAAAATTTAAATAAGATTTCTTTTTATATAGTGACAAATGCTAAGGATCATGCGCCATACGAGGGAACTATTGGTTCTTTTTTCATATGTCTATTGTTCATTTCTATTTAGAATTGAATTGAGGTGTGTTAAC
Organism: Solanum bulbocastanum; assembly: GCA_037074985.1. NCBI lineage: Eukaryota > Viridiplantae > Streptophyta > Magnoliopsida > Solanales > Solanaceae > Solanum > Solanum bulbocastanum. Next base: position 15,985,179 of record CM073597.1, on the reverse strand, counting down.
ACCCAATTTTCACCCTCCATAATATGGATTAATTGTCGAACTTCTTTAATTTCAAACAATTAAAAATAATTGGCTTTCATAAAATTGAAAATATTTTCAACATATTTTAATATATTTTGTCATTTTTATAATTGTTAAATAATTATATATAATTATTTCCTTTTATAAATATTCAAAAATCATCAAAAAGATTTTATTTTTACTCAAATATTTTGTTAATTAGTATTAGTCAGTAAATAGTTTATATTTTCAAGTTGATTAGTTTATATTTAAGTTAATTGTTTTATTTCATCAGAATTAAGAAATTCATTAGTAAATTATATTAATTCTCTAGCTAAAATCAATTTGGCTAATTTCTCAACTTAATTTGGCTTAATTATCAATTTATAAGGTCATATCTTAATTCAAAATCTAAACACTTTTATTGCAAATCTAGCCACTCCTTACTTCACCTTTATTCAATTTTGAGACCAAATTTCGGCCCATTTCCTTTGTTCTCAGCAGCCCACCAAAAGATCCTATTTTTTCAAGGGCATCTTACATAAATCTCACTAGATCCTAATTACTAGAATTTCTCATAGTTTGTAATATTACTTTTTATACCATATTTTTTTCCTCGAGATACATGTATCATTAATGGCGAGATACATGTATCACTCAATTTTTAAAGTCGAGATACACAATTTATTAATTTGAATTAAAGGCGGTGAAACGTATTTCCTTAGTTAAAGGATTAATTGTTGACTAATTAACAACCCAACAGATTTACAGGATCCTTGGGTATCAACTCTAACAAGTTTTCCTAAAATAACGAAATCATAAAACCAAGTAATTTTTGTATTGTACTCTTCATCTTCTTCATCGGTTCCTTCCTTTGTATCTGAACGTTTCGAGTTTTTTTTTTTTTTTTTTTTTTTTTCAATTGGCCAATATCATAGTATTGTTGAGGAATAATTTTGAGAGATAATGCAACATACACCGATCTAGTTGAAGGGTATCTCAACTTTAAAAATCGTTGGTACATGTATCTCGCTATTAATGATTTATTTATTTCGGAGCCTAATTTGTAAAAGTTTATACAATCAAACTTTAGGGAAATATGAACTCTATCTCAGATACATGAATGTGATGTAAAATCAAGATATATTAGAATAATAAAAAAAGTAATTTATCTCTTTGTATACTTGTGATTAACATGTTTTAGTTTTAAATTTGGAATATGCAAACATGTATTGAGAGAATTAAGAAAGAAAGGAAAATGGTGGAGGTGTTTGAAGATGATGAGGAGTGGGGTGTGGGGGCCAGAGATACATAAGGTAATGAGATTGGGGAGGGGAACGACAGATTGAGGTAAGAAAAAAAATTGATTTGATAATTTAGCATTAATTAAGGAGTTTAAATTTTAAGATAATTATTCAATACTCCTATTTAAGGAATTTGCGTATCTGATTAAATATGTTAAAATATATGATATAAGTATTAAAAGTAGTATTGTATATAATTTTTTAAATTAGAGGTAAATTAAATATATATGGTAGTAAAGTATGTCTTGTTAGGTAGTTTTTTTTTCAATTACTACACATACACTAGGGGTGGAAAAATCAAGCTCGACCCGACCCAAGTCTTGTTAGGTTTGGGTTGGTTATGGACCCACCCATTTGTTAGCTCAGCCCAACCCATTTCAACCCATTAAAAATTGGGTTGATATGCAGTGGCGTAGCCAGGAATCTTATGAAGGGGTCCAAACTTTGAATAGTAATTTTTTTTTTTTTTTAAAAAAAACGATGATTTATAGAGAGTCTACTTTTAATAATATTATGATATAATTTGGATAAATGAGACTCCTAATTATAGAGAAAGAAAACATTATTCCAAAAGAAAAATAAATGAAAATTTAAAATCTTATTCCACAAAGGAAAAAAGTATTAAAATATAAGGAAATCTTATTCCACAAGGAAAATGTATTAAAATTTAAGGATTTTTTTTCCCAATTAAAACAGTATTCCAAAAGGAAAATGTATTAAAATTTAACAAAATAATTCAATTTTAATTGAAAAAAATCAAGATTGGAGGTGAGATTCGAAATTGGGTTGCTCAAAACAAGCATGGAACTATTTACCACCAAGCTACTAAACATTTACACTAAACTTACACATGTTTATTTACTTACAAACTTCAAGAAGGAAAAATAATTATAGAAAAATGAAAACGCTAATGAGGAGAATTGAACTGGGGCAGCGAGTGGGCTTGTGACAACTCTAACCATCTCCACTACAGGTTAGTTTGTTATTTCAGGGTGTCCAAAATATCATATATACCAATATAAGTCAAAACATTACGTGTATATATCATATAATTTTTTGACGAAGGGTGTCCAATTGGACATTCTGGGGACAAGGTGGCTCCTGCCCTATTGATATGTGACCAAAATTAATTTTTGAGAAATTTTTTAAAAATATTATTAATTTTTTTTTTAATTTTATATGTTATATATAGCTATAATAAAGAAAAAAAATAATTTTATTAGGTACTAAAAGCTTATAAAATAACATATAAAAATATTAAAACTTAGTAAAAATTGGGTGAATTCGGTTATGACCCGTTACCTAACACACTTTGACCTAACCCATTTTGGCCCAAACAAATTTGGGTTGGGTTGGGTCTGACCCATTTACTGTCAGACACCATTTGTAATACCCCAAAAATTTCTAATCTAAGACCCGAGTCATTCTATATATAACACCTCACAACTCGACTCTTTAAAATTAAAATCGTTCGCCATAAGTATATGAGCTTAAACCCAGTGATTTCCTAATTGCTCATATGCTATAAAGTCCTTTACTAAGTGTATCAATAGTATCTATAGTAATCTAGGGTCATAAAGGACCTTAAACACTAAGTCTAGTTCAGAGAATTCTTATTAGCTACGCTTTCGCTTGAGTTCATATAAGGGTCAACTTCAAATGACTATATCTCTGAGCATGTAAAGATTTAGGTATCCTACGAGCTATCAAATTAAAGGCCTTTGAGTCTTCTTTTCAATGCCATCAAGTTAACCTTATTTCGAGTTCGGAGTAAAAATTTATAGCCATTTTATTGAAACATATGCGTGCTGGGTAATTAGGTGAACTCACTTGCCCAATTGGCAATCCACCGACCGGGTTGGCGAATCGCCAAATTAGCTCGTTGAATTGTCCCGAAAACCTAAAGTCTCTGTCTATTTGGGTGATCTAAAGTCCCAAAGGGCGATCCGCCGAGTATTTTTGGCAAGGAGACCTCTAGATCGCCGATTTGGCCTACGGAATTCATTAAAAGACCATTTTCTTTGATTTTTATGATTCTCTTACATTCGAAGGGTATTCTTGACCTTTTACCCTAAATCAACTTCCCTAAGTCCATATTACAATCTAATAACGTCATTATACGCATACCAACTCTCAAAATCTCTAATTTTCATTCTTCCATTGATTAAGTACTCCAAGAAAGGGATTTCTCCAATTTCTCAAGATCTAAAACTCCGAGTTCCTCGGGGTAAATGCATTAAAAAGGGACAGATTTTAGTGGATGATGCTGCTACGGTTGATGGCAAACTTGCTTAAGGCTCCAAGTTCAAGGTCCTCTTCAAGAATCCTAAGGGTTTCAATCCAAGATTCTTCTCCACTCTTCATCTCCAAGAAAATCGCAAGGAAGACAAAAGCTAGGGTTTCAAATCTTCCAATCAAGTACTCTTTCAAACTTCTTCAAGAACTTTTTTTTTTTCTAGGTATGTAAGACTATTCATAGTATTGAGCTTGTTTCTCCTCACATCCTACATCGAAACTCAATCAACAAAAGTTATATTTAGGGTTTTACCCATAGTTTCATGGAAATTCTGAATTTAGTTTCCTTATTAGTTGAGGTTTTGATTTCTACTATATAAGTTTAAATTCTAAATTGTTGTTTATGCTTAGTAACACATGAACCCTATTGATTTATTTAAGTCATCTCTTCAGAGGTAACTACATGAGATTTTATTATATATTGATTTTGAAATTGAAAGATAAGTCCATAAGTATGTGTTTTAAATGCTAGTTTTGAACAAAGTTTTTAAAGGAAGAACCAAATGATTTCATATGTACTATTTGACAGTTGAGAAAAAGAAAGAGTATAATTGATGTTTCTGAAAAGTACTTCAGTAAAGCAAGATGAAAAGTAAAATAAAGTAATAGTCTCTTTCCTTGTAAATGGTGATTGAGCATAATGAATATTGAATATTTTGAGTAGTATCAAGCACTGATTTGGGTAAGAGTCTATATGTAACTCAAGTCCCATAAAATTACATAGCCAGTGTAGGATAGGATTGCACCAATTTGTTGTGTGACACCTTACTGCCTCTAGGAAGGCCTATTAGATAGATCCATAGTTTCAATAGCATCCTATACCCCGACAAGGTATAGGATGACCCTTGCAACATGGGTGAAACATTGTGTCATTGATAGACTCATAATAATGGTTGCCGGTTAGAGAAACTCCCTATAGAGTAAAGCTTTTCTATTCTCACATTTTTTTGTTGCCTATCTTATTGTAAAGTACAAATGGGTTTCACTACTTGTTCATATATTGTTTATTTGACATGTTTTCCATCATCAGTTCAATTATTGTTTTTCTTTCAACCATATTACATACTCATACATTTTATGTACTGATGTCATTCGATCTGCATCTTTTTATGATGCAGATACATGTATTCAGAATCATCTACAGACATTTCGTTGAGATCGCTTACACTCGTAGATAGGTTTTGGTGAGGCCTCCTAGCTTTTGGAAGACTCTAGTCCTTAGTTTACTTACAATAGGTGTTTAAGGTTGTCATGGGTCATGTCCCGAAGCCTATCTCAAAAATGTAGAGGCCTCATAGATAACTAGTATTGAGAGTCTTTCAGTATTGCTATTCAGATGTTTTGTTAAAACTATTACAACTTTCATTTAGTATTTTTAGACAATTTAATTGCGTACTTTTACTTATGATTTAATTCAGTTTTAAAGTCTATATCTTCTTGAGTCAGTCTTTCGCTAAGTAGTCAGCCAGGCCAAGGGTTCACCTAAGGACCAACAATGGTTCTCGAGTGCATACAGGGTGTAGGCTCAGGGCGTGACACCATTCCAACAACCCAATTTTTCCTCACAAAATGGCAACAGACCGAACCCAAAATCCACTGATACAACACATCAATACATTCAAAATGATGACCTTCACGTCGTCTTCTTCATGCGAATCATACCTCGAACTAGATGTGTACCATTGAGAATTGTACAAATCCATTGCCCCAACCTTATCTTCCAAGAAATTTGAATTCAAATTTGAATTCCCATTCGATTTCCCCCCTTAAATCGATTCCTCTGTTCTCTCCCTTATATAACATTCCATGTTTCCATAGTTTTTTGGACCCCTAAGTTCTTCATCCGGAAACAATTTTTGAGAATCAAAATTTGGAGCAAAAATAAGTCTCCATACAATGTCTAAATCACAATCGTGGTGGTGGTTGGTCTTCGTAGTTAAGTAGAACGGTGCTCAGTAAAAGGTAAGTCCTTTTCTTTGTAACATTCTTTTTATCTTTTCGGTTCTGAGTTGTTGTTTCTGGAGGTTTTAAGATTTCAAATTTTGGGATTTTGTTCTTGTTTACTTTCTGATTTTCGGTTTTAATATTTGAATATAGCTAAATGTTATCTTCCTTTGTGATAAAGCATATTATTGTGTTAAGCATATTTTTGTGTTATTGATATTGTTCGAATTGTGACTCAATCTCATCTTCATTTAGTTTCTTGACTGTTTTAGTTGCTGTCCTGTATTCTAGAACTTTTGTTATTCCTAACGATTATTGAATTGATTTTAACATTAATTCTAGTCACTGGCTTACTACTCTACTAATTTTGTTGAAAGTTTGAAATAATTTTTCACTATCTAGTTTATTTATTATTCATATGAGATTTCTCTTAGGATATGTAGTGTTTGCTTACTATCTATAGCAATGAAGTATGATTTTAATGTTTGGTTTATACTTGTTCTAATTCTTCTTGATCAAGTTGGTTACTATTATGTTGCTGAGAAAATGATGTGGATCATGGTGAGGCTATATATATTATTCTCCCAGGTTATTACGGAGGGTCTTGTAAAGATTTTGAAAAAAGAGTGGCCGAAAACCATATCACAAAAAATACAAAATCTAACAACATTTTAATTCCATCCTTAACCAATTTTTCAGCCAAATCATCTGCCTAACATTCAACAACGAACTTAGCCCACCCCAGGCGGGAGAGAACTCGGGGCAAGGGGGGGGGGGGAGGGGCTCAAGAAGGTTGGGCGTTGGGGCGGCTGGGTCTGTTGACATCAAATTTTGACCCTCCTCAATGTAAATTAATCATTGAGCTTATTTTATTGCAAATGATTTGAAATGATTGATTTTATAAAATGCACAATGCTTAGCAAGTTATTTTAAAATAATTTTGCCACTTTTACTACTTTTAAATAATATATACATTTCTATATAATTACTACCATTTGTAAATATTCAAAAATTGTCTCAAAAAGATTTTTTTATTTTCAATTAAATATTTTGTTAATTAGTTTAGTTTATTTATAGTTTATATTTTGAGTTAATAAGTTTATAATTGAGTTAATTATTTTATTTTGTTAATACTAAAAAAGTCGTTAATTAATTAATATTAATTCAACTTATTTAATCTTTATCCAGATTCATTAATTAACTCAATTTGACTAAGTCTCAAATACAAAATCTAACCACATTTTAATTCTATCCTTAACCCAATTTTGAGCCCAACATTGAACAGCCAACTTAGCCCACCTCAACAATCTCAATTAGCAGCCCAACCCATTGCTTCTCTTCAGCATTCACTTTTCCAACATTCACAAACAATACAACGGCAACATGAAAGCTGTAATTCCAACGTTCACAAAATCAGTAGATTCATCGAGAGCAATTCGAATTTTGAATTTTAAATTCCCAAAATTACCTTGTCGTCTTTACTGTTAAAGAGAGATTCGAAAAACATAATTCTTCATCAAGAAATAGGGGGCCATTTTTTCATCGGAGTTCGCTAGAACTCATTTTCTGGTAGAGAGTATTCTTCACCAGAGCTCATCCTCTGGTGGTAAGAAGTCTTCAAGCTCAGTGTTTTGCTTTTCTATACAAAAAGAGGTAAATCTCTCCTTTCTTCAGTATTTCCATTTACAGATTTGTAGAAATTTATTTAAGAGTTTTGTTTCTTTATTAGATGTGTAAGTGTTATCTATTTAAGTTATATATATATGTTCTTTATGTTTCTACTTGCTAGTTTTTATGCTTCTAAGTTTGAAAAATGTTTGTCGTGTGGATTTCTTGAAATATTGAAGATTTGAACCTCTTTGATCTCACTTTTGGTTGCTGCCTGATTGGAATGTTGGAATGTAGTATTGATCTCCTCCCTCACTCATAATGATTTTCTTAATGTTTGCGTTTTAATATTCGAATATAGCTAAATGTTATATTCCTTTGTGATAAATCTAGTTGTTGATATAGTTCGAATCGTGACTCCATCTCATCTTCAATTAATTTCATGGCCCTTTTAGTTGCTACCACAATTGTATTCCAAATGAATATCGAATTGATCTAAACAGTAATTCACTACTCTACTGATTTTATGTACTATTTTTGTTGTAAGTTTGAAAGAATTTTTCAACTTTAGATTTTAAAGAAATTTTCTTGAATATTGGATGTGATGAGGTCTTGAATCGTAGAATCGAAGAAGGTAATGGGATTAGCAACTTATTTGTGTGGTATTTAGTGATTGATAAAACCTTTTGCTCTGGTAGCAGTCCTTTAAAAGGCTTCTTGGCGCTAGGCGAGTCTCAGTAGTAGAGTTCAAATGTTTGACTGTTGAGTTCAAATGTTTGACTGTTTAGTCCAGAGTGTTGGTTCCAAGGTAACATCACGTTCTGCCTACATTTAAGTGCAAAAAATTACGATTACACCTTTCTAATTTTTGGCTGAAAAATGGCTACATAGGCAATGACTTCGATCTTTACGACAAATTAAGCAGTGACTACATTAAAACTAATTACATAAAGTACTTTCAAATGCTAATGTTGGAGCCTGCATCATCCATCTTCTTTGGACCCATTAGTTTACTGATTAGCTGCACTCATATATGTGTGTATATATATATATATATATATATATTAAGGACTTTGACATCTATTAAGCTGAAAAAACAGAGATTGAAGAAAACATTGTAATTGTTGGTGTTGGCATAGCTGCTCTTGTTACTTCTTTGGCATTTAATAGCTAATAAAGAAATGTAACAAATGGTTGTTGTTAGTTTTTTCTTATAATGTGCTTAAAAAGATTTTTCTTCACCAATCGGAGTCGTGGTGTGTTTTAAGTACTCCATTATTCTTATTAATTAGAAATTTTGAGTTTAAGTCATAGCCCCTACATATCATGTTGTGTAATCTCTCTAGAAAGAAAAAGAAAATCTATTTTTTCTATTATTTTAGTGATGTATAAGTGGGTTTATGGTGTAGGCTGCGTGACTGTCTTTTTTTTTTTTTTTTTTTTTTAACTATTTGGAGCTGCTACTTGATTTTAGTGTGATTATATTAAGCTTATATGTGTGCTGAAAAATTGGATATAGATGATTGTAAATTGGTGTTTTCTGCTTAACAACAGCTGTTATTAGGTTGTCTTTTGTTCAAAAAATATCTTTTACATTTTGTGCTTGATTGAAATTGAGGTTTTGAACATCATAGGCTAATACGAACAATGGTACCTGCCACTTAGTTGTATTTGTTTCTATATTTAGTTGAAAAAATAACTTTTATATTGGTCCTTCATTTAATTTAGATACTAAATCTAGGTGGTGTTCGTTTAGGCAATCTAAAAACTACACCCATTTCATAAATTGCAAATATACAATTAGTTCTTGTCTCAACCACATGTGCTATTTCGTGATTGACATCACAGACTACACTGGTACAATAACAACAATAGTCATGGAAACATTGGCTTAAAAAAGATTAGTGACGAGAGTTGAACAAGTGTATGAAACAGTTGCTGTCCAGGTACACATATACATAACAACGAAACGAAAAGAACTTTATCTTCTTTAGTCTCTACTTACATTATGAAAAAGAAACTGCATCACACAACAACGTAATAAGCTTGCACTCTTGTCATTATTCTCAAAATGAATGGTTGCCTCTTTCCTATATCAATCATTAGTTTGTAGATAAGCTTTTCAGGGTTCAACTACAAAGCCGCAACTCAGAATTCCCAAGCAAAAATTGGTGCACTAGTCATCTCATCCTATGCTGAAAAAGGACCTCCAACATTTGTTCTTCCTAGCGAAGCAACTAAGAAGCAAAAATTGGGCCCACCCACTCCGACAAAACAACTGTAATAAGCGCTTCACATTTTAAAATAACATATTCGCCTATCTTATTTATTCCTTTACAATATATAGTTTCTCTATGTAGGTAGGAAGAAAAGAAGACTTGAACGCCGTTCAAAAATCAGCTGGACAAAAGTACTCCTTTTTGGCGCATACTAATAGCCTACATCAACCACATCTAACTATTTATAATTTGTGTATATAGCGATAAATTTGCTTTGCCAGAGTTTTGCCTACTCAAAATGTTTGTTCCAACTAACTTTGTGTGTGTGTATATATATAAGTCTGTTCATACATTCTTGGATTGTTTTATTTTAAGTTTCCCATCGTGCTGGCACGGGGCTTTAAATCTAGTTTCTTATCATAGTTTCACTAATATCCTTCGTTTACTTTGCATGTGAACTCACTTCGTCTCTTATATAAGTCCATCAGGACTTCCCATTTGCATTTTGTTGGGTTGAAATCCAACATTCTTTGTTTGAGTCAATCTTCCCAAGAATTGGAAGCTAATACACAGATGGACGAAGCTGATATACGTCCTATATACAATGTAAAAGAGGCCAAAACCAGCAGTTTCTGGGCAACAACGGTTTTGACCCAATGTTTCTAGGCAACTTTAGTTTAGGCCCAAAAGGCCCAAACTCATTCTCTCTCTCTCTCAGTCTCTCTATATCTTTCTCTCTCTCTCTCAGTCTCTCTTGCATATTAGATTGTATTTAGTTATTTTTGTGTTGATTGATTCTAACTTTGAATGCTTAGATTAACTTAATTAAATGAAAAAACTACATAAAATAGCAAATAGTCATACAATCAATGTGTATATCTATTTTTTTAATTATTTATTATATATGGAAATAATTATATATTAAATAGCAATTCTGCGGGGGGGGGGGGGGGGGGGGGGGAGGGGGGGAGGGGGGGCGAAGGGCCTCAGGGCCTAAAAGGGGGACGGGGGTAGGGTGGGCGGCCTCGGGGATGGGACGGGGAGGGGTGGCGGGCTTAAGGGCTTAGAGACTCGGGGCTGGAGGGGTTGGGAGGCTTATAGCCTTAGGGCCAGGGTGGTGGGATTAAGGGGTTATAGCCTCGGGGCCGGGGTGGTGGGATTAGGGGCTTAGAGCATTGGTGCCGGGAGGGTGTGCGGCTTGGAGGCTTAGAGCCTTGGGGCCAGGGGTGGGGTGCTAGGGGCTTAGAGCCTCGGGGGGTTGGGGGCCTTAAGTGACTTAGGGGGGGCCTCAAGGGCCCGAGGGAGTGGGGTGGGTGAGCTTGGGGGATGACTTCAAGGGTTAGGTAGGGGTCTTAATGTCCTGGGGCCTGAGGGTAGGGGGATGAGGCCCGGTGGTGACTTCAGGGGCACGGGTAAGGGGTTGGTCGGGGCCTCGGGGGTCGGTTCCTCGGGGCCCGAGTGTTGGGGGGCTGGGAGGTGGGTGGGGATCTTGGGGGACCTACTGGGGTGGGGTTCGGTGGGTGGGGGGCCAGAGAGGGGTGGGGTGGCCGTTTGGTGTTTGGGTTCTTGACTTGATGGGACAGGTTTGTGAGCTGGAATGGAATGAAGTACATACTTGTAGTGAATAACTATATGTCTAAATAGGTGGAAGTTGTTTCGCTTTCAAACAATGAAGGGAAGAGTGTTACCGCATTTCTGAAAATGAGTATATTCTCTAGATTTGGTACACCAAGGTTGATTATTAGCGATGGAGGTTCTCACTTTTATAATAGGTTATTCAAGGCGTGTCTTGAGATGTATAGTGTTCTTCACGATGTAGCAACTACTTATCATCCGCAGTCTAGTGGACAAGTTGAAGTATAAAATAGAGAGATTAATGAGATTCTTGCAAAGAATGTGTATGCAAACATAAGTAACTGGTTAAAAAGCTTAATGATGCATTATGGGCTTATCCCACTACATTAAAGACTCCAATAGGTATGTTCCCCTACCGTTTTTTTATTGGGAAGTCTTGTCACTTGCCTATAGAGTTAGTGCAGAAAGTGATGTGGGCACTTAAGAAGATGAATTTTGATTGGGATGCTGCATCAAGTCAAAGATTGAATGAGCTGAATGAGTTCGATGACTTTCGCCTAAAAGCATTACAAAGTTTAGCCTTGTATAAGGAGATGATGAAGAGGTACCATGATCAAAAGATTTAAAAGTGTGAGTTTGTTCTCGAAAATTTAGTGCTCTTATTGAATTCAAGGTTGCTCTTGTTTCTTGAAAAGTTCAAGTTCAAGTGGATGAGTCCATTCGAAGTGGTACAAATGTTTTAATACGGAGCGGTTGAACTAGAGAATGATGATGGAACACGATTAAAGGTGAATCGTCAAAGGATCAAAATCTACTTGGGTCAAATAGAGGAAGTCAAAGAGGTGATAGAAGAATGGGACCTTGATTAAGTATGAGTAATCAAGGGTTCTGCATTGTGCCGCGACGTTAAATCAAGCAATACTTGGGAGGCAACCCAAGATGTAAAATCTAGCCAATTTTAGGAACTTAGTGATTTTAAGATTTTGTTTTTGGATTTCTATTGAGTTTTGTGTTTTATATAGTCTTAGTGTTGGCTAAATTAGGGTAGTATAGGGTTCGCGTCCAAAAATGAGTCAAGAAAATGTAAAAAAGAAAGTCCTAACATTTGCTACGTGTGCAGGAAGGTAAAGAGGAATCTATAAAATTTTTGGTGTAGAGGATCTACGATTTCCATCGATGGTCCATTGTTCTATCGGCGGTCCGTTGATGGGGAACCACGACACCCATAACGAACCGCCGATAGGGATTCGTCGGTCCAAGTCAGTTAGGTAGTCAACCCGACCCGTGACCTAAACAAATAAAACCCTTCAATTTTTAAAACATCCCGCATTTCCCTCTTCTTCCCCAATCGTTACAACCCTCCAAATACCAAATAATCCTAATCATTCTCAAACTTTCACTCCCCAACATATATATATATATATATATATATATATTCCCTTTTCTTTCTTCTCTCCCATATTCTCTTCCTGTTTCTCTCATTTTCTTTTTCCCCAAATCGTTGTTTCCTAAAAGCAAAATTTGTGGGTTTGGATTCAAGCAAATTAGGTTTCGAAGGGACTAAATAACACACTCACACAACTTTGTACTTGCTTGACAGGTACTAATTTCAAAGTTGAACTATTAAATTTGTTAATTGAAATTAAAAGTTGTTGCTTGACCTTGGGTATGAATTGCTTGTCAAAATTAATTCTAATAGTTAAGATGTAACCTTGGAATGATAGTATTGTGAGTGTTGATTTTTGAGGGAAATATGTGATTAATTTCCTTCTAGTTATGTTCTTGACCTAGGGTTTCAAGTTTAATTGTTGTTCATATGTTAAATTGCATGTCTGAAACCCTAGGAACGCTAGAATAACTTGTTAATATGTTGAAATGCATGTTCTAGAAGTGTGTTGGTAGTGTAAATAATGCAATTGAGATATCTGATAAAAGTGAACAATTTGATCTATAATAGTGCTGATCGACAACCACGACTTATGGGCTGTGGGGCAACCTACAGACGTAGGTCTTGATCCCTTGGTTAGAAGCACAAGACGTAGCCTAAGTTGTGAATAATGGGTTGGCTTATGGTACATCATTCCATTGATGGAATGTTTTGGTGAATTGATGTTCTAACTTTTAGGACCTAAAAATGAGACATCCTAACCTACGGTTGGCACCTATGGTTTGCCGAAGCTTCAACGACCCATAAGTATTGACCATTGGTCCCAAAAAGACAATGTTTCAAAATAATATTTTTAGTTCCATATTTTGTTTGCTTTTTTTTTTTTGGCTTGTTTTGTGTAACTTAAGTACTAATAAGTCTTCCACATGTATAATGGCGCCAAAGAAAACACATACCTATCAAAGGAAACGGAAGTCCAAGTCTGTGGCACCCTCGTACCGAATGATTGAAGAGTCTAGTGGGTCCGAGTATTAACCAGAGAAGATTATAGACTCTCCTATGGTACCTCAGACTACGAGGCTACAGTCGAGACATGTTGTGTCAGATAATGAGGAGTTCTCCAGTCATAATAATGCGCCCTTGTTTGAGGAAGGGGACTAACTTTGGAATGATGACAACAGGGAGTTGCAGTTCGACTCAAGCACTGATTTAGTTTTTGCCTCGACTTCTGATGGTGCTAGTACCAGTAAGGCCTATGACCCTTCTGGTATGACGGTTGAGCCGATACACTTGTCCACGGATCCGAACAACTTGTGTGTCCACATGATGTACCGGATATACAAGGATAGGTTGTATGTTTATGAGCAACAGAAGATGGCCATGACCATTACTGAGGAGCGATGGGTACTTATAGGGAGCCTTCATAGTGCCAGAGATTCATGAGTTATTCAAGCAGCACAAATGTTAGTGGATGGAGGAGACTCCGAGGTGGTATAGCTCGGAGATAGTGAGGGAGTTTGATGCTTCCTATACAACCACTGTAGAGAGTACTATGCCTCTACGTGCTAATCCACTAGCTCAGCTCCCCTGCTTACTAAAGATAGGCCCAAATTACACCCCCCTAAAGAAGTATAAGAGGTCGTTGCCAAATAAAGAACCTAACTGAGGTTAGGATCAATCCCATGAGGAATATGGCTTAGACTTAGGCTAATTCACTGTTAATTGTACTTTTAATTAGGTTTAATTCTGTAAAAGGGAAAAATAAGCAGTACAAGTTTACAACACGCGTTAATTTTCTAAGTCGAGCATTGAACATGGATGAAGAAGAAGAATAAAAAGAAGGAAGAGAGGAGGAGGTAAACAATGAGTAAAAAAGAAATAAGAAGAAACAAGGAAGGAAAAAAGAAGAATCCGTTAATAGCTAGAAAAATAAGGTCAAAGAAAGTGCGAATGGCACTACGCTTACAATTAAAAAGTGTTGAGTGGCCATTTTAGATAAAAGATAATAATTGAATTATTTTGGATATGTTCTTTTGAATAATTTTGACATGATATTCATAACTCGAGGGCCTTTAGTAGCGCATTTCTCAAATTAAGATGATTTGGATTTGATCACTTTAAGGATACTTAATGAATTTGTGGTAACATTTTCAAGAATTTGATCTCTTTATGAATATTCCATAAATTTGTGATGGAATTTTTTAGATTCATTTTTAAGGGAATATAGTACCCATTATATAGGCATGAACTAGGATTTAGGGTTGAGTAGCCTCCAAGAATCCTAATTGGAATTGAATATGCCACACCACGAGCCTACACCCTGGACATGGCCAGCACTCAAAAACCATTGTTGACCCTAAGCGAACCCTTGGCGTGGCTCAATACTCAACGAAAAACTTTTTCAACAATAGAATTCTCTAAACAATCTCAACTCATAAGATATCATAAATAAAATAGTTTACTCAATACTCAAATAAACATAAGTGTTCAACTCACAGTCTTTAAAACATCAACAAGGGAATGAGAAAAAGAATCCTCAACTACTACTTTCTATCTATGATCCCTTTAAATGACAAAGATGGAAGCCGGGACAAGACCCATGAAATCCTAAGAAAACTGAAAAAGTAAATGGAATCCTTCGGAAGCAAGGAGCCTCACCAAAGCTAACTCAAACTATAAGTGGTGTCAATGGTGCACCTGTTGATAACCCTGAACTCATGTATCAACATAATAAAAAATGTAGGATAAAAGCCGTTAGTACATGGAATGTACGAGCATGTAAGGGGAACTCTAAAGTACATACACAATCTTGAACTAATAAAAAGGAAGAACGTACTCACCTCATCTCAACTCTAACTCAACTCAAGGATACTCAAAATTACTCAACTCCGTTCAATATAAAGCAACAATAAAAATAAATTATAAGAAATATTTTAAAACATTATATAATAGCTCAATGTATTTAAAAATACAATAATAACTCTTTTACTCTTATTTGGGAGGTTCTCTAACTGACAACTATTACTATGAGCTATGTGATAATACAGTATCTCTCCCACACTGCCAGAACTGTCCTATACCTTGTCGGAGTATAAGACATCCTCAACTAAGTGGATCCACTAAGCTATGCTTAAAAAGCAAGAAGGAATCCTCTAAAAAGTATGAATTTTTACCCATGTTGGAATATATGGTTTATGAGGACTTTGAGTTGTCTGAACTCATCCCCATATCGGTGTTCAATACTAATTCCAATAATATAATTCATTCTCATATGTTTAAAATCATTTTATAAACCTCAAACTTTGAGATTATTACTCAAAAGGTTCTCTTAAAATAGATAGTGCTCAAAACTCCTCATGAACTCATTTGGAAATCAAAGTTTCCCCTCATTTAAATGTAAAAACATTTACTCTTGGGATTACTTAGTTCCCATATATTAATTTTGACAAATGAAACTCAACTCTCCTCATCCTCAAGCACTCAAGTCTTAAAACAAGTTTTAAATGTTTGCAAAAAGACTTCTCAAATGACTCAAAAGAACTCCCTCGAAATTTACTCTTAACTCTATCTTGAATTTGAATTATGAATTCAAGAGTTATGTCTTGGATATGCATTATCTATCAAGGATTAATGAAGATTTTAAGTGTGGATATCAAGTAGTAAATATAGGTACCATTCGAGGGAATTCACACAGAAAGAAGGTTGAAAGGGTAGGGGACGTGGCGACACTGAGTGGCATAGGGCGCGAGCCCCAAAATCGCAGACCACTAGTTAGGGCGCACTGAGTGGAGCACTGCTCTAGGCCCCATACTATTGGGCAGTATTTTGCACTATGGTGGCGTGCCGCCCCAAGCCCCTACCCAGATTTTGACGTTTTTTTTTGTTCAATCTCGTGCCCTAACTTATCTAGAATCAAACGATTCCCCTCAAACTCTTTTGGATACTTAAACACAACACAATTAAAACATAATCTACATACAAACCCACCAATAACAACAGTCATTCGCAACTCTCACCTCAAGAACTAAATCAAGAACTTCATTATCAAAGAACGGAGCACAAAACCTCAAAAACACAAATCATTCAACCTCAACAATGAAAATACAGATCAAAATCACATGATTGGCATGTGGATGAATGAACCCAACACTATGAGAACTTACATAAGGATCAAATCTTTGGCAAAATTCCTCGAAGATTGCTAGAAAATCTTGAACGCTTGAATATTTTCCTTTCTTTCTCCTCTTAAACTTCTCTCTAAAACACAAAGAGTATTTTAGAATTGTGAAGACTAATCTACGTCAGTTTATACCCCTTAAATATTAATAAAAATGAGTTAGGCTACTGGGGTAAGAAAAAGACCAATATACCAGTCCTTAATTCAAATGAATTTCCTTAATTATTGAATAGACTGAATTAAATCAGGCAAATCTCCTTCATCCTAATTGGAAATTTAGCAAACTTGGTGGCATTGGAAAGAGGATTCAAATATCTTTCATTTGATATCTTATGGGCCACGTAACTCATCATGTACTGAAAATTATGGTCGTTTGAAGTTGATCTAAAACTCACAATTTAAGGCTACCAAGCAAAATTCTCAATTTAGCTTTGTCCAATTTAGTTATTTCTATGACCGTGGTGTTACAATATCTCCCCCTTGGGAACATTCGTCCTCGAATGAGATCACTCTAAAAAGAATAAGTGTGGTAACATCCAAAACCCAACACAAACACCCAACATGCAAATCAATACAACATAGCATATCAATTTAAAGAGTGTTTTTTCAAAAGTCATTATGTTGGTTTGGGATTTCTCCAAAGGAAAGAGATGTGGATATCTCTTCTTCATATCCTCCTCAGCCTTCCAAGTAGCTTTCTCAACAAACTAGTTCCTTCATAAGACCTTGACTGATGCTACCTCCTCAGTCCTCAACATACAAACTTGATGATCAAGTATTTCAATGGGTACCTCCTCATACGATCGGTTGTCCTTAATACCATTATTCTCATTAGGTATAATAAGTGAAGGATCACCCACACACTTCTTCAACATTGAAATTTGGATTACCGGGTGGACTGCTGCTAACTCTAGTAATAGGTCCAACTCATAGGCTACACTGCAAATCCTCTTGGATATCCTATAAGGACCAATATACTGGGGACTGAGCTTCCCCTTCTTACCAAATCTCATAACGCCCTTCATGGGTGAAACCTTCAAATAAATCCAATCATCCATCTCAAACTCTAAGTCTCTTCTCCTAACATCTGTATAGGATTTTTGACCACTTTGCACTTTTTCTAACCTCTCTTGAATGATATTCACTTTTTCCATAGCTTGATGAACTAAGCCTAGCCCTATCAATCCAACTTCACCAACCTCAAACCATCCAATAGGAGATCTACATCTTCTCCCAGAGTGAGCTTCAGAAGGAGCCATCTAGATGGTAGAGTAATAACTGTTGTTGTATGCAAACTCAATGAGATGTAAGTGATCATCCCAAGTGCCCTTGAAATTGATGACACACGCCCTCAACATTTCCTCTAAAGTTTGAATTCTGTGCTCTATTTGACCATCAGTCTGAGGATGGAAAGTAGTACTCAAATTTACGTTCGAACCCAAACCTTTTTGGATGCACTTCCAGAATAGTGCAATGAATTGCGCACCTCTATCTGAAATCATGGACATCGAAACTCCATGAAGTCTAAATATCTCTTGAATATATAGTATTGCATAATCTTCTGGTAAATAGGTTGTCTTTATCGGCAAGAAATGGGTTGATTTAGTCATTTGATCTGTAATCACCCAAATCGAATCATGCTATCTGCGAGACCGAAAAAAACCAGTTATGAAATCCATATTGATCATCTCCCTCTTCCATTCTGAAAGATCTATGTTCTGAGCCATCCTGCCAGGCCTCTAGTGTTCTACCTTGACTTGTTGGCAATTGGAGCTATGAGCTTCCTCCATGGTCCTTTCTTGGAGTTCATCCACCTTTGGTACACACAATCTACCTTGATACCTCAATACACCATATCCCCTTTGTTCAAAAGCCATCACTTTCTGCGTACAGATATTTTCCTTCAATTCGAGCAAAACAAGGTCTTGGTCTTGTTTAACTTTCACTTCGGACAATAATGGTGATTCAACCCCATTCATCAACACTACTCCTCCATCATTGGAATCCATTAACCGGACTCCAATCGTGCAAGTTTGTGCACGTCTTTGTCTAACTCTTTCTTGCCTTATCAACATTGGAAGTACTACTCATAGAGAAACTGCTCAAGGCATCGGGAACAACATTAGCCTTACCTGGTGATAGAGAATACTCATGCCATAATCCTTGTGTAACTCCAACCATCTTCTATGTTTGAGATTAAGCTCTTTTTGACTGAATAAATATTGATGACTCTTATGATCGGTGAACACATCATGAACACCATAGAGATAGTGATGCCATAATTTCAAAGCAGACACTTCCACACCCAACTCTAGATCTTGGGTTGAGTAATTCTTTTCATGAATCTTGAGCTCACTGGAGGCATAAGCTTTTACTTTGCCATTCTTCATCAATACACAATCTAGTCCAACTCTAGACGCATCATAATACACGACAAAGCCTTGTGTACCCTCCAACAAGGTCAATATTGGGGTAGTAGGCAACCACGTTTCCAATTCTTGAGAGCTTTTCTCACAAGCTTTAGGACATTAAAACTTTGTTGTCTTCTGAGTCAACTTTGTCAATGGGGATGAAATAGATGAGAAGCCCTCGACAAACCTTCTATAATAACCAACCAATCTTAAGAAACTCCTAATATTAGTTGGACTGTGGGTCTGGGCTAGTTCTGTACTTACTCAATCTTTTAGGTGTCAACTCGAATTCCATCACAAGAAACAATGTGGCTTAAGAAGCCACTAACTCAAGCCAAAACTCACACTCAGAAAATTTTTGCATACTACTCTCTATCTCTGATAGTTTGAAGAATTACTCTGAGATGACTAGCATAATCCTCCTCATTCCTCAAATAAATCAGAATGTCATCAATGAAAACAATAGCAAACATATAAAGATAAGGCTTAAACACTCTGTTAATAAGGTCCATGAACATTGCATGAGTATTTGCCAAACTAAAATACACTACTAGCAACTCATAATGACCATAGTGGGTCCTAAAAGTTGTCTTTGGAATATCACTATCTCTTACTCTCAACTGATGATAGCCCAATCTTAGGTTTATCTTAGAAAAACAAGTGGCACCCTGAAGTGGATCGAAAAGAACATCAATCCTCGGAAGGGGATACTTATTCTTTATGGTAGCCTTGTTCAATTGGCGGTAATCAATACACATCCTAAGTGAACCATCCTTCTTTCTCACAAATAAGACTGGAGTGCCCCAAGGTGAGACACTAGGTTGAATGAAACCTTTATCAAGAAGGTCTTTCAACTGCTCGTTTAACTCTTTTAACTTAGCGGGAGGCATTCTATATGGTGGAATAGAAATAGGTCAAGTATCAGGAAAAATATCTATACCGAAGCCTATTTCTTTCTTAAGAGACACTCCAGGAAAATCATCTGGAAAGACCTCTGGAAACTCACTCACAATTGGAATTGTCTAAATAGGTGGTGCCTCAACACTAGAGTCATTAACTTGGACTAAGTGATAGATGCACCTCTTGAAAACTAATTTTCTAGCCTTAAGGTATGAAATAAAATGACCTTTAGGCACTGCTAGACTACTCCTCCACTCTATAACTGGCTCATTAGGAAACTAGAACTTAAGTTCTCGAGTTCTACATTCAACCGAGGTATAACAAGCATGAATCAAGTCCATACCTAAAATAACATCAAAGTGCACCATATCTAACTCGACTAAGTTAGATATGATGTTCTTGTGATTGACAGCAATGGTACAATCTTGATAAAATTTCTCAGCTAGAATAGACTCACCAAGAGGTGTGGAAACA
Organism: Solanum bulbocastanum; assembly: GCA_037074985.1. Classification (NCBI taxonomy): domain Eukaryota; kingdom Viridiplantae; phylum Streptophyta; class Magnoliopsida; order Solanales; family Solanaceae; genus Solanum; species Solanum bulbocastanum. The sequence continues at coordinate 15,964,885 of CM073597.1, read as the reverse complement.
CTGAAGGTCTCAAAAAGTTTCTCAAGAAGAATATCAAAAATTCATAGCAATATAGGAGTCAGAAGAGATAGACTCATACCTAGATAAAGTAATGATCACACCAACGACAACATTAGGTGAATTCTCTTGCTCTTGGAGACTAGTGATAGCATACAAATGGTTTGCTTCTCTACTTCTCCCTGAAGTAGCTCCTATAGGTGTAGCGTTGTCTAGTGGAGTCACTAAATAAGATTGGGATCTATTTCCCCAATTACCACTACCTTACCTGTTCTTAGGGTACTCTCTCATGAATTGACCATTCTGACTGCACTTAATGCAACTAGTGGAGCCATCACAACACGCTCCTGGGTGGTTCCTACAACACTTAGCACAAACAGGAGTCCAATTACCTCATTATGCCACACTACCTTGAAATTGTGCAGGTCTAGCTCTGATGGTTTAAGAATTCTTATTCTTGAACTCACCTCTGTTCTTTGGTATAGGTGCACTAGCAAATGATGGAGCAGATCTATTTGGCTTTTGCTCAAAAGATGACCAGTTTACATTACCCTTCTGCTGCCCGAACTCATTACCTACTGTCTTGGCCTTCTTATTCTAGAACTTTACTCTATCTCTCTGCTTATCCTCCTCAACCTGTTGAACATGGATTATAAGCCTTGCTATGTCCACATCTCCTATCAGCATAGCTTCCTTGCCCTCCTTACTTGACAAGCGAGACAACCCACATACAAATAGACTCATCCTGCTCCTCATGTCAGCAACTATCTCCGGAGCATAGCGGGACAATTGAGTGAACATAAAGGTTGTACTCATGCATTCTTGCTTAAGATTGAGAAATTCTCTTACCTTTGTCTCTCTAAGTTCACGGGGAAAGAAAACACCCCATGAAGGCCTCTTCGAATACAACCCAACTCACAATTGGTGCCTCTTTAGCTCTTCTCTTCTTCCATTGGTCGTAACAGAATCTAGCAATAACCTTGAGTTGGTATGCAACTTACTCCACACCCTCAACATCAGCAAGATGTATCACCTCAAAAACATTTTGCAACTCTTTTGCAAAGTTTTCCAAATCCACAGTGACACTCAAACCAGTGAAGTATGGAGGATTCATCCTCAATAACTCATAGATCCTAGATGTAGCAGCCACATCCTATCAATTCCCTCTTTGTTGCCCAACTTGGTTGGTCACAACTTCACTCAACATTCGGATGACATCCCGAAACTCAACATTAGTTACCTCTCCTTGGGGTTGCACTTCTGGTAAATTGGGAACTCCTTGATCCTTGGGATCAACATTCCTCCTCGCAGGACAACCTCAAACAGCTTTTCGTGGAGGCATGATCTGAAAGATACATGCAAGCATGAATTAGAAAGAAACTTTATAGAGTTGAACTCTTTCGCACAAAAAGAGGACGAAAGAAGTATGATAGTTCGTAAATGTTGCACCCTTCTAATTATAGATTTGGTGCTTTTCAAACTAATAAGTAGGACTCTACAGACACGGTTTCATAAACACCATAGGACTCTTAAACTTTGTGCTCTCATACCAAGTTTGTGACTCCCCGAGTTTACAGCCTGGATATAGTCGGTAGTCGAGAACCATTGCTGGACCAAAGCAAACCCTTGGCCTGGATCAATACTCAGTGGAAGACTTACTCAACAATAAAAATGTCAAAACAATCTCAACTCATAAGATATCATAAATAAAATAGTTTACTCAGTACTCAAATGAACATAAGTGTTCAACTTAATGTCTTTAAAACATCAACAAGGGAATGAGAAAAAGACTCCTCAACTACTACTGTCTATCTATGAAGCCTCGAAATGACAAAGATGGAAGTTGGGACAAGACCCACAACATCCTAACAAAAATAAAAAATAAATGGAATCCTCTAGAAGCAAGGAGGCTGACCAAAGCTAACTCGAACTGCAAGTGTTATCAACGATGCGCCTGTTGATGACCCTGAACTCATGTATCTACATCATAAAAAATGTAGGTGCGTCAGTATGTTGAATGCACGAGCATGTAAGGGGAAGTCTAAAGTACAGATATAAGCTTGAACTAATAAAAAGGAAGAACGTACTCATCTCATCTCAACTCAACTCAAGGATACTCAAAGATACTAAAAAAATACTTAACTCAGAAGTACCCAACTCAGTTCAATATAAAGCAACAATAAATATTAATTATAAATAAAGCTGTTAAAATAATAGATAATAACTCAATGTATTTAAAAATGCAATAATAACTATTTTACCCTTATTTGGGAGATTCTTTGACCGACAATCATAACTATGAACTATGTGATGATACAACGTTTCGCCAATGATGCCAGGACTGTCTTATACCTTGCTAGAGTATAAGACATCCTAAACTAAGTGTATCCATTAAGATATGCTTAAAAAGCAATAAGGAATCATCTAAAAATTATGAGCCTTTATGCATGTTGGAATACATGGTTTATGAGGACTTTGAGTTGTCTGAACTCGTCCCCATATCTATGCTCAATACTACTCCCAATAATATAACTCATATTCATATGTTTAAAAACATTTTCTCATCCTCAAACTTTGAGATTATTACTCAAAAGGTTCTCTTAAAAGAGACAGTGCTCAGAACTCCTCATGAACTTATTTGGTAATCGAAGTTTCCTCTCATTTTAAATGTAAAAACATTTATTCATGGGATTACTTAGTTCCCACATATTCATTTTAAAAAATGAAACTCAACTCTCCTCATCCTCAAGTACTAAAGTCTTAAAATAAGTTTTAAAAGTTTTTAAAAAGACTTCTCAAATAACTCAAAAGAACTTCCTCAAACTTCACTCTTAAATCTATCTTGAATTTGAATTATAAAATCAAGAGTTATAACTTGGATATGCATAATATCTCAAGGATTAAATAAGATTTGAAGTGTGGATATCAAGTAGAAAACATAGGTACGATTTGAGGGAACTTACACGGAAAGAAGGTTGGAAGGGTAGGGGGCCTAGTGACCCCAGGGCACTAAGTGGCACGGGGATCCAGCCCCTAAACTATAGACCAATAGTTGGAGCGCACTGAGTGGCGCACCACGCCAGACCCCATACTATTGGGCAGTAGTTCTGGAGCTTTGGTGGTGCACCGCCCCAAGCCTCTACCTAGATTTGGACGAATTTTTTGGTTCAATCTCATGTCCTAACTCATCTAGAATCGAACGATTACCCTCAAACTCTTTTGGATTCTTAAATCCAACATAATTACAACAAAATCTACACCAAAACCTATCAAGTAAAACACTTATTTGCAACTCTGACATCAAGAACTTCATTATCACAGAACGAAGCACGAAACCTCACGAACTCAAATCATTCAACCTCAAGAATGAAATTTCAAATCAAAATGACATGATTGGTGTGTGGGTGAATGAACCCAACACTAGGAGAACTTACATACTTGGAATCTTTGGCGAAATTGCTTGAAGATTGCAAGAAAATCTTGAACACTTGAATCTTGTCCTTTCTTTCTCCTCTTGAACTTCTCTCTAAAACCCTAAGCATATTTTAGAATTGAGAAAACTGATCTAAGTCAGTGTATACCCCTAAAATATTACTAAAAATGAGTTAGGATAGTGGATTAAGGAAAAGACCAAAATACCCCTCCTCAATTTGGATGAATTTCTTTAATTAGGCAGGCTGAACTCAAGATGGCATATCTCCCTCATCCGAAATCAAAATTTAGCAAACTTTTTAGCACTAGAAATAGGATTCAAAGATCTTTCATTTGATATCTTATGGGCCACCTTACTCATCTTATACTGAAAGTTATGGTTTTTAAAGTTGACCCAAAACTCACTACCTTGCAAAGTTCACAATTTGGCTTTGTCCAATTTATTCTTTCAAAAAAAGAGTTCTTTCTGAGACCAAGGTGTTACAAAATGCACCTTGTAGAGTCCCAACTCGAATTGAACACATCTTGTAAAGTCCCACAAAATTTCAATGTCTACAATAAGATTAGATAAATATAACAAATATTTCTCAAGCTGGATATCATAAATATAATCATTGCTAAGACAATTGCTTACAATAATACTTCAATGTCATTGTATGCAATTGCTTCCGTGTTAATATATAGAAGCTGTTAGATGTTAGTTAATTGAGTTAAGGTAGTTTAGACTTTGTTAGTAATTAGCTATAACAAACAAATTAAGAGTTAGTTATATCAGAACAACTTAATTATAAGTTGTACACTTATGAGAGATGCCATATATATACTGCTCTCATCATATTGTACAATACAATTGTTTGAATAAGAACAATGGGTTGAACTCTCTTATCCTTTTCTTTGTTCTTCTTCTATTCTCTCATTCTAGTTTTTAATCAAAGCTTCTTTCAATTACCTACATAGTTTCATATTCAATCGATAATATTTAATGATGAGGAAGGTTCGGTCAACGATCCAAAGATTTATTCAATGAATGTGAAGTATGTCTTTCATCGATCTTCTCTGAAAGATGAAAGTCTATTTTTTTTTTATTGCAAATTGATACTGTCTAAAGTTCAACTTTTGCAACTCTTCTATATTGAGAAGTTGAGTTCCTGAAAATTAAGATTTTTTCTTAAAAAATTGCTTCCACCAAAGGGAATTCTAAAAGAAAGTCTACAAATCTCAAAGAATCAAGATGGAGAATGAGCATACATCCACATGTATTCATCAAAATCTCAACAGCAATGGTGAATATACTCCTCAAAAAGAACATTCAATGCTAGGACAAGTTATTGATTATAATCGTCCCTTGTTCCTTAGTCATTTTGATTTTAGTGGAATGATTATAATCTCTTTTCAATTGCTTGATACTAAGAATTACCCTCTGTGGAATTGTTCAATCGAAGTTTCTCTCTTAGGCAGAAATAAGATAGGGTTAACTAATGGTACATGAAAAAGAAATGTATAGGGAGAAACTATAAGGATAGTGATATAGGTTCATGAGATTGTTTTATCTTGATTAATGAATTATGTCTCAATAAGTTTACTTAGTGGAATTTCTTTTGCATCAAATGCTTTGAATTTATAGATAGATAAGTAAGATTTGATAGTGGGACAAATCAAGAACCTATAGACTTCACAAAGATATTGTTACTCTCTAGCAAAGCACTTCTTTGTTTCAAGTTACTATACTAAGCTGAAAAGTTAGTGGGCTGAGCTTGAGGCATTAGTTCTGTCACCTTGTTGTAATTGTGAGAAATTCAAAGAATTTGTGTCGTACATAAATAGACAAAAGTTGTATAAGTTCCTTATAGATCTGAATAGCCCATATCATTAGGCAAGAAGTTAGATTCTTCTAATGAATCCCTTACCAAGTATCAATCATGCATATGCAATGAAGATGGGAAATAAAGGACAAAAAATTGATGGTACTAATAATGATAGTCTTGATATTAACTCTATGTCACTAGTAGTCCAGATTCTATTTCAATAAACGCAAGAGTTGGGAGCACTTCTGGTGCTAGTCAGAGGTTCAAGAAGAATTCTCTTTTGATCTGTCGCTTTTGCAAGAGTAAAAGGCATAACAAAGACTATTTATACAAATTTCTAGGATATCCTCCAGACTTCAAGTAAAAAAGGATTCAAATGTAAATCATAGTGTAGGATACAATGAAAATGAAGATAACTACTCACGATATGAATCTCAACAGCCACAAGAATTTTTTTCTTATGCCATGAATACAAATGTTCTAGTAACAAGATGAGATAAACAAGATATACAAGTTATGTTGATCAAATGATAAGATTATCAACTTAGTAGCTCAAGCTGAACAAGATTATAAGAATCTACTTCAAGGATGTACATCTATCAAAATGCAATATGATCAAATACTTCTGATGCTCAAAAATAAAAATGGGAATAAAAGTAGTTGTAATGCAGCAAATACTGCAAGTAAGGCATTGTTAGTTTCTAATAATTGCCAGGTATGGATAATTGATATAGGTGTTCCAAATCATAAGTTGTCCAGTTTAGGTATGTTGGTTAAAGGGTATGTAATTCAATCTAAAACTCCTAGTATCTTCCAAATGGTGATATCACAGAGGTGGTACATATAAGTTCTGGTGTTATTTCTATTAGAACCCTAATTACAAATATGTTTCATATTTTTCAGTTCAAGTATAATTTATTGTCTATGAGAAAAACCACCTTCTTTCCTTATTTTTTTTGTGTTCCAGGAGCTTTACAGTGGGAAGGTGAAGGAGGTTGGTATAGAGAAGTGGGGGCTATACTTACTACTAAAAAAAAAAAAAACTAACAGAGGTGACAAGAATTCAAAATTTACTATTGATAGTGTTCAACTAGATATTACGAACTCAAAGTTGGAAATGTGGCATAAGAGACTAGGAATGAGTCTTCTTCTGTAACTACTTATAAGTTGTTTACTGTCAATAAACAGAAGATGTGTAAACTGTCACAATGCATAGTGTGTCCCTATGCTAAAAAATCAAGCATACTATTTCCTAATAGTAGTATCAAAGGCAAGGATAGTTTTGATGTGATTCATGTTAACTTATTGGGTGCCTATAAAATTCCTACTTTTGATAACAACAAGTACTTTCTTACAATTGCAGATGATTATTCAAGAATGACTTTATTCTTTTTTTTTTACTTAGAAATAAATCATATGTGTATATCTCTTCAACTATTCGTGAAGTAAGTTAGAACTCACTTTGATAAAACAATAAAGATGGCAAGATTTGATAATGGTACTGAGTTTGTTGACACAGTTTATGATGGTGTATTTAAGAAAATGGGAGATAATTCATCCTCATGTCTCCTATACACCTCAGTAGAATTGTGTAGCCGAGAGGAAGCATAGGCACATATACTTGAAATGACAAGAGCATTGCGGTTTCAAGCAAAGCTCCATGTGAAGTTTAAGGGCATTGTGTTTTAGCTGCAACATCTATTATTAATAAACTTTCTAGTAGTGTGATTAATAATCAGTCACCTCATGATAGGTTGTGTGGACAAAAATCCATGTTGAGTTATCTTAGAATTTTGGGGTGTATGTGTCTGGAAAAGAATCTAACTGAGAAAGACAAAAGAATGCCAAGCTCAAGGTTAGGAATACAGATGGAATATTCTGAGACTCACAAAGATTACATGTTGTTTGATTTGGTTATCAAGTCCGTTTTTGTTAGTAGATATGTTATTTTTAGCGAGAATATATATCCTTTCTCTAAAGAAAGTCATGTAGTATTCGTAGACACTATGTTTTAGTTCCCTAAAGTTATATTTAAGAACTTGACTATCATCAGATTCCTCTTATATTGAGTATTACACTTTAAATGTAGAAATGTGTGAAGTACTTGAATATGCTAGTTTTCCTCAAGAAGATGTATTTAATTCTCAAGTATATGATGCACTACCTCATCCTCTACCTCTACTTGAAGAAAATGAACCTGTAGAGTATGAGATATGAGACCAAGTTTCAGAAGATAATAGGATTTTAAATAAAAAATAGGAAATCCACTAGAAGTAAATAATTCGTAGTTGGATGAAAGACTTTATGTTTTTGAATATCAACAAAGATGTCCAGTATCATGTGTGCAATTACATCTACTATGGCCACTGATCTACATCTTATCTAAGTTACATTGTGGCTACTTCTATACTTAAAGAAGCAGAAGCCATAAATCAAATAGATACAAGCTCTTGAAGGAAATCATACTTTAGAAGTTATTGATTTACTAGAAGGAAAGAGACCTATAGGATGTAGGTAGATTTATAAATAAAATCAAATACAATTTCACAAGAAAAATTGAATGATTCAAAACAAGACTACAAATAAACATTTTCTCCTATGGTAAAACTAATTACAAAAAGGATAATTCTATCTATTGCAGAAGCCATATTGGCATGTACATCAGATGAATATTGTCCATGCATTCTTACAAATCGATTTAGAAGAAGAGATATACATAACACTACCTTAGAGTTTTTCTAGTCAAGAAATGAAGGTGCATAAGCTAATCAAATATCTTTATGGGTTGAAACAAGTTCCAAGACAATGGAATCTTAATCTTACTCAAGCCATTATAAAAGTCAAGTTCAAGTAGAGTTAGCATGGTTATTCCTTATTCACTAGAAAGATAGAAGAAGGTACTAATGTAATATAAGTCTACAATGATGACATGTTGATTACATTTAGTACACTAAAGTTGGTAGAAGAAAAATAGAAGGCATTGCAACATGCATCTAAAATGAAGAATTTAGGTGAGTTGAAATACTTCTTAGGTATTGACTTCATTAGATCAAAAGTTGAAATTCTGATGCATAAAAAAAAAAAAAATACTCTTGAGTTGATATCAGAAGTTGGTCTATCAGTAGCTAAACCTTTAGGAATACCAATTGACACTAATGACAAATAAGTTCCAAATAATATCATGAGAATATAAAGCAAGGTAATATTAAAGATCATTTGGTGGAGCAGGTGGCATATCAAAAGCTACTATGGAAGCGACTGTACTTCAAAGTGACAAGATCTGATGTATCTATTCCAGTCGTCTGTAATTTTATGGATGCGTTTCCTACTGACCTTCCAGGCCTACCCCTATAGCGTAATATTGACTTCCTTATCGAGCTTGAGTGGGTACTCGGCCTAATTCCATTCTTCCATATTGGATGTCTCGTATAGAGGTCTGGGAGCTAAGTGTTGAGCTTCAATACCTCTTGGGTAAGGGGTTAATTAAGCCTAGTGTATCACCTTGGGGTGCTCCTATTCTTCTTGAGAAGGACGGTATGGTGCGCATATGTATTCACTATAGGCAGTTGAATAAGGTGACATTAAAGAATCGCCACTCCATGCCTAGGATTGATGAATCTATTTGACCAATTTTAGGGTGTTGTAGTGTTTTTTAAGATTAATTTGAGATCTGGTTACCATCTGCTGAGGATTAGGACAGCGACATCCCTGAGACTGCATTTAAATCTTAATATGTCTACTACGAGTTCTTAGTGATGTTTTTTAGATTGAATAACGTCCACGTCGCTTTCATGAACTTGATGGAATGGATATTCAAGTCGTATCTTGATTTTTTTGTCATTGTGTTCATATATGATATTTTTTTGTACTCGCGGAGCAGAAATGATCATTAACCACATCTGAGGATTATACTCCAAATATTAAAAGATCAGGGACTTTATGCCAAGTTCTCAAAGTGTAAGTTTTGGATTGAGTCTGTAGCATTCTTGGGGCACATTGTGTCTAAAGATGGGATCATGATAAATCCAATGAAGATTAAGGCTATTTATGGTTGGGTTAGGCCCACTTCGGTGACTGAGGTTAAGAACTTCGTCGCTTTGGTAGGCTATTGTAGGTAGTTTTCGAGGGCTTCTCCACTACTGCAACAACTTTGACCCGATTGACTCACCTTAATATTCCTTTTGAGTGGTCTGAGAAGTATGAGTTGAGCTTTTAAAAGCTCAAGGAGTTGTTGACTACTGCTCTATATTGACTCTTCCAGATGGGGCAAGGGCTTCACGGTCTATTGTGGTGCATCTGGCATTGGTTTAGGTTATGTATTGATGTTGAAGGACTGACTTATTACTTATACATTGAGGAAGCTAAGGCTACATGAACAACCCTGCCCTACTCATGACTGGGAGTTGGTGGCAATAATTTTTCCACTTAAGATCTTGAGGCACTACATGTATGGAGTTCATTATGAGAAATACATTGATAAATGAGCCTTTAGTACATCATGATCCAGGGATCTTAATTCGAGGTAGTGTCATTGGATTGAGCTTCTAAAGGACCATGTCTTCTCTATTCTCTAGCATTTAGGCATGGCAAATATGGTGTCAGACACCTTTAGTTAGAAGGTAGTGAGTATGTGTACTCTAGCCGTATTATCTAGTTTGGAGGGACCTTTAACTTTGGAAATTCAATATTTTGCTAATCTGATGGTCTGATTGCATGTCTCAGATTCTAGGCGTGTTAAGCATATATGGGAGTTTAGTCTTCTATTCTTGATCACATCCGTAGCCAAAAATTTAAGGATGACACCTAGGTGGCTCTTTGAGATCAGGTATTAGTGAGTGATTCTGGTCAGGTTACGTTGGATTAAGATCAGGTTTTGAGGTTTACGGGCCATAATATTGTTTTGAGAGTTGGGGGTTTGATATAGTTGATACTTCGTGAGGCCCATGATTCTAGATATTCTATTCATCTGGGTACCACGAAGATTCATCCTGACTTGAGGCAACATTATTAGTGTGCTAATATAAAGAGAGATATTGTAGACTATTTGTTTCGTTGTTTGAATTGTCAACAGGGGAAGGCTGAGCACTTGAGACCTGATAGTGAGTTTTAAAGAATACCCATTCTGGATTTTGATATACTGTGAGTTTACGGTATTTTTGAGACATTTCACTTAGAAGTTGTGTCTTTCTAGGGCTATATTGTGTTAGAATGTTTTGTATTATGTTTTCAAGAAATAAGCTTGAAATGCAGTTCATAGAGATAAAAGTAGAAATTATGCAGAAGGAGCCACCCATAGAGTGATCCACGAACCATCGTTGGACATGCGTAGATGGAGCATCGAGGAATTCTGACTAAGTGTGGAACTATGAAGCAACTATTAGACCGTAGGTCGACCCAGAGCTGTCCTGCACACTAGTTGATGGATTCAGAGAGTTGAAGTTCCAGTACCTGATGAAAAATCCTAAGTATGGGCAATGGAAGGGGGCCTACGGACCGTAGGTCGAGTCATCAACTGAAGCTGCGTTCGACAACTTATTTCCTTATTTTGTTTCCTTTTTATTTGGGACTTGTTTTCTATAAATAGGAGATATAAAGCTCATTTTTAGGAGTTAGACAACATTGTACACTTTTAGTTCTTGGTGTTTTTTTGGGAATTTACTTGCAAACTTTAGCAATTTGATTTCCAAATTTCATTTTTATAAGATTTTCACTTTGAAATTCAATTGGAGATTTCAGGTTTCATCAATTCTACTTGTAAGTTCATGAATTCTTTCTTCTTATACATGAATTGTGAACTCTCAAGCATGAGTAGCTAAATCCACAACTAGGGTTTTCGAAACCCTGAGAAATTAACAAAGTATGAATGATAACTAAGTAATTATTGAATAATGTTGATGCATGTATTGTTAATTCTTTCATTTAAAAGTCTTTTTAACAGTTGCAAATGTTAGAACTCACCTCGTTCCTACCTGCCGGACCAAGGAGGTAATGAATGAGAAAAGAATTAACAAAAACGATTTAGTGAATGCTATCTAATATTCTAATGTCATTTGGTGCGAAGGTGAAAACCAAGCCATGCATTGATGTGCTGTCTAATCTTGGGAAGGTAAGGGTTATTAAAGTATACACACTTATCCGAACCTAGGTGTGCGGTGAAATTCCCTACTTGGAGGACCAATCACTTACAGATACCTAACTTACCAACTTTGTATGTGAAACACTAGGAAATGATTACATTTATTAGAATTACTGTGTTAAGAGCTTACGTAGAACACATATGCCCTAGTTTCTCTCACATATTGATAACTCAAAGTTTGAATCCTGCTTACTTGTTAGTTGATCAACAATTTGTTACTTGCTTCCAAAACCCCCTTTTATTTAATTACTTGTCTCAAAAATTATTTGACTAAATAGATATAATAGTGAGTTAAGTTTAAGTTTGAACCATATTCCTCATGGGATCGACCCCAACCTACAATTTTGGTTCATTATTTGACAACGATTGCTTATACTTCTTTAGGGAGGTGTAGTTTGAGTGCATCAAATTTCGGTGCCGCTGCCGGGGAATACAACTTTTAGATTAAATTTAACTACATTATTGAACTTTAGTCTAGTATTTCCTGAGTTTATGTTTTGTTTTTTTTTCTACAGGTTTCTAGACTAGTGTATGCCAAGAACATGTAGTCGAGGCGAACCATTGACACCCTACGATCCTGAACTAGGCAAGACTTTGAGAAAAATGACAAATCAAAGGGTCTATAATAATCCATTTATAGAGAAGCATGAGGATGGAGTGGATAATGAGAATGCTCAGGTTCATGGTCGTAATATGCTCGGAGATGCATTAAGGGTACAGAATGCGCTAGAACCAAGGTTACGTAATAAATATAGGGTTGACTTCAAAACAGTTGAATCAGAAGGACCTATTGTTCTGCCCCCTCTACCTCCAGGGCATACATTTGTGGTGACCAGCAGTCTAATACAAATGCTTACATCAAGAGGGTTATTTTCTGGTCTAGCATCGCAAGATCCACATGGTCACATGGCTAAATTGGGAAGTGTCTGCAAGAGTTGTGTGGGACATCTAGAGTTGGATATAAATGTCGTCGGTTTGAGAGTCTCCCCTCTATCATTAACCGATGATGCTGTGGTGTGGTTTTCTGAGCTTCCAAACAACTTGATTCATTCATGGGACCAATTGCATAAGGTGTTCATGGCAAAGTATTTCCCATTGTCTAAGAAGCTAAATTACAAGGAAAAACTGAACAATTTCATAGCACTACCTAGAGAGTCTGTAAGTAGTTCATGTGATAGGTTTACTGCATTCATAGGAAATGTTCCTAATCAATGCATATATGATGAGTCACTAAAAGAGTACTTCTATAGAGGTTAGGATGACAATGGAAAGGCTGTGCTCGATACTATTGCTGGAAGATCATATGGTGAGTGCGCTTTTGAGGAGATTGCTAAGAAACTGGAGAAGCTTTCCCAGAACAATAAGGCATGGAGTACTAGAAAGGTGGACACTGGTAGAAGCACATTTGCAGTTCATGCTGCACCTAGTCAATCTAATGAAAACATTCGTGAAGAGATGGATTAAATGAGGACAAAACTTGGGTTGGTATCGAAACATGTGAGCGGTAGTGCAGAAGAGGTGAATGTGGTAAATTGCCTAACTAGAAATACACCACCACTAGTTGACGAATGCTACTATGAGGAGGATAAATATTTGGTGAATGCCCAAACGAGGGGTTTCTAAGCCAATGCCCAAGTTTCCAACTCGAATAATTGGCGCTAAGGTCAAGGAAACCAAGGTTAGAACTATTGAAACTACAAACGAGAGGGAAATTGTATCCGATATGGGAACTATAATCACGAGAACAACTACAACTGGAACAACTTTGGCAATAAAAATGAGAGAGTTGTGCCTTATGTTCCACCTACAAATTGGAATTCTGGCAATAGAGAGGTTGGGGGTAGTATGTCACACATTGAGGATATGATGCATAAGATGATGAAGAGGTTTGATGCGACTGATGACAATTTGAAAGAGATGCGAAATGACTTTTCTGGAATCGGTCAAAAAGTTGATGCACATGCAGTATAGATCAAGTAACTTGAGCAACAGTTTAGTCAGTTATCCACTATTGTGAACCCATGTCAGCCAAGCACACTTCCTAGCAACACCATCAAGAATTCAAAGAATGATAGGCTTTGTATGGCAGTTACTACTGGAGGAGGTAAATAGACCATTGATTCCCCTATGCCGTCTGAGGTTGAAACTATGGTAAAAAGTATATGAAGGTGAGATTGAGGTTACTGGAGAGTCTAAAAATGCTACAGAGAAGGAAGCGGAGGTGACCCCAAAAGTTGTTCTCATTCCTAGACCTCCACCGCCATTCCTACAGAGATTGGTGAAGAAGACCGAAGAAGGAAATACCGCAGGTTCATAACTATGTTGAAATAACTGTCCATCAATATTTCGTTGATAGAAGCTTTGGAGCAGATGTTTGGGTATGCAAAGTTTATGAAGGATTTGGTGACAAAAAAGAGGGATGTCAGTTTTAAAGATGATGCAAGGTTACAACGTTGTAGTGTTATTGCTAAGCGGTCATTAGTGCAAAAGAAATATGATCCTGGGGCTTTCACTATTCTTTGTACCATTAGGATGTTGCATTTTGCAAAGGTGTTGTGTGATTTGGGTGCTAACATTAATCTGATGCCATTGTCTATATACAAGAAATTGGGTTTAGGGGCTAAAAAATCGACAGCGATGTATTTACTCATAGCCGATAGAGCTATGAAGAACTCCATTGGTGTTCTCCAAGATGTCCTTGTGAAAGTGGAGTCCTTCATTTTTCCAGCAAATTTTGTGATACTTTATTGTGAGGTTGATTTTGAGGTTCCCATCATCTTAGGGAGACTATTCCTTGCTTTTGGGTGTGCCTTAGTCGATATGAACAGAGGGGAGATGAAGTTTCGATTGAATAATGAGGAGGTAACTTTAATTTTCAGCTTTGCAGAGATGCTTCTGTTCCAATGTGGCATTATGATCAGTTGCTTAATGTGGCCAAGACTCTAGACATTGGCCTCATTTGAGATGATGCCAGCCTCGCTGCACTGTGGAGAGAGCCACAGGTTGAGGTACCGCTACTGGGTAATAATCTTACTACGTATGTTGAGCAGATGCAAGCCGATGATACTACCATTCCAGCTACTACAGCAGACACTTAGGCTCTACCGTCTCCGGCAACCAATTAGGCCTGTAGCTCATCCTGAGCCACTCCCTCTTTAAGGTCTACCGCCATTCCTTTAGCCCGAGTCCAGAAGCTCGAGGTGCAGATGACCACTTTGCTTCAGCATGTGAAGCTATTAATATAACATTCTATAGTAGAGTCCGAAGCGCGGATTGAGCAGATCATGGACTAGAAAGTCCATGCCTTTCATAAGTGCCTGAATGTATTTGAGTTTTGAGTCCTTAAGAGGCCGGCCCTGACCATATATGTGACCACTTTTCAGATGGAGTTGGCTAGCTTCTGTGCTGATGTTGATCTCCTACAAGCCTCTATTTTTGTGGTAGCAGAGTCTGCCCTTACGATTTCAGAGGATGAGGTGGTGATGACCTCCCTATTTGGCTATACTGTGCAGTTACCAGACTCTTATCGCACTACTGAGAAGCGGCCCTGCTCTGACTGCACTACCGACACTGAGGAGGCTTGCCATTGAGAAAGAAGGAGTGCCAGTAGTATGAGGAGGCTCAGAGGGCATCTATAGTAGATGAGGAGTTGCGATAGAAGTGGGCCCGTGAGGTTGGTGTTGGCCCATCCTAAAATTTGAGCACTACTAAGGGTGATAGGATAGTTGATGGGAACGCTACCGATGGTGTTCCTAGTGTTGATCTAGCGGGCTCCGGGAAACTAGACCCACCCACTTCTTGAGAGGCTTTAGGCATATATGCACCACAGGTTTGCTTCACTTTACGCTTTACTTTTGATTTCTGTGTATTGGGGAAAATTGCATCTTATTTTGTTGGGGGTGGGGTAAATGGATTATGAGTTATAGGGTGAAGTCTGATTAACCCAAATCATAATCCTCTCTTGGGGTTTTCTTGCCTCTATTCGTTTCCCCCAAGAGACTGTTTTAATTCCTGTTGAACTGGCATGTTTAGGAATGTATGTGTAGAAGTAAGTAGAAGAATGAAAGCATGATGGCATAAAAGCATGAAAAAATGATTCCCGTCCAAAAATTTTGGAATGTTTTAGATCTTTAGGTTTGATAAGTTGAATATGTTGGATCTTAATATGACATGATAAGGAATTGATTTGACCTCATTACTTAAGCTAAAACTTGAACTGGGTAATCAAATAATCTAATAATGAAACAATGTACCTATTGGTCCTGCTAAGATAATCTAGGCGAGAAGTTGGGAAATGATCATAGGCCCTTGTTCAAAAAATTCCACTCAAGCCTAAAATGATCCAAACAAATGAAATAAATGTTCCTTTTGATCCAAATGTTTGAGACTAATATAGACCACTTTTTTCAATTCACCTCAATCACCTTCTCTGAAACAATTGTTTTGGCCCTTGGACATGTGCACCTTGACTTAGGCTAAAAGCCTAAGTTGAGGGTGGCCAATTCAAAAATGTCACCTTGATCTTGGACTTGGTTCAACATCGGATATTGTGCACCTCAACTCATCCTAAACATATAAGTTGAGGGTGGCTATGAAAAAGAAAATTGAAAGAAAAGGGGTATCAAAAGAGTTTTATGTTGAAGAGAGAAATAGAAAAGATAGAGAAAAGAGATGTGACTTTATGCAAAAGAAGAAAAAAGATGAATAAGAAAAGTGTTGAAATAAATAAAGAAAAATAAAGTGAAAAAAAAGAGAAAAGTGAAAAATATGAGTTATAAAGTCAAAGGTCACATCTGTGTTGAAGAGAGTCAAGGGAAAGCATATAAAATGAAAGGATGCCAACAATAGGTTGAGAAAATAGGGAAAAAGTGAATGTAATGTCAAGGAGGGCAGAAAGTCACAAAAAAAAATACCCAAATGTACCAGGAGCCTACGTTACAAGCGAAGAAAGTCCTATAGTGATCCTAGTAACTAGTTTGGAGAGTCTAAGCAGTGAAAATAAGGGCAAGCGTATGGTATTGAGCACTAATTGTACTTCTGAGTGTGAGTGTTGAACAAATCCTAGAACTTGAAAGTCATATCTATTGTGTGTGAAAAAGGATTTATTTTGAAGTAAGGGCACTAGTTACATAGTCGGAGAATTAATACCTTGGTGATTGTGAAAGGTGTATGTTGTGATGTTTGTTGGTAGAATCTATGTCATGTTTTGATCTATATGAGTTAACATGTTGAGTCTAAATGAAAAGATTTGCACTAAGGAAATGTAATGGATTGAAAATTGTCATGTGATTGCTTGAGTTTGTATGTCTGCTTCTATATAAGTTTCATTTAGAGTTTTAGTGTGTCTCTTGAGGACAAACAAGAAGTTTAAGTTGAGGGTGTTGATATATGGTGAGTTTACAGTATTTTTGGTGCATTTCACTTAGAAGTTGTGTATGTCAAGGGCTACATTGTATTAGAAATAGTGTGTTTTGTATTATGTTTGCGGTAAATAGGCTTGGAATGCAGTTGATGGAGATGAGAGCTGAAATTATGTAGAAGGAGCCACCCACGGAGTGATCCACGGACCGTAGATCCTTTGACAGGCCATCGTTTGGTAGATGTAGATGGAACATCAGGGAACTCTGACTAAGTGTGGAACTACGTAGCAACTGATGAACCATAGGTCGACCCACGGGCTATCATGCAGATCCGTCGATGGATTCAGAGAGTTGAAGTTCTAGTACCTAATGAAAAATCCTAAGTATGGACCCACGAATGGGGACCTAAATACCGTAGGTCAACTCACAATCCGTAGGTTGTGTCGTCAACTAAAGTCATGTTCTAGACAACTTATTTCCTTATTTTTTTCCATTTTATTTGGGACTTTTTTTCTATAAATAGGAGATATAAACCTCATTTTTGGGAGTTAGACAACATTGTATACTTTTAGTTCTTGATTTTTTTTTGGGAATTAACTTCCAAACTTTAGCAATTTGATTTTCGGATTTCGTTTTATAATATTTTCACGTTGAAATTCAATTGGAGATTTCGAATTTCATCAATTCTACTTGTAAGTTCATGAATTCTTTCTTCTTAAACATGAATTGTTAACTCTCAAGTATGAGTAGCTAAATTCACAACATGGGTTGTGGAAACCATGAGCAATTAACAAAGTATGAATAATAACTAAGTAGTTCTTAGATAGTGTTGATGCATGTATTGTTAATTCTTTAGTTTAAAAGTCTTTTTAACAGTTGCAAACATTAGAACTCGCCTCCATCCTAATTGCCAGACTAAGGAGGTAACGAATGAGAAATGAATTAACAGCAGAGATTAAGTGAATGCTATATAATAGTCTAATGGATGTGTAATCTGGGGTACAGGTAAGGGTTAGTAAAGCATACACACATAGCCGAACCAAGGTGCGAGGTGTAATTCCCTACTTGGAGGACCAATCACATAGGGATACCTAAATTACCAACTTTGCATGCAAAACACTAGGAAAGGATTACTATTATTAGGATTACTGCGTTAAGAGCTTATGGGGAACACATATGCCCTAGTTTCTCTCTCATATTGATAACTTAAAGTTTGAATCCTGCTTACTTGTTACTTGATCAACAATGTGTTACTTGCTTCTAAACCCCCTCCCTAATTTATTTACTTGTCTCAGAAGTAGTTTGACTAAATAGATATAATAGTGAGTTAAGTTTAAGTCTGAACCATATTCCTTCTGGGATCGACCCCAATCTATAAGTTTGGTTCTTTATTTGACAACGATCACTTATACTTCTTTAGGGAGGTGTAATTTGAGCGTATCAGAGTAGAAGTAATACCACCTCACCATGGACATTGTGGCATGGTTGCCTCAGAATTTTAGAGGTGTTGACAGTATTTGAGTCATCCATGATCGATTGACCAAAGCAAAACACTTCCTCTATGTTTTAATGTTCATTTAAATCGAGAGGTTAACCTGTGTCTACATTTGCGAGGTGGTTCATCTTCATTGTGTGCCTTTCTCCGTTATATTAGATTGGGCTACTCATCTTACTTCTAGTTTTAGGACTTTTCTCGATGAGTTGGGCATTTGCATTGATATTATCATAGCTTTCCACTGGCAGATAGATGGTCACTTAGACCATACTAGTTATGTCCTTGAGGATATTTTATGACCATTTGTTTTTGAGTTTCGAGATTAGTGGGATATTTCTTGCCTTTTGTGGAGTTTGCTTACAGTAACAACTACCATTCTTGTATGTAGATGCCCACGTTTGAGGCCTTATTTGGTAGGCGGTGTCCCTCTCCGTTTGGTTGGTTTAAGTCTACAGAGCCTAGAACGCATGGTACAAACTTGACTCAAGAGGCTTTGGAGGAGGTTAGGGTGATTCAGGATAAACATTGTACAACTCAAAGAAGGCATGTGTTATCCATGAAGAGTGTGATGAGATTTGATAGGTGAGGCAGTCTTAGCCTTAGATATATTTGGCCTTTTCATCAGGAGAGTTGGAAAGGTTGTATATGTGTTATCTTTGCATTCAATATTCTCAGCTATCCACCCAGTCTTTCATGTTTCGATGTTGCGCCCGTATGCCAAAGATAAGTCACATGTGCTTATGTATGGTGTATGTAGTAGAGTTGGATGATCATTTTAACTTTGTAAAGGTCCCAGTTGCCATTCTTTCTTTAGATGTATGCTAATTGCGTTTGAGAAGCATTCATGTGGTTATGGTTTGTTGGAGGTATCCTCCAGTTGAGGAGGCAATCTGAGAGACTGAGTATGATATACCAGAGCAATTTCCATGCTTATTTTAGCCTTCAATTTCTTCTTTACTGTTACTTTTCCGAACAAAAGTCCTTTTTGTAATGGATGTTGTAATGACCTTCATGTTATTTCTATTTTTATGCGTCATGTTTTTCATTTAGAGCTTCCCTGTAGGGACCCCAAGTCATTTAAGAATTATGGGACTGACATTTTGGTCACCAAATCATTCAATTGGTTTTTATGCGAGTGTACAATTTTGGGAACTTTTGAACCTTAAAAGGTCATTTTTATCATAAGTTCAAGAAGATAGCCTGAGAATCCAATTCTCACGATTCCATCAGCTCCAAAAGTGTTATTTTAGGCTAGTAGCATAGTTGGCATGACTCCCAAGGTTTTTAGTGGGAGTCTGTATGATTAGGCTTTTTAACTTTCAAATTGAAGCCTTAGTTTGACTTTAGTCAACATTCTAAGTGAACAAAATTGGATGAGAATTCTGTCAGCCTGGTTAGGTCGTGAAGCTTATGGGTTAATTCCAAGGCCTCTCATGGATTTTGCTTAAAATGGAAATTGGATGTGGGACCCACTTTTTTTTTTGAATTGACCTTAGATAGGAATTTCGAGTGTGATGTTGAGTCCAAAATTCTATTTTCGATGGATTAGCATAGTTTGTTTACTTTTATAGGGTTTCGAATGAGTCTCAGCCACCCCATTGAAGTTCTGAAGGCCTTTTGATATCACAAAGGCATCCTGTTCACGTGTGCCTTGCATCTCGGTCACGAAGGGCTGGCACATGGGTTTCATAGTCGTGAATAGCTGCCTTTACGTTCGTATGCAGTCGGTTGCTATCGCGATCAAGCCTCTCTATTTAACCTCTAGTCACGACCAACCTTGGTTATTGATATTAGAATTGACATTTCTCTTTCATTTTAACTCAGATTTTGGTGATTTAAAGTTCCACGCACTCTTTATTTTCAAAGATATATGGTGAAGTAATTGGATTGTGCTTGTGGCACTCTATTCGAGGTGAATTTTTCTAGTAAGCTTGTACTTTTTTATTTTAATTTGTATTTTTATTATGTTGTTGTGTTAGCTGATTTTCGAGCTTCGAATTATGTTTTATTTTGGGACATAAGTTCAAGGCATAGATTAGGACATTTTGATGGATTCAATTCTGGAATTTTTGGTATAAATCCCACTATTTTTTATAGTGTGGCAGCATTCTAAGGTCGTTCAGATAGGAAAAAGCTCTAACCTTATGATTTGGAGCATGCGCGATCAACATACAGGTGTGCTACGACTTTATTACTAATTAGATTGAGCATGGATGTGTGAATTCATGATAATCAGGGTGAATTGGGGGCGGTTACCAAGTTATTTCTTATTTTCTTGCAAGAGACCATGATTTAGGGTTGATTACTACTGCTTCCAGGGCAGTACCAGATTGATAAAGGGTTTTATGCATCTTGTAGCATGCTATATGATTTACTTATTTGATTACTTGTGTTTGGAGCATGATTTGACCTTAGTCTAGGATGAGCTAGTGTTTCCTTAGCCCTATGCACCTTGTGACTATTGTACATCTCCAACGTTGTTTTGGATGGTCTAGGCACTTATAGATTCGAATAGAAGACTTGGGTCTGATAGTATTGGGATTATCTTAGACATTTGCCCTTCTTGCTAGCCTTTATATCTCCTCTCCCTATTTCTGCAGTTCTGATGCGTTGCCTAAGTTTGTGTGGTTTTTTCAGATTAGAGTGTTTTCGGCTAGGAGACTTTTATTATATTATTGATGGTAACATTCATCCACGATGGATTTGAGCCTACTTGAGATCCTCTTCATAGTTTATATTCCCCGAGAACTCTTGCTAGTAGGGTGGATGACGCCCCTAAGAGTGGGCTGACTAACTGGGCAACTGGAATATCTGAGATCCTCTATGGAGTTTACATTCCCCTGAGGCACTCTTGCTAGCTGGGCAGTTGGTTTAGATTTATAGTCATTTTTGCTAGTTGGGCTGAGAGTTGACTGATTGAGTTGATTGTCACTCTTGCTAGCTGGGCTAGGAGGTTACTGGTTCTTGGATTCGTATCTGAATTACTCTTACGCCTTGTAGACTTAGCTATTTTGTATACCTATCAGGATTTTGAGGGTCATTTGGGTTTTATTTCAACTTGTGCACAAGTCTACCTTATGGGCTTATGAGGTCTCGTTAGGTTTAGTTTAGTTGTAATTAGATTTATTTTCGCTATTCTCATGTACCTTCTTTTCATATCTGTTTAGCCTCTGTTTGTGTTTAGATTCTAGCATTTATGATTGTCTTTACCTTTCTTGCTCAGTCGTCCCATGATGCCTACTGAGTACCCTTGTTTTGGTACTTATGCTACACTCTGCATATTTTTGTGATGTATTTCCATGTACCAGCTACCAACTGTGATCGCTTGTATTGTCTTTTGCAGCTTATGGATATCAAAGACGAGGGTGAGCACTTGGCTTTATGGAAACCTATCTCCTTCTGTACTTATGTTATCTTGACTTTTGCCTTTTTGTCAGAATGTTGTTGTCCACTTTTGGGACTTGTATTTATCTCTTTAGACAACTCTGTACTCTTGACTTCTAGGTTCTAAGAAGGTTTCCTTTGTATGTAGTTTTTTGTTTGCTTTTTTTTTTTTGTCTTTTCTTACTGTCAACATTATTGTCTGTTTATTTCTACACTTGTACTCACTACTTTTTGTTCTGGTATAAGTCAGCTTACCTACTGGTGGGTTTTTGTAGGTCCCATCATGATTCAGGAAGTCGGGTCATGACAAGTTAGTGTTAGAGCCCTAGGTTCACATGTCATACTTGTACATATCTAATACCTAGTAGAGTCTTATAGACTAGTGTGGCGACGTCCCTGTCCTATCTTTGGATTGATACAGGCTCTCTTTAGGAATTCTTCTGATTTGTATCGCTTCGTGCAACCTATGGTTATTAGTTTCTTGAAATCTCACTTGCTTCACTCTTTTTCATAGGATGGCTCGTAAGTGTTGGGAGGTGAATAGGGGTAGGGGCTGACTTTCCTTGGCAAGTAGGGGTCCAGCACCACCCCCAGTTAGAGTGCACGGTCCGGAGCCAATAGTGGATCCTCTAGCAGCCCATGTTCCTGAGTAGCTAGTGGGACTAACACCAGCTCAGCTACAACTCGGGCCAGCTATGGCTCAAGAGTTTAGGCATGATCTTTTGAAGATGCTTTAGGGTATGCAGTAGGAACCAGATGCAGCACTAGCACCAATACCTCTACTTGTACCAGCAATAGGTCAAAAGTATAAGCCTACATTAGAGGTACCTAGGGCCGAGGTACAACTTGGGGGTTCCCAGCCCGTGATTGTGGCTAGAGCTATGCCGCTAGAGGAGTAGGAGATGTTCAGGGTTTTCTTAAGTGTTTTACCTCTTATGTTTTCTAGGGCTGTAGTGAAGATTCCCATGAGTTTCTTACTACTTTTTGGGAGCGGATGCATACCTTTGGTCCGTCTAGTTGAAAGGATCCAACTTTACTACGTACCAGCTTGATGAGCCTACCAACTTGATGGGCCTACCAGATAGTAGTGGTGTGCATTTATGGAGACTAAGCTAGATGAGTCTCCTTTTCTCATCTGTACCGAGTTTTCCGAGGCCTTCTTCACCAGATTCATCCTCCCATAATGTTATAGATTACCTCTGGATCAGTTCTCTACTTTGGACCAGCCTCTTTGACAGTGTCTGAGTACGAGGGGAGGTTTTATAAGCTCTCCCACAATTATACAATGATTCTACGTACTGAGTATGAGAGAGTTTGGTGCGTTGTTCATGGGTTGAGTGTGCAGTTGTGCATTGATGCTTAGTCTATGGTCTCATAAACAAGAGTACTAGATATGAGGGTTGCTATATTGGGACCCGCTCCAGTCCTAGAAATGCATATAAAAGGGCTTGACAGTGGTTTCAGTAGGGTCATCATGTTCAAGCCTCATTGTAGAGTTCAGAGGGTTATCAGTAAAACTAGAGTGAGATTGGCTCTAGCTAGAGTCATGGGTCCCAGGCTAGTAGTTTCGAGTGTTGTGGTTCTTCTTGGAGTAGATTATCTTCGGGTTAGTATGATTGTGGAGAGTTATGTCACAAGGAAAAAGACCGCCCTTGCATATACATATTACTCCAGCACCACAGTCAGCTCTACTAGCTCCACAAGTGGCATCTCCAGCTAGGGGTCGAGGTAAGGTAGAGGACTGAGGCAGTGGAAAACAGAGTATTCAGGGTGGTCCCCGAGTAAACTAGTAAGGTGGTAAGATTGATGGCCAAGGAGGGAAAAACATGGTAATTTTTATGCAGCCTAGCGAGGGCAGAGGCTGAGGCATCGAATGATGTGATTACATATACGATACGATTTTTTATGCAATTAGCCACCCTCAATTTTGTTTGATCCAGTATCTATCTATTCTTATGTGTTTATGTATTATGCTTCTCAATGGTTATGAGTTCTGAGCCTATGAGAGCGTTGTTGTGTGTGTCGACCCCCGTGAGTGAGTCTTTAGTAGCAGATCAGGTTTATAAATCATGCTTAGTTACTATCTAGGGGTGTGACACCCAAACTGACCTTATGTTGTTAGATATGCTTGATTTTAATTTTCTTTTTGGCATTCACTGGTTATCTCCCTAATATGAAATTTTAGATTATTTCTCTAAGACCATTACCTTAGCAAATACTGGTTCTCCCCCATTGGTGTGGTAGGGCTCTATTAACATCACACTAGTTGGTCCTACCTCTTTTGTTCAGGCGTGGAGGCTAGTTGCTAGTGGGTGCTTGTCTTATTTGTCCTATGTGTGTGATGTGAGTAGGGGGGTACCTTTAGTTGAGTCCATTCAAATCATCCATGACTTTATAGATATGTTTCCTACTGGCCTGTCTGGCCTACCCCCTAGAGCGTGATATTGACTTTACTATCGAGTTTAATCTGGGTACTCGACCTATTTCCATTTCGCCATATCAGATAGCTCTTGCAGAGCTCAGAGAGCTCAGTTCTAAGATTCAGGACCTCTTGGGTAAGGAACTAATCGGGCCTAATGTATAACCTTGGGGCTCTTCTATTCTGTTTGTGAGGAAGTAGGATGGTACTAAGTGTATGTGTATTGACTATAGGCAGTTGAATATGGTGACAGTGAAGAGCCGTTACCCCATGCCAGGATTGATGACCTATTTGACTAACTTCAAGGTACCATAGGGTTTTTTAAGATTTATTTGAGATCTGTTTACCATTAAATGAGGGTTAGGACAACAACCATCCATATGATTACATTTAGTGCTCAATATGGCCACTATGATTTCTTATTTATGTCTCTTGGGTTGACTAAAGCCTCAACTGCCATTATGGACTTGATGACCCGAGTTTTAGGCAGTGTCTTGATTTGTTCATCATTGCTTTCATAGATGCTATGTTGCTATACTCGTAGAGAAGGAGTTACATGAGCAATATCTGAAGATTATGCTCCAAAATATAAGAGATCAACGACTTTATGCCAAGTTCTTAAAGTGTGAGTTTTGTCTTAAGTCTATCACATTATTGAGGTAAATGGTGTCCAAATATTGCATCATGTTAGATCCAACAAAGATTGAGTCTATTCATTCTTGGGCTAGGCTCTCTTGATGACTGAGGTTTAGAGTTTCGTCGGTTAGACAGGCTATTATAGGCGATTTGTAAAGGGCTTCTTCACTATTGCAGCACCATTGACCGTGTTGACCCTCCTTGGTATTCCTTTTGAGTGGTCTACAGAGTTTGATCTTCAGGGTGTGATAGTGTTTTTGAAGATTGATTTGATATTTAGTTACCATTAGGTGAGGATTAGGGTAGCGGCCATCTCTATGGTTGCAACTAGTAGTCAATATGGCCACTATGAGTTATTAGTGATGTCATTTGGGTTGACTGATTTCCCTACCGCCTTCATGGACTTGATAACATGAGTGTTCATATCGTATCTTGATTTTTTCATCATTGATTTCATAGATGACATTTTTGTATACTCGTAGAGCAGGAGTGATCATGCACAATATCTGAGGATTATGCTCAAAACTTTGAGAGATCAACTACTTTATTCCAAGTTCTGAAGGAGTAAGTTTTGGCTTTATTCTGTAGCATTATTGGGGCACATAGTGTCCAAGGATGGCATCTTGGTAGATTCAGTGAAGATGGAGGCTATTCGTGGGTCAGCTATTCCTATTTTAGTGATAGAGGTTCGGATCTTCATACATTGGGCAGGCTATTACAAACGGTTTGTGGAGGGCTTCTCCACTATTGCAGCACCTTTGACCTGATTAACCTAACTTGAAGTTCCTTTCGAGGGATCTAAAAAGTGTGAGCTTTAGGGTGATGCAATATTTTTGAAGATTGATTGGAGATATTGTTACCATCAATTGAGGATTAGGTTCTTAGTGATGTCTTTTGAGTGATTTGAGATCTTGTTACCATCAACTGAGAACTTAAGTCTATATTTAAGACTCGGTATGGCCATTATGAGTTCTTAGTGATGTCTTTTAGGTTGACTAATGACCCTATCACCTTTGTGGATTTGATGATATGGGTGTTTAGGCGTATCTTGATTTGTTGTCATTGTGTTTGTAGAAGATATTTTGGTATACCCATGGAGGTCATGATAAACATATTAAGATTATGCTTAAAACCTTGAGAGATCAACGAATTTATGCCAAGTTATCAAAATGTGAGTTTTGGCTTGAGTCTGTAGCATTCTTGAGGCACATTGTTTTCAAGGATGGCATCATGGTAGATCCGGCGAAGAATGAGGCTATTCTTTGTTGGGTTAGGCCCGCTTCGGTGACTGAGGTTTAGAACTTCGTCGAATTGGCAAGCTATTATGGGCTGCTTGTGGAGGGCTTTTCCACTATTTCAATACCTTTGACCCGATTGACCCCCTTTATGTTCCTTTTGAGTGGTTTGTTGAGATTTTGGAAGCTCAAGCAGTTGATGACTACTGCTCTTATATTAAATCTTATAGTTGAAGGTGAGGGCTTCACGGTCTATTGCCATAAATCTGCCATTTGTTTAGGCTGTGAAGTGATGTAGCGTAGCCAGTTTATTGCTTATACATCGAGGAATCTTAGGATACATGAGCACAACTACCCGCTCATGACTTTAAGTTGGCGGCGGGAGGCTTTTTTCTTGAGATCTTGAGGCACTACCTATATTGAGTTAGTTGTGAGATCAACGCTGATCATATGAGTCTTTAGTACATCATGACCTAAAGGGATCTTAATTCGAGGAAGTTTCACTTGATTGAGATTCTAAAGGACAATTACCTCTCTATTTTGTACCATTTGGGTAAGGAAAATATAGTGGCAGATGGTTTGAGTTAGAAGGAAGTTAGTATGGATAGTGTATCCTTCTTATCAATAATGGAACGACCTTTGACTTTGGACATTCAATCGTTAGCTCATCAGATAGTCCGATTGCATGTCTCAGATACTAGACATGTTTAGCCTCTGTGGGAGCTCAGTCTTCTCTTGTTGACCAGATCCATAGCAAATAGTTTGAGGACGAGGCCTTTATGACACGTTGCGATGGGTGTTATCGAGTGATTTTGGTCACCTTACCTTTGAATCAGATGGATTTTGAGGTTTGCGGGGTAGTATTTGTGTTATGAGTGTTGGGGTTTGATCCATCTGATAGTTCGTGAGGCCCATAATTGTAGATATTATTTTAGTGACCGCACCAAAAAGAAGTATCGTGACTTGAGTCAACAATAGCGGTAAGCCGGCATGTGGAGAGATATTGTAGACTATGTTTCTCATTTCATGAGTTGTCAGCAAGTGAAGGATGAGCACTTAAGACCTAGTGGTGAGTTTGAGAGATTACCCATTTCGGAGTGGAGGTGGGACCACATCACCAAGGACTTTATGGTAGGGTTTCCTTGGACTTCTAGAGGTGTTGACAACATTTGGGCAATCATTGATCAATTGAACAAGTCAACAAACGTCCTCCTGATTCAGTCTTTATACAGTACTGAGAGGTTAGCCCGTATCTACATTTGTGAGGTGGTTTGTCTTCATTGTTTGCCTGTCTCCATTATATCCGATCAGGTGCTCAGTTTACTTCTAGCTTTTGAGGCTCTTTTGAGGATGAGTTGGGCACCCGTGTTGATCTTAGAACAACATTCAATCCGCAGACTGCTGGTCAGTCAAAGCGTACTATTCAAGACTTTGAGGATATGTTACGGGCTTGTGTTTTAGAGTTTTAAGGATAGTGATATTAGTTCTTCACTTTGGTGGACTTTGCGTACAATAACAACTACCATTCTAGCATGTAGATGGCCCTATTTGAGGCCTTATATGGTTGGCATTGTCGCTGCCTAGTTTGCTGGTTTGAGTTAAAAAATTCTACACCGCGTGGTACAGACCTGAATCAGGAGTCTTTGGAGCAGGTGAGGTTGATTCAGGATAAACTTTGAAAACTCAAAGTAGGCACATGATTTATGCTGATTCTAGGTGGTGACCTTTGAGCTTTTTAGTTGGTGATAGAATTTTCTTCCAGTCGCCCATAAAGGGCGTGATGAGATTTGGGAGGCGGGGCAAGCTTAGCCTAAGGTATATTAGACCTTTTGAGATGTTCTGGACTGTTGGAGAAGTTGCATATAAGTTAGCTTTGCCTATGATATTCTCAACTATCCACCTAGCATTTCATGTTTTGATACTACGTCAGTATGTCCCCGATGAGTCACATGTGCTTCAGTATGAAGCAATAGAAGCTAATGATCTCTTAATCTTCGTGGAGGAGAAAGTTGTCATTATTTCTAGAGATGTACGACGATTGTGCTTGAGAGTTATTCATGTGGTTAATGTTTGTCAGAGGCATCCTCTAGTTGAGGAGGCTACCTTGGAGACCGAGTATTATATGTGGGAGCAGTTTCCATGCTTGCTGAAGCCTTCAAGTAATTTTACTATTACTTTCATGGACAAAATTCCTTTTTAATAGTGGATGTTGTATGACTTTCAGGCTGTTTCTATTTTTATGTCTCTTGTTTGTCGTTTAGAGCATTCTTGTAGTGACCCCAAGTCATTTATGACTTGATGGTACTGACAGTTTGGTCAGCTCGTCGTTCATTTGGTGTTTATGCGAGAATCTGAAACAGTAATTTTGATTAAAAGTTCAGATGGCCTCAAAATCCACTTTTAACAATTCCATCCACTTGGGAAGGGTCATTTTCGGATAGCGGTATCGTTGGCACATCTCCCAAGGTTTTTAGTGTGATTCTACACACTAGGCATTTTAACTTTCAAATTGAAGCCTAAGTTTGACATTAGACAACATTCTGAGTAAACGAGCTTGAATGAGAATTCAATCAATGCGGTTAGCTCCGGAATGTCGAGTTTAGTCTTGAATGAACCTTCATTTAGGTCCTCATGTTTCTAGGCTAATTCCAAAGCCCCTCATGGATGTTGGATTAAAACAAAATTGGGTGTGGGACCTACTTTATATTGAAATGACCACAGATGAGAAATTTGATGGTTCATTTGAGTCTGGGATACCATTTTTGATGGAGAAGCATTGTTCGTTTGTGTGCACAAAGTTTCGAGCGAGTCCGAGGCACCCCATCAAAGTTTTGGAGGTTAATCCCTTTGCTGTTAGCAGATGCTGTCGCAAAGGGTTGGCGATTGGGCTTCACGATCCTGAACAACTGGCCTCGCATTTGCGCGTTGTCAACCACTATCACGATTGGCCACCAATCGAGCCTCCCTATTTAACCTCTTGTCGTGACCTGCCTTGGGTGTTGATATTTGAAATGCAGTTTCTCCCTCATTTTAACTTAGATTTCGGTGATTTAAAGTCCCACACACTCCTTATTGTCGGGGCTATGTAGTGAATTAGTAGATTGTGTTGGTGGAGCTCAGTTCAAGGTGAATTATGTTAGTAAGATTCTACCTTCTCTCTTTTTGTTTTAGATTTCATTTTGTTGTTGGTAATGCTTATTTTCGAGCCTCGAATTATGTTCTATTTTGGGAAATTACTTCAAGGAATAGATAAGGACCTTTTGATATAGTCAATTCCATAATTTCTAGCATTGATCCCACAATTCCTATTTGACCATAAAAATTATTTCATCTCCATTTCTGGTGATTTTGGTGTTTAAACGACTGTATTGATCTTGTGATCCTAATATTGATAGTGTGTCAGCGTTTAAAGGTTGGCCTTTTGATTTGGAGCACGCGCAATCTGCCTATAGGTTGGCTACGACTTCCTTTCTAATTAGATTGAGCATGAATGTGTGAACTTATGATGATGAGTGTGAATTGGGGGCAAGTACATAGTTATTCCTTTTTTCCTTACAAGAGACCATGATTTAGGGTTGATAACATATTGGTAGAGGGTTGTATGTGTGTTGTAGCATGCTATGTGATTTATTCATTTGATTTTCTGTTTTTCGAGCATGATTTGGCCTTAGTCTAGGATAGACTAGTGTTGCCTTTGCCCTATGCATCTTGTGACTATGGTATGTCTCCGACATTTTTCTGGATTGACTAGGTCCTTGGAGAATAATAGCAGGCTTGGGTGTCAAAGTATCTACCTTAGCTTAGGCATTTGTGCTACTTGTTTGCCTTTCTGTCTCTTCTCCCTATTTTTGCGGTTCTGATGCATTAGCGTAGATTGTTCGATTTCTCAAGGTTGGAGTGCTTTTGGCTTGGAGTCTTTTATGACAATGTTTAGGGTGGAAATCGATCCATGGTGGCTTGGAGCCTACTTGAGATCCTCTTCGCAGTTGATACGTGTACAACCCTATAATTAAATAAGGGTATATTTGTCATTAGTTTAAGAAAAAAGGAGTAAAATAAGCTATTTTCTTTACAGAAAAAAATGCAAAGTCAATGTGCTTTTAGCCCATCTAATATGTGAAAGACAAAGGGAAAAATACCTTGGCAACTTTGAGGAAAAGGCTGAAGTCAGCCTTTGGGAGAAAAAGAAAAATAGAGCTGTGACTTTATTTTTTCAGTGAAGGAACAAGGAAGAGAGTTGGTAAGAATTGGTTTTAATTAAAGAGAGAAGAGGAAGAGGAAGATATGTTTCTGAACTTAGTTTGATATATTTGATCTATGTATTCATGGCTATGGAATTGGGGTTGAGAGTTTAAAATTTCATGGGTTAAAGAACAAATGAAATTGACATATTCTCATGAATGAAGGAGTGTACTGATGATTTGAATGGTAAAGCTTGGAATTTTGGCATATATGAAGTAAAAGTAGATGGGCAGTAAGGTTTTATTGGTTCATTACAATGTGAAGTTGATTAAGGTAAGATTGTTTTATGTGATTAAAGCACCAATTAGGTGACTTGACAGATTTCGAGTCATTCATGGAACCTCTAGGGCTGGGTATTTCAATTTAGTATGAAATAACATGTATGCAGAGGTTAACATGAAATGTTTATGATTGTGATTATCGATTATCCGAAGGAATTAATACAGATTATTGGAGTGACGAGCATGGGATTTCGGCATGAGTATTGTTAGTAGTAATCTTACCACAATTTGTGTTTTATAACTTTCATGGTTCATACATGGTTTATAAAGTAAATGATTTACCAAAATGTTTGAACTTGCAAATGGAACAATTATTTTACTTGATATGATACCGAAATAGTTATTTGAGATTAACTTGTTTTTATAATATATATTTATTAATATTTGATGTATGATAACCGTCATCGAAAGAGTTTAACATTTACTTGAGAAAAGTATTTGACATATGTTTCCAATAAAGTTTTATATACTATGATTTGATATGAACTTGAATGTCTCAAACCATTTTGAAATGTTTCTGGTAATTACAAAGGAAAGTGTAAATGGGAGTAGACCTTAAGGAATCACATAGGTAACTGCCCGTTTGTTGGACATAGTGCACCTTATAGTTACAGATTACCGATCAGACCCTTGCTAGTGGGAAGATAGAACCAACATCACGTTACCGATGTCCCTCGAGTAAAGATGCATCGATATGAATATTTAACTCCTTTATGAGGAGTTCACCGTTATTGGTTACTTCATAAAGAGAAGGCCACACTGATTACATGATTCATGTAATAAATTAAAAAGAAAACCAATCTAAAGTTGTAGCTTCAACACCAAACTTACCTCAAACGGAGGTTCACCGACTCAATTCAATCAACTCACCATGTATCCTCTACAATTACGGATGCATGGGACATCGAATCACTGAAATTAGAGCTCGGATGAGGAAGAAATTGCTAATTGAATTTAAGAACAAAGTTGCCTTTATGTCCATATGTTATTTAATTACTAGACACGACTCTTCATCATGATTATGATGGCCAATGCCTGCGATGGTTGCTTGGTCGGTAAGTTTGCCACTATGAATGTGGAGATAGCTCTATTGAACATGAAGGCAAGGAGAGTCTAAGTTCAACAAACATGACCAGGTCCCCATGATCGCGAAGGCACACGAATGCAGATTGGACTCATGCGAACCCGCTGGCTACACCATATGGTCTCTGTGAATGCGATCCTCAGTCCGCGATTGCGACCTTCAGTTCACGATTGCGACAACCAAAAATGGGTTGCACTAGTTAATGCATATCAGTTGGTTTGGCAAGTTCTAAAATCTCCAACAGGGCACTCTGAATTCATTCGAAATGCTATGCATGCACATGATACATGAAACCCTACCAAATTAGATATTACAGACTCAATAGAGTAGTCAAAATTTTCATATGAGGTCGGAATTAGCCAAGGACTTAATGAAAGGTCGTTCTAGACCAAACTCAACATTTGGAGCTAACCACACTAATTGAATTCTCATCCGATCTTGTTTCCTCAGATTATTGACTAAAGTCAAACAAAGGTCTTAACTTTAAAGTTAAAGGCCTAATCACACAAACTCGCACTGAAAATCCTTAGGGGTAGTGTCGGTTATGCTATTAGCCTAAAATGACCCATTCGTAGCTCATGTAATCATTATAATTGGATTACAAGGTCATCTTCTTGAACCTCTGATAAAAATGACTGTTAAAGGTTCAAAAGCTCCAATAAACCTAAAACTCGCATAAAAATTAAACGAATGACTGGATGAACGACTGTAAGTCTTAGAAATTAATAAATGACTTGGGGTCGCTATAAGAAAACATTGAACGATGAACAAGAGGCATAAACAAATAAATGACCTGGAGGTCAATACACTTTAGAGTTTTTTACTATGACTTTCATTTTCGAGGGAGCAAATTCCACAATGTTTTTTTATAGTTGATTGAGTTTATAAGAACATGATCCGTTATTTTTAAAAAAATCTATTTTCCTAATGCTTATGTGTCACGACCCCCAAAACGAGTCATGAGGGGCACCCACACTTAACCTCCTTGGTGGGTGAACCAATGAATTCAACCTGAAATTATGTCAACTGTTCAACTATGAATAACAACAATAATGCGGAATCTCAAAACCTATTAAAGTAGCCAATCAAATAAACTTCTAAAGTCTATTACATTTTATCCCCAAAACCTCAAAGTCATGTCTATTACATTTTATCCCCAAAACCTCAAAGTCATCACATAATCGACATCTGTTCTCAAAATACCAAGTCTAAGAGTATTAAAGACACCAAAATAAGTAAATAGAATGGTCTATGTCCACAATTTAAGAACATCATGCCATGACTCAGAGAATCCAGCATGATCTAGAAAGAATAGCTCACCCTAAAATTTGATGTGCTGGAGACTGGCTAGAGCTGAGGGCGAGTCAAAGTCGATGGTACATTTTCTGCACTCCACAAAATAAAATGAAGAAAACACAAATAGGGGTCAGTACAGGGAGCATGTACTGAGTAGGTATCATCAGCCAACCCAAAATAGAAACTAGTATGAAATGAATAATAGTATAAAATCAACTATGAAACTTAGCAGGTGGCAAGCAACAAACAACATGAACAAGTGACAGCATCATTAAAGTATGTAATCAGTCAACAATATCAAGATCGCACAGGAGGACTCATGCCTCCAAACAAAGCCACTTTGGGAATTGAGTTCTTTGAGAATGAGTACAATACATTGTTTATATATGTTTTCCTTTTATGTTACCGTGTCGGAATGTGACACATGATCCAATAGTATGATTTCGGAACGTTACACCTGATCCAATAATTCCATGCCGGAACGAGACATTCAATCCAATAATACCATGTCGAAACGTGACACCCAATCCAATAATATCATGCCAGAACGTGACACCCGATCCAATGAGACAATTAATTTATCATTTATTATCACCACTTTTTACTTCATTAACAATAGTTCATCAAGCCTTCTTTACTCAAGGCATCACTTCGATAGACAGGGTTCAAGATTATAAATTTCACGGTCTCAATATTTCAAACCAATCACAAACCACACAACCAAGCACCACAACCACACAATCAAGTACATAAAGAGCTTCACAATATCACTCAATGCATATGAATCACTATTAAGAGTCTATCTATCAAATAGAATAAACCATAACCTACCTCCACCGAAGAACTGACACCAGGCAAGCTACTTCTCCAATGTCTTTCCCTTCCTCAATGCCTCCAAACCTTTCCAATCTATCAAGTATATGTGCATAATTTGTACGTTAACGAGTCTATAAACACTCATGTTATTCTATGTCTAGACTAGACCCAAAAACTCACCTAATTTTATAATCAATTTCCTAAAGTTCAAACCTAAGGATAATTCCTCCAATTAGCATAACTTTAATGGAATTTAAATAATTAAATACACCTAATATTTAATTACCTATCTCAATATATTAAAACTTGAATCATAACAAGATAACTATAGAAAGAAATTGAAATTGAAGGTTAAGTTCTACTTCCAGTAACCTCAACCATGAAACAAAACAAAACAAATTATAAAACAATTTGGACCCCAGAACCCAATATTCAATTCATGTGATCAACTTTGATCCTTTAGGAACTTTGCCTGACTTGACGGTTATCCAATCCCTCTTCTCCACTTAAAATCATTCTTTGGTGAGAATAAATTATAATTCTTATACAAGCAACTCTTCCCAATTCCAATTTACATAATTTTTGACTTGTACTCTTTATTAACTACTAAAATTTATCTCCAATATATAAAAGAACGAAGTCACGTGTAGCACATTAATACTTGAAGAATCAATAATTTCGAGGGACTATACAATACCACCCATCCCACTAATAAACATGCACCATTCAAATTGTAACTATAATCCCTTGCAATTTATTTAAGGCAATTGAAGTTACCTGTGATCGGTCTTCTTCAGTAGACGCCGCAGGTATTGTTCTCTCTCGCCTACTTATCTTTCTTCTTTCTTTTACAGATAATTTCTTTACCCTAATTATTATACAAGACCAATTATAAAAGAGTAAAAGTGACACACTATTAATCTTAAATGTTATTATCTTTAACCACCAACCAAATAAATTATTAAAAATACCCACAAATTTCATAATTATAATCAGGAATAGTCCAAAATACCAATTTTTATTCTATCGGAAGAGTCTTTTATGAAATAAAAAGCTCTAGTACTCAAAACGACCAAATGGGTCGTTACATTAGATACCAATTTACCATTGTTCCTCCTCAAACGATCAAAGAATGTGAGGGTAGGAATGGGTACATGCATCGATAAAAAGGTGTGGATATCTTTATGCATATTAGCCTCACTCTCCCAATTGGACTCTTCAACTGGACGATTCTTCCACTGAAGCTTGATAGATGCAATCTCCTTTGACCTCAACTTGCGGACCTCCCTATCTAGAATAACTACATGCTCCTTCTCCAAAGACAAATTCTCATCAAGAAGGACCGAATCCCAATGAATAATGTAGTTTCCATCATCATGGTATTTTTTTAGCATGGATACATGAAATATTGAGTGCACTCCTGACAACCCTGGAGGCAAGGCCAATTCAAAGGCCACCTCTCCCACACGCTTAAGAACTTCAAATGGCCCAATGTACCTCGGACTAAGCTTATCTCGTTTACCAAATTGCATCACACCCTTCATGGGTGAAAACTTTATCAAGACTTGCTCACCTTCCATAAACTCCAAGTCTCTGACCTTCTGATCTGCATACTCCTTCTGCCTGCTCTGAGCTGCTAGAAGCTTCCCCTGTATGAATTTCATTTTCTCTAATGATTCTCTCAAAACATCGGTACCCTAAGGCCTAACCACAAATGCATCAAACCAACCAATGAAAGACCTATATCTTCTCCCATACAATGCCTCAAATGGGGCCATATAAATAATCGAGTGATAGCTATTGTTGTAAGAAAACTCTGCTAAGGGTAAGAACTGATCCGAATGACCACCAAATTCTATCACACATTCACAAAGCATATCCTCTAGCACTTGAATTGTTCACTCAGACTACCCATCGGTCTAAGGGTGAAATACGGTACTAAGATCCAATCAGGTACCTAATTCAGCATGCAAGGTCCTCCAAAATTTAGAAGTAAATTGTGTACCTCTATCTCATATGATGGAAATTGGAACTCCATGCATTCGAAGAATCTCACGAATATAGAGTTTGGCTAACTTCTCTGTATTGTAGATTATCTTAACCAGAATGAAGTGAGCAGACTTAGTTAACTTGTCAACAATTACCCAAATAGAATCAAACTTACCCAATCTCTTTGGAAGACCAAACACAAAATCCATTGCAATTCTTTCCCACTTCCATTCAAAAATGGGCATTCTCTGAAGTGTCCCTCCAGGCCTCTGATGTTCATACTTTACCTGTTGATAGTTCGAACATTGGGCAAAAAAATCAACAATATCACGCTTCATTCTACTCCACCAATAATGTTGTCTCAGATCATGATACATCTTGGTTGCACTAGTAGCTAGCTAAACCCAAAAAGCTCCTTCCCTCTGAAACATTAGTAAGCCTTACTAACTCTTTACTTCTTCAATCTTAGTGGGATCCACCATCACTCCATCCTTAGAAACCACGTGCCCTAGGAAGGACACTGAATCAAGCCAAAACTCACACTTAGAGAATTTGGCATAAATATTTTTCTCCCTTAACAACCCTAATACAATTCTCAAATGCTCCTCATGTTCCTTCCTACTCTTTGAGTATATCAATATATCATCAATAAATACATTAACAAAGAGATCCAGATACGTCTTAAAAATTTCGTTCATCAAGCTCATGAAAGAAGCAGGGGAATTCGTAAGCCCAGAAGACATTACTAATAATTCATAATGCCCATGCCTACTTCAAAAAGAAGTCGTTGGCACGTCTGTTACCGGCATTTTCAATTGATGATAACCGACCTCAAATCAATTTTAGAGAAGACACAAGCACCCTGTAACTGATCAAACAAGTCATCAATGCGAGGAATCGGGTACTTGTTCTTAATAGTTACCTTATTCAGCTGCCTGTAGTCTATGCACATCTGAAAACTACAATTCTTCTTGTTCACAAATAAAACTGGAGCACCCCAATGAAATGCACTCGGTCTAATAAAACCTTAACCCAACAACTCCTGAAGTTGGGCCTTTAACTTCTTTAACTCATCTGGGGCCATTCTATAAGGTGGAATAGAAATGGGGCAAGTCCCCGGCTCCAGGTCAATACAAAATTTAATATTTCTGTCTTGTGGCATACTCGGTAGGTCTGCAAGAAAGACATCCACAAACTCACAGACTATCAAAATAGACTAGATCGAAGGAAATTTGGAAGTATCATCCCTGAGATGTGCCAAGAAAGCTAAAAAACCCTTACTCATCAACCTCTTAACATGAAGAAAAAAGATAATACGAACTGGGGTGGGAATGTAGTCACCCTCCCACACTAATGGTTCTATCCCAGGCTTGACAAGGTTACAACTTTAGCATTACAATCTAAGATAGCAACATTTGGAGAAAGCCAAGTCATACCCAGAATTACATCAAAATCAACCATCTACAGAATAATCAAATCTACATAAGTGTTGCTCCCCACAAAAGTCACAAGGCAAGATGTATACACCTTCTCAACTATCAGAGACTCACCAACATGAGTAAAGACACGAATATGCATATCAAGCAAGTCACAATGCAAATCATGATCAATAGCGAACAAGGAAGATACATAAGAAAATATGGATCTAGGATAAAATAATATAGAATCCATGCGATCACAGACCAGAAGAGTACCTGTGATAGCACATCAGATGTCTCTACCTCTTACCTCCCAGGGAAAGCATAACAATGGGCCCTATCACTTGTCTGTCCATTGCCCTTGCCGAGCTGCGCTCCAGTAGTCCCAAACTGCCTGCCATGCTGACTGAACTGGTGACCACCATAACCTTGACCACCACATCCCCAGGATGGCGGCCTCTACCATGACCACTTCTACCTCTAACTACTGGAGATCTGTAACTCTGATTGTACCGAGCCTGACTTTGCTTGGGATAATATTTTCTGATATTTCCGGCCTCCTCACATCCATAAAAAGTCTTGGAGTTGAGTGTAGGTATCTGTGAAGACTAAAAAGACTAAAGATAACCCCCAAACTTAGAAAAAAAAGCAGGATGGTGTGCGACGAACCCTCAGCTGAAATGTGGAATGAAGACTGAATAGGATGGGGTAGATAACCCCCTAAACTCTTCCCTATGGAATAAGAACCACTTAACTCATCTCTCTTATAGAATTCCTTAAATGTTGACACCTTGGTGAAGTTATCCGACTTCGCCCCCTCTACCTCTATCACAAAATCAACCACTTCCTGAAAATATTTTATAGAAGCAGCTACTTGTATAGGTGGAATCTGCAAATCTAACCTCAATCCCTTCACAATGTGGCGAATCCACTCTTGCGGACTGAATCAAAGCTGAGTGGCATACCTGGATAATGCACGAAATTTGGCATTATAAGCTGCAATAGACATTCTTCCTTACTTTATGTTCAGGAACTCATCTCTCCTCATGTCCCTCAAAATCTGGAGTATATACTTCATAATAAAGAAGCTAGAAAATGTTGTCCAAGTCATAGGTGGTGGCTTTGCTGGCTGACACTCAACATGAGACCACTACCACATTTTGGCAATCCCCTTGAAATTGATAGGTCACAAACTCAACACCGAATCGCTCAACTATGTCCATCTTATGTAGCAGTTCATGACAATCATCCAGGAAATCATAAATATCTTTAGATTCAATACCCTTGAAGACTGGAGGTTTCAACTTTAACAACTTAATAAAGAGATCATGCTGGTCACCAGTCATTATAGGCTTTGTAGTCAATCAGGGAAACATGCTTGTTTCCAAGGACACATCCATGTAGGCAGCCATAGAAGATACATGTTGTGCTCCTTGAACCTGAGGTGTTTGTACAGAAAATGATGGGGGTGCCTAGACCTGATAAGATAACCCACTGAGATAAGAAAGAACCTGATTAATCACCTCTGGAGTAGGCTCGGGTGGTACTTTCTTCTCTTGAATCTGATCATCTTCCCCTTCATCACCCTCTCCCGCTACCTTATTACTCGGTGGAGGGGTCACCGCTCTAGCCCTAGCTAGACCAGGTGGTTGTTCTTTTCCTCTAGTTGGACTTCTCCCGTGACCCCTACCACGGCCTCTTGCCACTGCTTCCCCTCAAGATGCATCCCTAATGGTTGGCTCAGGTGCACCCTGTCTTACTAGAGTTGGTGTTCTCACAGTTGTTGCTCTAATTCTGACCATCTGTGAAATAGAGTGAAGAAGGTCAGATACCAATTTGTATCGCCTAGTTACCAATTGGATTCAAGTAGTAGCAAAAAATAAAGACAAATATAAGTTTTCCTAAAGTCCTATAGCCTTTTGAAGAAAAGTAAAGGCATCCCCATACCTTTTCACAAGACACTACTAGACTTGTCCTTGTGTGATGAGATGATCGAACCTAAAGCTTTAATACCAAGTTTGTCACCACCTAGAACAAGTAATGAGTGGTACCCACACTTAACCTCCTTATTGGTCAAACAAACGAATTCAACTTGAAGTAACCAATAATGCGGAAGGTCAAAACTTATTAAAGTAACCAATCAGATAAACCTTTAAAGTCTATTACATATTATCCCCAAAACCTGGAAGTCATCACATAAAGGACATATTTTCTCAAAATACCAAGTCTAAGAGTATTAAATACACCAAAATAAGTAAATAGAATGTTCTATCTCCTAAATTTAAGGACATCATGCCATGACTGAGATAATCCAACATGAGCTAGAAGGAATAGCTCACCCTGAAATCTGATGTGCTGGAAACTAGCTAGAGCTGAGGGCGAGTCTAAGTCGATGGCACACTTGCTGCACTCCACAAAAGAAAACGAAGAAAACATAAATAGGGGTCAGTACAGGGAACATGTACTGAGTAGGTATCATCGGCCAACGGAAAATAGAAACTAATATATAATGAATAATAGTATAAAATCAGGTATGACACTTAGCAGGTGGCAAGCAACAAATAACATGAACCATTGACAACAAAACTAAAGTAAGTATGTAATCAATTAACAATATCAAGATCACACATGAGGACTTATGCCTCCAAACCAAGCCACTTTGGGAATTGAGTTCTTTGAGATTGAATACATTAGGTTGTTTATATATGTTTTCCTTTAATGTTACCATACCATAACGTGACACCCGATTCAATAATACCATGCCGAAATCTGACACCCGATCCAATAATACCATGCCGAAACGTGACACTCAATCCAATAATACCATGTAGGAATGTGACACCCGATCCAATAATATCATGTCGTAACATGAAACCTGATCCAATAATACAATTAATTTATCATTTATTATCACCACTTTTCACTTCATTAACAATAGTTCATCAAGCCATCATTATTCAAGGCATAACTTTGATAAAGAGGGTTCAAGATTATAAATTTCACGGTCTCAGAATTTCAGACCAATCAAAAACCACACAACCAAGCCACACAATCAAGTACATAGAGAACTTCAAAATATCACTCAATGCATATCAATCACTATTAAGAGTTTATCTATCAAATAGAATAAACCATAACCTACCTTACCGAAGAACTGACATCAAGCAAGCTACTTCTCCAATGCATTTCCCTTCCTAAATTCCTCAGAACCTTTCCAATCTATCAAATATATGTGCATAATTTGTAAGTTAACGAGTCTATAAAAACTCATGTTATTCTATGTCTAGACTAGACCCAAAAATTCTCCTAATTTTATAATCAATTTCCTAAAGTTCAAACCTAAGGATAAGTCTAAATCCCTCAAATTAGCATAACTTTAATGGAATTTAAATAATTCAATACACCTAATATCTAATTACCTATCTCAATATATTAAAACTTGACTCATAAAAAGATAAATATAGAAAGAAATTGAAATTTAAGGTTAAGTTCGACTTTGAGTAGTCTCAACCATGAAACAAAACTGTAACACCTCACCATTTGGAAGAGCTAGAATTGGAAATAGTCATTTTAGGAAAGTATGAAAAATCTGGAAATTTGTTAAGTTATGGTAAGTTTAAGTTTTGGGTCAACTTCAAATGACCATAACTCCTATCTTAGCATGATTTAGGTGTGCTTCAAGATATCATAGAAAAGATCTTGGAATTATCTTTCCAACGTCGTCGAGTTTGCGAGATTTCGAGTTTGTATGATTGAGATATGCTTATTTGAAGTTGGACTGTTAAAATAAGGAAAGTCTAATACGGATTTAGAAGGGCATATTATTCTAATTTTGTTTTTGGGGAATCAGTTGGGGACTAAACTGAACTTGGTCAGTTTATGCTTTTGGAAAAGAGTTAGGGTTTTGAGAGAAGAGAAAAGAAGAGGAGAAAAGAGGAGAAGACGCAAGGATTCGTCGATTTGTTGGAAAATTGCGTGTGCATTTCGCCAAGGGTTGATCCCTACGAGGTATGTGAGATCACATAGCATTAGGTTAGTTCACCCACGCACCAATCATGATTCAATTCAGTGAAGTATATTGATTTGAATGTAAATCCTATGAGTTCTTGATGTAAATTCATTTGAATTCTTGTTGGTTTGTGTTGTTGGAGTTTCTTGAGT
Source organism: Solanum bulbocastanum (assembly GCA_037074985.1). Classification (NCBI taxonomy): domain Eukaryota; kingdom Viridiplantae; phylum Streptophyta; class Magnoliopsida; order Solanales; family Solanaceae; genus Solanum; species Solanum bulbocastanum. Next base: position 15,923,699 of record CM073597.1, on the reverse strand, counting down.
TTGATTCATGATTTTAGGTGTGTTTTCAATTAGAATCTTGTATATATTGAGGGTATAATTGATTCTATGTATTTGGGGAAAAAACTATGTTAAAATAGGGGGTTGAGAGTAGAAAAACGAAGGAGAAAAGTTGGAGCACATCTGGGTAGGGGCCTGGGGCGCCGCCCTAGCCATAGCGCCCCAGGCTATGACGTTTGGGCTATGGGGTGTCGCACCAGCCAGAGCGCCCCACCCAACCCTCTGAAGTTTTAAGGATGGCTCCTCGTGCCTTTTAGAGTGCCAGGGATGCTACTTCATCCCATTTTCCCGTCTTCTTTCCATACTAGTTCCTTAGAAACGTACCTATCTTTGTTAGTTGATTCCACACTCTAAGGTACGTCTAAACATCATGAAATCATCCATAAACCTAATATCATGAACCTTGAACCCATAATTCAATTCAAGAAAAGTTAAGAGTCAAGTTAAGAAGATAAGAATCAAGTCAAGAGAAGTTCGTAATGTCTTTCAAAAGTCTTTTACAAATGTTTTAACTTCGTTTTAAGACTTAAGTTTTGAGTTAGCTAAGAGTAAGAGTAAAAGTTCATTTCTTCAAAGATAATACAAGAACTGAGTATTCCTAAGAGTTAGAAATGTTTTCACATTTGGGCAAGAAGGGAGCATCGATTCCAAGAGATCTTTTAAGCTAAGTTTTGAGTAATTATCTCAAACCAAAAAAAAGAGTTTTGTTTTAAAAAACACATGAGCTAAGTATATCTTGGGAGTAGTATTGAGCACCGATATGGGGATTCGAGTTCATAATAACTAAAATCTCCATAAACCATTTAGCCATCATGAGAAGTAAAGGATCATACATTTTAGATGATTCCTTAGTGCTTTTTAGCATAGGCTAGTGGATCCACTTAGTTAAGGCGTCCTATATGACGTCAATGTATAGGACAATTCTGGCAGTGTGGGCAAGACGTTGTATCCCATTTTAGACGTTGTACATTAATACTTGAAGAAACATTAATCTCCAGGGACCATACAATACCACCCATCCCACCAATAAGCATGCATCATTCTAATTGTAACTAAAATCCCTCACAATTTATTTAAGGCAATTGAAGTTACCTGTGATCGGTCTTCTTCGGTAGACGCTGTAGGTATTGTTCTCTCTCGCCTATTTTTCTTTCTTATTTCTTTTACAGATTATTTCTTTACCCTAATTATTATACAAGACTGATTATAAAAGTGTAAAAGTGACCCACTATTAATTTTAAATGTTATTTTCTTTAACCACCAACCAAATAAATTATTAAAACTACTCCACTAATTTAATAATTATAATCACGAATAGTCCAAAATACCCATTTTGATTATATTTGAAGAGTCTTTTATGAAATAAAAAGTTCTAATACTCAAAACAACCAACGAGTCATTACATTATGTAATGATTTTGCTTCTAAAAAATGATTGATGTGTTAGATTGGGGTATGTAATTGGTTCTCCTACCGGCGGTTAGTGTTGGCTCACTCACAACGGTCTCAGTTGTGACGATCAACCTAAATATCATATGAATTTACATGTCAAAAAGGTATAGTGTCTCTAATGTGAATTTTTTGAAGTAAGCACATATGAAATACTTAAAGTTCACCTTCAAAAATGTGATTATTAGTAATCGCAAAAATGGACAACAAGTAAATTGTGGCTTGACATGTTAATTATGTTCACATGAAAAGGGAAATTATGAGAAATTGTTGTATTATCTACATGCTACAGTAATAAATAATAATTGACCAGATTTTAATTTTTAAAAAAGTCCAAATATGGGGAATACAATTATCATATTTTAAAAAGAGAAAATTCAACATTAATGATCCTATTAAATGTATCATCATCTATATTCAATAATATTTTCCCTTTTCTTAATTTAGTATTCTATACATACACCTCAATATTTCATCCCTCAAGACAAATTTCTTCTAAACTCTCATTCTAGAGATTTTTGTTGAATAAATTTTATTTCTTTACATCATATACATGGCTTTATGTGATCTTGAAATTAACACTTGTTCCGATATAGTTTCTTATGTGTCAGTAGTAAGTAGTGCTCAAATTCGATATGGTGCTTTCTAACAAATTTTAATCCCTCAATATTTTTATTTGTTACTAGAGATGCATGAATTATTTGAGAAATTTTTGGACAAGATTTTAGATATTTATTTTTTGGAAAATATAAACGTTCTTAATATAATTTTTAAAAATTGTTCACCAATTATTATGTTTTGGTAATTTTTTTTTTCTTTATCATTTCTAATCGTTAAAACCTTTTAGTACTAACAATTTCATAAAGCAAAAGAAATTGTGAAATTTATGAAAAGACTCTTTATTCCATTTAATTCTTTTAAATAAGTAAAACATATAGAATTAATAAAAAAGACAGAACTTCTTTTACCTTTTTTAATTTATTAAATTATAAAAATTCATATGTTTTCTTTACAGGTTCTACCAAACCAACTCTATAACACAAAATTTAAACTAGCACCAACTCCAATATGAAGTCATCCAATAAAAGGAAGATTTCAGCAACTTTATTGTTTTTTTTTTCTAATGTCTGATGCTTTAATTTTGATTTGATATTTTTAATTTTAGTTTCACTAGAAAATTTAGGGACATTTAATAACACTTGATATTTGTGACGTGGACTTTTGTCCTCATATAGTTTTTTTTTTTTTTTAAATAAAAATTATATGCATATATATATATATATATATATATATATATATATATATATATATATATATTAATAGGAAAAAGTTAAGTTGTGTACTAAATTATATATACCCTTTAACTTTGCGAGAAAGGGTAAAATATACCCCTCTATAGATTTTATTATACTAGAAATTAAGGAATTTTCTATTTTTTAGTTACTTTAGCCGAAAAAGGTATAATTGTGCATTTGTGTAAAGATAGGGGTATATGTAAGCCATTTTTTAAAGAGGGCTTAACAACCTTAATTCACAAAGTTGAAGAGTATATCGAGTCTTTTCTCCTAAATTTTATATTCGTTTGAAGTCAAGAATATTAATTTGTAATCATAACAACCTTAATTCACAAAGTTGAGTATATCGAATAATTTTTTATGATAATGCAAAATAAAAAGAATCAAATAGATATTCTAACAAACTACTATTTTAATATTTGTGAAATTTTCTCAAATCGACCTATTTATAAATTATTTAAATATTCAATATCTATAATTGTTTAATTTCTCTTCAAATGATTGTTATAAAAATATTTGATATGTTACATAGTGAGCCAACTATTGAGTATCATAGAACATTCGGTGGAATTTTTTTAAATATTAATTGGTTTGAATTTTCTAGCATCAAATATTGATTTAATTCAGGGAGGTTAATGTTTTTTTTTCATATTGATCATTTGATAAGAAGAAGAAATTCACCGAGTATATATAATACTTTTCTTATAAATATGGTCTCTTTTTGTTGATTACTGAGAATAATTTGTGTTTGAAAGTCTTTTAGTTTTTCGAAACATGATTGACAAAGTGAGGTGAAAAATTCTAGTGTGTTTTATTACATATGAAAAAGAAAAATTATAAGTGTTAAAAGAACTAAATATTGACACACTTGATTTGTTTTTTGTAGAAATTCAGTCATGTGGTTCAATTCGCTTAGTTTCTAGTTAAGCAATGATCTTTCTCCATTACTTCATTTTATGTGAACTTGATTTCTTACTCTTTTTTTTCCGAATAATGTTCCTTTTTTATATTTTTGAAAATAATTTAACTATAAATTCTCATTTTTTCATTTATTGTAACAAAATTTTAGCATATTTTCTTATTTGCACAATGTTGTTGGAACAATGAAAGTAACCCAAAAACTGGCTGGGAAGAACAGAAGGCTAGTTACTAACAAAGGCATAGCAAATACATTTGTTGACTTCGTTATTGTCCCTTCTAAAGGTGTAGAACACCTTTATACCATTAAACTAAAAAAGATTAGTACATTTGATTACTAAGATTCTTTTATTTTTTATGTAGAAGATACTAATATTGTTATACTTTTCTATAATAGCTTCCTTTGCCTGGATATTTTATTCTTATTACATTAGTGAGATATTATAATAAAAGATGTATAATATAGCATAACATGAAAAATCGATTCTAAAAAAATATGATTATTATAGTAAAATATTATAGAAAGAGGATGTTTAGTATATATGCTCATTTATAATTTTTTTCCTTTTATTTGAATATCGGGTCTTACTACTTCCCTAGTGTACACTCATATTTATCTATTTATTTATCTATCTATATTTATTGTTTTGAAGGAATGTTTCAAATGTACCTTTCAAATGTATGATTTTTTCTTTATGTCATAGTTGGCAATTGGATTTAGTGATAGTCATTTCCAAGCAAATGCTAATTTATTTTCACTCATTTTCTCTTTCCTTCCGCCTTTAAACAAAAATAATTAATAGCATTTGTATTCCGTGAATTCAAAAGTATTAATGTGTTTCTTGTGATTTTAATTATTAATTTTGTGTAATATTGCATATTATTACTTTGTAATGTAATTTCTATATGGAAATTAAGAAAATTCTTCTTGGATTGCAGTTTTACTTTCATGAGAGGAAAGATACTATGTGCCGATCTATTGAGAATGTAAGAAGACATATTTTTCAAGGTTTTGAAAACTTGAAGGCAGAAGTTCAGCAAGAAACCAATCCAGTAATAGAGTCAATGGTAAGTTTTTACATTACATGAATTTTCTTTGATAATGATTGCCGATTTGGTTATCTTTTTGAGAAACCAAATTTATTTATTTAGAGAATTGAATTACTTGCTCAACATATTAAGAAAAAATAATGACTTTTGGGTAGTATATTAGTTACGGATTTTTAGAATTATGCTAAATTTGTAGCTTCTTACTTTTTAAAGGTTTAGCCGAGAACTAAATATTGCAGTAATGTTGATAAAAGTATTCTTCTCAAATTTATTAGGCAAAGACAAATTAATTTACTTCATTAAAAAATTACCTTTTTAAATATCACTTCCAATAGAAATAAACATTTCCAAAATATTACGAGTATGGGAAAGGCAAAAACCACATTGGATCTTATGAATGTACCGTTGCCTTAAATTATTTCTGCATGATATTGTTTTCATAGCTTAAACTTCACTATAACACCCGGTTACAAAACAATAACTTTTACCCTCATGTTAAGGCGTCATAAAAATTACATTATTTTTACAAATATTTTCTTATTCAATTTTAAGGTTGGGGTTGTAGAAAGGAAACCCAAGAAAAGAGAAGGAGAATCTTCAATCTCGAGGAGAGAATCTGCAGCAAAGAAACACAAAAGAAATGAAAACCACAATCATAACAAGAGCAGGATTGAAAAAATTCTTGATGATGCATGGAACAACCTTATGTACTGGGATGACATACACAATAACAAGGTAACTCATGTTAAGAAAACTATTAGATAATAGCAGTTATACAAAAAAATATATAAATAAAAATAAAATAGATATTTGTGACACAACTTTTGTTGATAAACAAAAAAGTCACAGCTCATGCTATTTTCCGAAAGGCATTTGTTTTGAATTATGAGCCTTATTTTTTTATTACTTGATAATTGCATTTACAAATGTATGCATCTATGTTTGTTGAAACTTTGATAAATTTGACAATATGACTTCCTTCCACAGATGATGGTTTTCATCCACAAAATGAAGTAGACAAAATAATGGATGGAAATATCGACAAAAAAGAGATTTTTTGAGACATGCATAAATATTCTCATTGATGAAGAAAATGGTGAACTTTCAAGACAACAAATAAAAAGTGATTGTAATCTTGCAAAAAAAAAAAAAAAAAAAGAGAGAGTTGGCCATAACATTTTCACATTTTGAAGATATCACCCTTAACTAATACATTCGGAAAGCTCACTGGATTTCTTTATTTAGTACTTGCACACTTATTGTTATTTACTTTTGTTTGTAACTTATAGAACATCTATATTTCTCTTTAATTTCGAAGTCCAATTGAAATCTTTTTTATTGAACAATGGATTAGTTTCATCTTGATATAAAAAAAATAATTTAATGCATGGTTTCTATTTAGTTTCATATTGATATAAAAAATCACTATAAACATATGCATTTCTATTCATGTCTCTGTCACCTATAACACTTTTTTTTTGCGAAAAGATTTCTTCAATGCTTTTATTAGATGTACCAATTCTTGTTTCTACTTTAACGCGAGTCTTTTTTTTTTAAATAAACGTAATTAGGACATCCATTTTTACTTCGACAAAAAATTCCCTATTCATAGATTTCATAGAGATGCTAGTTTATACAAAAAATGGATCGAAATAGCACTTACTTCATAGAGATCTTAGTTTATCCAAAATGGGTCGAAATTGCACCTAGATTATCATAAAAAGTTTGAATATATTCTTCATCCATTTATTTTATTAGAAATACCTCTCTGTTTACATTTTTGGCTTAGACATATCACATAACTAACTGTCAACATTGCATTAAAATTATTTAAATTCCACGTGCCATTTTATAACTGGTCCATTTTTCTTTCTCCAACCAAAATTATATAAATTCGCTCACCTAATTTTCTGACTTACCTGACCCATGCTTTTACCAAAATTCTTTTTAAAATTATATACTACAAATTTATTTTTAGTTTAAAAACCCAATCTCCATAGGTCAAATTTTGAAAAATATATTATAAGAAATAAGTAAATCTTAACATGGGGGTTCTTTAAAACTTTTTAAAATGAGTTTTATTTTTTAGTAGTGATTTTGTATTTTTTGGGAGAGTTAGTATTTTTATTAGCTAAGTAAGAAAATCAAAAGGTGAATTTATTTAATTGGGATTAGGATTTACTATAATCGAAACAGTAACAACAACACACTAGGTCTATAAGTGAAACTTAATATATAAACAATAGATGATGATACAAATCAAATGCAAAACACTACAAGATTAAGGCTAATTGTACGAATTATGATTAAAGAACCTCCACTTTTTGTTAGAGAACCTCTACTTTATGATGAAAAGCTAAACATGTGAAATTCATCTTCTCTTGACCCTCCAGCGCAATGGGCAGTTGATTGTGAATAACCATTCAAAAGCAATAATTGACCAATGAAGGAAATAGGATAATGATGTTTTCTGGGGTCCTCATTCAAGTTTATATATCCCATACATATTCTATGCATGAAGGAATTATCTCATTTTTTCGCATTTGTCATCACCATAATCCCTTCTTTCTTAGGGACACTTTGCATATGTCTAACCTAATTCTTGTCAGAAATTGGATAAACAATATTTGTATCAAGCCACTTGATCACCTCTTTCCTTATCAAATATTTCATGACTTGATTTGGACTTCTTTAATGTTGAATAGAATCCTTCTACAATGTAAATCTTGTGCATAAATAGTGGATCTGGTTCCGTGGATGTCATACATCTTCCAACCTATAGTTCCTTTGCAGTGTTTCAAAACTTTTAGGGCTTCTTTACCACTTCAGCCAAAATATTAGTTAAGTGTCATCCTCCCAGACAATCTATACTAGTGGTGAGAAGGATGCTTTTTCAACTTTATGTTTGGTGCTTCCTCAATAGACAATTTGGGACAGGGCATGGAGGTCTCTTAAGAAGCTCGAAATTTCCAGTTCTTATGAACACATGCACAAAAGAAGTAGCAACACAAATCCACATGTTTGGATGTTCATTTTTAAACTTAAAATAAATTGTCGGCTATCACAATATTACATGTGGATTTGTGTTGCTACTTCTTTTGTTCAATGATTTGATATAATTAGATCTTATGGGACAATTTTTCATTGGAGACATCAATCAAAGATTTTGGATGTATAAAAATGAACGTCCAAAGTAAATAGGGCTTCCACATCCGCCTCAAAGTCTGGAATGACAAAATCTATCAGAAAGGTAAGAGACCCAACTTGCACTAAGAAATTTTCACTAATACAATCTAATCATGTCAAGGATTGTAACGACCTGATTTTTGTCCTTATGGAAAAGCCAATGGAGAACGAATTGTGGTCAGAAAATTTTTTTCGTAGTAATTGAATTTTCCCAACCTAGTCCAGATTTGAACGAAATCGGAGTCATTAAGGTGTAGGAAAATCTGGTAACAACTGCGTGAGTTAAGTATGCTTCTGATTACACGAGTAGTTAGATAACTCGTGAAAGAACCTGTACGATTTTACGAAATTGATTTGGTGAGTAAAACTCCCAGATTCGATCTTAGCGTAAAGGGTATTTTCTTATCATTGTTGGTTAGAGGTGTGTTGTGAAATAGGGGTCTTGGAATTATTTAAATCGCTCACTGGTTTCGTGCAAGACGTTTTAACAGGATTGGTGTCGCTCTGGCGGGGCCGCTGCAGCGGGGTGAGGGCCGTTGTAGCAGGTTCAATGCGACTTAAAGTCGTAAATAAACCCTAAACATCTTTATTATGCACTTTTCAACTTTGGGAGCTTGGAGACGACCCAAGACGAGTTCTAGAGCATTTTTCACAATTCTTGAGGCTAAAGGTAAGCTTTTCACTCCTCGAATCCATTTTTCGATCTATAGAACGTAATAGAATAGGTGAATATTGATGGGGGAGGGTTTTGTTATAGATTCTATGGTGAAAATAACCCTAATTTGGATAATTGGGATCATGGGTTTGATCTAGGGTTTATAGAATTGTTAGTAATTCAGGTAATTAGTGATTTTTTATTGATTTTTGTGTTATTATGATTGTTTGTAGAACAAGAACAAGTGGAACAAATCCGGAAAGGGAAGGATCAAGTTTCTCAGGGTTTCAAGCGTGTTTCGAAGTAGGTGATGGTTGTGATTCTATGATTATGTGATGTATGTTTGTTCTTGCTTCATTATGATACATGTATGTATATGAATGTTGCATTATTGATCACCCTAATCGTAAATGAGGATAATTGAATAATTGTATGCTATGAATCACCTCTTCTTGTATAATTATGAGAATATATATTGTGATTGTGATTTATTGAATGGGCGGGTGTTATGATCCTACACACTAACTGGGATCGATTGGCATGTCATAACATAAACATGGGATCAGTTGCCACGTTACAGCATAAATATGGGATCGGTTGCCACGTTTCAGCATCAATATTGGATCAGGTACCACGTTCTGGTATGCTAATAGTTTGGGTGTGGGTTCTATGAGAGGAACACTGAATTGGGTTGTGTATCTCTTGTGATGAGTTCGTTCATATCTAATGATGATTGATATTGGAAGACGGTATGTTGCTATAACTTAATATAACTGTGATATGTGAGAATCGTGAAGTTGTTCATTGTTCACATATATTGATAATAATGTATATGTTCGATATGTGCATGTGATTATATTATTGTATTGACTAATGTATGTTACACTTATTGGGATAGCCGCGTGATCCTACCAGTACACTGTGGTTGTGTACTGATACTGCACTTGCTCTTTCTTTGTTAAGTACAGGGCATCTTTAGGTGGCTATTGATAGACCTCAGCTAGGTGACTATTGAGCGTGATCGGATTCAAGGGTGAACTAGTTCTTCCAGGCTGCCATGGATCTTTCTTGTTTAAGTCCATTTTTTTTGAAATCAGACTATTTATTTAAGGTGTTATTTAGTTTTGGGTTGTACCCCTTGTTCTTAGACTTTTTGTTAGTAGAGTTTTGGTACATTGACTTTTGAGTTCTAAGGGTTGTATTCCGCAGTAGTTTGGTTAGTTAATTGTTTAAACCTTGTGAGTTTATGGGGACTCCATTTTTATTGACATTTAGACCTGCTTCCATACCTTTAAATGTATAGTTTTGATTAAGTTGCCTAGCGTGGGTTGTAGTAATGGCTCTTCCACCGGAGGGTTAGTGTGTGTACCAATCACAACGGTCTAGGTCGTGACAAAGTTGGTATCAGAGTCTAGGTTCATTGAACTCATTGTACCAAAATGAGTTTAGCAGAGTCTTGCGGAATGGTACGAAGACGTCCGTACTTTTCTTCGAGAGCCTATAGGACTTCAGGAAAAACTCACTTCTATCTACACCTTCGTGCTATGACTTGAATCCAATTGTTATCTGGGTGATACAGATTGATATCTTTACTCCTTCACACTATGGTTCAAACTAGAGCAACAAAAGTGGCTACACCATCGCTAGCAAGAGAGGATGTTTATAGACTACCGACATTTGAATAAGGTCACCATTCAGAACAAGTATCCATTGACTCAAATAGATGACCTTTTTTATCAATTGCAAGGTGCATTGATTTTATCTAAGATTGATTTAACGTCTGGTTACCATCAGTTAATGATTGAGGCAATTAATAATTGGGTTCGATCAAGTTCTAGGATTGAAATTAACAGTTTGGTGGCGCTCACTAGCTACTTTTGTCGGTTGTGGTATGAGTTGAGTCCAATTGGTATCTCCCAATTCCAATTGGAATCTCAACGAAGTGAACTAGACGTTTTGGTCACGACTGAGGGGCAACAAGCAAAGAAAATTGGAAACTGGGAATGTTCCAATTAGTATATGGCCCTAAGGGTGGTGTGAATGCATGGATTATCAGGAATGGTCATCCATGGAGTGAAATAATTAATTAAGAATTTGGATTTATCTGTAAATTGTATCTTGGAATCTTTGAATGCGTACTTTCTTGGGTTGATCAGGGGGTAGACAATGATTGTCCTAGCTAAAGGTTTTTTCTCTAAAAATGCTTATGTTATAACTGGGAACCTTTAGTGGAAATTAGGAAAGAAAAGAACCCAAAAAAATTGTGGGGAGGATTCTGTTTCCGTTATGGCCGTTGGGCCGAAATTTTCCTTACCACGGTGAGACCACCAGTGCAAGATTTCTCCCGCCAGAGTGGGACAGGGCAAGATAGAATCTCAGCCCTATCTCCCCTGTTTTCCCCTAGTCATAATTATGGACCCCAAATTGTACCCGAACTAACCCCCGTGATCTAATTCGGTGTTCAACAATCAAATATAAGTAATAAGCTGTGTTAAAATTGTGGAAAACCTGAGCATATGAGGAGGAAATCAATGAGGTCGTGGAGGCCAGCGAAATGGTAATGCAGGTGGAGGAGTAGTGTAGCCAAGCAATGAGGTTGCCCGTCAAGATGACAGGGCTCAGTTATATATTTTTCCAGGCAAAACCGAGTCATCGAAATTGGATTGGATATTTCCTTCATTTTCGAGAAGGGTTTTACTCGCGTGTGATGCAGTGATCACTAGTGCTACTCTTGTTTGTGCCCGGATGACTATTGTTATGTGTGATATAGGTTCTACTTATTCGTATTTGTCAGTTCAATTGCCTTGGGATTTGATGTGGTTTGTGATATACTTGATGCCCACATCCATATTTCTACCCCATTTAAAGAGATAGCCATAGTCACTCTTGTATATTGTGTTGTCCTGTTGTGTTTATGGATTTCCAGATTTGAGTTGATTTGGTTATATTGTTTATTGTGTTGATATAATCTTTGGCATGACTTGGTTGTCCCCCCTATTATACCAGGCTTAATTGTAATTCTAAGTCGGTAACTTTAGAGATCCCCAACAGGGAAAGATTAAAGTGGGAAGTGGTGTACAAGCCTAAGCTAGCTTAGATCATATCCTCTATTCGAGCTAAGAAACTAGTAGGGCAGGTTTTTTTGACTTATTTGGCTCATGTTAGGAATGTTGATGTTGAGTCCCCCTTCATTGAGTTTATTCCCGTGGTGTCAAAATTGAGAGAGCTTAAAGCTCAAATCTAAGAGATTCATGATAAAGGTTTCATCCGTCCTAGTGCTTTCCCTTGGGGTGTTGTTGTCTTGTTTGATAAGAAGAATGAGAGTGTTATGAGGATTGGTGAATTTATCTTAAGCCATAAAGGAGTGGATTGATACTAGAATGACAAACTTATGGATAAGGAAGGTCCCAATAAGTATACTTGGGTGAAGGAAATTGAAGTATTTTAGTAAGAAAGTACGTATAAGTTGGGTTAGTGATTTTGAATACATTATCAAGGACACAACTTCCAATTCAAGTGTAAACAGTCGTTCAATAGTAATATAACCCAACCAAGGGTTGGGGTTGTGTCCAAAGGAAGCGGTTTCTGAGAATTAAAAGTTAATCGCGAATGTGCTATATTTAACCATAGGTAAAAACGATATTAAGTAAAAACATGATAAATTAAGGGGCTGACACAAATGTCAATTATCAATGGGGGGTTTGTATTCCTTTAATGAACAAAAGCAACGAAAATAAGTAAATGTGCATATAGGGAGACGGGATTCTTGGGATGTGATAGAAATATGGGATAAACTACACAATTGGGTAAATGCCATTGATAGTAAATTGCTAAACATTTGTAAATAGACTAGACTTTAGTGGGGGTAAATTCTCTCTCGAACAACTTACCCCAAATCAACTTGATTTCTCTCGAACACCGAGTTATCGCTTTGAAGAACTGCCTTCGCCTTAGCCCATTCATTCTCTCAAGCTGAATGTGTGGGAAAAGGCCTAGGGTTTACTCTCTTGAGCTGAACCCACGACGGACCAATAACCACCGACTATTGATTTAGTAGTCTTAGTTTTAAAACCTCTCTCTCGAGCAAGCCAAAAACACTAAGATAAAATCGTATTTGCAAGTACAATTCCATTAATTTCAAACATTAATACTAAACAAAATCACATTTAAACAACAAATAGACTAACAATAAGCAATACCCAATAGGAAATTTAACCCATATTCACAAAATCACACCCCAAGAATTGGGCTTTTAGCTAGACATAGAAAAAAGGAAGAAAATGATACCAAATCGAAGTAACATCAAATGGGTATGATTTATATTCACTTTAAACAAGTCTAGGATGAAGAATATTTACACCCACTTCCAATTCCTTGGAATTGGAAGTCTTCAAATCTTCAAAAGATAAGAACAACGTCACTCTACTTAAAACTTAGAAAAATAAAATGTTGTATCTGAAATTGCATACTAAGATAAAAATTCAAACTAGTATTTATAGTTGTCTAAAAATGTGCTGCGAAGGATCACTCGGCGGAATTAGTCGGGATCGTTGATGCACTCGGCGATCCACCCTTTGATCTGCTTCACTTCCTTTCAGCTTTTGCCTTCAGCATCTTCGCATTTTGGATCATTAGGTGATATATTACTGCTTCACGAAATTGTTCGGCGATGCGTCAGTTGCTCTTTTTCATCACTGAATTGATCTTTTCCTTTATAGCTTAGCTTACTAGAACAATGGGTGAGGTTAAGGCCATTCGGTGAATCACCCAATGGTTTAGGCGATCCTCAAGCCTTCTTTTCTTCATCTTTTCATCTGTTTTGTTCCTTTTTGCCAAGTAGTGTCCATGTTTTGTCTCAAACTCCAAATACCTAAAACCTAAGGATTTACATTAGTTATTGAGACAAAATATGTATTTGAGGACACTAATTCTATTAAAATAAAGCCCTAAATGAGTCAAAATTTTGGACTCATCAGTTAGTCCTCTGAATTTGATGAGTATGCCTGAGTTTGAGGTGTCGTATTGATGAAAAGGTCGACTTCGTAGTGATAGTCAAGGATGACAGAGCATAATGTTAATAAGAGTCGTGATGGATTGTGATGGGATGCAACTATATAAAATAAGATTGTTGCTTAAGTAAATTTTGTATTGTAATTATGCCTTAAGAGTACCTAAGGTTGTGGTTTTCTAATATTTGGTGAGTAACGTGGTTGTGTGGAAAGTTATAAGATATGGTAGGACACCACTCGAATAGAATGCTAAAGAGTTAGAGTTATAATGAAGGAAAATATAGTGGAATGTAGTACAACCTTTAGAGAGTGGCTAGAGAAAGAATATTTTATTTGATTCTTAAGGCTAAAGAGTTATCTTTAGAGGAGTAGATAATTGGGTTCAGAGATACGTGATTTCATTTGTTTTGTTGTGGCTATGGTAATAGTGTCATAAGTGTGTCAGATTGGTTAAAAACTATCAAAAAAAAAAACTTGTGAAAAGAGTGTATAGACATTAGCTCGCGTGTGATGATAAATGCTTTGTTTTTGTTTTGAGTTTAGTAATGAGTACAATTGAATTTTAGTGAAGGGTATTGTAAGATCGATGGAGATGCGATCAATGATAAGTGAAGATCTATGAATTCATAAGAATTTTCAAGGTACAAGCTAATGTTGATAGAGAAAAGAGATTGTGTTATACAGTGAAAATTACAATTCAGATTTTTCATTGTAAGTCTACATTCATGATATATATTTTCAAGGTATGAATTGGAAAGGTGAGAAATGATCAATTATATTCGGTATTGAGCATTTGAAAGGACTTACAACTGGGTTGAGTCGTAAGTCTACTACTATTGATTGTTAAGTACCTAAGAAATATTTCATTTTTAAAAGTGTTGGTTTATAATAAGGTAAAAGGTCGGAGTATTTATGATGGTTGTTAGTCTTGTGAGTATGATTCACTAGCTATGCTCTAGTGTGTTTTCACTTTTGTGAGTGGATCCATAGGGGTTGATCAGGGGTACCAAATCCCGTGATGTTCTCTTGGTTTAGTGGGAAGATTGGGAAGATTTGGTTATCTCAAGTGACATAATTGGTGTTGTCTTGGAGTTGTTAAAGTATTTTAGTGGTTCTACATGTACCACCTTGCTTATGTCAAAGTATAGAAGAGCTACCATGCGTATTTGTGGTTGTTCAGCAATTTTAATAATTCATCTTGTCATCAAGGTCATGTATCGATTATGTGTGGTTGAATGTGGGATCATTGAATCCAATTCTACTGATCTTAAGAGGTAATCTACAATTACTAATTCTAGCATTTTGATAGTGTTGTTGGAGGGGTTGTTCACTTGGACATATCCCTCGATGAATATCTAATTTATAAATATCAAATTTTTTATAACTTAAGCTCATGGGAGTTTACGTTGTGGGATGGAGATATTGTTGAGAACTATGATTGTTTGGGTATTATGATTGTGTGTTGGTTGGTTCAGGTTCACCTATAATGGTAGTGAGTTTTGATTTAGGATTTTCTCATGTTTATGAGAGAAAGGATTCATCCTGATATTTGTGTCAAAATCCTTGATAACATGTTGAAGACATGTGTACGATCAACTTTAGTGGCTATTGGGAATAGCTTTGTGGTTAACTAAGTGTACGTACAACAATAATTATCCCCGAGCATTGTGATGACTTCATTGAGGTTTTGTAATAGAGGATGTATAGGTATTCAATTGGTTGGTTTGGAGTTGGAGATGTGAAACCCTTTGGGGGGATTTGGTAAAAAGGGCATGCGAGACAAGTATCTCCAGTAATTTGATGATTCTGATAATACTCTACCCTTACTTTAATCAGTCTTTCCTAGTCGATCACTCAGGAATGAGTGATCGGTAAATTGGTATCTATTGTAATGACCTAATTTCGGTCATTATGGAAAAGCAAATGGAGAAAGAATTGGCATCAGAAAACTTTTTTGTAGTAATTGGATTTTCCCAACCTAGTCCAGATTTGAATGAAATCTGAGTCATTAAGGTGTAGGGAAATTTCGTAACAATTGGGTGAGTTAATTATGATTTTGATTACAAGAGTAGTTAAATAACTCATTAAAGAACCCGTACGATTTTATGGAATTGAATTCAAGCGAGTAGAACACCCAAAATCGATCTTAGGGCAAAGGGTGTTTTCTGATCGTCGTTGGTTAGAGTTGGGATGTGAAATGGGGATCTTGGAATTCTTTAAATAGCTCATTGGTTCCGTGCAAGCTGCTTTAGCGAGATTGGTGTCACTGTGGCAGGGCCGCTGCATCGGGGTGAGGGCTACTGTAGCGGGTTCGATGGGACTTAAAAGTTGTAAATATACCCTTAAACATGTTTATTATGCACTTTTCGACTTTGAGAGTGAGGAGACGACCCCAAACGAGTTCTTGAGAATTTTTCACCATTCTTGAGGCTAAAGGTAAGTTTTTCACTCCCCAAATCCATTTTTTGATCCCTAGAACGAATAGAATGGGTGAATATTGATGGGGGAGGGCTTTGTTATAGATTCTATGGTATAAACAACCTTATTTTTGATAATTGGGATCATGGCTATGATCTACGGTTCATAGAATTGTTAGTAATTCGGGTAATTAGTGATTGTATATTGATTTCTAATTATTTGTAGACCAAGAACAAGCAGAACTAATCTAGAAAGGGAAGGATCAAGTTTCTTAGGATTTCAAGCTTGTTTCGAGGTAGGTGATGGTTGTGATTCTATGATTGTGTGATGTATGTTTGTTCTTGGTTCATTATGATACATGTATGTATATGAATGTTGCATTACTGATCACCCTAATCGTAAATGAGGATAATTGAATCATTGTATGCCATGAATCACTTCTTGTTGTATGATTGTGAGAATATACATTGTGATTGTCATTGTGGTTTGTTGAATGGGTAGGTGTCACGATACGACACACAAACTAGGATCAATTGCCATTTCGGCATAAACATGGGATCGATTTCCACGTTTCGACATAAATATGGGATCGTTTGCCACGTTCTGGCAGAAACATTGGATTGGGTACCACGTTCTAGTATGCTAACTGTTTGGGTGTGGGTTCTATGAGAGGACCATTGAATTGGGTTTCGTGAGAGGACCATTGAATTGTTTTGTGTATCTATTTGGAAGACGGTATGTTACTCTAACTTTATATAACTGTGATATGTGAGAATCGTGAAGTTGTTCATTGTTTGTATATGTTGATGATATTGTATATGTTCGATATGTGCATGTTATTATATTGTTGTATTGACTAATGTATGTTACAGTTATTGGGATAGCCGCGTGATCCTACCAATACACTGTAGTTGTGTACTAATACTGCACTTGCTCTTTCTTTGTTGAGTACAGGGCATCTTCAGGGGGCTATTGATAAACCTCAACTAGATGACTATTGAGCGTGACCAGATTCAAGGGTGAGCGAGTTTTCCTAGGCTGCCATAGATAGTTCTTGTTTAAGTCCACTCTTTTCTGTATCAGACTATTTGTTTAAGGTGTTGTTTACTTTCAGTGTTATACCCCCTGTTCTTAGACTTGTCTTTAGTAGAGTTTTGGTATATTGATTTTCAGGTTCTAGGGGTTGTACTCCGCATTTGTTTGGTTAGTTATTTGATTAAACCTTTGGAGTTAATGGGGACTCTATTTTTATTAACATTTAGACCCTGTTTTCGTACCTTTAAATGTATAGTTTTGATTATGTTGCCTAGCTTGGGTTGTAGTGTTCTCCCATCGGAGGGTTAATGTGGGTGCCAATCACGACACTCTAGGTCGTGACAAGGATCTATGTACAAACTTCATAGAAATAGTTTCTGTCACGACCTGATTCCTCAAGCCATTATGAAACCTACTATAACCCATCAGTAGGTAAGTCAACCTCTAACTCAAGATAAAAAGTAATTTGTATAAGGGTAGAAGTAAGCAGAAATGGGAATTTTGGACTACAAAATAATACAAGAGATGAAGAAAACCAAAACTTTATACATAAATATTCCTCCCAAAAACTGGAAGTCACAAGTACAAAGTTGTGCTAAATAAAGAGTAAGAGTCCCAAAAGTGGACCAAAACAAAGTTGTCTTAAAATGCAAAAGACGATCTATACAAGGTTCATAAGGAAGCAAGACAGTCAAAGACGCCAAGTGCTCTTCCTCTTCTCTAGTCCCCACCCCCAATTCACACTAATCATTATGAATTCACACATTCATGCTCAATCTAGTTATAAAGGAAGTCGTAGCCCACGATAATCCGACCGCACGCACTCTAAATCACAAGGCTAGAGATTTACCCCTTCAAACGACCTCTGAACGCTGCCACACTATCAATTATATGTTAAATATCTTTTATTATACAAAAGTCTTTAATTGAATAGACACATCTATTCGTGGAAGAGCATGACTGTTATGAAAGTCATT
Organism: Solanum bulbocastanum; assembly: GCA_037074985.1. Taxonomy (NCBI): domain Eukaryota; kingdom Viridiplantae; phylum Streptophyta; class Magnoliopsida; order Solanales; family Solanaceae; genus Solanum; species Solanum bulbocastanum. The sequence goes on along the minus strand of CM073597.1, from coordinate 15,905,690 downwards.
TGTTCATGAAAGAACATGACCTATGAATAGTCATTTATTCATGAAAGAACATTACTCTTATGAAAAATCATTTGTTCATGAAAGAACAGGACTCTTATGAAGAGTCGTCTCTTAAGTGCTAAGAAAAATCTGGGTTTAAAAATAAAGGGCTTTGTTGTATCCTTGAATAGAATTGTTTGTATTTTACCATAATCATGTATATGGGAAATATCTCTTTTAAGAAAGGGATTACACACCTCAAAGCCATCTTCTTCTTCAAATATATTTCCTATTATTTTTTCTAAAATTTTTAAAGAGATATTGGGATTAAATAAGATTAACGAAACAAGATCCTCAAATTCTAGAGGAAGTGGGGTTGTAAGGATAAAATATTAGAGTGATTTAAAGTATTATTCTATGGAAGCAAGTCATATGACCAAAGTGAACCAACAATGGATCACAAAGAAAAGGACATACATCGGGATCTACTTTCTTAACATCTCTTATTATTTATGTATGAAATTTTATCCTTTGAAATTTTGGAGAAATAAATTTTAATTAATATTAGTATAAATAATTCACTTTTGATAATCATAAAATAAATTATAAATAAGTTTAGGAATAACATAATTGATATGCATATTATAAATTTGTTATTTGGGACAAAAAAATTATTATTTTATAATTGAGTTGCATAAAGATTATTTGAATTTTATTTTCAAGTTATGATTGATATATAAATTCCTTTATTTTGATGGATAATATCTATACTTGAAAGTTACTTAAATAATTGAAATTATATTTTTTGTTACATCATTTTGCTTTATTTAAAGGTTGAAGACTTTGTTTTCTTATTGAATTCTAATGTATTATAGTATTGGAAGGAAATAAATTTGAATACAAGACAATATATTGATGTTAATTAGATGCCCAAACAAGTTATAAAGGAACATTTGAAACACTTACAGTGTGCAGGTGCTTAGAATATGATTAATACTCAATAATATTTGAAGAAGTTTTATATAAAAAATATTTCTTCAATACAAACAAGATATGTCTTTGATGTATTTGATATGATAATTATATTTATAACTTTACAATTTTAGAAATAGCTAGTTGATTAAACTATCAATGTGATAATGAGGCTATAAGGCTTCATAGAAATATTGTATAATTTTGTGAAGTAGTATTGCCAGAATTGTTGTGACTAGATAAAAAAGAAAGTTTTTGTTCTAAGATAACTTTTGTATACACATGACCATTCATACTTAGATGAATTTGTGTGTTGGTCTATAAATAGTGAATCTTCTAATGAGAATGGTAAAATCCATATAAGTTGAATTTGTTACATGTATGCATAATGACCTTCTGGTCATTTCTGTGTTTATGCCTCCTATTTGTCATTTACAGCTTTCCTGCAACGACTTCAAGTGATTTATGACTTGTTGGGACTGATAGTTTGGTCACCTGGTCATTCATTTGGTTTTTATGCAAGTTTTAGTGTTTCGGGAGCTTTTAAACCTTAAATGGTAATTTTTATAAGAAGTTCTAGAATATGGCCTCAAAATCTAATTATGATGATTCCCTTAAATGTGGAAGGGTAATTTTAGGCTGATAACATAGGCAACATGACTCTCAAGGCATTTAGTATGAGTCGTGCGATTAAGCATTTTAACTTTTAAGTTGAAGATTAAGTTTAACTTTGGTTAAAACTATGAGTAAATTAGCCCGGATGAGAATTTTGTCAGCGTGGTTAGCTCCAAAATGTTGAGTTTATTTAGAAAGACCCTTCGTTTAGGTCTTGAGATTTTTGGGCTTATTCCAAGTCCCCTTATGGATTTTAACTTAAAATAGAAATTGAGTGTCGGACCCACTTATTACTAAAACACCTCGGTTGGGAATTAGGATGGTTCAGTTGAGTCTTCAATGTCGTTTCCAATGGGGTATCATAGTTCATTTACGTACACAGGTTTTGAACGAGGTTGTCGCACTGAATCAATATTTTAAAGGCCAAGCACTTTGCTGTTAGCTAAGGCTTCATGATTCCATGTCCTTAGTCTCGCGGTTGCGAAGGGCTGGCACTTGGGATTTGCGGTCATGAATGGCTAACCTCACGTTCGCACACCGTCAGCCGTGATCGTGATCGGTCACTCACCAGGACTTACTAGTTAATCCCTAGTTGCGGCCAACCTTGAGTACTGGTATTAGAATTACGATTCGTCCCTCGTTCTAACTCTGATTTTGTTGAATAATAGTTTTGCATACTATTTATTGTTAGGGCTGCGTGGTGGAGTGATTGCATTGTATTTGTGGCACTCCGTTCTAGGTGAATTTTTTGAGCAAGTTGTTGTCTTCTCTCTTTTAATTTGAGTTTTTGTTGTGTTGTTGTGTTAGCTGATTTTTGAGCCTCAAATTGTGTTATATTCTTGGACATAATGTCAAGGAATAGACTCAATTTCGAAATATCCAGCATGGATCGCACGACTGCCATTTGACTCTAAAAATTGGTTTGTCTCCATTTTGGGTGATTATAGTGTCTAAACATCCGTATTTATGTTGTGATCCTTTCTTTGATAGTGTGAAAATATTTAGAGGTCGTTTTAAACGGAGAATCTCTTTCTTGTGATTTGAAGTGTGTGCAGTAGGCCTTCAAGTAGGCTACGACTTCCTTTCTAATTGGGGGTGAGGGCCTAGTTATTCCTTCTTTCCATGGTAGAGACCATGATTTAAGGTTGATTACTATTGTTTTAAGGGAAGTACCATGTAGGTAAAGGGTTATATGTGTGTTGTAGCATGTTATGGGATTTACTTGTTTTAGAGCATGATTTTTCCTTAGTCTAGGATAGACTAGTTTTGCCTTAGCCCTATGCACCTTTTGACTATGGTATGTCTCTGATGTCATTTCGGATGGACTAGGTCCTTGTAGACTGGAATAGCACACTTGGTTCTGATAGTATCGGCCTTCGCTTAGGCATTTGCGCTACTTGCTAGCCTTTTTGTCTCCTCTCCATATTTTTGAGGTTTTGATGCATTACGTGAGATTGTATGCTTTCTTGAGATTGAAGTGTTATCGCCTTGGAGCCTTTTACAATATCGTTGAGGGTGGACATCAATCCATGGTTGCTTGGAGCCTACTTGAGATCCTCTTTGGAGTCTATAGGCCCTTAAGCACTCTTGCTAGTTAGGTAGCTGACGCCCCTGGGAGTGGGAAGGTTGGATGGGCCTCTGGGATATCTGAGATCCTCTACATAGTTGACACACCCCTTAAAACATGTTGTAAAATTCAATGGGCTAGTTTGAGCTCTTTGAGTGGTGTCGGCGATTTGGCGAAGGGCAGAACATTGCCGAACTACGATTTTTCTAGAAAATTTTCAAGCCAGTCCTTTTGCGAGCTTGATTTGGTTCACCTAAGTGACTTGGTGACTCGCCGATCAGTTTGATGAGTCTTTCTGCAACATGTTTTCTACATTTTTCTTGAATTATTTCTAACTTTTTCCAATGTGTATTGCAGATATGGCCAGGACCAACTTGGATGAGAGTGATATGCCACCACACGATTGAGCACGAGGCATTGTGATAAATAAGGGAGCAATTGCTTCCTCTAAAAAAGGCAAGAATGCACCTCCAAAGGGAGGCAAGGGTAAGGTCAAAATGCATTTAGCTGAGAGACCGGAGAACAACTTCGGCAGTGATAGGGATTATGTTGGTTCTCGTGCCTCATTCTTCGAACTATAGAATGACCATCCACTACAGACCCGATGAGTTGAGATCCGTGCCCCAGTTCGTCAAGATTTGTCTAGGATCCCGGAGTCTACCCCTCATGCTGTTGATACAGTGCCAACTCTGGAACAGATGGTGGTACCAGCGCTAATAATTTAGGGTCCTCCTCCCCGGCTACTCAACAGGTTAAAGGTCAAGGGACTGAGGACCATTCTTGAAGAGAAGAGAATGTCAATAGATGGTGTGGTGTATAGGCACCCTCTTGTGTGGGACACACTCTAATACCACAGGTTCGACTCATTCACCATGCCTCGTGGCCTATGCATCCCCACCTGGGTCTGTAAGTTATACACTGCATACAGTACCTAGTACCCTAGGGGAAGAAGAAAGCCAACACCTTCAAACCAGTAGTGTCTGTGGTCGTTCAGGGGAAGACAGTGGGATGCAACAGGGATCATATCAATTCTGCACTTGATAGAGCTACAGGATTTGAGCATGAGTATGAGGGCATGACTACTGCACAGACCCTGGATGATCTAAAGGGCTAGCTAGCTCAACTTATTTTTGACACCACCCCGAGGTGGATTGAAGTAGGAGCTCCCATCGAGAAGAAGGACTTGAACATTGCCGCTCGGTATTGGTTTGGGTTCATTAGTAGCTCCATCATGCCTTCCTAGAATAAGTCCACCTCCGCCACCCAAAGGCGGCTTGTCTCGAATCCATCATCGCCAAGATGCAGCTCAACTTGGGACTAATTATTGAGCAGGAGATGGCCATGAGGGCCAAAAAACACCCATGTATCCTTACCATTACTAGTGGTTATTAAAGAGCTATGTAGGCAGGTTGGAGTTCCTCGTGACGAGAAGAGGGACATTGAGGTCACACCCAAATCCTCCACCGATATCCGGTGCATCGAGGCTGAGTTCACATGGGATGAGGCAGACAGGAGAAGAGCAGCTCCGGTGGATGCATTCCTAGAGGTTGATGTAGAGTCCATACCTATAGAGGCATCTTTGCCTACTTTAGCCTTCAAGCCTTCATGTACACCTGGTACCACTCCTTCCCAGGCCCGGGTTCTTCTACTGCTTCCCAACCTACCAGGATTACTCAGGACATACTCCTCAAGATGGGGCACCTAGCCCATTCTGCCGATGTGCGGGCTTTTCGGTTAGAGGACGAGGTACCCTAGATGATTGAGCGGGCTATTGCAGCTGTGTTGACACCTCTTTGAGTATCAATTAATGATCTCACGGCGAGAGTAGAGGTATGTGAGAGAGGAAAGGAGGTTACTTCCAAGGTGACGACTTTAAAAGCCAAGGTTTTAGATTTGAGGAAGGATGTGGACTATGTGAAGTCCACAAACTTCACTTCTCTTTTTGAGCCAGCTAAGGCTTAGGGTGTTCCGAGCAGTTTTGATATGCCTCCGGCTACAACCAGAGATGTGCCTATAGATGATGTTGTTGTTGCTGAGTCAGAGGTAGACATGAATAAATAGCAACTTTAGGAGCGAGATGAGGCTTTTTATGATGATCTAGCCAACTTGGAGGATGCTATGTTTGATGCTGCCTCAAAGACCTCTTTGAGAGACACCGCTATGGCTGGATAGAGTGTGGTTATAACTAATGTTACCCTGGACACTAATGCCCAAGATCAAAGTGTGACACCGGGATTGATTCCCAATAGATGGACCGACTGTATAGACAGGATCATTTTTCACCTCCCACTCTGTTGCTTTTGTGATATTTATGTTTTAGTTGCATTTGAGGACAACAACTTTTATTTTGTGGGTGGGGTGAGGTATTTCCATACCTACCTCTTTTGATTACATTTTATGTAGATATATATATTGGTTTTTTGTGTTTTAAACTATGTTTTGATTCTATCTTGTGAATATTTGAGCATGCGGCTCCTTGTTATGACTAAAAATGTCTTTTTATCCATCTAAAAATTTTTTGTGACCTCTTCTTTTGTTTAAATATGGTTGTTCTTGTGTAAATTTTATTATTGGTTATGATTAGTACTGATGGCTTGAATAGTGCTCTTAATCGAACAAAATGAATACGCGACTATGATAAGGTCAAATGAAGTTACATAGACAATATGTGGACCTTTTGCATATCGTTGTGACTAGCCAGTTATCTAATGGAGTCTCTTGTGATGAACATTGCACACTAGATCAAATGAGTCTCGTTTGATATTTGTGCCAGTGCCTTAAGTGATGAGCTTACCTTGAACATTGTGTGTGGTAAGACCTAGTATTTGCCCCATTGGTCTGGTTGACTAAGTGATGCAAGCTCTTGAAATGATCTTAGGCAATGATTTTTAGAAGTGAAACCATTTCATAATATACGTCTTTTTGTGGGCAACCTTGTGAGGTGTGTGAACCTTTCTTAAACCCCTTTTGAGCATTATCCTTTTCTTTGAAGAAACTTGAACAAATTGTGACCCCTCTTGATCTGTTCACCCCTAACTCTCATGAAGTGTAGTTTTTTTGAATAGCCAACTTAGGCCAAAAGCCTAAGTTAGGGGTGTGTTAAAAAGAGAAGGCAAATCAAGAAGTGTGAAAAATTCCCCTTTGAGTCATGGTCTTGAAAAAGATGGAACCCCTCCATATAAAAAAAAAAGAAAGAAAAGAAGAAAACAAATGAAAAGGAATGAAGAAGTTGTGAAACAAAGTTGTGAAAGTTGCAAAAGAAATGGGGTGTCCGGTAGTCCATTGGAAGTTGAATAATGGGGTGAATTATGAGCATGAGTAAAATGTTGAAGAAAAGGAAGGAATTGATGTTCAGACCACATTTCATGAGGGTAGCAGCCACTTGGCCTAAATTACCATACCTTTACACTCAGCCTTGTTACAAGCCTTGAAAAGACCTTTTTCTTCTTGAATGAGCTGAAACGAATGTTGATTGGAAAATAAGGGCAAACCTATAGGTTAAGTCATGCATGTGTTCATCTTTGTGAGTGTGAGAGTTGTGTATGATTTCGGAACTATAAATTTTTGATAACTTGTGTGTAATTATGGAATCATCTTTGTTGTGAGGGCATTTGAATACTTTTATTGAGCTTGAACTTACATTTGAAGCGAGTATTGTGAGCTTGAGCATCTTTGATAATGGTGGAGTCAACTCTTGAAGAGTTCACAATTGATCATTGCATGAGTAATTCAGTCTTGTTGTGTGCATTCATGTTGAGTCACTTGTAGCACTGTTTGAGACATCCTTTTTGAACTGCTGAACTTGAGTTTTATTAGAGAACAAGAAAAAGTTTAAGTTGGGGGTGTTGATAAGTCCGAGATTTGGACTCATTTAGGGCTTTGTTTTTATTGATTTAGTGTCCTCAAATGCTTAATTTATGCCTTAAATTGACGAAAAAACCCTTGATTTTCAGGTACATGGATTGAGGAGCAAAGCAAGGACACTAACATGCAAAAAGGAACAAAACAAATTAAAGAATTAAATAAAGGCAAGCCTAGTGATTTCCAAGAGCGTTTGGCGAATCGCAAGGCCAGTTCCTTTTTGTGCCAGCCCTGAGGGAAGAAAACAAATCAGTGACAAGAAGGAGCAGTTGGCGAATCACCGAATAGTTCCGCGATGCAGTGATAGATCACCTAAAGTTACAGAACCAAAGGCTACGGAATAACAAGACGAAAAGGCGATGGATGAGATCAAAGGCGGACTCGCCGAGTGGTTCGGTGAGCACACTTACTTCATCGATTGACCATTCATAGCATATTCTTGGTGACTATAAATACGTTTTTGAACATTTAGTTTAGTATCTATCTTATCATCTTAGATCATATTATTAATTTTGTGAGTACCTTGAGACAGTTTTCTCTAGAGTTTTACCTTAACTTTGAAGGATTGAAGAAATTCACTTTTGAGAAATTGGAAGTGGGTCTTTCAGATTCATCAAATTGGAGCATTGTAAAGACTAAATCAATCTTACCCAGTTGATGGATAATCAATTTTGTAACTATTTTTATCTTTTTATAATGTCTAGATAAAACCCTAAATTCTTGGGGTGTGATCATGTGATTATGGGATAATTTAGCTTATGAGCATTGCTAATTGTTAGTTTAAATTCTATTTAAAAGTGAGTTCAATAGTTAACTGCGCTTTAATTTAAGAATTGTAGTTGCAAATGCAGTTCTTTGTTTGTGTTCTTGGCTTGCTCGAGAGAGAGAGGTTTCAGAACTAAGGTTTTTGATTGATGGTTTATGGGTATTAGGTTGAACTGGGTTTAGCTCGAGAGAGTAAATCCTAAACCCAATCCCACACATTTAGCTTGAGAGATTGAATGGATTAAGGTGTGGGATATACTTAATTTGCATATTGGTTGATCTTCAAGAGAAATCACTTCATTGTTCGAGAGAAAATTACTTCCCTTATAGCTTAACCTAATCACTAATATCTTGCAATTTACTAATAGTTGCACTTACCTATATGTCTATATTTGCATATAAGCGATCACATCCGAAGAACCCGTCTCCTTATTGTGAATTCCTCGTGTTGTGACTATTTGTAGTTGATAACTAAAACCAAACCCCCCCTTCATTTGAAATTCGTGTCACCCCTTAATTTAAATGATATCTTTATTTGATAATTTTTATTCCTATGGCTGATTTGACCGCATTTATACTTTCCAATTGAATTTGAAACACGTACCGCTCCCTATGGGATTCGACCCCAACTCATTTAGTTGGATTTTGTACTAATTTACGATCGCTGAACACCTAGAATTGGATGAGGTGTTCTTGAAATGTTAAATCACAAATGGGACTAGTATTTTACTTGATATGATACCGAAATAGTTAATTGTGATGAACTTATTTTTATAATATATATTTAATTGTACTTCATATATGATAACTGTCATCGAAAGAGTTTAACACTTACTTGAGAGTAGTATTTGACATATGTTTTGAATAAAGTTTTATACTATGATTTGATGTGAACTTGAATGTCTTATACCATTTTGAATGTTTCTACTTATTACAAAGATAAGTGTAAATGGGAGTAGACATTGATGAATCACATAAGTAACGACCCCTTCTTTAGACTTAGTGCACCTTATAGATACAGATTACTGATCAAACCATTGCTAGTTTAAAGGTAGAACCAATATAGCATTACTGATGTCCCTCGAGTAAAGATCTACCGATATGAATATTTAAATCCTATATGAGGCGATCATCGTTATTGGTTACTTCTTAAAGAGAAGGCCACACTCATTACATGATTCATGCAATAAATTATAAAGAAAACCAAGCTAAGACAACAGTTTCAACACCAAACATACCTCAATTGGAGGTTTACCAACTCAATTCAATCAACACACCACGTATCCTCGACAATTACAGATTCATGGGACATCGAATCACTTAAATTAGAGCTCGGATAAGGGATAAATCGCCAGTATAATTTAAGAACAAAGTTGCCTTCATGTCCATATGTTATTTATTTACTAGACACGACTCTTCATCGTGATCATATTTGCCAAGGCCTGCGATGGTGGCTTGGTCAGTAAGTCGGCCACCGTGAATGTGGAGAGATCTCTAGCGAACACGAAGGCAAGGAGAGTCCAAGTCCTCCGAACACGACCAGGTCCCCATGATCGCAAAGGAATAAGAATGCGGACTGGACTCATACGAGCCTGGTGGCTACGCCATGTGGTCTCCGTGAATGCTATCCTTAGCCCATAATTACGAAGATAAAAAATGGGTTGCACCTGCTAATACATATCAGCTTGTTTGGCATGTTCTAAAATCTCCAAGGAGGTGCTCTGAATTCGTTCGAAACGCTATGCATGCAAATGATACATGAAGCCCTACTATATTAGATATTATAGACTCAATAGAGTAGTCAAATTTTTCATACGAGGTCAAAATTAGTCAGGGATGTAACGTAGGGTCGTTCTAGACCAAGCTCAACATTTAGAGCTAACCAGGCTGAAAGAATTCTCATCTGATCTTGTTTACTTAGAATATCGACTAAAGTAAAACTTAGGTCTTAACTTTAAAGTGAAATGCCTAATTGCACTGACTCGCACTGAAAAGCCTTGGGAGTAGTGTCAGTTATGCTACTAGCCTAAAATAACCCTTTCGTAGCTGATATATTCATCATAATTGGATTTCAAGGTCATCTACTAGAACCTCTGATAAAAATAACCGTTCAAGGTTCAAAAGCTCCAAAACATAAAACTCTCATAAAAATTAAACGAATGACTGGATGAACGAACTATAAGTCTCAGCAATTCATAAATGACATGGGGTTGCTATAGCAAAACTTTGAACGATGAACAAGAGGCATAACACATAAATGATCTGGAGGTCATTACACTTTAGAGTTTTTGTACTATGACTTTCATATTCCAAGGAGTAAATTCCACAATGGTTTTTGATAGTTGATTGAGTTTATAAGAACTTGATCTGTTATCTTTTAAAAAACTATTTTCCTAGTGTTTATGTAATGATTTTCTTCAAAAAATGATTGATGGGTTGGATTGGGCTATGTAATTGGTTCTCCCGCTGGCGGTTAGTGTTGGCTCACTCACGATGGTTTGGGTTGTGACGATCAACCTAAATATCATATGAGTTTACTTGCCTAAAAGGTATAGTGTCGCTAATGTAAATTATGTAAAGTAAGAATATATGAGATACTTAATGCTCTACTTTAAAAATGTGATTATTAGTAATTACAAAAATGGACAACATATAAATTGTAGCTTGACCTATTAATTATATTCACATGAAAAGAGAAATAATGAAAAATTGTCGTATTATCTACATGCTAAAGTAATAAATTATAATTGACCAGATTTTAATTTTTAAAGAAGTCCAAATATGGAGAAAACAATTATCATATTTTCAAAACAGAAATTTGAACATTAATGATCATATTAAATGAATCATCATCTATATTCAATGATATCATCCCTCAAGACAAATTTCTTCTAAACTTTTATTCTAGAGATTTTCGTTGAATATATTTTATTTCTTTACATCTTCATACATGGCTTCCTCAAATCTTAAAATGAACACTTGTCGCGATATAATTTTGTATGTGCCGATAGTTAGTAGTGCTCAAATTGTGGTATGGTGCTTTCTAACAAAGTTTAATCCCTCAATATTATTATTTGTCACTTGCGATGCATGAATCATTTGAGAAATTTTTGGATAAGGTTTTTGATATTTGTTTTCTGGAAAATACAAACGTTCTTATTAGAATTTTTAAAAACTGTTCACCAATTATTATGTTTTTGTTAATATTTTGTTACCTGATTGTTTCATTATCATTTCTAATCTTTAAAACTTTTCATTACTAACAATTTCATAAATCAAAAGAAATTATGAAATTTGTGAAAAGACTCTTTATTCCATTTAATTCTTTTAAATAAGTAAAAATTATAGAATTAATACAATGAGAGAACTTATTTTACATTTTTTTTTATTTATTTATTAAATTATGAAAACTCATATGTTTTATTTACAGGTTCTACCAAACCAAGTTTATAACACAAAATTTACACTAGCACCCACTCCAATATCAAGTCATCCAATAAAAGTAAGATTTCAACAACTTTATTGCTTTGTTTTTTCTAATGTCTGATGCTTTAATTTTGGTATGATATTTTTAATTCTAGTTTCACTAGAAAATTTCGGGCTTGATGTTGGTGACGTTGGACTTTTGTCCTCATATAGTCTTTATTAATATATATATGTATGTGTATATATGTGTGTGTGTATATATATACACATATGTGTGTGTGAGTTTATATATATATAAATTTGTCCTCATACGGTGAAGTTGGAATTTTGTCCTCTGATACCAATTTGTCACGACCCAACCCACCAGGCCGTGTGGGAACCTACATACTAACTCCTAAGTAGGAGAACCCTCATATCACAATAGTCAAAACATGCGGAAAATTTAGAAGCAGATGAATAAAAGACAATCATGTAACTATATAAACACGGGTTTTTAAAACGACTCAGAGTTAAGACTTGTAAAGTAATTAACACTCCCAGAGATCTAGTTTAAACAAGTACAAGATCTACTAAGAGTACAGAAAAGAAATAAAAATTAAATACATAGCTCTCACCATGCGGAAGGAAAAATAAAAGCTGCTAGGGAGTTTCTTCGTCTTCACCTAATGCAACATCACCGAACCTGCAACTAGATTATGCCAAAAAGGCACATCAAGAATAGTATCAGTACAAAACCACACATATGGGTAGGCATCATCAGTCAACCCGATGCCCACCGCATGATATAAGAATCCAACTAGCATGAACATGCAATAAGACCACTCGCTTCTCCAACTTTACTCTCTCTTAAGTACCTCAGAATTACACTAGCACCCTTACCAACCACCATCCCAGTCCACCTACTTACTAGGTCTTTGATTGTAGTCTAACTGTTCTAACTCATAGAAGAGTCCACCATTACAACTACCAGTATTTGACTAAACATATCCTCACCTTCTCTTCATCTTACCCCATCCTTGCCACACGGACAACCTTTCTCTCAAAATTAGCAACTCTTGAACCCCCTAGCCTTTCCATCATACAGTATAACATTCTAGTTTAGACTTGCCCTTCTCGGTTCATTAAACAACGAGATACAAAACAAGTTTACTCAACAAAGTAGCACAATCAAATATAAGTCCTCATAATCATTTACCAATTTGAGAGAAATACAGTATCAATTATCATTTACGAACAACATACAATTTTACAATTATCAAGTTATACAATTATGTCAAAGCAATGGTTCTCTCATGGAACCCATACCCAAACTGTTAGTGTACCGATAAATGGTACCCAATCCAATGTTTATGCAATAATGTGGCAACCGATCCCATGTTTATGGTAGAACGTGGCAAACGATTCTAGTTAGTGTATCATAACGCAAAACCCGATCCATTCAACAAGCCACAATCATAACCACAAGTATGTTCTCGAAATCATGCAATTAAGTCATGGTTCATGGAAGTCACCATTCATTTATCCTCAATTACAATTAGTGTGATCAATAATGCAACATTCGTACACATACATGTATTATAATAAAGCAAGAACAAATATACATCACACAACATGAAATCACAACCATCACCTAGCCGTAGTTCATCGTCTAAGGCTCCTTCCTACAATTAAGTCAACTCTTATTTGTTGAACGAAGGCATACACATAATTCTTACCATTGATTAATATTAAACTACGCAGTGAACACAAATTTATAACTACTCAATAAATAAACCTAGCCTACCTGGTGCCAAGCAGCTGGACGGAAGTATAGCTTCGATCTTATTTCTGAATTTCGTGATGGTGGGTTTGACCAAAGATTCGCAAGCTATCAACCTCCTTACACTGAAAATCTCGCTCTCCTTCCTTCCCAAGCTTAGAGCAGTTTTTGAGGATTTCTGGGGTGATTTACGTTTAAATTAGGTATTTTTGGAAGACGGAGAAAATAAGGTTTCACATTATTTACATTGTCTCGCCTATCTCGCTCTACTGCCAGCTTACCCAGCTAGAGCGCCACCGCCGTAGCGGCACGTGTCTGCTCTAACTGGATGGTGGCCCAGTTTTCCTTAGACGTTACTCCTTTTTCTATTAATGACGATTCAGGTCATTACAAAAATCCTGTATGATTAATGGGCAATTGAATAAATCCTGTCAATTTCTTCTTTACAATATCATCTTAATACTACAATTCTTTTTATTTTTGAGTGAATAAAATAAATAAAAAGGAAGAGAATAATTATAGTGTGACAAAAACTGTGTAGTTGAAAAGGTGAAAGCTTTTTATATGTTTTTTCTTTTCTTCGTGTAAAAAAAAAAAAAAAAGAAAAAAAAGGAAAAGAGGAATAAAATATACTTGTTCCCAAGTAGTAGACACTTTATTTTTTATTCTCCCTTTCTATCACAAGGTTGGTGAGCCCTTTTTTATTTTATTTTTTGTATTAAGAAAAAAAATAGTGCACTATTTTTAATAAAGTGTACTCCTAATTTTTGAATAAAGTGCATGGATTATGTTTTCTTGAGGATCAAGTATTTAAAAAAAAAAAAAAAGAGGGGGGGGGGGGGGGTTGACAATGGATGTATAGTACATCTTTATGTTAATAAAGTATTTATTTTATTTATTTTAACATAAGTTATCTTCTTCATTAAATAAAGTAAAATGACCAATTATTTTGACTAATTTAAATTATGTGTATTAAAATTGGTCATAAAAAAATATGGTTAGTCATTCCTTAAAGGCTTACTTGTCTTCTACAAGAAATTTGTGACAAACGTTGTCGCATTAAATGGTATTAACCATATTTCTATTTTGTTCCCATTTCTTATATGGGTGAACAGGAACATGCTCAAATTACCCCAAGTGGGAGTTCTCAAAGTCGAGCAAAGAGACAAGGTAAAAGAGCAAGTTGTAGATGATGATTGGATGCATACATGTCTTTTCAATTTTGCATTCAATATGAAATCTTTATGAGAATTAATTTGCTTGAATATGTATGTCGCATGCATAATTGATTAAAATTCTTGCCTTATTATATGTCAATAACATATATGGCATCCAAAAGTATCATTGCTGACTTAAACAAAGGTGAAAAACTTAACGGTGATAGTTACGACATCTGGAGTCCTAAAATACAGTGGCAGAGCCAGTAATTTCACGAAGAGGGACCAATAATTAAAAAACAAAAGCTCTTTTTAAAAAGGGGAAAAATTGTTGCAAATGAGATTTGAACACGCGAGCCCTAGCTCATTTAAATATGTCTAAACACACTTTCAAGACATCTTAAATCACTAGGCTATAACAAACTATTATGTCAAAGAATTCTAAAATATGTTATTTAATTACTTTGTGTATGATTTTACTTGTCTATGTGATAATTTTTTCCGACGAAGGGTGTCTAATTGGACACCCTAACATGCATGTGCCTATGCCCATGCTAAAATATGGTAAGTACTGGAAGAGAAAAATGCTTTGGAAGGTATAAATCATGTTTGGAATCAACCAGAAAAGGGTAATACTGCACAACACAAAAGGGATCTTGAAGCTTACAAAGCTTGAAAAAAGGTTAACTCCATTGCACATTTAATAATAGTTAGTTTTGTAGTTGATGACCTCTTACATGAATGTGAGGAATTCTCTACTGCTCATGCAATGTGGGCACATCTATGAAGAACGTATGGGGGTACGACTCCGACAGTTGACTATCAAATTTGACACTTACAAAAAGTGTCACGATCAGAATATAAAACAACACCTTAGGGTGATGTCAAACATAATAGCTCAACTCAAGAATGTTGGCCATGTTCTTTCAGATGAGAAACAAGTTCAGGCAATGATTTGGTCTCTTCCCAATAATTGAGAAAATTTGAAGGTTAACTTGACCCATAATGATAGCATCAAAACTTTTCCCGATGTTGAATGTTATGCTAAACTTGAAGATGACCGCCTTGGTGCTACTACAGCTGCTTTTAATGCCTTTGTGGCAGACTCAAGTGGAACAAAATCTGTAGGCTTCAAGTGCAAGAAGAAATGGAAAAGAAATGGAAAAGACAAAGAGACTGAAGAAGGACCCTCCAAGAAAAAGAAGAAGTCAAACTCTAAGAAAGAAAAACAGATTTTCAAGAAGAGAGACAGGAATAAATGAAGTGCTATAATTGCATATTTGCCAAGTATTGGGCATTTGGCTCGTGAATGTACCAAGCCCAAAAAGGTAGCATTTCTAAATGCATCTCTAAGTGCTACATATGTTTCTAGCACTTTTTTACTAATTAAATCTTATCCTATGTGGATTGTAGACTCAGGATCCACAGACCACATAAGTCGGGATAGAGAGGCAATTGTTGACTTTCATTGAGTTTTATCTAAATCAATGGTGATCTACGTAGGAAATAATTCTAGAGTTGAAGTCAAAGTTATAGGCACTTGAAAAGTGGACTTGCGTGGCGGCCATTCCTTGATGTTGCATGACGTCCTATTTTTTGTATGTTCTCTTAAACGTTGGTTTTGATTTTTTTTTAACCGTAATAGTGTTATAATAACTCCAGATAATGGTAGGTCGGAATTTGTGCTATGTTTTATTTTTGTCATAGACTTTTTATTAAGTAAATGTTTTTTTGTAATATTCATCTTCTTTTTCTTTTTTATGCAGGATAATTTGGGCTCCTTCTATAAGCATTTTTAAGTATTGTAGATCCTGTGTTTTAAAATGCATTTCTAAATATGTTTTTATAATTTGTTCCCATGAATCTATTTCAGTTGATATTTCTTTCCATAGTTGAAAATATTCTTCGTTAATCATTATAAGTTAATCACTATTATAATCTGATTCATATATGAGGTCTAAATAGTCTGTACTTTGTATTATATGTCTTATGTCAGTATACCATTCTTATTTTAATAAGTGATTTATCTCGTCTTCTTCGTATTTTAGTATTTTTTTCCCATATTAATCTTCTTAGATTAGGTTCTATTATTTTTTCTAATATTTTAAAGATAAGTATTTTATAATTGTCGTCAAAATAATTGTTATCAACTACTACGGTTATTGGATTTGTTATGTTCATATTTATTATTTTTGCTCTTATCAAATTATTTATCATTCCTGCCTTCCATGTTTACCATATGGTACTCTTATGATAGCTTATTATGACCTAAAGTATTCATCTTTTATTATCTTGTCACTACTAGCATGATACCTTTTTCAGATACTATCTTCCTAAACAGCGCCTCAACAATTAGGTACTCCCCTAACACGGCCTTCTTGCCTTCACCGGTTTCCCATTTTTGGATGGCATAGTTCTGGAAGTCTTCTCTTACTTTTCTCTATGCTAGTAAACTAGATAACAAAATATTGAATAATTTTAAATCATAATAACAAGCATAAGCATATCACATAATATAATATGGTTGACAGGAATTAACTAATTTAGCTAAGCATATTTATTGCTATCATAATTATCATAATTATAAATATCAATATGTATTATATGAATATAATAATCTTATAAGTAAAATGGTATGAATATGATCATACCTGTGATAGGTTTGCATTTCCTGCTAAGTCTTGCTCCATAATTTGGGGTTTGAAAGTTAAGTTTTTATTGAATAATAGATTTTTACAAAACTGGAAAATATTGAGAGAGTTTGGTAAGGATTGTCGGATTTCCCGATGATCCTTTCTTTACAAATGCCTATCTATATATACAAAGCTCCTAAGGACTAAGAATGCAAAAATAAGAAACTTAATTTACAACGTAAGTCCTAATTATTTACATGTCAGTCCCCGACATATCTTTTCTACTTTAAGTCACTTTCTTTATCTCTTTATCCTTATCTCTTTGTCTTTATCTCCTTTTAGTCATAGCCGCCCACTTGTTTTTGTCTTTTCCTTCCTTTTTCAAAAGAAGATTCTTCCATCAATAAGTGATTTCTCTTTAATTATCATCTGTCCACGTATCTCTGTTTTTAATCTATGTTGACTGCTGGTATGTGATTGCTTATTCCACTGCATCTACTACATTCATGTTCCATATATTTTGTTCCAATAGTTTTGCAATACTGCTCTAAGCTGTCTTCTGAAATAAATCCTTTTCTGATAGATTTTGTAATTGGTTCCTGCTCTGGCTTAAGTAGTGATAATGCCCATTGTTTAACTTCTAATTTATCCATATACCTTAATTCTTTTGCTGTAGAATAAATTAATAAATGGTTCCTCGAATGATATTTCCATATGTAATTTGTTTCGTCATAAGCATTGGATAACTCTGCTAATATTGTGCTTAATCCGATAATTCTCTTGTTCGCGTAAAAGTCTGGTATCTCGTTTTTCTGTATAATAGGTTGTTTTGTAATTTCTTCTGGGATAATATAGTCCTTTGTCATACCTATTTTTATAACTGTAATAACTGGTTTAATTTCATCAAATAATATTTCTGCTGGTGCCGAATAAAATCTGATGTAAAATAGCTGTCCTTTTGTAACTCTTTTGTAGTTCATAAATGCTTGGTATAATTCTGGTATATGTACGAGCTCATCTCCAGTAGTTGTGTATACTGTTGATATAAGTCCATATGAATAACACGTTGCCACTAAGTTAGGTTTTGTTCCTGGTAAAGCAATTAATTTATTGTAATTTTGTAATTTGTTGGTAATATAACCTTGGTGGTTTTTTAATTTTTCTGGTGATTCAATAGGTTGGGTGTTTAGGAAAGTTTGTATTTTATCAAGATTTTCTATGTAAGTTCGGGTTATATGGTTGTATGTATTTTTTGTCTGGCTAATTGAAGTTGCATAGGTATGTACCTGAGGTGGTACGAATAACTCATTTTTTGGTATATTTGGTGGGGCATAAGGCTTATCAAATACCTTATTCAAGTTGTAATTTTTTCTTTTGGTAATAGTTGTAAATGATTCTGCTGTACCTGCATCAATAGATAGTTTGTTAGTAAGTTGGGTTTTTAGGTGTTTCCCATCGTCACCTTCTAGGTCTGGTTTTTTAGAGTGCTCCGACTGCACTACTAGCTCTGGTTTTTTATTGTGGTCCGACTCCACATATCTTTCCTCCATGAGGGATACTCTGTTATTAAGCATCGAATTTGTTCTAGTAACTTTTCCATAAGTATTGTGTTTGTAAGTGTTTCTTCAAAATCTGTCTGTACTGCCTTGTCTTGATAGGTAGTCTGCAATAACATTCTTGTCAGTCTTAATTACTTCAATAGTAAAAGTAAAATTTAAGATATTTAGTACTAGTCTTCTAATTTCTTTTGTCGTAACTGAGTCTTGTACCTTTCTTGTTAGCCACCATTTAACTTGTGTATTATCTGTTCTAACAATAAATTTATTATATACAATATATGGTTCAAATGCTAATAAACATTTATATAAGGCAAATAATTCTTTTCTATTAATTTCCCATTTTACCTCTGTTTTCGTAAATGTTCCTGAATAATATCTGCAGTGATGTTCTAATTTATTATTTTCATATTTATATTTTAACACTCCTTCGTAATTATTTTCACTTGCATCTGATTCTACTATGTAATTACTTTTTTTATCTTCATCTGGAAAACATAATTTTGGTAATTGTTGACATTTTTCTTTTATATTTTTAATATGTTTTTTATCTTCTTTATTAAAATTATATTCAATATCTTTTTTCAATTTTCTTTGTAAAGGTTTTAAATATTCAGCTAATCTAGGTATATATTCTCTTACTTGGTTTACTAAGCCTAAAAATGATTGTAATTTCTTTTTCGTATCTAACATCTCTTCTGAATTTATAATTTTTTGGACTATATGCTGTTACATTTTAATTCCATTTTTATCTATTTGTATGCCTAGGAATTCTATTTTATTTTTCATAATTTCTGCTTTATTTTTATTTAAACTTATACCTGATTCTTTTACTATATTTATAAATTGTTCTAATAATTTTATATGTTCATCATATGTTCTTGAATATAATAGTATATCATCTATGTATACTATGCAGTTATGTAATTTTGTGAAATAAGTATCCATAAAATGTTGAAATCTACCTGGTGCATTTTTATATCCAAATGGTAATACATTCCATTCATAAAATCCTTGTGGTACTGTAAATGCTGTTAATCTTTTAGATTCTTCTTCTAATTTTAAATGGTAAAATCCTGATTTACAATCAAATTTACTAAAGTAATTATATCCTTGTATTTGTCTGATTTTTAATATTTTATTTGGAATTGGGTAATTATATGTTTTAGTTTTTGCATTTAAATTTCTATAATCTATTACCATTCTACTTTTTCCTCTTTTTTGTTCACTATGCTTATTAACAATAAATGCTGGGCTAGTATATTTACTATTACTTTCTTGTATATATTCTTTTTCTAGTAATTCTGTTATATGCATCTTGAATTCTTTTAAATCATCAAAATTATATTTTAAAGGTTTCTGAGTTATTATACTATTTTCATCTATTAATTCTATTTTTATAGTTGTTTTATGTTTATTCCATCCTTTTAATGGATCTTCACTATATAATTGTTCTAATTTATTTTTTATTGGACTCAGTTTATCTATTGTGAATATTATATATTCTATATTATTGGTATTATTTGGCATATTTTCTAATTTTTGTGTAATTTTTTCACTTCCTTTAATCCATTTCGTATCTTTTCGTATTTTATTTACTACTCTTTTTGCTCCTACTTTATGATTACATGGTGTTGTTAACCACCAGTGTGTTTTAGTTATTACATGTGAATAATATTTTTCTAAGAACGGTATTCCTAAAATTATATCTTTAGTAGGTAAATCATAATTATATATTTCCTCTATCTTAAGTATCTTATCCCATATTTGTATTTTTATGTCTTTTGGTTTATAATGTATTAAACTTCCTTCATTATTAAATCCCTTTACTATTATAGGTTTTTTTAATTTTATCCATTTATCCTTTGGTAAACAGTTATATTTACATATGTTAACTTCTGCTCCTGTATCTATCATTGGTGTATAATATCTATTATAATATCCTTCTATTATTATTTTCATAAATACGTGTATTTTCATAATATTATTCTTTTTATTGTTATCATTTTATTTTTATAAGTAATGATTATGTGGGTAGATTCTATTTTATAAGGTTTTAATTCTTCTAACCATTTTAATCCAAATATAATATCTGCTTGTAAGGTCTCACTGATTTCTAATTTTATTTTCATAGGTATATCTGCTATTATAATTTCTTTTTCTATTTCTAATTGAGCTACTATTAGTGCTGGTAAATCTGAACATTTTTGTTTTGTAGCTTTGTTTATTTCCATTTCTTCTTTATCCAATAATTTATCTATTATATAATTATCTTCTTGCTTAGTATCTATTAATATTAAATGCTCTTTTTCTTCTATTATTCCTATTATGTAATATTTATTCGGGATTATATCATATGCTATCTTTTTTGTATATTCTCTTTGCAAATTTTTAGTTTTTCTAGCTCTTCCTATTCTTTCTTCTATAATTTCTAAATTTTCATTTGTGTCTATTTCTTTATATGAATAATTGTTATTATCTATTATTTTTACAAATTGTTCAAATGGGGTTTCTATCTCTATGCCTTTTATTTTACTTTTTGCACTTATCTTGTGTTTAGTAGTTAGTACATATAAGTTTTTACATCTAGCCGTACATATTTTACTTCCTGGGGTTAAGGTTATTCCATTAATTTTCCAATATAATACTAATGCTTTATCTATATTTTGGTCTGTTAATGCTACTGAATAATTAGTATTTACTGTAAATTTAAACTTTTGGTAAATCAAATTTCCTCTTACTGCTGTTATTACACTTTTTTCTATAGGTTCTAATATTCTATCATCTGCTAAATATATTTCTATTGGTGTATCTATTCCTTCTTTAAAACAAGCTTTTATAAGTATTTCTATTTCTCCTAAATGTACATATTTAATTTGTTCTTTGCTTTTTATTTTTTGTACTTCTTTATTTAATTCTCTTTTATTTATAATTGGTACTTCAGCTTTTCCTTGAGCATATTTACAATCTATAATATGTTCTTTCTGACTAATTATATAAAATTCTTCTTTATTTCTTTTAAAAGGATTCTTTATTAGTGGTATATTAAATATTTTTTCTACACTTAAGTCAATTTCTTTTCCTTTTACTTTTTCAAATATATTATTATCAAATATTATTTTTTTGTTCTGAATAATCATCTGTCGTATATTCTTCTTGTATAATTTGTATATTTTCTTCAGTCATCACAATTGTTCTATTTCATTATCTGTTTGATATTCTTCTTCATTATCAGATACTTCATAAATACTATCTTCACTTTCTAATTCATAATCTATGTATTCTAATTGTAAATAAACTTCTTCTTCTATAATTATTTCTGATATTTGTTTTTTCTTCGGATTTTTTGGTACTTTACAGTCTTTTGCTAAATGTCCTAAGTTTCCGCAATTATAACATTTACATTCACTTATACTTTTCTTTTTTCTATATGGTCGTTTAGTTTTTGTATAGTATCTTTTTCTTGGATTTTTGTATTTATGTTTTGATTTTTTATATTTTTAAAATCTTTTCTTTTTATATTTTTTATAATATTGGTCATTACAACCAAACTGTGGTGCTATCTTGTCTTTACAACATGCTAAATTTTTTCCTATAGTTTTTTCCATTTTTATTTCTTCTCTATATTTTTCACATATATTTGCATACCATTGTTTAACAAATTTTATTCTAGCTCCTAATGTATCTTGTAATCCCGCTTCTTCCCATGCTTTTATTATTTTTGAACTGAATGGTTCTGGTAATTTTGTAAAATATAAGTGTCTTACTCCTGGACTTTCTTCTTTATTATAAACTCCTTTATAATAATATTCTTTGTATGCACAAGTATATTCTTCTAAATAACATATATTACATATTCCTAATTTGTTCATTAAATTTCTATTTATAATTTTGTCTTTTTGACGTTCTTCTTCCTCTATTGTCATACTACTAAATTCATTTCTTATGGCTGTTTCGTATTTATAAAGTATGTCTAGTGCTGATGTTGTTTCTTTAGCTTGTGTGTCTTTATTTGATCTTAATGTCTTTTTACTTTCTTCTTCTAAGTTTAAAAACCATAATTTTACTTCTCCTATTAATGTTCTTTCTATGTATCCTGGTACTTCTGTTATATTAATTTTGTTGTCTATTATCTGTTTTGATATATGGCCTATCCATAATTGTATAGGTTGATTTTTATCTACTACACAGTCTAAATCTAAGTATTCAGGGTGTTCATTTATTTGTTTAGGACTCCATTTTTGTATATTTAATCTTTTATTCCATAGAGTTCTTTCTCTATCCGAATTTGTATAATCTTGGATAGTTAATTGTGGTTTTTTATGTTTTAGATATGTTCTTGGATTACTGCTACTACTAGGTTCTTCTTTTATTTTTTCATCATAATTTATTTCTACTTCTGTATTTTCTATCAATTTCTTATTATCTATGTTAGTTATTATTTCCGTATATGTTTCACTTATTTCTGATCCACATATATCTGAATTTGGTCTATTTCCATATTTTCTTCTTCTATAGTTTCTATATGTAATTCTATTTTGTTTTCATTTTTATTTTCATTTTTTGTTTCAGTATTTTCTTGATTTTTTGTAAGTTTTTCTTTATATTGTTGTATTTCTGTTAATAGTTTTTCTTCTTCTTTTTGTTTACATTGCTGTTCATATAATTCCTTTAATGTTTGTAATTCTTTTTCCAATTCTTTAATTCTATCATTTTTTGTGTCAGTTATTTGTTGTATATTTTCTATTTCTTTTTGTCTATCTATTTCTTCATTTTCTTTAGCTATTCTTACCATAGCTGTTAAACTATCTTCTAGTTTTACCTCTTCTTTTTCTAACATTAAATATAATTGGTTATCTATCTTCTTATATTTTCTTCCTAAATTTGAGAATACTATTTTTATTTTTAGTCCGTCATAATTTTCATATGTTTTTTCATTTATTGCAAATTCTTCCTTATTCATGTTTATTTATATTCTAATCTCTTAAGTGAATAATATACTTATATTCTAATGAGGATATTTTTGTGATTAATTTATCTAGTTCGTGGTTTTCTTCTGTAGTTTTGATTATTTGTTTATTTAATCTTTTGTATGTCATATATAAGGATTTTAATTCATGTTTTATCTGTTTATAGATTAAAGTATTTTTATGAGGTCTTCTCATTTTATTTATCTGGATTAACTTTTTTAATCAATAGCTCTGATACCAATGTGGGGGGTAGGTCGGAATCTCTTCAAAATTGTTAGAAAAAATAATAGGAAATATATTTGAAGAAGAAGAAGAAGATGGCTTTGAGGTGTGTAATCACTTTCTTTAAAGAGATATTGCCCATATAAATATTAGGGTAAAATACAAACAATTCTATTCAAGGATACAACAAAGCCCCTTTTTTTACATGCAGATTTTTCTTAGAACTTAAGAGATGACTCTTTATAAGAGTCATGTTCTTTCATGAATAGATGACTTTTCATGAGAGTCATGTTCTTTCATGAATAAATGTCTATTCATAGGTCATGTTCTTTTATTAAAAAATGACGTTCTTATCATTCATATTCTTCCACGAATAGATTTGTCTAGTAAATTAAAGACCTTTATATAATACAAAATATTTTAACATACTATTGATAGCATGGCAGTATTCAGAGGACGTTTGGAAGGGAAAATCTCTAGCCTTATGATTTGGAGTGCGTGCGGTCATATTATAGGTAGGCTATGACTTCCTCTCTAACTAGATTAAACATGAATGTGTGAATTCATAATGATTAGTGTGAATTGGGGGAGGGAACCAGAGAAGAGAAAGAGTACTTTGGCGTCCTTGACTGTCTTGCTCCTTATGAACCTTGTATAGATCATATTTTACTTTTTGAGACAACATTGTTTTGGTCAACTTTTGGAACTTCTACTTTTTTGTTAGCACAACTATGTACTTGTGGCTTCCAGCTTTTGGGAGGAGTATTTATGTATATAGTTTTAGTTTGCTTCCTCTCTTATATTATTTTATTGTTTATAACTACTCTTTCTGCTTATTTCTACCTTTATAGGAATTACTTTTCATTCTGAGTTAGGGGTTGTCTTACCTACTGGTGGGTTATGCTAGGTGCCATCATGACTCAAGGAATCCTGTCATGACAAAAACTATTGTTATGAAGCTCGTACATAGATCCTTGACATGATTAAATTTTATTAGTGAAAATTTCTTAGTGCAAGTTGGGTCTCTTACCTTTCTTGTGGATTTTGTCATTTTAGACTTTGAGGCGGAAGTGAAAACCCTATTTACTTTGGACGGTCATTTTTAGACACCAAAAATTTTTGATTGTTGTAGCTTATAGGAATGTGACTATGAAAGTGCGTGACAACGTAAAGGTCTTTAATGTTCATAAAGTGATAAAACTACATGCAGTCTAGAAGAAGTTGTCAGCTATCACAATATTATATATTGATTTGTGTTGCTACTTCTTTTGTTTAATGATTTGATAGAATAAGATCTTATGGGAAAATTATTCATTGGAGACATAACAATTCATTAGATGGTGTTTTATATATGTTTGTGAGTGTGTTCATAAGAAATGGAAATTTCGAGCTTCTTAAGAGACCTCTAGGCCCTCTCCCAAGTTGCCTATTGAGGATGCTCCAAACATAGAGTTGATAAAACATCCTTCTTACCACTAGTACGGATTTTCTGGGAGGATGACACATAACTAATATTTACGTACCTATTTTTGAAAACAGAAGATCAACAAAATCCGTTTCTTTGAAGAATTGCTCCAAGCCAAACTTGAATCACAAGGAAACAAGGTAAATTATTCACAAACTAAATATCTTTTTGTGGTGTGTTTTTCTTAGAAAAATATTGTATTCAGAGTATTTGATTTTTCTTTTCCTTCTTTTTCATGTGTCTCGAAAGCATTAAGTCTCTTTTAAAATAAAGGTTTGTGTACCTTGGAGCAGTCACATAGCATCTTTTCCCACCGCTATTTATAAATTAGCACTTATCTCTTTTTGTACTGATAACAATTTCAGGTCGGTGGGTCGGGTCGATCCATATGGCCGGTCCATGACCCAAAACTTACATCTCCCGCTTTTAACATGGTGGACATGACCCAAGCGAAAACAACATCACCTAGACACAGAATTCATATGATAAATAGTTACCTATGAGCATCAAGAGCTTACCCTTAAGGTTTTACAAGCCCCACATAGGAATCCAATCACATGTCGAAGCAATTCACTACTTATATAAGAATACTATTACTTGCAATACCCCAGACTTCATTCACTACTACAGTAGTTATTTATTCAATCCCTCATCCTCGTAATGAGGTTAACTCGAGTTCATGTTTAACATTATACACACAATTACATGCAACACCAGTATGGTTAGTGTAATAGCTGGCTTGTATGTATAAGTTTATTATTCATTTAATTGTCTTTCCTTTCTACTCAAATCTATATGGTCCTATTCAACTGCTTTCCTAGACATGAACTACATTGTCGAATCATTCATGGATATTAGTAGCATGCTAAAGTAGCAACATCGATTTAAACTTAAAGAAAAAACAAAAGGTCAAAGGGTATTTCACTGAAAAGTCATTTTAACTTTTTTGGATATCACACAATGAAGAAGCAGGGAATATTCTTTCATTGACCCATTGGTCGCTTGACACACGTGGTATGAAACACGTGTTACGATGCTTTCACTTTATACTTGTGTATGTGTCTCATTCTTCTAATTATCCAACATCGTGCATACCTTGGTCAAAACACCTAGAAGTGTTTAACCCTAGTTTCTCTCTTTAGTGATACTTAAATTCATTTTCTTAGAGAAACATTTTTCTGTCCCATAAAACAAGTCATAATATTGTGGTGAAACTCATCTTTTCACATTTCTCAATGTAAGAGGTGATTGCTTGTGTGAGAGAGGCAATCTTACGACTTGTTCGACACAATTTTTTTCTAACAAAATATCACATGCATTTTACATTTGAACTTAAATTCAATAGCATTATATAGGAGAGAATATTACAACATTCAAGTTATTTTACAATACTGAAATATCATCTAATTCTATGCAAACCTAGATTCTTAACATGTTTTTCAAACAAGTCTCTAGAGATGGCCTTCATAAAAGGATCAACTATCATTTCATGAGGAATGTATTGCAGAGCTATTTCTCCACTTGCCACTACGTGTCTCCCAAAGTTATACTTGATGTCATTGTGTTTGATCTTGCTGTGATACTTAGGATCCTTCATGTACACGATAGCCGCTTGACTATCACAATATTGAATTATGATTCTTTCCAATACTCAAATGCTCAAAGAATCTCTTTAACCAAGAAGATTCTTGTACTGTAGATGCACAAGCCACAAATTTAGATTCCATGGTTGAAAGAGTTGTGTAAGTTTTCTTTCTACTTTTCCATGAAATAGCACCACCATTTAGTAAGAAAGCATAACTGGATGTTGATTTTCTATCTCACTTACCAATCGAATCAACATCGGTATAACCTCTTACGAATAAATTAGATCTACTATAACACAATGTTTGATTTGTAGTTCCCTTCAAGTATTGAAATATTCTCTTTACTTTTTTCCAATGATCTCTTCTAGGATTGGATTGATACCTACTAACTAGACTCACGACACAACAAATGTCTGGGCAAGTACACATTATAGCATACATCAAAATCCCGACAACACTAGAATAAGGAACTCGAGACATGTCTTCCTTTTCTTTTTCAGTCTTTGGAAGCATTTCAAGGTTTAAAGTTTAACTGCTTACTACAGCAATATACATGGATTTGCAACAATTCATTCGAAAACATTCCAATATTTTTTTTATATAAGTTTTTTTGAGATAAACTCAAAAATTTCTTGGATGATCACTTTGGATCTTAATACCCAGTATATAGTTTGTTTCACCCGTATCTTTCATAGCAAATGATTTTGAAAGTCATGACATGACAGTTTTCACATACTCCAAATTATTTCCAGCTAATAAAATATAATCTACGTAAAGAGAAAGATTTACAAAATTTCCATTGGACTTTTTTCACATTAATGCAATGATCATTATCGATCATGGTGAAATCAAATGCTATCACCTCCTTGTGAAATCTCTGGTACCACTGCCTTGAAGACTATTTTAGACCATAAATTGATCTTTTCAATCTACAAACTTCTTTTCTTGGCCTTTTACAACAAAACCTATTGGTTGTTCTATGTAGATTTCCTCATTTAGTTCTCCAAAAAAGTGATCTTCACATCCATTTGGTGTAATTCAAGATCTAAACGTGCAACTATTGCTAAAAGTAATCATATGGATGTAAACTTCACAAATGGTGAAAAAGTTTCCTCATAGTCTATTCCAACTTCTTGAGTAAAACTTTTTGCCACCAATCGTGCTTTGTGTCTTTCTATTGACCCATCCGATTTACGTTTAACTTTAAGAATCATTTTATTCCCAATAGCTTTATGTTCCTTAGAAAGGTCAACTAGATCCCAGACATCGTTGGTTTTCATGAACTCTAATTCTTCTTTCATCGCCTTTAACCATTCATCCCTTTGAGAGCTCGATAAGGCTTCACTTACAGAACTAGGTTCAATCAATTCTATAGGAGATACCAACAAACATAAACCTCAATCTCATAAGATCATTTAGGTACACCTTTTCTTGTACTCTTACGTATTTGAAATTCAGATTATATAGTAGGATTTTGGAATTCATAACTCCCACTTGGACCAGGAATCATTTCTAGATCTATTGAATTATCAGGTATGTTAGACAACATTATCTAATCTTTTGAATTCAACATTTTTACAGAGGCTCAACTTCATCTATTTCACCCTTTTTGGGAAAATTATTTTCCAAAAATCTTACATCTCGTGATACAATTTTAGTAATACATCCATCCTCTAGTTCATCGATGAACACATACCCTTTGGAGCATTTAGAGTACCTTAGAAAGATACATTTCTTTCCATTTGGAAATAGTTTACCAAACTCACCAAAATGATCTTTAATGTATGATGCATAACCCCACGGTCATTGACCATTCAGGTTTATTTTATGACCAGTCCAAAGTTCATAAGGAGTGGAAGACACTGATTTAGAAGGCACTTTGTTTAATATGTAAGCCGTAGTAAATAATGCATCTCCCCAGAAAGAGATAGACAAATTTTTTTGTGCCATCATTGATTTTTTCATGTCTAATAATGTTCTATTCCCTCTTTCATCTACACCATTTTGTTTAGTTGTATAAGGAGTGGTTAACTGTCTGGTAATACCCTTTTTAGTACATAATTCTTCAAACTGTTTTGACAAATATTCACGTCCACAATTGGTTCTTAAAGCTTCTATGCTTTTTGTCTAATTGATTTTCAACTTCATTCATATATCTTTTAAAGCACTCAAGTGCTTCAGATTTATGATAAATCAAATAGATATAACCAAAGCGTGTGAAATCATCAATAAATGTTATGAAATATGTAGCACCAGACCTTGCCCTTATACTCATTTGACCATAAATATCAAAATAAATTAATTGAAATGGGAACTCAGCTCTCTTAGCCTTCCCAAATGGTTTACGCATAGTATTTCCAGCAAGACAATTTTCACAAGTTTGTATATCAATTTTAGTGAAAAAACCAAAATGCCCTTCTTTTGCCAACCTATGCATTCAATCTTGCCCTATGCGACCTAATCTTGCATGTCATGTAATAACATCAGTATCATTGTTATTTGAATAACATGTCATTACACAATGGTCAGCATAATAGTCATAAATCGAAGGATTACAAGTTGACACACCCCTGAGACATTCTTTCTATCTTGGTGATTGACTCCATTTTGAGTGAATTATTTGTCTAGGTAGGTCTGGGTTTATAATCAATCCTTCTAGTGGGACTAGAGTTGACTGGTTGAGTAGATTTTAACCTTTGCTAGTTCGGCTAGGATTTTACTGGTCCTTTGATTCGAATATGGATTACTCTTCTGCCTTGTAGACTTAGTAATTCTGTATACCTAACGATAGTAAGGAGTCCGTTTGGGTTTTATTTCAACTTGCGCGCGAGTGTACCTATTAGGCTAATAGGGGTCTAGTTAGGTTTAGTTTAGTTGTACTTAGATTTACATTCACTACACTTGTGTCCCTTTTTTTCATATCTGTTTGGCCTCTGTTTGTGCCTACCTTTGATCTTTTATGATTGTTTTTACCTTTCTTCCTCGGTCGGCCTATGATCCCTTCTAGGTACGCTTGATTTGGTATTTATCCTACACTTATATCTTTTCATAATACAAGTCCTTGTACTAGCTACCAGTGGTGATCATTCGTGTCATCTTTTGAAGATTGTTGATATCAGAGAAGAGGTGAGAACTTGGCGTCTGGATCAGCCAATCACCTTCTGTACTTATGTTAGCTTGTCTCTTTCTTTTGAGATGGCTTGTTGTGGTCCACTTTAGGGACTTGTATCTATCTCGTTCTCTGTACTCATGACTTTGAGGTTCTGAGAGGGTTTCCTTTGTATTTAGTATTTGGTTTGTTTTTTTTTTTTTTTCTTACCATCAACATTATTTTGTGTTTAGTTCTACTCTTGTACTCAATACTTCTTTTTCTGGGTACTGTTCAGCTTACCCACTGGTGGATTTAGTAGGTGTCATCATGACTTTAAGTCATGACAAGTTGGTATTAGAGACCTAGGGTCACTTGTCTCCCTTGTATAGAGCTTATACCTAAAAGATTCGTATGAATCGATGCAGAGATGTTCGCGTCCTAACTTTGGAAGGCTACATGGTATCTTTAGAAATTCTTCTTTTTTGTATTGCTTATGTGCAAACTGCATGTTATTGGCTTTTGAAATCTCACTTATTTCACTCTTTACACAAGATGGATCATACGTGCCGCAAGGCGGGTTACGATAGGGATTGACATGCCTTGCTAAGTAGGGGTGTTGCACCACCCAATTTAGAGAGAAAGGTCCAGAGCTAGTTGGATCCTCTAGCAGCACATGTTCTAGAGTAGTCGGTAGGGCTAGGACCAACTCTTCCACCACCTCAACAAGCTATGTCTTTATATCTCCAAGTAGCAATTACTCAGATTTAGACCCTGCTTGGGGGTATGCAGCAGGCACCAGTACTAATGTCTATAACGGTACCTACATCAGCACCAGGTCGACAAGATTAGTAGAGAGGCACCTAGGGCACAAGTACCACCTAGGGGTGCCCAACCTATGATTGCAGCCCGAGCTATACCCCTAGAAGAGAAGAAGATGCTTAGGTTATTCTTGAGTCTTTCAACTCTAAGGCTTTTGGGGGTTGTGGGTGAGGATGCCCATGAGTTTCTTAATACTTACAAGGAGTGGCTATATACCTTGGGTCTCATGGAGTTGAAAGGATCTAACTTCACCGAGTACAGCTTGATGGGCTAGCTAGACAGTAGTGGCATACACTAAATGAGACTAGACCCACTAGGTCTCCTCCGATCACCTAGACTAAGTTTTTAGAGGCCTTCATTGCCAGAGTCATCCCTCATAGAGTTAAAGATTACCTAAGAGATCAGTTCTCTATATCAGCGCAGCTTCCACGACAGTGTGTGGGTACAAGGCCAGGTTTCACGAGCTCTCCCACCATGATAACATAATTATGCCTATGGATGAGGAGAGGGTTTGTTGTTTGTTCATAGGTTGAGACTACAGCTGCACATTGAGGTATAGTCTATGGTATCAATGGGTCACTCTTTCTTGCATGTTATTGATCATGCTCACACTATTGAGCAATACAATTGTACGACCCAAGGGCATAGTGTTAGGAGATCTAGGTATGAAGGTAGCTATAGTGTGTCCTGTTCCAAGCACAAAGATGCATATGATAGGGCTCGATAGCGGTTTCAACAGGATCATCCCAGTCGGCCTGTTTAGACCTAATTGTTGAGTTTAGAGGGTGATCGGCATAGAAAGAGTGAGGTTGGCTCTAGTTAGAGTAATGGGTACTAGGCTAGTACTTTTGGCCGTTGTGGTCATTCTTCTAGGAGTAGATAATATTAGGTTGTTTTGATTGTAGTAAGTTAGGTCACTAGGTTAGAGATTGCCCTTTCCCATAGATGGATTTCTCTTGCACGATTAACAACTCTACCACTTCTACCAGCAAGACCTCCTGCTACGGGTCGGGGTCGGGGTCAGAAGCATCATGGTTGACAATAGGGTATTTGGGTTAAGCCCTGGGAGGCAGGCTAGGTGGTATGATTGATGGCCAGGGTAGAGGTAGACATGGACATTTCTATGCAGCCCTAACGAGGGTAGAGGGTAAAGTATTAAATGTGATCATATGTATGATTGTGTTATACCAGCTACCCGCCTCAACTTTGTTTAATTCACGTTCTACCTATTCTTATATGTCTATGTAATATATTTCTCGTATGGGAATGAGTTATGAGCCAATGACAGCATCGTTGTGTGTGTCAACCCCCGTGGGTGAGTCTTTAGTAGTACATCATGTTTCGATCATGCTTAATTATTATTAAGGGGCGTGAAACCCGAGCTGATTGTTAGATATGATTGATTTTGATCTTATTTTAGGCATAGACCAACTATCTCCCTACTGTGTGGTTTTAGATTATTTCTCTAAGACTGTTACCTTAGCCATGTCTGGTGTTCCCCTGATGGTTTAGAAGAGGGTCATTTTTGGATAGGAGCATAGTTGGCACATCTCCCAAGGTTTTTAGTGTGACTATATGCAATTAGCCATTTTAACATTAAAACTGAAGCCTAAATTTGACATTAGTCAACATTCTGAGTAAACTATCTCGATGAGAATTTTATCAATGTGGTTAGCTCCGTAATGTCGAGTTTAGTCTTGAACGACCCTAGGTCCAGATGTTTCCATGCTAATTCCAAGGCCCCTCATGGATTTTGGCTTAAAAAATATTAGGTGTGGGACCTATTTTATATTGAAACTACTGCGGACGAGAAATTTGATCATTTCTTTGTGTTCGGAATGCCATTTCTGATGGAGAAGCACAATTTGTTTGCGTGCAGAAGGTTTCGAACAAGTCTGGGGCACCCCATCAATGTTCTGGAGACCAATCCCTTTGCTGTTAGTAGATGCGGCCGCAAAGGCTGGCACCTGTGCTTCACAATCATGAATAGCTGGCCTAGTATTTGTTTGTAGTCTGCCACTATCAAGATTCTCCATCGATTGGGCCTCCCTATTTAACCCCAGGTCGTGACCAATCTTGGGTATTGATATTGGAAATGCAGTTTCTCCCTCATTTTAACTTAGATTTTGGTGATTTGAACTTCCACACACTTTTTATAGTTGGGGCTGTGTAGTTTAATTATTGGATTGTGTTGGTGGCACTCAGTTTGAGGTGAATTTTGTTGGTAAGCTTCTATCTTCTCTCTTTTAGTTCGAGTTTTGATTGTGTTGCTGTTTATGCTGATTTTCAAGCCTTGAATTGTGTTCTATTTTGGGAAATTAGTTCAAGGAATAAATTAGGACCTTTTGGTATAGTCAAGTCCATAATTTTTAGCACTCATCCCATGATTCCCATTTGACCATAAAAATTGATTCATCTCTATTTCTGGTGATTTTGGTATCTAAACTGATGTTCTGATCCTATTTTTGATAGTGTGGACGTGTTTAGAGGTCATTTGAAAGGGAAACCTTTGGCCTTTTGATTTTGAGCACGCCATCTATGGATAAGCTACAACATCCTTTCTAGTTAGATTGAGCATGAATGTGTGAATTCATGATGATGGGTGTGAATTTGGGGCGGATACCTAGTTATTCCTTCTTTCCTTGCAAGAGACCACGATTAAGGGTTGATAACTTATTGGTAGAGGGTTGTATGTGTGTTGTAGCATGTTTTGTGATTAACTCATTTGATTTCCTGTTTTTGGAGCATGATTTGGCGTTAGTCTAGGATAGACAAGTGTTGTCTTAACCCTATGCATCTTGTGACTATGATATGTCTCCAACATTTTTTTAGAACGAGTAGGTCCGGGGTAGCAGACTTGGGTGTGAAATTATCGGCCTTAGCTTAGGCATTTGTGCTGCTTGATAGCCTTTTTGTCTCCTCTCCCTATTTTTGCGATTCTGATTCATTATCACAGATTGTGTGCTTTCTCGAGATTGGGGTGCTTTCATCTTGCAGTCTTTTAGGATATTTTTCAGGGTGGACGTCGATCCATGGTGGCTTGGAGCCTACTTGAGATCCTCTTCGCAGTCAATATGTCTAATACCCTATAAGTAAATAAGGGTATATTTGTCATTAGTTTAAGAACAGAGGAGTAAAATAAGCTATTTTCTTTAAAGAAAAAAGTGCAAAGTCAATGGGCTATTAGCCCATCTAATATGTGAAAGACAAAGAGAAAAATACCATGGGAACTTTGAGGAAAAGGCTGAAGTCAGCCTTTGGGGGAAAAGGAAAAATAGAGTTATTGCTTTATTTTTCAGTGAAGGAATGACGAAGTGTAACAACCCGAACCATCGTTATTTAGAAAACAAATAACTCTGGGGAAAAATAAGGCCCAGCATCCCGCTAGCGCAGTCTAGATACATTAGGGCAGTAGCGCTCTAGCAGGACAAGGAGCGCCAGACCGAAACGAACAGGGACATAACTTAAATAATGTGAAGTCTTATTTTCTCCTTTTCCCAAAAACACCAAAATGAGGTGAGGATCACCCTAGAAACCCTCAGAAGGCTACTCTAGGCTTGGGACAGAAGGAGGAAGAGAGTTCTAGTTGAAGGAAGTCGACAACTTGCGAATTTCCAGTCAAATTCACCTTTACGAAGTTTGAAAACTAGATTTATTTTCCATAATCCTGTACAACTGCTTGGCACCCACGTAGTCTAGGTTTATTAATTGAGTAGTTGTAAATATGTGATTCACTATGTAGTAAATTGGTAATGGATAATAGAATTCATGCGTATACTTTCATGCATTGAAAAAGGGATGATTGTTTATGTACTATCAATTGTTGAGTAAGATGGAAATCATAGAATGAAGCCTTAACCTATGGAATAAGTTTAGAGGAGGATCTACTATAGTTTTGGTGTTCTGTATGCTTGTTGTATTGGTTCCATGTTTGTGTACGTGAATGCGATTAGAGAACATGACTCGAATGATAATAAAAATACTAAGTTTAAATAATTACATGCCATGAACCTATTAATTAATAGTATGATAATGAGTATTGTTACTTATCGAATTAGAGAACATGACTGTCAATGTGTTAATAGGATGGGGTTTCATATTTCGATACATACAATGGATCAGGTGTCATGTTCTGACACATATATATTGGATAAAGTGTCATGTTCTGACACATACATTGGATCAGGTGTCATGTTCCGACAAACTAATTGGGATCGGGTGTGACATTCCGACAAACTAACAGTTTGTGCATGGGTTCCACGAGAGGACAATATGTGACTACGATGTTCATGTCTAATTGTCGTTGATACTAAAAATTGTATGTCTCTCTTGAAAGAATAATTGACTAAATTGTCGTCCGTATACGTGTATTATCGTGTTGGGTTTACTCGATATATTACCTCGTTATTAAATGAAATATGAAGGTTCTGGTTTAAATTGAGATGTGTATGATAAGTGGTGACCGAATGTCCAGGCGTTACTATGTGTTACTTAGGAGGTGGTATGTGTTCTTGAAAAGTGAGAATTAGGGTAGGGTTATGTTATAAGTGGGACATTAAAGTGGTTAGGTATCAATTAGTTGACAAATGGATCTATGTTAAAATGGTTAGCTAGCTTTGATATTATGTACTATTGGGGCAAGGGTTGAGTGGTGATAACAATGTGATAGGGGTATGTTGTGATCGGTTGGCCGGGTTGGTAGTCGTTACATCTAGAACCTCTCTAAGAGGTAGAATGGTTAAGTTATGATCAAGAGTGGCGCAAGTACGGGGTTAGAGTCAATTGTACTAGTATATGTTAAGGTATCCGGGAATTGTAAGGGCAGAAAAATATAACAGTAGAGGAATGAATAGTCTTATTGCATGTTTCCTACTAGTCGATTTTCTTATATTATGTTGTGGATATTGGGTTGACCGATGATGCCTACCAGTACGAGTGGTTTGTACTGATACTATTCTTGGTATGCCTTTTTGGCATAGTATGGTTGCGTGGTAAGTGATGTTTCGTAGGTGAAGACGAAGATAATCTCTAGCATCTTCTATTATTCCTTTTATGTGGTGGGAGTTGTGTCATTTGTTATTATGTTATATGCCTTGTAAATCTTAGACGCTCTCTTACCTGTTTAGACCAGATCCTTGGGGAAGTTAATTACTTTACAAGTTAACTTTAAGTCATTTAAGACTCTTTTTTTATAAACATACATGTCTTTCTCTTATTCATCAGTTTTCTTATTTTTCTACATTTTAAAAATGTTTAGGAATCGAGGGTTCTCCAACTTAGGTGTTAGGGTAGGTGCCCGCACGGCCTGATTGGTTGGGTAGTGACAAATTGGTATCAGAGCCCAGTTACCGGTCTCTTAGTACAAGAGCAAATGTGGAATAGACTGCTGCAGATTGGTGTGTTGACGTCCACAGATAATCTTTAGGAAGCTACAAAGCATTCTATTAAGTCGTTCCATATTTTCTCTCCTTTCTTGAGAGTTGTCGCTTTTGGTATGAGTTGATTTCAATTGATATCTCCCAATTCCAATTGGTATCTCAACAAAGTGGACTGGATGTCGTAGTCACGACTAAGATGACATAAGCAACATAAATTGGAACTGAGAAGGTTCCAATTTGGTATCTAGCCTTAAGGGCTATATAAAAGCATGGATGATCAGTAATGGTCATATATAGAGTGAACTAATCAACAATTTTGACTTGTTTGTGAGTTGTAGCTTGAAACTAAGAATATGTGCATATTTTTGTCTGAAATAACTGTTGGTGTGAAAGTGCAATTACTTGGATGCGATGATATGACTATGTGCACAGTATGTTTGTCTAGATTTTGATATGTGCAATATTCTAGCCTAAATGTTTGAAACTGTGTGAGTCATAATTGCGTGAGTTTTGTGAACTTGTCATTGGAAGGAGAGTCGTCACTAGGTTAGGTGCAAGGGTCTAGATAACTACGATGTGATTCGTAAGTGAAATCTTGATAGGTGTTGCGACCGACTATAACTATATGAGTGTATGGGCACATACTGGGATGTGCGTGTTAGTGGTATTGGATTAATGGGAAGGGGATTATAGGGTATGTACCGTTGGGTTGACTCGGGGTAAGCAATGATTATCCTAGCTAAATAGGATTACCTTAATTCTTAGTTATAGCTTGGGAATCAATGGAATATTTAAGAAACGAGAAGAACACCAGGAAATTGTTGGCCTGGGGTAATGTTCTATCTGAGCCGCTGTGCGAGATTACTCCTACTAGGGTGAGGCCTCCACAGCGGGATAGAGTGCGACAGAATCTCAGCGTTGTCTCCCTTTTTTTCCCTAGTCACACATATGTATATAGACTAAATTCCAAAATCTAAACAATACTCAACAATAGAACAATAAGTTGTACAACCTAGCATTTAATTATTGTATCCGAAAATAGTAAAAAATCGGCATTCATGTTCTTAAAACAATGTAGGGAAAAAGCAAAAGAGAAATAGAAACTTTGTTCATCACATACCTAAGCGGGGAAAAACCAAATCAGGATCCCCGGGAATGGGAAGTGTCGCTACCAGACTATAGGTCTTTTGGGGCTGTCTCGCTAACCCATGCCTTGCTCAACTAGGGGAACTCCTGAAAGTCTTCCGGCTCGAGCCTGGAAAGCTACATCTAGGGGGCATTGCAAGAGAAAATGAATTTTAGGTTCTTCCACATCCGGCCCATCAGATGATCCCTCTCTAGATTCTTCTTCCTCTCAAATTGCAACTGGCGGTGAAGCATATCAACCTCGAGGGTAGTAGGAAAGTGGAATTGGAGTCGAGGCGCTTGGATAAAAACCTCTTAATCTTCTCCGGACGGCTGCCAGTTCCTCCTCCACATGAGCACGGGATAGCGGGTGCTGGGATTGGGGAGGGAGAGTAATGTTGGCCTCGTCACCTTCCCCTTCTTTGTCATCTGCCTTAGCAGCTTCTTGATTGCTACTGGCCCTGTCCGTCTTCCTCCTCTTACTCCTGGAGATAGAAGCGTGCCTAATCAAAAGAGGGTGAAAAAAGGGATCTATGGGAAGTACCTCATCGGTGTCCCAAAGTTGCACCCCCGCTCGCTTGCACATCACAGTCACCACTCTAGGTAGGAAGATTGTCTTTTTGTTTCCCTGGTAGAACTCTTTCCCCTCTTAAATGATTTGCGTACCCACGTTTAGCCTAATTCCCTATATAGCACAAGCCACCATCAATGCCTGGGGGAAGGTCACCGGTGCAGTTGCCTGACGGGCGGATCTTCTTGAAAACCATGTTTAGCCACCGCTTAGCATTTGGTGACTAATGAGTGCTAGTGATGCCCTCAGTAGTAGCATAGTAGACCCGATCCTGGCGCAAAGGCTCCACCAGTGTATCCTTCAAGCAGACCAAGTCCATCTCTCTTAGCTTGGCCTCAAACTTCATATTAAGGACCTCTGGCACCTCGAGTGTATCATTTATGAAGTAAAGGTTCCGGGGGATGTCACCTCTTCGAATGTAGATGGTAGGGTAAGGGTCGTCCTAGTGGACGATAGGAATGATAACAGAGAACTATCTTAAACAGTTAGAGCGTGCAGTAGGGGGATCCTTTGTCAGTAGGGCCTAGCAAAACTCCATCAGATGGGCTTAAAAGTCGGGCGCTTTCTCCTTTAGACCAACAAGTGAAAACCACTCTCGTAACAGAACTTGTTGTTCCGGTGGTCATGGTGTCTCTCATGACTTGAGGCATCGAGAAACCAAATGAAAGGTAGATTTTCCTCGTTAAAAGGAGCCATAGCAGATAGGCATGCAAAATAAAATTATGGAAGGTGCATGTTAGGACTCAATGCGATTATTCAATACCTGGTCAAGCAGAAAGAAAAGTTTTTCTATTTTAAGAGGCAATAAGGCTACTGTTCTGTGGAATCCCGCTAGACCGGCTAGGATCCCGCCACATTGGCATGAACGATGCCACCACAGTAGGATGGAGGCCACCAAAGCAGCCTTTATCTGGGACAAACCTCAGGTACGATCATGGCGCCCCTTCGTCCGAAAAACCTCATTTCACAAAATTTCAGCAGATCATAGTCTATAAAGTACCCTACTACAAAAATATGTTGTTATTCTAGAAAAATAACCCCTAAATGGTGCCCAAATCCAATTTTTAAATCAAGAAACTATTCAACTTCCCCCACCCATGTCGGAGTAGTTTCAATCATATTTTTGTGAAATGCAATGCTCAAAATATTGTAGAGACGTTGTGAACGTAAGGGAAATGCCCATAACTACCCCAAGGACTTTCTAATCAAGTAATTAGCATCATGCAATCGTTGTTAAGTAAGTATTGAAGTAAAGATAGTAAGAAGCAAGAACATTACCAGGAAACTGACGTTCGGAGTGAAGCGATTGAGAGTGTTTTTTGAGTTTTGGGGTTGAGTTTAGAAGGAAATGGGGTAAAATTTTCCTTTCCCCTTACTTACTGGGTTACGATACCCCACCATAAGTGGAGTGTCCCCACCACAGCGGCCCAGCCTCAGTATAAACCATGCCACTCTAGCGAGGCAGGATATCCAATGAGGCATGTTTCTTCCTCTATGTGTTGCGTATTTTCCTTAACTGGACCATTGTGTAAGGAACCCCTTCGTGCTGGATACTTAGAAACCACAATCTTTCGTGGTTCAGTAACAGGTCGTGTCATTAGTTTAGAAGAACTCCAAATAGGGTCGTGCTGATCCCTTCGCTAATCTTTCGGGGACGAACAAGGGGTAAATTGGTATCTATTGTAACAACCCGAACTGTTGTTATTTAGGAAAGGTGAAATGTCATAGATAAACTGGGCCCATCATCTCGCCAAAGTGGGCTAGATGCCGCTAGGGCGGTAGCGGGATAAAGACCACCAGAGAGAGACGAACAGGGACAAAACTTAATTAACGCGAAGTCTTATTTTCTCCTTTTTCAAAATACACAAGAAAGAAGAAAGGATTACCCAAGAAACCCTCAAAAGGCTGTTCTAAGCTTGGCAAAGAAGGAGGAAGAGAGTTCCAGCGTAAGGAAGTTGATACCTTGTGGATTTTTGGTCAAATCCACCGTCACCAGGTCCAGAAACCAAATTTTTTTGTCATAATCCCATGCAGCTTTTTGGCACCCAGGTAGGCTAGGTTTATTAATTCAGTAGTTGTAAATCGGTGATTCACTACATAGTATATTGGTAATTCATGGTAGAATTCATGCGTAGGATTTCATGCACCGAAAAAGGGATGATTGTTTATATCCTATCAGTTGTCGAATAAGATAGAAATCATAGAAGGAAGCCTTGTCCTCTGGAATAGGTTTAGAGGAGGATCAACTCTATTTTTGGTGTTCTATATGCGTTTTTTTTTTTGTTCCATGTTTGTGTACATTAATGGGATTAGAGAACATGACTCGAATGATAATGAAAAGACTAAGTATAAATAATTACATGTCATGAACCTATTACTTGATAGTATGATAATGAGTATTGTTACTTATGGATGTGGTTATGATTGTGGTTGTGTTGATTGGATCGGGTGTCATGTTCTGACATATACAATGGATTGGATGTCACGTTCCGACCCATATATATTTGATCAGGTGTTATGTTCCAACACATATATTGGATCGGGTGTCACGTTCCGTGACACTAACAGTTTGCGCATGGGTTCCATGAGAGGACCATCTGTAATTACGATGTTCATGTCTAATTGTTGTTGATATTGGAAATAATAACTCTCTCTTAAAAGCGTAATTGACTGAATTGTATTCTATATATGTGTATTACCGTGTTGGGTTTACTCAATATATATATATATACATCGTTATTAAATGAACTACGAAGGGTGAGTCCAAATCAGGATGTGTATGGTATTTGGAGATTGAGGGTCCAGGAGTTACTATGTGATACTTAGAGAGGTCGTCTGTGTTATTGAAAAGTGAGAATTGGGGTAGGGTTATGTTATAAGTGAGGCATTAAAGTGGTTAGGTATCAAGTTGAAAAATAGATCTATATTGAAACTGTTAGCGAGCAAGGAAACTATTAGATAATAGCAGTTATACAAAAATTATACAATTAAAAATAAAATAGATATTTGTGACACAACTTTTGCTGATAAACAAAAATGTCGCAGCTCATCCTATTTAAAGAAAAACATTTGTTTAGAATCATGAGTGTTATTTTTCTATTACTTGATAGATGCATTTACAAATGTATGCATCTATGTCTATTGAAACTTTAGAAATTTGACAATACAACTTCCTTCAACAGATGCTGGATTCCATTCACAAAATGAAGTAGACAAAATAATGCACGAAAATATCGAAGAAAAAGTGATTGTTCAAGATATGCATAAATATTCTCATTGATGAAGAAAATTGTGAACATTCAAGACAACAAAGAAAAAGAGATTGTAATCTTGCCAAAAAAAAAAAAAAAAAAAAAAAAAAAAAAAAAAAAAAAAAAGGAGAGTTGGCTATAACATTTTTAGTTTTTGAAGATATCACTGTTAACTAATACATTCAAAAAGCTGACTAGATTTCTTTAATTAGTACTTGCACATTTATTGTTATTTACTTTTATTTGTAACAGATAGAACATATATATTTCTCTTTAATTTTGAAGTCCAATTGAAATCCTCTTTATTGAACAATGGATTAGTTTCATCTTGATATAAAAAATAATTTAATGCATGGTTTCTATTTAGTTTTATTTTGATATAAGAAATCACTATAAACATATGCATTTCTATTCATGTCTATGTCACCTAGAACTCTTTTTTTTTAATTTTTTTGTGGAAAGATATATTCCATGTTTCTATTAGAAACACTAAATCTTGCTTCTACTTTAACGCAAGTAAGTCTTGTTTTTTATTTTAAATAAACTTAATTAAGACATCCATTTTTGTCTTCGACAAAAATTTCTTTGTTCATAGACTTCATAAAGATGTTAGTTTATCAAAAAAAAAAAAAAAAAAAAAAGGATCGAAATAGCACCTACTTCATAGAGCTATTAGTTTATCTAGAAAGGGTTGACATTTCACCTAAATTATCATAAAAAGTTTGAAAT
Source organism: Solanum bulbocastanum (assembly GCA_037074985.1). Classification (NCBI taxonomy): domain Eukaryota; kingdom Viridiplantae; phylum Streptophyta; class Magnoliopsida; order Solanales; family Solanaceae; genus Solanum; species Solanum bulbocastanum. The sequence continues at coordinate 15,864,193 of CM073597.1, read as the reverse complement.
ATATTCTTCATCCATCTATTTTTTTTTTAATAAATACCCCTCTGTTTACATTTTTGGCTTAGTCATATCACATGACTAACTGTCAATACTATATTAAAATTATATAAATTCCACGTGCCATTTTATAACTGATCCATTTTTCTTTCTCCAAACAAAATGATATAAATTCGCTCACCTAATTTTCTGACTTACCCGGTCCATGCTTTTACCAGAATTTTGTAAAATATTATATACTTCAAAATTTATTTTTAGTCTAAAAAACTAACCTCCATAGGTCAAATTTTGAAAGATACATAATAAGAAATAAGTAAATCTCAACATGTGGGGTTCTTTAAAACTCTTTTTAAATGGTATAATTTTTTTAGTAGTGATTTTGTATTCTTAGGGCGAGTTAGTGTTTTGATTACCTAAGTAAGAAAATCTAAAGCTGGATTTACTTAATTGGCATTAGGATTTAAAATTGGACCAGCAATATAACTGAAATAGTAACAGCGGCACACTAGGTCTATCAGTTAAATATAATATATAAAAAATTAGATGCTGATATAAATCAAATGCAAAACACTACAAGAATGAGGCTAATTGTACAAATTATGATTAAAGAACCTCTACTTTTTTTTGGAGAACCTCCACTTTATAATGAAAAGCTAAACTTATGTCTTAGGGACACTTTGCATATATCTAACCTAATTCTTGTCAGAAATCGAATAAACTGTATTTTTATCAAGCCAATTGATCACCTCTTTCCTTATAACATATTTCATGTCTTGATTTAGCCTTATTTAATGTTGAATAGAATCCTTCTATGATGTAAATCTTGTGCATAAAGAATGGATCTGGTTCAGTGGATAAAAGACATCTTCCAACATAGAGCTCATTTGCAGTGTTTCAAAACTGTTAGGGTTTCTTTACCTAAACATTGGATAAAACTTCAGCCAAAATATTAGTCAAGTGTCATCCTCCCAAAAAATCCATACTAGTGGTGAGAAGGATGTTTTTTCAACTTTATGGTTGGGGCTTCCTTAATAGACAACTTGGGAGAGGGCCTAGAGGTCTCTTAAGAGGCTCGAAATTTCCATTTCTTATGAACACACTCGCAAACATATAAAAAAACACCATCTCATGAATTGCTATGTCTTCAATAAAAAAAATTTCCTATAAGATCTCATTCTATCAAATCACTAAACAAAAGAAGTAGCAATAGAAATCCACATGTAATATTGTGATAGCCGACAACTTCTTATAGACTGCATGTAGTTTTATCACTTTATGAACATTAAAGACCTTTACGTTGTCATGCACTCTCATAGTCACATTCCTATAACCTACATCAATCAATTATTGTTGGTGTCTAACAATGAACGTCCAGTGTAAATAGGGCATTCACATACGCCTCAAAGTCTAGAATGATAAAATCCACCATAAAGGTAAGAGATCCAACTTGCACTAAGAAATTTTCACTAATACAATCTGATCATGTCAACGATCTATGTACTGGCTTCATAACAATAGTTTTTGTCACAACCCGATTCCTTGAGTCATGATAGCACCTACCATAACCCACCAGTAGGTAAGCCAACCCCTAACTTAGAATAAAAAGTAATTCTTATAAGGGCGAAAGTAAGAAGAAAGAGGAGTTCTAGATAACAAAATAATACAAGAGTGGAAGAAAACCAAAACAATATATATAAATATTCCTCCAAAAACTAGAAGTCACAAGTACAGAGTTGTGCTAACAAAAGAGTAGAAGTCCCAAAAGTGGACAGAACCAAAGTTGTCTCAAAAAGCAAAAGACGATCTATACAAGGTTCATAAGAAATCAAGACAGTCAAGGACACCAAGTTCTCTTCCTCTTTCCCGGTCCCTGCCCCCAATTCACACTAATCATTATGAATTCACACATTCTTTCTCAATATAGTTAGAAAGGTAGCCTTAGCTTACCTATAATTCGACCGTACGCACTCCAAATAACAAGGCTAGATATTTGCCCTTTGAAATGACATCTAAACGATGCCACGCTATCAATAATATGTTAAATATGTTGTATTATATAATGGACTTTAATTGAATAGATACATCTATTCGTGGAAGAACATGATTGATATGAAAGTCATTTGTTCATGAAAGAGAATGACCTATGAATAGTCATTTATTCATGAAAGAACATGAATCTTATGAAGAGTCATCTCTTAACTTCTAGGAAAAATCTGCATGTAAAAATAAAGGGCTTTGTTGTATCCTTCCATAGAATTATGATTGATTGTCAACAATATTTGAAGAAGTTTTATATAAAAAATATTTCTTAAATACCCATAAGATATGTCTTTGACATATCTGATATGATATTATATTTATAACTTAACAATTTTAGGAATAGCTGGTTGATTAAACTACTAATGTGATAATAAGGCTATAAGGGTTGATAGAAGTATTGTGTAATTTCGTGATGTAGTATCAGCAAAAATGTTGTGACTTCATGAAAAAGAAAGCTTTTATTGTAAGATAACTTTTGTATAGACATGAACAGTCATACATAGATGAATTTGTATGTTGGTCTATAAATATTGAATCTTCTAATGATAATTGTAAAATCCATATAAGTTGAATTTGTAACTTGTATGCGTAATAACCTTCAGCTCATTTATGTGTTTATGCCTCCTTTTTGCAGCTTGCAGGTTTCCTACAGTGACTTCAAGTGATTTATGACTTGTTGGGACTGACAGTTTGGTCACTTTGTTGTCCGTTTTGTTTTTATGCAAGTTTTAGTGTTTTGGGAGCTTTTAAACCTTGAATGGTAATTTTTATATGAAGTTATAGAAGATGGCCTCAGAATCTAATTATGACAAGTCCATCAGCTGTGGAAGCTTCATTTTAGGTTGCTAGCATAGGCAGCACGACTTTGAGGATTTTAGTGTGAGTCTGTGCGATTAGGCATTTTAACTTTTAAGTTGAAGATTAAGTTTAACTATAGTTAAAACTATGTGTAAATTAGCATGTTTGAGAATTTTGTCAATGCGGTTAGCTCTGAAATGTTGAGTTTAGTTTAGAAAGACCCTTCATGTAGGTCCAGAGGCTTTCAGGCTAATTCCAAGCCCCCTCGTGGATTTTTACTTAAAATAGAAATTAGGTGTGGGTCCCACTTGTTATTGAAATTACCTCGGTTGGGAATTTTGATGGTGTAGTTGAGTCTTGAATTTCATTTGCGTGCACAGGTTTCGAATGAGATTGGGGCACCGTATCAAAGTTTTAAAGGCCAAGCCCTTTGATGCCAACTAAAACTTCGCGATCGCGGGCCCTTAGCCTCGTGGTCACGAAGGGGTGGCACTTGGGATTCATTGTCACGAATGGTTGACCTCACGTTCGCACGCTGTTGGCCACAATCTAGACCAGTCACTGACCAGGCCTCACTATTTAACACCTTGTTGTGACCAACCTTTGGTATTGGTATTAAAATTGTGATTCCTCCCTTGTTTAACTCTGATTTTGTTGAATAAAAGTTCTGCACACTCTTTATTGTTAGGGCTACGTGGTGGACTGATTGCATTGTGTCAATGGAACTCTATTCCAGGTGAATTTTTCTAGCAAGTTGATGTTTTCTCTCTTTTAATTTGAGTTTTTGTCGTGTTGTTGTGTTAGCTAAATTTTGAGCCTGAAAGTTTGTTCTATTTTTGGACATAAATTCAAGGCATAAACTCAATTTTTGAATTTCCAACATGGATCCCACGACTACCATTTGACTCTAAAAATTAGTTTGTCTCTGCTTTGGGTGATTATGATGTCTAAATGTTTGTATATATGTTTTGATCCTTTTTTGATAGTGTGAAAATGTTCAGAGGTTGTTCAAAAGGAGAATCTCTTTCCTTGTGATTTTGAGTGCGTGCGATAGGCCTACAATAGGCTACGACTTCATTTCTAATTAGATTGAGCATGAATGTGTGAATTCATGATGATGAGTATGAATTGGGGTGAGTGCCTAGTTATTCCTTCTTTCCATGGAAAAAACCATGATTTATGGTTGACTACTACTGTTTTGAGGGCACTACCATGTTGGTAAAGATTTGTGTGTGTGTAGCATGCTATGTGATTTACTTGTTTTGGAGCATGATTTTTCCTTAGTCTAGGATAAACTAGTTTTGCCTTAGCCCTATGCACCTTGTGATTATGGTATGTCTCTGATGTCATTTCGGATGAAGTAGGTCCTTGTAGACTGGAATAGCACACTTGGGATTCATAGTATCGGCCTAGCTTAGGCAATTGCTCTACTTGCTCACTACCAAAAAACCCCAAATTGCCAACAGATTTTACTAACAACTTAAGTTGGTTAGTATATTACTAACAAATTACCAACATATTTCTAACTGAATTATATTTTAAAACTTAACAACGAAATTCTAACAGATTACCAACCAAACTCTTACTAAGTATTTTCCTTGTGAAATACGGAGTGAAAAAATGGCACAAAATTTAGCAACATTCTATCATTGAATTACCAACTGAAATATTACTAACACACACCTTTTGTTGGTAATATTACCAACAAAGTATATATCGGTTGGTAAATATGACAAAAAATTGTTTATATAATTTATTAACATATTACCAATGCATTACTAACCAAACATTTACCAACGACAAGATTGTGTTGCTAAATTTGCCGACCAAATATAAATGTGTTGGTAAATTAGTAACGAAATGTAATTTGTTGGTAAACTTGCCAACCAATATCCAATTAGTTGAAAATTTTGCCGACAAATAAAGATTGCAGTTAGTAAATTACTAACATCATTAAAATAATTGGTAATATACCAACCGATCATTAATCCATTGGTAAAATTTACCAACATATTAATTATTAGTTGGTAATATTACATATGAATGTTTAGTTGAACAGTAACTATTACCTACTATGATAAAGTTTATTGGTAAATTATTAATTACTAACTTATATTTGAATAGTTGGTAAATTTATCAATTGAAGTTAAACTTTTTGGTAAATCAACGTCTAGTATTGAGGCTTTCATATTCAGTTTGTATCGTTAGGCGTTTTAACTTTTAAATTTTTGCCAAATTTTGACTTTGGTCGATAACGTGCTCAGATTAGAACTCTGTCAATATCATTAGCTTCGGAAGGTCATTTTTGATCTAACAGGAAGGTTGGTTCAAGTTTTGAGGCTTCCGTTTTTTGTTTGTGCCGTTAGGTGTTTTAAGTCTTATGTTTTGGCCAAAATTTGACTTTGGTCAATATTTTTGTGAAAGTCCTCAAATGAGAATTCCATCAGCATAATTAACTCCAAAAGTCATTTTTTTATCTAATTGGATGGTTGGTTCAGGTTTTGAGGCTTTCAGTTTAGTGTGTGCCGTTAGGTGTTTTAACTTGTAAATTTTGGCCAAAATTTAACTTTGGTAAATATATTTGATAAATGTGCTCAGATGAGAATTTTGTTAGTGCAGTTAGATGCGGAAGGTCATTTTTGATGTAATAAGATAGAGGGTTCGGGTTTTGAGGCTTTCATTTTTAGTTTGTGCCGTTAGGCATTTTAACTTTTAAGTTTAGGCAAAAATTTCACTTTAGTCAATATTTTTGATAATCGTGCTCAAATTGAAATTTTGTCACCACGGTTAGCCATGTAAGTTCAGTTTTGGTCTCATAGGATGGTTGGTTCGGGTTTTGAGATTTTTATTTTCAGTTTGTGTCATTAAGCGTTTTAATTTTTGACTTTTGGCTAAATTTTGAATTTGGTCAATTTTTTTGGGAAACATGCTCAAATTTGAATTTCAGCGGCGCAGTTAGCTCTGGAAGGCCATTTTACGTCTAATAGGATGGTTGGTTTGGATTTTGAGGTTATCATATTCAGTTTATACTGTTAGGCGTTTTAACTTTTAACTTTTGGCCAAAATTTGAATTTGCTTAACATTTTTTGTAAACGTCCTCTGATGAGAATTCCGTCAGCGCGATTAGCTTCAGAAGGTCATTTTTATATCTAATAGGATGGTTGGTTCAGGTTTTGAGGCTTCCATTTTCAGTTTGTTCTGTTAGGCGTTTTAACTTTTAAATTTTGGCCAAAATTTAGATTTGGTCAATATTTTTGGTAAACGTGCTCAAATTAAAATTTTTTATATAATGATATGTGTCATATTGAGATTAATTTAACTTGTTATCATAAATTTTGGCTTGTTCCATTCAAATATGATTTATAAAATTGATATTAATGTTGTTGGATTTATATTCGTGCTCTTAGATTTTTAAATGCAATAAATCAATAAATATTTTACTATTGGATAATCATTCAGTTAATAATATTTTGAACATATTGTCAATCAATTACTAACCAAACATTGAACTTGAATGATATATTACCAACAAACTAACAATCAATTAGTAAAATTATTAGAAAAATAAATAATCATACTAACGAATTTAAAATTTACTACCAACAAGAGTTGTGGTGGAGTGGTAAGTACTCATTTATCATTAACCAAGAGGTCTCAGGTTCGATTCCCCTTGGGTACGAAGTCGCCTTGAATGATATATTACCAACAAACTAAATATCAATTAGTAAATTTATTAGAAAATCAAATAATCATACTAACGTACTTAAAATTTATTACCAACAAGGGTTGTGGTGGAGTGGTAAGTAATCTTTAATCCTTAACCAAGAGGTCTCAGGTTCGATGCCCCTTGAGTACGGAGTTGCCTTTGTTAGGGAGCACTTTACTCCCCAATGTGGGACTTCCTGGCGTGAATCCGAATTTAGTCGGGCTCCATGTGGGTACTAGACACCGGATGGGAAACAAAAAAAAAGTATTTAAAATTTATTAGTTAATTACTAACATAAATTTTCTATTACAAAAATTGCCAACCAATTACCAATGCATCTGGAAAAGTTTATTATCAGACATTTGTTACTATAATTACCAACGGAATCGAATAATGAAGAAAAACATTTACTAACTCCTTTTCAATTCATTATACTAACCAAAAATTAATTGGTTAATTTACCAATGGATATTTTAGGGCAATGTTTCAAAATTTTGTAACAACATCTTTGGGTGTTTACCAACTGATTTTTGGTTGGTAAGTTTACCAACAAATTAAAATCGGTTGGTAATATTTACCGACGAGCCTTTTAACAACAGATTAATATAAGTTGGCATTTGGTTGGTAACTCAATTTGCCAAACAATTTGATCAATTTACCAACAATTTTTTTTGTTGGTAATTGGGATTCCTTTTGTAGTGGCTAGCCTTTTTGTCTCCTCTCCATATTTCTGTCGTTCTGATTATCAGAGATTGTATGCTTTCTCTAGATTAGAGTGCTTTAGCCTAGGAGCCTTTTAAGATATGGTTGAGGATGGACATTAATTGGTTGTTTGGAGCCTACTCTATATCCTCTTTGGAGTCTATACACCCCTGCACACTGTTGTTAGCTGGGTAGTTGATGCCCCTAAGAGTGGGATGGTTGGATGGGCTGATGGGATATCCGAGATCCTCTATAGAGTTGACACACCCAGGAGGCACTCTTTCTAACTTGGTGATTGACTCCCTTTTGAGTGAATTTTATGTCTCGGTAGTCTAGGTTTATAATCAATCCTTCTAGGGGGATTGGGGGTTGACTGGTTGAGTTGATTTTAACTCTTGCTAGTTGGGCTAGGATTTTACTAGTTCATTGATTCGGATCTGGATTACTCTTCACCTTGTACAATTAGCAATTATGTATACCTATCTCGATTAAGGGGTCCATTCGGGTTTTATTTCAACTTGTGCACGAGTGTACTTTCTAGCTTTATAGGGGTCAGTTAGGTTTATGTTTAGCTATACTTAAATTTACATTCACTACGCTTGTGTACCTTCTTTTCATATCTTCTTAGCCTCTATTTATGTCGAGATTCTATCTTCTAGGATTGTTTTTATCTTTCATGCTCGGTCAGCCTATGATGCCTACTGAGTGCCCTTGTTTTTGTACTTATCCTACACTTATATCTTTTCATGATGCAGGTCCTAGTACCATCTACCAGCAGTGATCGTTCATGTCATCTTTTGCAGCTTGTTGATATTAGAGAAGAGGGTGAGAACTTGCCGTTCTGGATCAGCCTATCACCTTCTGTACTTATGTTAACTTGTCTCTTTCTTTTGAGATGGCTTGTTATGGTCCACTTTTGGGACTTGTATTTATCTTGTTCTCTATACTCATGACTTCGAGGTTACGAGAGGGTTTCCTTTGTATTTAGTTTTTGGTTTTCTTTCTTTTCTTTTCTTTTCTTGGTGTCAACATTATTTTGTATTTATTTCTACCCTTGTACTAAATATATCTTTTTCTGGGTATTGGTCTACATACCTAGTGGTGGGATTTAGTAGGTGTCATCATGACTTCAGGTTGTGACAAGTTGGTATTAAAGCCCCAGGGAGCTTATACCTAAAAGAGTCCTATGGATGGGTGTGGAGACATTCGCTTCTTATCCTTGGAAGGCTACATGGTATCTTTAGATATTCTTCTCTTTTGTATCTCTTTCATGTAGCCTAAGTATTGTTGGTTTTTTGAAATCTCACTTGTTTCACTCTTTACACAAGATGGTTCATATGTGCCGCAAGGCTGATTACGATAAGGGTCAACCTCCCTTGCTAGGTAGGGGTGCACCATCACCCAATTTAGAGAGAAGGGTTTGGGGCTAGTTGGATCCTCTAGAACCACATGTGCCAGAGTAGCCGGTGGGGCCAGGAGCAACTTAGCCACCACCTTAACCAGTTATGGCTCTATAGCTCCAAGTAGTAATTACTCAAATTTTGACCATGGTTGTGGGTATGCAGTAGGCATAAGCACCAACACTAGCACCAATACCAGTACCTAGACTTCAATAGAGGCACCTAGGGAATATCTACCACCGAGTGGTTCCCATCCCATAATTTAAGCCCGAACTATACCTGTAGAAGAGAAGAAGATACTTAGGTTATTCTTTAGTCTTTCACCTCTGAGATATTGTGGGGCTATGGGAGAGGATGCCTATGAGTTTCTTATTACTTACCAAGAGCGGCTACATACTTTCGGTCTCATAGGGTCGAGAGGATCCAACTTTACCGTGTATCAGCTTGATGGGCCAGCCAGATAGTGGTGGCATACACTAAATGAGACTAGACCCACTAAGTCTCCTTCGGTCACCTGGACTAAGTTTTTTGAGCCTTTAATTGCCAAATTCATCCCTTATAGCGTTAGAGATCACCTATGAGATCAGTTCTCTAGATCAGAGAAGCCTCCATGGCAGTGTCTGGGTACGAGGCCAGGTTTTTCGAACTCTTCCACCATGATAACATGATTCATCTTATGGAGGAGGAAAGAGTTTGTTGTTTGTTCATAGGCTGAGACTACAAATGCGCATTGAGGCTTAGTCTATGGTATCAATGGGTCGCTCTATTTTGCAAGTTATTGATCATGCTCGCACTATTGAGCAACACAATTGTGAGGCCAAAGGGGGGAGCGATAAGAGAGCTAGGTATGAGGGTAGCTATAGCGTGTCCTACTCTAGCACAGAGATACATATGATACAACTAGATAGCAGTTTCAATGGGGTTAGCCTAGTTGGCCTGTTCAAACCTGATTACAGAGTTTAGAGAGAGATCGGTATAGATAAAGTGAGGTTGGATCTAGTAAGAGTAATGGGTCCTAGGCTAGTACTTTTGTCTTTTGTGGTCGTTCTTCTAAGATCAGATAATCTAAGGTTGTTTTGATTGTAGTAAGTTAGGTCAATGGGTCAAAGATCACCTTTTTCATAGATGGATTTCTCTAGCAGGATTAATAACTCTACCAGTTGTACCAGCATCACCTCCCACTAGGGGTCGAGGTCAGGACCAGGACCGTCATGGTAAACAATAGGGTATTTTGGGTAAGCCTTGGGAGGCAGGCTAGGTTTTATGACTGATGGTCAGGGTGGAGGTAGAGATGGTCATTTCTATGTAGCCCTAACGAGGGCAGGGGGTAAAATATCAAATGTGATTGTATGTACGATTAAGTTATGCCATCTGCCCGCCTAGGCATTATTTATTTCACGCTCTACATGTTCTTATGTGTCTATGTATTATGTTTCTCGTATGGGTATGAATTCTGAGCCTATGGCAGCATCGTTGTATGTGTCAATTAACGTGGGTGAGTCTTTAGTAGTACATCATGTATTTCGATCATGCTTAGTTACTATAAGGGGTGTGAAACCTGGGTTGACCTTATGTTGGTAGATATGCTTGATTTTGATCTGATTTTGAGCATAAACCAACTATCTCCCTACCATGTGGTTTTATATTATTTCTCTAAGACTTTTACCTTAGCCATGCTTGCTTTTCCCCTGATAGTTTGGCAGAGGGTCATTTTTGGGTAGCAGCATAGTTTGCACATCACCCAAAGGTTTTTAGTGTGATTCTATGCAATTGGGCATTTTAACGTTAAAAATGAAGCCTAAATTTGATATTAGTCAACATTCTGATTAAACGAGCTCGAATGAGAATTCTATCAATGCAGTTAGCTCAAGAATGTCAAGTTTAATCTTGAACGACCCTTCATTTAGGTCTTAATGTTCAAGGCTAATTCCAAGTCCCCTCATGGATTTTTTGTCAAAACAAAATTGGGTGTGGGACCTACTATATATCGAATCAACCGTGGATATGAAATTTGATGGTTTCTTTAAGTTTGGAATGCCATTTGTGATGGAGAAGCATGATTCGTTTGCATGCAGAAGGTTCTGAATGAGTCCAGGGCATTCCGTCAATATTTTGGAGACCAATCCCTTTGCTATCAGCAAATGTGGTCGTAAAGTGTTGTCACTTGGGCTTTACAATCATGAGCACCAGGCCTCACATTTGCATGTAGACATTTGCTATAATGATTTTCCATCGACTGGGCCTTCCTATTTAACCCCTAGTTGCGACCAGCCTTGGGTATTGATATTGGAAATGCAGTTTCTCCCTTGTTTGAACTTAGATTTTGGTGATTTGAAGCTCCACACGCTCTTTATTATCAGGGCTATGTAGTTGAATTATTGGATTGTATTGTTGGCATTCAGTTCGATGGGAATTTTATTGGTAAGCTTCTACCTTCTCTCTTTTAGTTTGAACTTCATTATGCTGTTGTTTATGCTGATTTCGAGCCTCGAATTGTGTTATATTTTGGGAAATTAGTTCAAGGATTAGTTTAGGACCTTTTGATATAGTTAATTCAATAATTTCAAGCACTGATCTCTCGATTCCCATTTGACTATAAATATTGGTTCATCTCTATTTCTTGTTATTTCGGTGTCTAAATGGTTGTATTAATGTTGTGATCCTATTTTTGATAGTGTGGCACTGTTTAGAGGTCATTTGCAAGGGAAGCTTTTGATTTTTGATTAGGAGGACACGCGATCAGCCTACAGGTAGGCAACAACTTCATTTCTAATTAAATTGAACATGAATATGTGAATTCATAATGATATACCTAGTTATTCCTTCTTGCCTTGCAAGAGACCATGATATAGGGTTGATAGCATATTGTTAGAGTGTTGTATGTGTGTTGTAGCATGCTATGTTATTTACTCATTTCATTCCTATTTTTGGAGTATGATTTGGCCTTAGTCTAGGATAGAATAGTGTTGCCTTAGACTTATGCATCTTGTGACTATGGTATGTCTCCGACGTTTTTTGGATCGACTGGGTCCTTGAAGAATGGAATAGTAGACTTGGGTGTGAAAGTATTGGACTTAGCTTAGGCATTTGTGCTGCTTGTTAGCCTTTCTGTCTCCTCTCCCTATTTTTGCAGTTCCAATGCATTATCTCAGAATGTGTGCTTTCTCAAGGTTGGAATGCTTTCGGCTTGGAGTCCTTTATGATATCATTCAGGGTGGACGTAGATCCACATTGGCTTGGAGCCTACTTGAGATCCTCTTCGCAATTGATACGTGTAATATCCTATAATTAAATAAGGGTATATTTGTCATTAGTTAAAGAAAAAGGGAGTAAAAGAAGCTATTTTCTTTTTTAAAAAAAAATTCAAAGTTAATGGGCTTTTAGCCCATCTAAAATGTGAAAGATAAAGGGAAATATACCCTGACTACTTTGAGGAAAAAGCTAAAGTCAGCCTTTGGGAGTAAAAGAAAAATAAAGCTACTACTTTATTTTTGAGTGAAGGAACGAGGAAGTCTAACGACCCAAACCGTTGTTATTTAGGAAAATTAAAATGTCTGGGAAAAATGGGCCCATCATTCCGCCAGAGTGGGCTAGATTTCGCTAGGGAAGCGACACTCCAGCAGTACAAGGAGCTCCAGAGCGGGACAGATGGGGTCAAAACTTAAATAACGCAAAGTCTTATTTTCTCCTTTTTCCAAAAGCACCAAAAAAAGGCGAGGATTACCCAAAAACCCTTAAATGACTGCTCTAGGCTTGGTAAAGAAGGAGAAAGAGAGTTCTAGTGTAAGGAAGTTATTAGATTACGGATTTCCAATCAAATCCATTCTCACGATGTCCGAAAAGCAGATTTTTTTGCCAGAATCCCGTGCGGCTACTTGGCGCCTAGGTAGGCTAGGTTTATTAATTGAGTAGCTGTAAATACATGATTCATTGCATAGTGTGTTGGTAATTGATGGTAGAATTCTTGCGTAGGATTTCATGCATCGAAAATGGGATGATTGTTTATATACTATCAGTTGTTGAATAAGATAGAAATCATAGAAGGAATCCTTGTCCTGTGGAATAGGTTTCGAGGAGGATCGACTCTAGTGTTGGTGTTGTGTATGCTTGTTGTTGTTAGTTCCATGTTTGTGTACATGAATGAAAAGATAAAGTATAAATAATTGCATGCCTATTACTTGACAGTATGATAATGAGTATTGTTACTTATGGATGTGATTGTGACTGTGTTTGTGTTGATTGGATTGGGTGTCACGTTCTGTCACATACAATGGGCAGGTGTCACATTCTGACATATATATATTGGATCGGGTGTCACGTTTTGACACATACATTAGATCGGGTGTCATGTTCCAGCACACTCATTGGGATCAGGTGTCACGTTACAGCACACTAACAGTTTGGGCATTGGTTCCATGAGAGGGCCATCTATGATAATGATGTTCATGTCTAATTGTCGTTGATACTAAAAACTCTATTACACTTTTGAAAGAATAGTCGATTGAATTGTATTTCGTATACGTGTATTACCATGCTGTGTTTACTCGATATATATATACCTCATTATTAAATGAACTATGAAGGGTCAGGTCCAAATTGAGATGTGTATGGTAAGTGGAGACCAAAGGTCCTAGCGTTACTATGTGTTACTTAGAGAGGTGGTTTGTGTTCTTGAAAAGTGAGAATTGGGGTGGGGTTATGTTATAAGTGTGGCATTAAAGTGGTTATGTATCAAGTTGACAAATGGATTTGTATTGAAATGATTAGCGAGTCTCGATAGCATGTACTATAGGGGCAACGATAGAGTGGTGATGAGGAAGAGATAATAGTATCTTATGAGTGGTTGGCCGGGTTGGTAGTGGTTAAATATGAAACCTCTCTAAGAGGTAGAATGGTTAAGTTATGATCAAGAGTGTAATGATTAATTGGTTAGAGTCAAGTGTACTAGTATATGTTAAGGTATCCAGGAATGGTAAAGGCAGAAAAATATAACGGTGGATGAAAGAACAGTCTTATTGCATGTTTCCTACTAGTCGATTTTCTTATACTATGCGGTGGGTATTGAGGTAACCAATGATGCCTACTAGTACGTGTGATTTGTACTGATACTACTCTTGCTATGGCTTTTTGGCATAGTCGGGTTACAGGGTCAGTGATGTTTTGTAGGTAAAGGAGAAGACAATCTCCAGTAGCTTCTATTTTTCCTTCCATGTGGTGGGAGCTGTGTCATTTGTTATTATGTTATATGACTCGTAAATCTTACAAGCTCTTGTACCTGTTTAGACCAGATCCTTAGGGATGTTAATTACTTTACAAGTTAACTAGGAATCGTTTAAGACTCTTATTTTACAAACATACATGACATTCTCTTATTCATCATCTTTCTTAATTTTATGTATTTTAAAAACATTTGAGAATCAAGGTTTGACCTACTTAGGTGTTAGGGTAGGTGCCCGCACGGCCCGATGGGTTGGGTTGTGACAAATTGGTATTAGAGCCTAGGTTACTGCTCTCTTAGTACAAGAACAATTATGGAATAAACTCTTGTAGATTGGTGTGTTGACGTCCACATCTAGTGTTCTAGAAGCTACGAAGAGTTCTAGGAAGTCGTTCCATTTCTTCTCTCCTTTCGTGCAAGTTGTCTCTTTTGGTATGAGTTGAGTCCAATTGGTATCTCCCGATTCCAATTGGCTTCTCAACAAAGTGGGCTGGACATTGTAGTCACTTCTGAGAGGACACAAGCAAGGTAAATTGGAACATAGAAGGTTCCAATTGGTATGTGGCCTTAAAGGCAATATAAACACATGGATGATCAATAATGGTCATCTATGGAGCAAACTAATCAATAATTTTGACTTGTTTCTGAGTTGTAGTTTGAAACTGTGAATGTGTGCATATTTTTGTCCAAAATAACTATTGGTGTGAAAGGTGCAATTACTTGGATGCTATGATATGACTATGTGCATGGTATGCTTGTCTAGATTTCGATGTGTGCAATAGGCTAGCCTAAATGTTCGAAACTGTGCGAGTCGTAGTTGCCTGAGTTTTGTGAACTTGTCATTGAAAGGAGAGTTGACACTAGGTTAGGTGCAAGGGTCTAGATAACTACAATGTGATTTTTAAGTAAATTTTGGACAGGTGTTGCGACGGACTATAATCATGTGAGTGTATGGGTACATACTGGGATGTGCGTTTTAGTGGTATTGGATTAATGGGAAAGGGATTCTAGGGTATGTAGCATTGGATTGACTCGGGGTAAGCAATGAGTATCCTAGCTAAAGAGGATTACCCTAATTTCTTAGTTATAGCCACAAAATCAATGGAAAATTATAGAAATAGGAAGAACCCCAGGAAATTGTTGGTTTGGGTACTACTTCATTTGAGCTGCTAGGGCGGGTTTATTTCAACCAGGGCAAGGCCACTAGAGTGGGATTTCTCCCGCCAGAGTGGGACAAGGCGAGAAAGAATCTCAGCCCTATCTTCCTTGTTATTCCCGAGTTGCACATATGGACCCCAAATTGTGTATAGACTAAATTCCGCAATACAAACAATACTAAGCAATTGAACAGTAATTTATACCACCTAGCATTTCATTATTGGCTCCGAAAATAGCAAAAATCCAGCATCCACGTGCTTATAAAAATGTAAGGAAAAAGCAAAAAAGAAATAGAAACTTTGTTCATTACATGCCCAAGAGGGGAAAAACCAAATAGGATCCTCGAGAAAGGGAAGGGTTGGTACCGGACTCTAGGTCCTCTGAGGCCTTCTCGCCAACCCATGCCTTACTGGACCAGGGGAACTCCTAAAAGTCCTCCAGAGCGAGCCTAAGAAGCTCCTTCTAGGGGGCAACACAAGAGAAAATGATTTTTAGGGTCTTCCATATCCGGCCCATCAGACGATCCCTCTCTAGATTCCTTTTCCTCTCAAATTGCAGCTGGCGGTGGAGCATCTCAACTTTGAGGGTAGTGGAGGGTTGAACTGGAGTCAAGGCGCTAGGATAAGAATCTCTCAATATTCTCCGAACGGTCACCAAGTCCTCCTCCAACGAGCAATGGATAGCACTGGCACTATGTTGGGAGAGTGCCGTCGGCCTCGTCTTCTTCCCCTCCTTTGTCATCCACCTCAGGAGCTGCTTGAGTGCTACTAGCCTTGTCCGTCATCCTCCTCTTACTCCCGGAGATGGAAGCCTGCCTATTCCAAAGATGGTGAAAGAGGGGATGATCCGTGGGAAGTACCTCATTAGTGTCCAAGAGTGGCACCCCTACCCGCTTGCACATCGCAATCACCAGTCCACCAGTCCAGGCAGGAAAGATACCTTTTTGTTGCCCCAGTAGAACACCTTCCACTCTAAAAGGATTTGCGTGCCCACATTTAGTCTGGTTCTATGTATAACACAAGCCACTGTCAATGCCCAGGAGAAGGTCACGTCGGTGCGTTTACCTGACGAGCGGATCCTCTCGAAAACCAAGTGTAGCCACTGCTTAGCATTCGATGAATAGTGAGTGTTGTTGATGCCCTGAGTAGTAGCCCGGTAGACCTGGTCTCGGCGCACAGGCTCCGCCAGTGTATCCTTCAACTAGCCTAAGTCCATCTCTCTCAGCTTGACCTCGAACTTCGTGTTGGGGACCTCTGGCCCCTCGAGCACAACATTTATAAAGTGAGTGTTTAGGGGGATATCAACTCCTTGAATGTGAATGGTAGGGTGAGGGTCGTCCTAGAAGATGGTTGGAAGGATAGAATAGAACTTTCTCACCCAGTAGGAGCACGCAGTAGGGGGAGCCTTTATCAGTGGGGCAAAACTCCATCGAACGTACATAAAAGATAGGAGCTTTCTCCTCTAGAACCATCAAGTGAAAACCCCTCTTACATTAGAACTTATTGTTCCGGTGATCATGGTGTCTCTCCCAACTTGTGGCAATAGGAAGCCGGATGAAAGGTAGATTTTCCTCGTTAAAAGTAGCCATAGTAAACAAGCGTAGAAAAAATATTTATGAAAGGTGCATGTTATGACTCCATGGAATTAGGAAATACTTGGTCATGGAAAAATAATTTATTTATATTTTAAGTGGCAATGAGGCCACTGCTCTGCAGAATACCACTAGAGCGGCCATGATCCCACCCAGTGGCATGAAGGAGGCCTCTGCAATAGGATGGAGGCCGCCAGAGTAGCCTCCATCAGGGATGAACCTCAGGCGCGATCATTGCTGCCATTCATCCAAAAAACCTTATTTTCAAATGAATTTAAGAAGATCAGAGTCTATAAGGTACCCTAGTACCAAAATATGTGGTTATTCTAGAAATATAACCCTTAAATTGTGCCCAAATCCGGGTTTTACACCAAGAAATTATTCAACTTCTCCCATCCATTTTGGAGTCATTTCAATCATATTTTTGCGAAATCCTTACGCTTAGAACGTTGTAGAGACGTTGTGAACATTTGGGAAGTGTCCATGTTACGTTTCTAGCAAACCAAGCAACCTATATTCATAATTTTTAGTAACTACCCCAAGGCCTTTCTATTAAGAAATTAGCATCATACAATCATTGTTAAGTAAGTATTGAAGTAAAGAGAGTAGGAGCAAGAATGTTACCGTAAAATTGCTCTGAGCAAACCGCTTGAGAGTGTTTTGGGAGTTTTGGGGGTGAGTTTAAATTGAAATGGGGGAGAATTTTCCTTTCCCCTTACTTTCTGGGTTACAATCCCCCGCTATAGTTGGAGTGTCCCCACCTCAGCAGGAACTTGCCACTCTGGCAGAGAAGGATATCCAAGGGGGCATGTTTCTTTCTTTGTGTGTTGGATCGATTTCTTAACTAGTCCCTTATATAAAGAACCCTTCATGCTTACCACTTGGAAACCATCATCCTTCGTGGTTCTGTAATGGGTTGTGTTGTCAGTTTAGAAGTACTCCAAAAAGGGCTCGTGCTCATCCCTTAGCTAGTCCTTCGGGGACGAACGAGGGGTAAGTTGGTGTCTATTATAACGACTAACCATCGTTATAGAGGAAAGGCAAAACATCAGGGAATAATTTGGCCTGTCATCCCACCATGGTGGGCTAGATGCCGCTAGCTGAGGATGCTCCAGCGGGAAAAGGAGCGCCAGAATGGGATGAACGGGGACATAATTAAAATAATGCGAAGTCATATTTTCTCCTTTTTCCAAAAACTTCAAAAAGAGGTGAGGATCACCCTAAATACCCTTAATAGGCTGCTATAGGCTTGGAAAAGAAGGACCTCGGGAAATTGTTGGTCTGGGTACTTTTTCGTCTAAGCCACTAGGATGGGATTATTTCCACTAGGGTGAGGCCGCCAGAGCAGGATTTCTCATGCCAGAGCAGGACAGGGCAACACAGAATCTCAGCCCTATTTCCCTTTTTTCCCTAATGGCGTACATGGACCCCGATTCGCGTATAGACTAAATTTTGCAATCAAATAGTACTAAGCAACAGAACAATAAGTTATACCACCTAGCATTTATATATTGGCTCTTAAAATAGCAAAAAACTAGCATCCACGTGCTTAAAAAATGTAGGGAAAAAGAAAAAGAGAAATAGAAACTTTGTTCATTACATGCCCAAGAGGGGAAAAACCAAATCTGGATCCCCGAGAATGGGAAGTGTCTCTACCGAACTCTAGGTCCTCCACGACTGTCTTGCCAACCCATGCCTTGCTCAACCAGGGGATATCCAAAGTCCTCCGGAGCGAGCCTAGGAAGATCCCTCTAGGGGGTAACGCAAGAGAAAATGATTTTAAGGGTCTTCCACATCCGACCCATCAAACAATCCCTCTCTAGATTCTTCTTCCTCTCAAATCGCAGCTAGTGGTAGAGCATCTCAGCCTCATGGGTAGTGGTGGGTGAAATTGGAGTGGAGGCGCTATGATAATAGCCTCTCAATGTCCTCCAGATGACCGCAAGGTCCTCCTCTACACAAGCACTGAATAGTAAGGGCTAGGACTGTGTAGGGATAGTATTGTCCACCCCAACAGCTGCTTGAGTGCTACTAAGCTTGTCTGTCGTCTTCTTCTTACTCTTGGAGAAGGAAGCTTGCCTAATCAAAAGAGGGTGAAAAAGGGGATCCATGGGAAGTACCTCATCAGTGTCTAAGAGTGGTTACCCCGCTCGCTTGCACATATTTGTCACAAGTCCAAGAAGGAAAAATGCCTTCTTGTTGCCTCGGTAGAATACCTTTCATTATGAAATGATCTGCGGACCCACATTTAGTTTGATTCCCTCTATAGCACAAACCACCATCAATGCCCAGGAGAAGGTCATGCTTGTGGGGTTGCCCGACTGGTGGATCCTCCTGGAAACCAAGTGTAGCCATCGTTTAACATCCGGTGACCAGTGAGTGTTGATGATACCCTCACTAGTAGCCTAATAGACCCGGTCCCAACGCATAAGCTCCAACAGTGTATGCTTCAACCAGCCTAAGTCCATCTGTCTCAGCTTGACCTTGAAATCCATGTTGGGGACCTCTGGCCCCTCAATAACATCATTATGAAGTGAGTGTTCAGGGGGATGTCAACTCCCCGAATACGGATGGAAGGGTGAGGGTCATCCTAGCAGACGGTAGGAAGGATAATATAGAAATCCCTCACCCAGTAGGAGCACGCAGTAGGGGGGAGCCTCTGCCAGTCGGGCCCAACCAAACTACATTAGATGGGCATAATTATGGCATATGATATATAAATTCCTTTATTTTGATGGTTAGTATCTATACTCGAAAGTTACTAAAATAATTGAAATGATAATTTTTGTTACATCATTTTTCTTTCTTTAAATGTTGAACACTTTGTTTTCTTATTGAATGATAATGTATTATAGTATTGGAAGGCAATAAATTTGAATACAAGACGATATATTGATGTTAATTAGATGTCCAAACAAGTTACTAAAGGACATTTGAAACACTCAAAGTAAGGGGGTGCTTGGATTACAATTAATAGTCAATAATATTTGAAGAAGTTTTATGTAAAAAATATTTCTTCAATACCCACAAAGTATGTCTTTGATGTATTTGATATGATAATTATATTTATAACTTTACAATTTTAGCAATAGCTAGTTGATTAAACTACTAATGTGATAATGAGGCTATAAGGCTTGATAGAAATATTGTGTAATTTCGTGAAGTAGAATAGCCAAAAATTTTGTGACTTCATGAAAAGGAAAGTTTTTGTTGTAAGATAACTTTTGCATAGACATGACAATTCATACATAGATGAATTTGTGTGTTGGTCTATAAATAGTGAATCTTCTAATGATAATGTTAAAATCCATATAAGTTGAATTTGTAACATGTATGTGTAATGACCTTCAGGTAATTTCTGTGTTTATGCCTCATGTTTGCCGTTTACAAATTTCCTGCAGTGACTTCAAGTGATTTCTGACTTGTTCGGACTAACAGTTTTGTCACCAGGTCGTTGGTTTGATTCTTTTGCAAGTTTTAGTATTTTGGGAGGTTTTGAACCTTGAATGGTAATTTTTATAAGAAGTTCTAGAAGTTGGACTCAAAATCTAATAATGACGATTCCATCAGCTGTGGAAGGGTCATTTTAGGCTGATAGCATAGGCAACACGACTCTCAAGGCTTTTAGTGTGAGTCTGTACGATTAAGCATTTTAACATTTAAGTTGAAGATTAAGTTTAACTTTAGTTAAAATAAATTAGCCTGGTTGAGAATTTTGTCGGTGCGGTTAGCTCCGAAATGTTGAGTTTTGTCTAGAAAGACCCTTCGTTTAGGTCCTGAGGCTTTCGGGCTAATTCTAAGGCCCCTTGTGGATTTTGACTTAAAATAGAAATTGGGTGTGGACCCGCTTGTTATTGAAACGACCTCGGTTGGGAATTTCGATAATTCAGTTGAGTCTTGAATGTTGTTTCTAATAGGGTATAATAGTTCGTTTACCTGCACAGATTTCGAACGAGATTGGGGCACCAATTCAAAGTTTTAAAGTCCAAGCCCTTTGCTATCAACTAAGGCTTTGCGATCCCAAGCCCTTAGCCTAGCGGTCGCGAAGGGCTGGCAGTTAGGATTTAATGCCACGAATGGGTGACCTTACATTCTCACGCCATCGGCCATGATCGCGACTTGTCACTGACCAGGCTCACTATTTAACCCCTAGTTGTGACCAACCTTGGTAATGGTATTAAAATTGCGATTCCTCCCTCATTTTATCTCTGATTTGGTTGAATAAAATTTTTGGACGCTTTTTATTTTTAGGGCTACGTGGTGGAGTGATTGCATTGTTTCGCTGACACTTCATTCCAGTTGAATAATTTTGGCAAGCTACTATCTTCTCTCTTCTGATTTGAATTTTTGTTGTGTTGTTGTGTTAGATGATTTTTGAGCCTCAAATTGTGTTCTATTTTTGGACATAAGTTGAAGGCATAAACTAAATTGTAGAATTTCCAGCATGGATCCCACGACTGAAATTTGATTCTAAAAATTTCGTTTGTACATATTTTGTGTAATTATGGTTTCTAAATGTCCATATTGATGTTTTGATCCCTTTTTGACAGTGTGAAAATGTTCAAAGGTAGTTCAAAAAGGAGAATCTCTTTTCTTGTGATTTGAAGTGCGTAAGATAGGCCTACAAGTAGGCTACAACTTCCTTTCTAATTAGATTGAGCATGCACGTTTGAATTCACGATGATGAGTATGAATTGGGGCTGAGTGCCTAGTTATTCTTTCTTTCCATGGTAGAGACCAAGATTTAAGGTTGATTACTACCCTTTTGAGGGCACTACCATGCTGGTAAAGGGTTGTGCGTGTGTTGTAGCATGCTATTTTATTTACTTGTTTTCGAGCATGATTTTTCCTTAGTCTAGGATAGACTAGTGTTTCCTTAGCCCTATGCACCTTGTGACTATGGTATGTCTCCGATGTCATTTCGAATGGACTAGGTCCCTGTCCACTAGAATAGCACACTTGGGTCATATACTATCGGCCAGTACGATGTGCATTTCTATTGACTATAGGCAGTTGAATAAGATAACGGTGAAAAACCGCTACCCAAAACCTAGGATTGATGAGTTATTTGACAACCATCAGGGTGTTGTAGTGTTTTTGAATATTGATTTGATATTTGGTTACCTTCAGCTGAGGATTAGGGTAACGAAGATCCCTAAGATTACATTTAGGGCTCGATATGGCCATTCTGATTTCTTAGTGATGTCTTTTCGGTATACTAATGCCCCTACCACCTTCATTAACTTGAAGACACAATTGTTCAGGTCGTATCTTGATTTGTTCGTCATTGTGTTTATAGATGATGGTTTGGTATACTAGCAGAGCAAGAGTGGCCATGAGCATCATTTGAGGATTGTGCTCCAAACATTGAGGGATCAACGACTTTATGCCAAGCTCCCAAGCTTGATTTGTAGCATTCTTGGGGCACATGGTTTCTAATGATGTCATCATGTTAGATCCGATGATGATTGAAGTGTTTAGTGGTTGAGCTAAGCCCACTTCAGTGATTGAGGTTCATACATTTGTCGATTTCGTAGGCTATTACACGAGGTTTATGGATGGATCCTTCATTATTGAAACACTTTTGACTTGGTTAACCCCCTTGATGTTTCTTTTAAGTGGTTTAAAGAGTGTGAGTTGATCTTTTAGAAGCTCAAGGAGTTGCTGACTATTGGTCATGTATTGACTATTCAAGCTGTGGGTGAGGTCTTCACAGTCGATTCTAATGCATCTTGGATTAGTTTAGGTTGTGTATTGATGTAGCGGAGCCGAGTTATTTCTTATGAGTCCAGTCAGCTTAGGCTACACGAGCACAACTACCTCGCTCATCAATTGGATCTAGCGGCGGTAGTTTTTGCGCTAATGATCTTAAGGCACTACCTGTATGAACTTTGTTATAATATATACGCTGATCACATGAATCTTTAGTACATTAGGAGGCAGCGGGATCTTAATTCGAGTAGTGTCACTGGATTGAGCTTCAGAAGGACTATGACCTCTCTATTCTCTACCATCTAGGTAAGGCAAATATGGTAGCAGACGCTTTGAGTCGGAAGGTGGTGTGTATGGGTAGTCTAGACTTCTTACTTGACGTGGAGCAATATTTAGATTTTGACATTTTGTCCTTAGCAAATCAAATGGTCCAACTAGATGCCTCAGATTCTAGCCGTATTAAGCTTATGTGGGAGTTCAGACTTCTCTTCTTGGTCAGATCCGTAACTAAGAGTTTGAGGATGAGGCCTTGGTGGCACTTTGAGATTGGGTGTTAACATCTGATTGCAGTCAGGTTACATTGGATTTAAATGGGGTTTTGAGGTTTGCGGGTCATATTTGTGTTCTCAGAGTTAAGGGTTTGATACAGGTGATCATACTTTGAGAGGGCCATAATTTTAGGTATTCTTTTCATCCAGACAATGCGAAAATGCATTATTACGTGAGGCTACATTATAAGTGGACCGGAATGAGGAGAGATATTACACACTTTGTGTCTCATTGCTTGAGTTATTTGCAGGTTAAGGCTCAACACTTGAGACTTGGTTGTGAGATTCAGAGATTACCCATTACAGAGTGGAAGTAGGGCCACATCACCATGGACTTTATGGTAGGTGTGCCTAGGATGTCTAGTTGTGTTGACATTAGTTGGGCCATTGTTGATTGATCGACCAAATCAGCACATTTGCTCCCTTTTTAGTCTTCATTTAGTGCTAAGAGGTTAGACCGTATCTACATTTGTGAGGTTGTTTGTGTTCATTTTGTTTCTGTCTCCATTATATCAAATCGAGGTACTCAGTTTACTTCTAGATTTAAGAGGACTTTTCAGGATGAGTTGGGTTGCTACGGTGATCTTAGCATATCTTTCAACCTACAGATAGATGGTCAGTCAGAGAATACTATTCAGGTCCTTGAGGATATGTTACAGGCTTGTGTTATAGAGTTCAGAGGTTAGTGGTATCAATTCTTTCCTTTGGAGGTGTTTGCATGCAATAATAACTACCATTCTAGCATCCATATGGCCTCATTTGAGGCCTTATATTGTAGATCTTGTCACTCTCTAGTTGGTTGGTTTGAGTCTACAACATCTAGATCGTGTGTTAAATACTTGATTCAGATTCATGGTTGTCTACAGTGCCAAGATCTTATAAGGAGATGCATGTTCAGATTCATGATTGTCAGGTTCGCAAGTTGAGAACCAATGAGGTTGCATCAGTCAAAGTCTTATGGAGAAATCAATTTGTTGAGGAAGCTACTGGGGAGGCTGAGGAGGATATGAAGAAGTGATATCCACATCTCTTCCCTTCCGAAGAATTTCCAGATAAAGGTACTAATTCTTTGTAAAGTACTCCTTAAACTAATTAACAAAACTAAGTAAATTGCTTGTTGCATGCTAGAGCGTAGGTTGTTAAATGTGTTCCACCCCCGCTCTATCTAGTGTGATCTCATTCGAGGACTAATGTTCGCAAGGGGGAAATATTGTAATACCTTGAACATTGATCAGTTTTTATATTTTGGGTCAAACTTCAAACAACTATAACTTTCCGTACATGATGAGTTAGGTGGCCAATGAGTTGTCAAATTGAAGGTGTTTGAGTCATCTTTCCAATGCAACAAAGTTTTCTAAATTTTGAGTTTGGATGAAGGAGTTATGCCCATTTGAGTGTGTCTCTCTAGTTAAGGCATTTTTATCTATTTTAAGGAGGGGTATTTTGGTCTTTTCCTTACTCCACTAGCCTACCACATTTTTATTCTCCTACATTGGGGTCTAAAGTGATTAAAATCTGTTTTCATTCATTCCAAAAGTGCGTAGGGTTTTTAGAGAAAGGTTCAAGAGAGAAAAGAGAAAGGATTCAAGCATTCTTTCAAGAACTTGAAGATTTTGCCAAGAATTTGGTTGTTTCAAGGTATGTAAATTCTGATAGTGTTGGGTTAGTTCACCTTTACGCCAATCATTTGATTTTCATCCATAAATTCGTTTTTGAGGTTGGTTGATTTCAATTCTTGAGGAGTTCTTGAGGTTTTGCTTCATTATTTAATAATGGAGTCTTGTTGACTTCTTGAAGTGAGGGTTTTGCAAATGAGTGATGTTCTTGAAGGATTTAAGTGGGTTTTAGATTAAGTTAGTTGGGTTTGTGAATATAAATGAGTTTGGGAGTAAACCATTTGATTCTAGAAGAGGTAGGCCTTCAAGTGAGCAAGAAAAATTCGTTGAAAATCAGGGTAGGGGGTGGGCGCGACGATAACAGTGCGCACAAACTACTATTCACTAGTTTGAGGCCTCGTGTGCTATGCCAAAAGTGCGCCCCAAACTACATTCAGTAGTTTGAGGCATGGCGCCCTGTGCCAGTAGAACGCCAGGGTCGTCAGGCCCATTTCTTCTCCGTTCTTCATCCCGTATGAGTTATTTCAAGTCGTGTCTTTGCTCTCTTGTCAATGCTAACTATCTAAGCTTTTATTAATCATTGAGATATCCTATATATCCTATTCATGACTCTTAAATCTTCATTTCAAATTGAAGTAAAGATTAAGAGTAAAGTTTGACTAACCTTTTTGAGTTATTTTTGAGAAGTCATTTACGTTCTTCTAAAATTTGTCTTAAGACATGAATGAATGAATAAGATAATGAGAAGATTTGAGTTTCATGTTTAAAAATGAGTATAAGGGAACAAAGTATTTCCAAGTGTAAAAACTTTTACATTTATAGTGAGAGGAAACATTGATTTCTAACTAAGTTCATGATGAGTTTTGAGGAGCATCTCTTTTAAGAGAATCTTTTGAATAATTATCTCAATTTGAGGATGAGTTGTGTTTTTATACATTTGATCATGACTTCTATATATTATTAGTAGTAGCATTGAGCAACTCAAAATCATCATAAACCATGTATGCTAACATGGGTATAGGATCATACTTTTTAAATGATTCTCTATTGCTTTTAAGAATAGCTTAGTGGATCTACTTATTTGATTTTTTTATATATCCCAACAAGGTATATGACAGTTCTGGCAGCTTGGAAGAGATGTTGTACCATCACGTAGCTCATTGTGATTGTTGTTGGTTAGAGAGTATCCCAAATAAAGTTAATAGTGTATTTTTATTATATCATTTATTAAAAGTGACATTCCTTTCATTCAGTTATTTGTTATTCAACTATATTACATGCTTGTACATTCAATGTACTAATGTCATACAACCTGCATCTTTTAATGATGAAGATACAGGTTCTTAGGATCCTCAACAAGAGCTTGTTGATATCACTTTCATCTACTCGTCAACTTTTGATTATGACGTCCTTGTTTCCGGAGAACAACAGTTTTATGAGTTGTTAGTATTAGTAATATTATGGGTAGTTGTTGGTCTTGCCCCAAAAATCATATTTTTATAGTAGAGGCTTCATAGATAGAGAGTTTTTGAGAGTCTTTCAGTTTCAGATATTTTATTTAAAAAGTATATTTCATACACAATGTATTCAACAAAGTTTTGAGATTTAGTAAACTTTTTGTAAATGTTTGTTTCAATTTGATACTTATGTATGCTTGAGTTAGTCTTCCTCTTGTATTCACCCATAATGAGGGTTCGCTTGAGGGCTAGCAATGGTTCTCGAATGCCAACCACATCTAAAGAGTAGGCTGGGGACATGAGAAACTTACTATCAGAGCACAGAGTTCAAGTGTCCTAGGGTATTTATGAATTCATGTCGGTGGGATCTTATTTATAATTGTGAGGGCCCCACTTCTATAATTGAGGGACTACAAACATTTAAGAAAAGTTCCCTTCTTTCATAATCTAAATCGTGCAATAGAAATGTGTCATAAGGAACATATTCTAACCCATTCGTCTCTCATATCCATTCGACCACCCCTTATACACAAGGCGATTTAAAAGAAAATTCAAATACTTATCGATGAGTAACTCTCAGCAAGAATCTAGAAAAAGTCATGAGACTGCTTAAGAGATTGAGATAAGCCTAAGAGTGAGCTTAAGTGTTGAGATTCGAAGGAATACACTCTTATTCATATGAATCAAGCGTTTGTGCTAAAAGAGAATGTAATCATAAACTCTATTCTCTAAACGTTATTCATCTAAGACCTTTAAGAGTATGGTATGTTTTAGAATTCTTGGGTAGTATTTTTCACCCGAAAAGATTGAATGTGTTACGAGATTATGAATATTAGTTGTAAAAATGCCTTTAAATTAGAAGAACGCATACACATGTTCAGTAATCTAAGGGAATGGAGACAGTGATCTCTATCTTATTCCATAAAGTTATCTATACAAGTTTTATGTTATCAACCTATTAATATAAGCAATCAAGGCTCACAGTATGTTCAGTCTCACAAATCCATGAAACTCTCAATATATAACAACATAATGTTAAGGCATTCATATTCTTATATCAGAATTTTTGAATGAATCGTGCTTATGATCTTTCACCATAAAGTCTTTTCGGTAATCCTTTTTAATTTTGGAGAGTAGTGTTGTTGATTGTAGTTGTGTATGATGGAGGAGAGGATTGTCATTTCTTATTTTGATAGAAATGGTCTGTTTATTCCATCTAAAGTTACAAATGTGGAGGTAGATGGAGATAAAGTTTTACAATGAGTACTAAGTCAGTTTCTTAGTGGTAATGCATGAAAGATCAATTGGTAGAGATGATGAGAGGATTATAAGTTCTTAGAAAGTGGGTTAGTAGGAGTCTATGGAGTGGTTAAGGTTCTAAGCTTGAATGTGGTGTTGTTAACATATGGATTGTGCGTGATACATTAGGTGTTTCATGATATGAGATGAGGTTAGTTGAATGTAGCGGTAAGGAGTAGTGTTCTTGGGATGAGATTAGCTACAGAGGTATAGAACCCAAATCTTGTGATTTAGATCAGAATAATTACACTATGTTAAGTACTTTGTGATTCTGAGATAGACTTAAATACAGTAAGAGTAACCCCTTTGCATTCTCAGACAAGCCGTCATTCGAAGACGAATGATCCCAAGGGGGAGCCGTCATTCAAAGATGAATGATCCCAAGGTGAGATATTGTAACACCTCAAAAATTTCTAATTTAAGTCTTGAACCATTCTTCATTTACTTGAAGGGTCATAATAGATGATTCCTATATTACCCATACGTGTAAAGTTAAATTCTTTAGCGTGGGAATGATTTTGGATATTAATTAAAGTAACCAAAATCTCCTAGCACAAAGTAGAGTTGAAAGTTTCCTTATCGATTATGTTTTAATGTAAGATTCTACTTGGTCAACTTCAAAAGACCATATCTCTTAGAATATAAAGAGTTACATGGCCGCAAACCTATTAAATTCAAGGTATTTGAAGTTTCTTTCCAACTCCACAAATTTTGCATTAATTGGAGGTTTGAGTAAAAAGTTATGACCATTTTAGTGACCAGATACATGCAATGACAAATTAGCCGATGGGAAAACATTAAAAAAGGTCATTGTTTTGTCTTTTTACCTCTAAGAAAACCCTAAATGAATTTCTTGACTAATTAAAGACCAAAGAAAATAGGATTTTCATCTCTTAATTCATCATTCTCTTCTTTCTCATACCCTAAGACAAAACCCTAAGGAAAAATCAAAGTAGATGACTCCATTCAAGATTTTTCAATCTTTTTCAAGATTCTTCTTCAAGGTAAATCTTTCTCGATGAATTGCATTCTTTCCAACTTAAATTCCTCCGTACAATTATGAATCACTGAACCATCATCCTAATTTTTATTCCAACCTTGATTCTCGCCTGGCCTTGGATTGTTCGGACGAGAACCCCCCAATTGGTTGGACAAAAATTATACCTCTTCGTTCTAGATGGCCTCAAATTGTGTGTTATCAAGATTCACACCACTATTTGCACCAACCACATTCATAGCCTTATAACCATCTCCCATGACATGTTTCATCAATAGGTCCATTTGGGTTATTATCTTGGCCATATTTTCATCTCGTTCTTGGTTCTTTTCAGTTTGCTCCTTTGTCATCCCAAGATCCAAATGAGAAACCTAATCTTCCTTTGTGTACCTTGCACGATTGATTTTGGTTATCTCATAAAGCAAGGCTGACACTATGTCAAAAGGTTGTGTCATTAGTCCACCCCAAATGAGTTGGTCAGTGACACCTTTGTTGACTGTGTGAAGGCTCCGATAAAAATATTGCAATAGCACATTGTCTGTCAAACCATCAGCCGGACATTAGAAAACCATCTTTTGGAACTCAACAATGTTTCATGGATGTGCTCACCATCAATTTGCTTGAAATTATAAATATTATCCCTCAACTTAACCATCTTTGAGGGAGGGAAAAGCATTTCATAAAACACTTCTTTGAGATCCTTCAAGAATTGGTAGATTCCCTTGGTAGTTTGGTCAACCACTTTGTTGCTTCCCCCATTATAGAAATAGGAATCAAACGGAGTCGGACGAAATCTTGAGTGATGTTCTTGAAGGAAAATGGTCCACACACATCAATAAAAATTACAGATCTGTTCATAAGGGTCCTCATGAGCAAGTCCCTTAAAGAGACCTTTCATTTGCAACAGCTGAAACATTGCGCTGGTCATATGATACACTGAATTTACCACAGTTAGAGGCAATCAAATAGCACCAGCACTTCCTAGCTGATCCTCATATATATCATGGAAGTTTTTGTTGTCATTATTTTTCCCAATTTGACTTGCATTGCTCCCGTTCACACTCATTTCTTCACTTATTTTAGAGCAATCAACAGGAAAAAAAAGAAGAAGATAATTCAGCTACAGTAAAATTTGTTCATCAATATAAGAATTCTAATACTGACTCTGCGGCAGCGGCACCATTTTTAATAAAGCTCAACTACACTTCTTTTGATTCGAAGTATAGGCGATCGCTAACAAGTATAAATCCAACTAAGAGTTGGGGTCGATCTCACAAGGAGTGATACGATATTGAATTCAAGTATGAAGTAAAAATGTGTTCTAATTGTTTCTAGAAGTAAAGATTGTGCAACATAAAATAAATCACAAAGTTTCAATGATTAATATGCTAAGGGCTTGTATCAGACCCATTCAGGGTCAAGTACGCCATGTTACGTCTAGGGTGCACCTTTGGGTTATGACAATAAAAGAACCCAATTTATTAATTAACCCACTTTCTCAAGTTGGAATTTGTAAAGATACAAATCAATACAATTATCAATCGTTCACTCTATCTAATACCTTTTCTTCAAGCAAACATAGAGAGATAAGCTAGAACTGAATTTGCAACTTTAGTTCATCAATTAAAACATGAATAAGCAATTAAAACCATTTTAAAACAACATTAAATTTAGCAATTAATAACACCCATCAGCTAATTAATGCATTCGACTACATGATCACACCCTTGTGGTAGAAGGTTTTAGCCAAACATAGTGAAAAGTAAGAAGTTGTTACCAACAAGATTATCCATCTAAATTGTTAACAATCTGCAATACAAAATGCCAAAACTAAATCTATAATCCTAGAACCTCAAAATCCGAGATCCAAATTTTCTACAAGAGTGTTTAACAATGTGAAAATGTATAAACTCTCAAAGACTCAAGAATACACTATGTAATAACTCTTTTCTTCTTTGAATAAATGAGTTTATACGTTCCCAAAAACTCAATACGAATTCCAACTGGCATGATAAGTTGAGGTGGCTGATCAAATCGGCGATCCACCGAGTTGTGTGTCTTATCACCTTTTGGCTTGACTCCTACACCAAATTGTTATTTGAATATTAGGCAAGCTGGATTGTGACCAGTGATCCATTTGGTGTGTCCCCGAATCATTCTTTTGCTCGTCAAGTTAGATTGGTACATAGGCTACATTGATGGAACTTTTGGCGAGCTGGAGGATTACTCGATGAGTCGCTCAGTGAATTTTGCGAGCTCCTACTTCTCTTTTCACTTTTTTACTCTTTTTTGCATTTTAATGCCCTTGCATTGTTCTTAAGACTTTATTGTTGCATATCAACATATTAACATTATTTAGGAGCACAAAGTAGCCATTGAGGACACTAATTTAATGAATTATAAGCCCTAAATGAGTCAAAATTCCCAACTCATCAATAACCTGTAGGGACGTCTTATGGAAAGTGGGCTTGATTTTGGGTTCTAGTAGGTGGGACTACGGTTGACCAATATAGTATGTAGGAAGTCTTACGAACTGTAGGTCCAAACCGTAGAGTCTTCTTGCAGTTTTTAATTGAGGGTGTTTTGCTCTTATCCAAACTAATTAACCCCTAAACTATGTCGTTTTGGTCCCATAAATGCCCCTATAATTGTTAGTATCTTTCAAATTATTACACTTTCTTCTCATTCAATAAAATCCCCCGATTCCTCCAAGTCTTCTTCTCAAAATTTTCTCAAGATCTCCAAGGTGAAGAATTAGGGTTTCAAGGGCTTCAAGGGCTTCAAGGTTTCTTCATCCATTGCTATTGGGATTCGATTGCTAGGGTATGTGCGAGTTCACCAATAAATTTCTTTCATCCGGTTCCAAAAGAATATCAATCTCCTAAATTGATTTCATTGAACTCTATTAGGGTTTCATGCAAATATTTATGGGTACTCTTTATTATGATTCAATTATTTATATTCAATCTTATTATGTATGATTTGATTTAATTACATGATTTTCAATTAATTTCATATAAACCTATATCTTTTCCTAATTTACTAGCTTGAATTATGACAAGGCCTGTGAACTTATGAATTATGATCATGAATTTAATAAATGATGTATGCATGTTTTGTGAAAATAAAACTACTTAAAAACTGGATTTAGCGATAGAAAATTTTTGTAGCTAAATAACAAATTCCGTTGTTAAACCCACTTATCGAAGAATTAGCGACTGTTTTTTTTTAGCTACGAGAAAAATAGTAACAGACTAGTGATGAAGTTCGTATCTAAATGCACTATTTTTAGTAGTGGAATGAGTTATGACTAAACAGATTCTTTTAAGATAAAGTATCAATGATTTATGAAATATTTAATCATATTTGAACGGAATTATGATTTGGAAGCTTAGGAAGGTAAGTTTCCTAATATGGATTCATAGTTTAAAAGGAGCTACTCTAAATATGAACTTTTGATTTGTTTAATTGATGCCTTCCAAATTATGTTGATATGATCATGCCTTCCAAAGTATGTTTCTATAACACCTTGAACTTTGGTCAGTTTTTAATTTTTGGATCAATTTCAAATGATCATAACTATCAGCACAAGATGAGTTAGGTGGCCCAAAAGGTATCAAATCGAAGGTCTTTTAGTCATTTTTCCATCGCCGCCAAGTCTGTTAAATTTCAAGTTCGGATAAAGGAATTATGCCCAACTGAGTACAACCTCTCTAGTTAAGGCATTTTCATCCGTTTTAAGGAGGGGTGTTTTGGTCTTTTCCTTACCCCACTAGCCTAGCACCTATTTTTCACCCAAATAGGTGTTTAAACTGATTGAGATAAATTTTCATTCATTATAAAAGAGCGTAGGGTTTTTGGAGAAAAGTTCAAGAGGAGAAAAGAAAAAAGATTCAAGCATTCTTCAAGAACTTGAATATTTCGCCAGGAACTTGGTATGTAAGCTCTCATAGTGTTGGATTTGTTCACCCTCAAACAAATAATGTGATTTTCATCCATAAATTTTTTCTTGAGGATGATTGATTTTAATTCCAGAGGAGTTCTTGAGTTTTTTCTTCATTCTTTAACTATGGAGTCTTGTGGAGTTCTTCAGGTGAGGTGTTTTGCGAATGAGTGATGTTCTTGATTGAATTTGAGTGGGTTTTGATCAGTTTTGTTGGGATTCTAGCTGAGTTACTCCTTGAATTGAGGAAGAAAAATTCATCAAAAATTCGAGTATAGAGTGGGTCGCCGCGCTAGCAGTGCGCCCAAAAAATCTGGGTAT
The DNA here is from genome assembly GCA_037074985.1 of Solanum bulbocastanum. Taxonomy (NCBI): domain Eukaryota; kingdom Viridiplantae; phylum Streptophyta; class Magnoliopsida; order Solanales; family Solanaceae; genus Solanum; species Solanum bulbocastanum. Next base: position 15,831,693 of record CM073597.1, on the reverse strand, counting down.
GGGGTGGGTTGTCATGCCCCTTTCTTCTCCGTTCATCATTCTTTATGAGTTCTTTCAAGTTGTGTCTTTGCTATCTTCTCAATACTAACTATCTAAGACTTGTTTAATCATTGAGAGATCCTATATGTCATATTCACAACTCTTAAATCTTCATTTCAAATTAAAGTAAAGATTAAGAGGAAAGTTTCAGAACCCTTTTTCAGTCATTTCTGAGAAGTCTTTTACTATTTTCTAAAACTTGTTTTAAGACTTAAGTTAATGAGTAAGAGAATGAGGAGAGATGAGTTTCATGTTACAAAATGAGTATAAGGGAACTAAGTATTTCCAAGCGTAAACATTTTTACATTTAAAACGAAAGGAAACCATTGATTTCTAAACAAGTTCATGAGTAGATTTGAGCAGTATCTCTTTTAAGAGAATCTTTTGAGTAATTATCTCATGTTGAGGATGAGTTATGTTTTTATACATTTGAGTATGAGTTCTATATATTATTGGGAGTAGTATTCAGCATCAATACAAGGAAAAGTTCAACAACTCAAAATCTTCATAAACCATCTATAGTAAGGGATCCTACTTTTTAGATGACTTCTTAGTGCTTTTAAGCATAGCTTAGTGGATCCACTTAGTTGAGGATGTTCTATAACCAAGCAGTGTACAGGATTGTTCTGGCAGCATGAGCAACATGTTGAATCATCACGTAGCTCATAGTGATGGTTATCGGTTAAAGAATCTCCCAAATAATAGTAAATAGTTTATTATTGTATTTTTATATACATTAAGTGATTATCTAATGTTTTAAAAGCTTTATAGATATTACATCTTTCATTGTTGCTTTCATGATTAGTTGACTTGAGTTGACTTCAATTGAGGTGTGTATGTTTTCCCCTTTCTACCAGTTCAACTATGTATCTCTATGTTCAGTTTTCTCCTTACATGCTAATACATACAAGGTACTCACGCCATCTGTCTTGCATCATTTCATGATATAGATATAGGTATTCAGGATAATCAACCAGCGCTTACCAACCACTTTGTTAAGCCTCATTGCTTTCCAGAGGTCTTCACATTATGGTTTTTTTTTTGTTAGAATTTCATAGATCTTGCCCTGACTTCTATCATAGTATTTAGAGGCTTTATAGATAGTAGTTGTTGAGGAGTCTTTTTCCATCTCCCTTGTTGATGTTTTAAAGACTTTGAGTTGAACACTTATGTTCATTAGAGTATTTTCATATTGTATTTAGTTAAATATTGTCATTAATAATTATGAGTTCAGTTTTACATTTTCGGTTCCTATTTCACATGATTAAATCATTCATTGAGCAATAAGTCAAACCAAGGGTTCACTTGGGACCAATAATGGTTCTCTAGTTCTGGGCACGTCCAAGGTGTAGACTCGGGGCATGTCAATCTTCATATAAGTGCACAAAGTTAAATAGTCCTAGGGTGTCTAAGAAGTCGTGTATGCAGAGTCCTTTTTATTGGTGTGAAGAGCACCATATCTATAGTTAGGATGCTTCAATATTTAGGAAAAAATTCACTCCCTTCTTACTATTTTTTGTGCGATAGAGTTCAACTCTATGAAGGTTTCCTTGTAATTCGTGCTTGCGCGTATCTTTTCAAATCATGCCTCCACGAAGAGCTTTTCAAGGTCGTCCTAGAAGGAGAAATGTTGATCTTCAAGATATAGGGGTACCGAATGCACCAGAAGTGCAACCTCCTCAAGGAGAGGTCACAAATGCCGAGTTCTGGGATGCTATTCGGATGTTGATTCAAGTTGTGGCCAATGAAGATAGCCAACAAAGAGTGGTTCAACAGGATGTGGTAGATAGATCTAGGACCCATGAGTTCTTGAGAATGATTCCTTTAGAATTCACAGGGTCAAATATCAGTGAGGATAGGGAGAACTTTGTGGAGGAACTACAGAAGGTGTTTGAAGTTACGTGTGTCATTGATGCTGAACGTGTAGATTTAGTTGCATACCAAATCAAAGGTGTCGCTAAGATTTGGTATGACAAATGGACAAAGAGCAGAGTTGAAGGACATTAATTTCATGCTGGACTGTGTTTGAAAGAGCCTTCTTGGTGTGTTCCTTTCCCCGCGAGCTAAGAGAGGCAAACGTAAGAGAATTTCTCACTCTTAAATAAGAATCTATGAGTGTGCATGAGTATAGCTTCAAGTTCACTCAGTTTTCCCATTGTGGTCTAGAGAAGGATGCCGATATGAGGAGCAGGATGAGTCTATTTTTGTCTGGACTATCCCGCTTATCAATAAAAGAGGGTAAGACTCCTATGATGATAGGGGACATGAACATAGCCATACTTATGATCCATGTGAAGTTGGTTGAGGAAGACCACTTGAAAGATAGGGAAGAGTTCCATAGCTAGAGGGCTAAGAGAACATGTACTGAGCCCAGACAACAAATTACCAAAAATTTGAACAAGCCATCTTTTCAGCAAAGGCCAACTGGGCCTACACCATCATCAACTAGTGCACCTACACCAAAGAATAGAGGTGAGTTCAAGAATCATAATTAGCAAAATTTAAGAGCTCGACCTACTCAATCTCAGGGTAGTGTGGCACAAGGGGCCAACTAGACCCCTACATATGCTAAGTGTGGTAGGAGCCACATAGGAGCGTATTGTTGATTAACGTTTCAAGGATACTTCATCAATTCTAATTGTCGATGATCGTAAATCAGTATAAACATCACTGAATGAGTTGGGGTCGATCCCACGAAGAGTAGCTTTCTTTTTGAATTCGAATATGAAAATATGACAGTGACCCTTGCAGCCGAACAAACACCACACTTAAGAGTTTATAAGTCAAACTCTAAGATATCGTTACTAACCCACTTCAACAATCAACAAAGAATAATCAAATAACAAGATAACACTTGGGGGATTGACTAACCAACTGTCGAATTTAACTTAAAGGGTGTGCATCATCACCAAAAATTTTAATTCGTTGTGGGTAGAATGGACTATAAGTATAGTAATTTTCTCTCAAACAATTACCTTATTTCCTTTGAATTCTCTCAAACTTTAACACTATCCATAAGACTCCCAACCCAATTCCTTATCAAATCTACTGTTTCAACCTATATACAATGGCCTAATCTCAAGTTTCACTTTCTCAAGCTGAAACCTTCATGACCTACTACTAAGGATGCCAGATTACTATGTTGGCTTTATACTTCTCTCTCGAGAAAGCACAAAACTCTGACCTATATTGCACTAACTATGCAACAATGAAGTTAAACCACAGTAATAATTTAGACCCACCTCAAATTAACACCAAAATTCACTGATTGATGACACCCATTTAGTCAAATGCCACAATTGGTCACATTGTCAAACCCACAAGGTTAGGGTTTTAGCCATCATAGTAAAAAGATGAAATTCAATACCTGCCACATTTTTCATTGCTAGGCAAATGATATTTGAAAGTCAAAACTGAATAATATCTTTTCAATTTAAAAACCCAAATGAAAAACCTTGTTAAAGTCGCTTGAAATCAACAATAGTAGTGTTTTTGCCCTCTATCTTTTGTTCCTCACAATTTCTGAATGCTATCTCTCTCTTACTAAAATCAATTTTAAAAAATATGGTGTGACTTTTTGGGGAAACTCGGCGAGGAAAGTCAGGCTTTGCTGACTGCTCAGCGGCTCATCGATTGTCCTTTCGTCTCGCCTTCATACTTCACATCTTCTTCATCCGACCATTGTAATTTTAGGTGAGCCGACTAAGGATTGCCGTGTCATTCCGCGATGCACCTTTTTGAATTTTGCGTCGCCCTTCAGTGATTATCTGGGTCTCCCTAAGTACTTTTGGCGACATGGTCGTTCTTCGCCGATACAATCGGCATTACACCAAATAGGACTGCTTTTTGCCAAAGTTACTCCTAATCCAGCCTCAGAGTTTTGTTAGTTTAGGCGGTAGAGAGGCAACTTGGAGATTCACCGAGTGATCTCGGCGATCATCTGGCTTGTTTTTATTTTTCTCTTTTTCTACTCGTGTTGTCCTTGTTGTCCATTTCTACCCTAGTTTTGTTACTCAATCCATATACCTGAAAATCAAGGGTTTTACACCAATTATTGGCACAAGTTAGGCATTTCAGGAAAGTAATCTTATACAAACAAAGCCCTAAATAAGTCCAAAACTCAGACTCATCAACACCCAACTTAAACTTTTGTTTGTCCACAAATAAGACTTGTGTTCAGTAGTTCAAAAAGGATGTCACAAACAATACTGCAAATGACCCAATCATGAATGCACACAACAATACTCAACTTACTTATGCAAGGATCAATTGTGCACTCAAAGATTCAAGTTGTAACTCATTATCATCAAAGATTCTAAAGTTCACAGTACTTGTTTCAAATGCAAGTTCAAGCTCAACAAACGTACTCAAATGCCCTCGCACAAAAATGATTCAATATTCACACACAATTTTTCAACAATTTATAGCTCTGGACTCACATACAACTCTCACACTCACAAAGATGAACACATGTACGACTTCACTTTTAGCTTTTCCCTTATTTTCCAATCAACATTCGTTTTAGCATACTCAAGATCACGAAGGTCTTTTCAAGGCTTGTAACGTAGTTGAGGGTAAAGATATGATCATTTAGATTCAGTGGCTGCAATCCTCATGAAATGTGGTCTGAGCATCACTTTCTTTCTTTTTTTTGAACACTTTCAATCATGTTCAAAATTCACCCAATCATTCACTTCTCATGGAATACTGGACACCCAATTTCCTTCGCAACTTTCACAACTTTTTTTTGTATAGAGGGACTCCATATTTCTTGAAATTAGGGATCAAAAAGGGGACTTCTTTGCACTTCTTGATTTACCTTCTCCTTTCACTACACACCCAACTTAGGCTTTTGGTCTAGGTTGGCTATTCAAACAAACCACACTTCATGATGGAAGAATGGATAAAGACAGGTTACAATTGCATCAAGTTTATTCCAAGAAAAGGGTAAGGCTCAAAGGGTTTTCAAGCAAGTTCATACACTCACAAGGTAGGCCACAAAAGAGGTATAATGCCAAATTATTTCACTCTTCAAAATTGTTACCTGAGATCATTTCAAGAGCTTGAATCACCTAGTCAACCAGACCAACATGGCAAATTCTAGGTGTCACCACACAATGTTCACGGTAATCGAATCACATAAGGCATTGGTACCAATATAAATGAAGACTCCACACTTTCGTTAGTGTTCAATGCTCATCACAAGAGACTTCATTGGATAATCGACTAGTCACAACGAGACGCAAAAAGTTCACATATTATCTATGCAACTTCATTTGGCCTCGGCGTAGCCGCACATCCATTTTTGTTTGATTAAGAGCACTATTTGTGTCATTGGTATTGATCATAGCCAACACTTAAAATTGGAACTTTTTCGAACGAGCAAGGGACTCATTAACAAACATACTCCCCCACCTAAAGCAGTCAACATTATCCCCAATGTGAGTAGAGAATAGACAATACGAAAAATGAAAAATAAAGATAAACTACTGGTATGTAAACAAGCAAATCAAGGTGACGAGGAATCTTTACTTGGCACCTTTTTGGCGAGAAATTTAAACAATCGCCGAGCTACTTAGCAGTTCACCCAATGGTCTAGACATCGTCCTTATTTCCAGTATGCAACACGTTCAGAAAGGGGAAAAAAGACGGTGATGAAGGAGATCGCTGAACAGGTCTACACATCACATAATAGATTTGTAACCTCGCTGAATAATCCATTGGGTTAGGCTATCCGTCCTGGGGTAGAATGGTGCAAATAATTAGGTCGCCCAATCACTTTAGTGAGTCATCGAGTGATGAAGATGTCCTGCCTAATGTTCCAGTATCGCAGCTCCATTTTCAAAGTCCATAAGGCGGACTATGTCGGGCATGCCAAATGAATTCGGTGATTAGCCAATAATGTTTTCATCTTGCATAATTACTTGCACCTGGAAAATCAACACACATTATTTAAAATACTAACACTTGGGTTTCCTCCCAAGAAGTGCCTTATTTAACATCGTGGCATGACCTGGAAATGCTCTCAAGCATCTACCAGATACTCCACCTCAATCATAGAAATCTTTTGGCATTCGCCAAAGTATAACTTCAAGTGTTGCCAATCACTTTGAATGCAAGTCCCTCTTTACCTTCAAATTTAGTGGCACCATTTGTGCACTCCCGTGTTACTCTATACGGACTTAACCATTTGGATTTGATCTTGCCCGAAAAGAGTCTAAGCTGAGAGTTATATAGTAATATCCAATTTTCCACTCTGAACTCTCTCTTAAGGATTCTATAATCATTACACTTCTTCATTTTTTCCTTGTAAAGATCTTAACTTTCATAAGCCCTGAACCTGAATTCTTCCGACTTATTTAACTGATCTACTCTCTCTTCTGAAGTCTTTGCCCAGTCTAGATTTAGAGCTTTCAATGCCCATAATGCATCTGTGTTCCAATTCAACCGGTAGATGGCAAGATTTTCTAATGACTAGCTAATACGGAGAAATACCAATTGGTGTTTTGTATGCGATGCGATATGCCCATAGAGCATCCTCAAGCTTTCAAGACCAATCAGTCCTATTAGCATTCACTCTCTTGGCCAGCATACTCTTGATTTCCCAATTTGATACTTCCACTATGCCACTCGTTTGGGGATGATACAGAGTTGCTACTTTGTGTTTCATTCCATACTTGCTCAATACGGATGCAATAAACTTGTTGCAAAAATGGGATCCCCATCACTAATAATAGCCCGAGGAGTACCAAATCTAACAAAGATGTAGCATTTTAGGAATTGAACAACACTTGTCCCTTCATTGCTCGGTAGTGCAACAACCTCCACCCATTTTGAAACATAATCAACTGCCACCGAAATGTATTCAATCCCAAACGGACTCACAAATGGGCCCATGAAATATATACCCCAAACATCAAATAGCTCAACTTCTAAAATGGGCGTGTGAGGCAATTTGTGTCTTTTAGATACTCCACCTTGTTTCTAACATTGAGTACATATCTTAGCAAAACTCATGGGCATCTTTGTAAAGGGACAGAAAGTAGAAACCACTTCGAAGAACTTCTGTAGTTGTACGTACACCACCATGATGACACCCAACTGGTGAAGTATGGCATGCACGGAGAATTTCGATGGCTTCTTCCTCTGGAACAAATCTGCTAATGATATGTTCAGCACATTCCCTGAATAAATATGGTTCATCCCTAAAGTACTTCTTAACATCGAACAAGAACCTCTTTTGTTGGTAGAAGTTCAGTTCATCCGGCATTAATCCACACACCACGTAATTAGCAAAATCAGCATACCAAGGGGATTGTTGGAGAGTTAACGTGAATACCTATTCATTGGGAACGGTATCATTTATGTCTATCTCCAGTTCGTCATTTTCCTTGCTTTCCAATCTTGATAGGTTGTTAGCCACCTGATTTTCTCGACCTCTCCTATCCTTGACTTAGAAGTCAAATTCTTGAAACAGTAACACCCACCTTATCAATCTTTGCTTGGCATCTCTCTTTTCCATTAGATAACGCAACACAACATGGTCAGTGTGAACAACCACTTTAGTGCCTAGCAAGTATGCCCGAAATTTCTCAAATGCATATACTACCGCAAGTAATTCATGTTTTGTAACTGTGCAGTTACGTTGAGCACTGCTTAGAGTTTCTCTTGTGGACTAAATAGGGTGAAATAGTTTTTTGCGTGTTGCCCCAATACGATGCCTAATGTCATGCGACTTGCACCACACATTACTTTGAAGGGTCTGACCGATCGAGACTAATAATAAAAGGAGTGGAGATTAATTTTTATTTCAAATAGTGGAAGGCCACCATGCATGCATAATCAAAGTGGAATTTCACCACCTTCTCCAAGAGCTTGCATAGAGGATGTGCAATTTTTGAGAAGTCTTTGATGAACCTCTGGTAAAAACCGGCATGCCCCAAGAGACTACGAATACCCTTCACCAAAATTGGTGGTGGTAAATTCTCAATCACTTCAATTTTTGATTTATCAACCTCCATCCCTTTTTGTGACACTTTTTGACAAAGAACTATACCTTCCTGAACCATAAAGTGACATTTCCCAATTTAGGACCAAATTTGTCTCCACACATCTTTGGAGAACTTGTCCCAAGTGTGCTAAGAATTCTTCAAACGTGTCACCATCCATGAAGACTTCCATTGAATCATCCACCATATCAGCAAAAACTGATAGCATGCAACATCGAAATGTTATCGGGGCATTACATAACCTGAACGGTATCGTTTTTAAGGCAATAATTCCATATGGGTAGGTGAAGGTAGTTTTTCCTTGGTATTTCGGAGCAATGGAGATTTGATTATACCTGGAGTACCTATCGAAAAAGCAATACCATCCTCTCTCTAAAAGATAATCAAGCATTTAATCCATGAAAGGCATGGGAAAGTGATCTTTTTCGGTCCATGAATTTAACTACTGGTAATCCATGCATACTCGCCATCCGGTCACCGATCTCATGGACACAAGCACCCCCTTTTCATTTGCAACTACTGTGATGCCTCCCTTTTTTTGGTACACATTATACCAGACTCACCCATTTGCTATCCGCAATAGGGTAGATTTCACTTGAATCCAACCACTTTATTATATCCTTTTTTACTACCTCTTGCATTGATGGGTTCAATCTTCGCTGATGTTCAATACTCAGTTTCCAATCACTATCAAGCTGAATTTTATGAGTGAATGTCGGGAGGGATTCCCACCGTGTCAGCGATAGTCTAACCTACAACTTTGATTTGCCTTCTCAACACCCCAAGGAGCAATTGTACTTTCCATCAGGCAAATCAGCTGTAATTATCACAGGTAAAGTGTTATTTTCCCCTCAAAAGGCATATCAAAGATGGGAGGGAAGTACTTTTAACTCTAGATTCGGTGGTTCTTCTGTTGATGGCTTTATGGGACGATTTACTTTATTTTTTAGATCAATTTCCATCTTCAATGGAGTCATTAAATATTCCCCCAGGCCCGAGAGAGCAACTACTAACTCCTTATAGCCATGAACTTCGAACTCATCATAATTAGCAAGCACGACTTCAAGTAGGTCACTCATACACATAAAATGGCACACACTAGCCACCGCCTCATCAATAACATCAATAGTAGCGACCACATGAATACCACTTGGGTAAACTCATTGACTTACAAACATTAAAAGTTACCTCATCTTCATTCACCCAAAACTTCAGTTCTCCTCTTTCAACATCAACCAACACTCTCCCAATTGGCAAGAATGGTCTTCCCAAAATGATGGGAATTTCAGCATCTATTTAACAACCGAGAATGACAAAATTGGCCAGGAAAATGAATCAATCAACATTTACCAAGATGTCATATAATATCCCCATAGGGTGCTTGATAGATTGATCCGCCATCAAAAGCCTCATTGTTGTGGACTTTGGTTCACTCAATCCAAGTTACTTATAGATTGTGTATGTCATTAGGTTTATACTTGCTCCCAAATCACATAGAGCCTTGGCGAATTTGAGCATACCAATAGTGTAAGGACTGAGGAAGGCTCTAGGATCTACCTTCTTTTTTATTTTCTCATTAGTCATAATTGCACTACAATTATGAGAGACTTCAATTGTTTCAAACTCCAAGCTTCTTTTCTTGGTGACTAACTCCTTCATGAACTTGGCATAACCCGGCAACTCTAATAATGCTTCCACTAAAGGGAGGTTAATCGATAGTTTCTTAAAATACGACAAGAATTTCTTGATCTTTTCATCTTCATTCTTCTTCGTAAGGTATTGGGGAAATGGAGGAGTCACTTTGGGTAGAGGTTGCACAACATTTGGGATTTGATTGTGTTTCTCCACCTTTTTTATGACCCTTTGGCAATTCTTTGATGGATGGGTATTTCTTCTTCTTCCATACCATTGTCTTCTTCATGTATTTGAGGTTCTTCACTGCCCTTCACATCATGTATTTATACCTTTCCACTGCGAGTAACCATAACCAGACCTCTATAATCACTTTCCCTTGTCATTTTTGGTTCAAATTGTGCTGAAAGTAATCCCAACTGACCTTCAAGTAGCTTGATTGCTTGTGCGTGAGAGTTCATTTTATTGTTCAATGACGAAAGTTTGGCTTTCATCCTATTTAACAAATCTTTTGAACCTTCAAGTTTGTCAAGGATGCATGACAACAAATCATTCATCATGGGTCTACTTGCACTCCCTTTCGACTTTGGGCTCTCAATCGATTAACTATTGTACTCTTCTTGGTTATCCTCTCTTTTCCAATAATCACTTTGCTCAGCCCATTCTTGATAGTATCTTCTTTGATCTTCCTCCTTGTGATAGTTCTAACCTTGATTCCCACCTCACTATAAATAGCGTGGATGGAAACCCTCCTCGTAATTCTTTGAATTCCAACCTTGATTCTCCCCTGGATTTGAATAACCCGAGGAAGAACCCTCCTCAACTCTAAACACTCCTCTTGCTACGTTGGGCTTTTCCCCATTATCTAACATATGCTCTTGTAGTAGTTTCGTTTGGGCAAACATCTTTTTGATGTTCTCATCCCTTTCTCATTCCTTATCAAGTTGTTTTTGGATCACTCTAAAACAAAAATGCGAGACTTGATCCTCTTGAGTGTACCAAGCTTGATTTATTTTCGTCATGTCGTCAAGAAGAAATGAAGTCACCTCAAATGATTGCAACATCATTTCCCCTTGAACCATTTGATCAGCCACTCATTTATTAACCGAATCAAGACTTTGATATAAATATTGGAGTAGCAAATCATTTGCTAGCCTGTGAGTTTTGCATTGAAGTAAGAGTTTCTTAAATCTCACCCACGTTTCATGGATGGGTTAACCCTCCAATCGCTTAAAATCTTGAATGTTTACCCTCAGTTTCATCATCCTTGACGGAGGGAAGAACCTTGCATTAAATTTTGTTATAACATCATCCCACGACATGATAGAATTCTTTGGTATCTCGGCCAACCACATGCTAGCCTCCCTGTCAGAGATAGAGGAAATAATCTATCCGGATTGATTCTTGTGGAACATTCTTGAATGAAAATGGGTTGTTCACATCTATAAAATTTCTCACATAATCATGCGGATTTTCATGAGCTAGCCCACCATAAAGTCCCTTCATTTGGAGGAGATGAAGATTTAGGCTCGTGACCTTAAATGTTTCATTCTCATCAACTGATGGTAGGTAAATCACACTTGTTTCACCCGATTGGGTTGGGTTGTATGCACTGTTAACATCGCCGATACCATCTCGGGGACCTGCTAGGCTACCATTCACCTCTTCCTCACTCATTTTCTACTTTTATTCAGTCCAACCAACACTAAAACAATGTAGTCTAAATCGATTCAATTACAACCGGCAAATTCACAATTCAAATCTTCAATAAGAGAACTCTAGAGAATGATACTCCCCGGCAGCGGCGCCATTTTGATTAACGTTTCAAGTACACTTCATCCAATTCCAAGTGTAGACGATCGAAAATTAGTATAAACCCAACTGAATGAGTTAGGGTCGATCCCATATAGAGTAGATTTCTTTTTGAATTGGAATATGAAAATATGACAGTGACCTTTGTAGCTGAACAAACACCGGACTCGAGAATTTATAAGTGAAAATCCAAGATGTCATTACTAACCAATTTCAACAATCAACAAAGAACAATCAAATAATAATATAACACTTGGTGGATTGACTAACCAACTGTCAAATTTAACTTAACGGGTGTGCATTATCACCAATAATGTTAATTTGTTGTGGGTATAAGTAAACTAATTTTCTCTCAAACAACTACCTTATTTTCGTTGAATTCTTTCGATCTTCAACACTATCCATAAGACGCCCAACCCACTTTCTCATCAAATTTACTCTTTTTATCTAGATACAAAGGTTGAATATCAATTTTCACTTTCTCAAGCTAAAACTATCATGACCCATTACTAAGGATGAAAAATTATTACGTTGGCTCTATACTTCTCTCTCAAGAAAGCACAAAACTCTAAACTATATTGCACTAAATATGCAACAATGAAGTTAAACCACAGTAATAATTTAGACCCACCTCAAATTAACACCAAAATTCACTAATTGATGACACCCATTTAGTCAAAGCCACAATTGGTCACATTATCAAACCCCCTAAGGTTAGGGTTTTAGCCAATCATAGTAAAAAGATAAAATTCAATACCTGCCACATTTTCCATAGCTAGGTAAATGAAATTTGAAAATCAAAATTGTATAATATCTTATTTATTACAAAACCCAAATGAAAAACCTTGCTAAAATCACTTGAAATCAATAATAGTAATGTTTTCGCTCCCTATCTTTTCTTCCTCACAATTTTTGAATGCTTTATCTCTCTTGAAAAAATCAATTTATAAAAATCTGGTGTGAATTTTTGGGGCTACTAAGTGAGGAAAGTCGGGCTTCGCCGACTGCTCGGTGACTCGCCGACTGCTCGGTGACTCACCGATTGTCCTTTTGTCTCACGTTCATGCTTCACATCCTCATCCGACCACTACAATTTTAGGTGAGCCAACTCAGGATTGCTGTTTCATTCCACGATGTGCCATTTTGCTTTTTGACTCACCCTTCAACGATTATCTGGGTCTCTCTTAGTACTTTCCGCGACATGGTCATTCTTTATTGATGCAATCGGCGTTACGTCAAATTGGACCGCTGCTAGCCAAAGTTACTCCTAATCTAGAGTTCTGTTAATTTAGGTAGTATACTTGCCGATTGGCCGAGTGATCTCAGCGATCATCAGGCTTGTTTTTCTTCTTCTCTTTTTCTACTCGTGTTGTCCTTGTTGTCCATTTTTGCCCTAGCTTTGTTCCTCAAGCCATACACCTGAAAATCAAGCGTTTTACACTAGTTATTAGCATAAGTTAGGCATTTGAGGATAATAATCTTATACAAATAAAGCCCTAAATGAGTCCAAAACTCAGACTCATCAATCGTGATTGCTCCAATGGCTACTTCAAGTGTGATCAGAAAGGTCACTTTATAAGAGAGTGCCTAAGAACATGCAAGGTAATGGTAATTGGCACAATAGATCTTAATCTTCTTTGGCAGCTCCAATAGGTAGGGGTGCTCCAAGAGGAGCTACTTCAGGGATAGTTGGAGGAGCAAACCATTTGTATGCTATCACCAGCCTCCAACAACAGGAGAATTCACCAGATGTTGTCAATAGTATGATCAAAGCCTTTACTTTTGATGTATAAGCATAACTTGGTCCAAGTGTGAATTTATCTTTAATGACTCCGTATATAGCTATGAAGTTTGATATTCTTCCTAAATGACTTCTTGAGCCCTTCAGTGTTTTCACACCTATTGGTGAGTCTATTCTAGCCAAGTGAGTTTATCATGAATGTATCTTCTTTGTCAATAACAAGGACACCATTGATGACTTAGTCTAGTTAGACATGGTGGAAATTAATGTTATTCATGGTATGGACTGGCTTCATCCTAGTAAGGTTGTTATAGAGTGGAGGAGTAGTTCAGCAGTGCCTAAGGGTCATTTTATTTGATACCTTAAGGCTTGAAAGTTAGTCTCTAAGTGGTGCATCTAGCACTTAATTCGAGTTAAAGTCTCTAGAGTTGAGACACCGCCTATTCACTTAGTTCCAGTTGTGAGTGAGTTTCCAGAGGTCTTTCCAAATGATCCTCCTAAAGTCCCTCATGAGGGAGAAATCAACTTTGGCATAGATATTGTTAATGATACTCAACCTAACTCCATTCCTCCATATAGAATGGCTCTAACTAAGTTAAAATATCTCCTTGATAAAGGTTTTATTCAACCCTGTATCTCACCTTGGAGCACTCATATCTTATTTGTGAGGAAGAAAGATGATTCTCTTAGGGTGTGTGTTGATTACCCCCAATTGAAAAAGGTCACCTTATAGAATAACTATCCTCTTCCTAGAATTGATGATATATTAAGGTTGCCACCTACTTTTCTAAGATAGACCTCTGGCTATCATCAGTTAAGGGTAAGAGAAAGTGACATCCCAAAGACAACATTCACGACTTGTTATGCTCATTAAGGGTGACTGGTTATGTCTTTTGGTTTGAATAATGATCCTGCAACGTTCATGGACCTTATGAAAAGAGTGTTTAAGACATATCTTTACTTATTTGTTACCGTTTTACATCCTAATTAATTCGAGGAATGAGCAGGATCATGCTAGTCATCTCAGAATAGTTTTCCAAACTCTCAATGTGAAAGAGTTGTATGCTAAATTTTCCAAAAGTGAGTTTTTTCTTGAGTTTGCGGCATTCTTAAGCCACATTGTGTCTGGTGATGAGATTCGAGTTGACACTTAAAAGATTGAAGCAGTGCAGAATTGGCTCAAACACACCTCTCCAATTGATATAAGGAGTTTCTTAGGATTAGCTAGATATTATAGAAGGTTTTTCAAGTGGTTCTCATCCATTTCATCCACGTTGACAAAATTGACTCATCATACAGTAAAGTTTCAATGAGTTGAAGCTTATGAGAATAGTTTTTAGGAATTGAAAACCTGGTTAACTACTCCCCTAGTGTGATCCTACCAATAGATACAAAAGGCTTTGTTGTGTATTGTGATATGTCCAGAGTTGGACTTGGTTGTGTAAGGTTATAGCCAATGCCTCCAGACAATTAAGTTTAATGAGAAGAACTACCTAACACATGATCTAGAGTTGGCAATTGTAGTATTAGCTTTGAAAATATGACATCACTATCTCTATGGTGTTCATGTAGATGTGTTCACTGATCAGAAGAGTATCCATATTTCAATTAGAAAGGGCTTAATTTCAGACAAAGGAGGTAGTTAAAGTTTCTCAAAGATTTTAACATGAGTATCCTCTGTCAATAAGGTAAGGCTAATGTTGTTGTTGATGCTTTGAATGTGTTGTCTATAGGAATTACTGCTCATGTTGAGGAAGGCAATAAAGAATTTGCCAATATATGCACAAACTTGCATGATTGGGAATCCGTTTGTGGGATTACAATGAAGATAGAGCGGTGGTGATGAATTGTGCTGAATCATCACTAGTGTCTGAAGTGAAAGAGAATAAAGACCAGGACCATGTTTTGCATATATTGAAGGAAAATGTTCATCAATAGAAAGTGATGGATTTTGAACAAGGGGAGATGGTCTGTTGAGGTATCTTTGTAGATTGTGTGTACCAAGGGTTGATGAACTCCAAAAGATGATCATGAAGGAAGCTCATAGTTATACTAATTCAATCCATCCCGGTTCCACAAAGATATATCATGACTTAAGGAAAGTATATTGGTGGAGTCGTATGAAGAGGTGTATTGCAGAGTTCATTGCTAAATGACAAAATTGACAACAAGTCAAGGTAGAGCACCAAAGGCCCGATGGTATGGATCAGAATATAGATCTTATAGAATGGAAGTGGAGATGATTAATATTGATTTCATTACCGACTTACCATGGTCTTGCAGGTAGCATGATTTGATTTGGGTGATTGTAAATTAGATGACTAAATCAGTAAACTTCTTGCCGGTAAAAACTACTTATTCAACAGAAAATTATGCCAAATTATCTATTCAAGAGATATTGTGACTTCATGGAGTTCCTATGTCCATCATATCAGATAGAGGTGCATAATTCACCATACAATTTTGGAAGTCTTTTTCGAGAAAGGTTTAGGTTCAAAGGTTAATTTGAGTACTTCTTTCCATCTTCAGACTGATGGTCAAGCAAATATTTGGATTCAATCTTTAGAGAATATATTGAGGGCTTGTGTGATCAATTTTAAAGGTAATTGGGATGATCACCTACCTCTCATAGAGTTTGCTTACAACAACAGTAATCACTCTAGCATCTAGATGGCTCATTATGAGGCTCTTTATGGGAGTAGATGTAGATATTCTATTGGATGGTTTGAGGTTAGTGAAGTTGGGCTGATATGGCCAGACGTAGTTCATCAAGCCATGGAAAAGATGAAGATTATTCAAGAAAGGCTGAAGTCAATGCAAAGTCATGAGAAATCCTATACAGATGTAGAAGAAAAGACTTGGAGTTTGAGGTGAAAATTGGGTTTGCTTGAAGGTTTCACCCATGAAGGGTGTTATGAGATTTGGCAAGAAGGGGAAACTCAGCCCCCGATATACATCCTTACAGGATATACAAAAGAATCAGCAATGTAGCTTATGAGTTTGAGCTACCATTAGAGTTAGTAGAAGTCCATCCAGTATTCCACATTTCTATGTTGATGAAGTGTATGGTTGATCCTTAACTTATTATACCTACCGAGAATAATTGTATTAAGGATAAACTATCTTATAATTAGAGACCCATTCAGATTCATGATCGTCAGGATTGCAAGTTTAGAACCAATGAGGTTGCATCAGTCGAAGTCTTATGGAGAAATCAATTTGTTGAGGAAGTACTTGGGAGGCCGATCCGTTCTGGAGAATTTCCAGATCAAAGTACTAATTCTTTGTAAAGTACTCCTTAAATTAGTAAGTTGAGCTAAGTAAATTGCTTGTTGCGTGCTAGAGATTAGGTTGTTAAATGTGTTCTAACCTGCTCTATCTGATGTGATCTCATTCGAGGACGAATGTTCCCAAGGGGGAGATATTGTAACACCTTGACTTTTGTCAGTTTTTATATTTTGGGTCAATATCAAACAACTATAACTTATAGCACATGATACATTAGGTGGCCCATGAGGTTTAAATTGAAGGTCTTTGAGTCATCTTTCCAATGCCACTAAGTGTGCTAAATTCAAAGTTTGGATGAAAGAGTTATGACCATTTGAGTGAGCCAATCTAGTTAAGGCATTTTCATCCATTTTAAGGAGTGGAATTTTGGTCTTTTTCTTACTCCACTAGCCTAACACGTTTTTATTCATCTAAATAGGTACCTAATGTGATTAAAATCTATTTTCATTCATTCCAAAATATCGTAGGGTCTTTAGAGAAAGTTTCGAAAGTAGAAAAGAAAAAGGATTCAAGCATTCTTTCAAGAACTTCAAGATTTCGCCAAGAACTTGGTTCTTTCAAGGTATGTAAGCTCTAATAGTGTTGGGTTCGTTCACCCTTACACCAATCATGTGACTTGCATCCATAAATTCGTTCTTGAGATTTGTTGATTTCAATTCCTAAGGAGTTATTGAGGTTTTGCTTCATTCTTTTACCATGGAGTCTTGTTGTGTCCTTGAAGTGAGGGTTTTATGAATGAGTGATGTTCTTGGAGGATTTAAGTGGGTTTTTGATTAATTTAGTTGGAACTGTGAATATAAATGTGTTTGGGAGTAAACTATTCGATTCTGGAAAAGTAAGGCCTTCAAGCGAGCAACAAAAAGTCGTGTCAGGGTAGGGGGATGGGCGCCATGCCAACAGTGCGCACAAACTACTATTCAGTAGTTTGAGGCATGGTGTGTTGTGCTAGAAATGTGCCCCAAACTACCTTCAGTAGTTTGAGGCATAGCGCCCTGTGTCAGTAGTACGCCAGGGTCATTAGGACCCTTTCTTCCCCGTTCTTCATCCCATATGAATTATTTCAAGTCATGCTTCACTCTCTTGTTAATGCTAACTATCTAAGACTTCATTATTCATTGAGAGATTCTATATATCCTATTCATGACTCTTAAATATACATTTCAAAATAAAGTAAAGATTAAGAGTAAAGTTCGAGAAACCTTTTTGAGTCATTTTTGAGAAGTCTTTTACAATCTTCTAAAATTTATTTTAAGACTTGAGTGAATGAGTAAGAGTATGAGTAGAGTTGAGTTTCATGTTTCAAAATGAGTATAAGGGAACAAAGTATTCCCAAATGTAAAAACTTTTACATTTAAAATGAGAGGAAAGCTTGATTTCTAAATGAGTTCATGATGAGTTTTGAGCATTATCTCTTTTGAGAGAATCTTTTGAATAATTATCTCAATTTGAGGATGAGTTATGGTTTTATACATTTGAGCATGATTTCTATATATTATTAGGAGTAGTATTGGGCATCGATATGGGGATGAGTTCAGACAACTCAAAATCCTCGTAAACCATGCATGCCAACATGGGTATAAGACCATACTTTTTAAATGATTCCTTATTGCTTTTAATCATAACTTAGTGGATCTACTTAATTGAGGATTTTCTATACCCCGGCAAGGTATATGACAGTTCTGGCAACGTGGGCGAGACGTTTACCATCACGTAACTTATTGTGATGGTTTTTGGTTAGAGTCTCCCAAATAAAGTTAAAAGTGCATTTTTATTATACAACTTATTATGCTGAGTTTCAGAGGTGAGTAAGTGTTTTTCTAAATTTTTGAATGATTTCATTTCTTTAATCCATTACAATAAGTTGAGTGTATGTTTTATCTATAGCAGTCTTTTCATTCAGTTATTTGTTATTCAACTATTTTACATACTCATACATTCAATGTACTTAGTTCAAATAATACTCGTATATTCAATGTACTGATGTCATTTGACCTTCATCTTTTAATGATGCAGATAGAGGTTTTTAGGATCCTCAACAAGAGCTTGTTGAGATCATTGTCATCTACTCGTCAGCTTTTGATTAAAACATCATTGTTTCCAGTGAACATCAATTTTATGAGTTGTTAGTATTAGTAACATTTTGGGTTGTTGTGGGTCTTGTCGTGACACTCATCTTTTTACGGTAGAGGCTTCATAGATAGACAGTTTTTAAGAGTCATTCAGCTTTAGATATTTTATTTAAAACATATATTTCATGCTAGATATATTCAGTGAAGTTTTGAGATTTAGTAAACTATTTTTAAATGTTTGTTTAGATTTGATGCTTATGCATGCGTGAGTTAGTCTTTCACTTGTAGTCACCCATGATGAGGGTTCGCGTAAGGGCCATCAATGGTTCTTGAGTCTGGGCCACGTCCAGAGTATAGGCTCAGGTCATGAGAAACTTAGTATCAGAGTAGAGAGTTCAAGTGTCCTAAGGTATTTATAATGTTGTGTCGTTAGGATCTTATTTATTGTTGTGAGAGCCCCACTTCTATAATCGTGGGTCTTCAGACATTTAAGAAAAGTTTTCCTTTTTTCATAATTTAAATCGTGCAGTAAAAATGTGTTATAGGGAACATATCGTAACTCGTGTGTCTCTCATATCTATTCGAGTACCCTCATATTGAAGGTGGTTTAAAAGAAAAGTCAGATCCTTATCGACGAGTAAATCTTAGCAAAAATCTTGAGAAAGTCATGAGACTGCATAGGAGATTGAGAGAAGTCCGTGAGTGAGGTTAAGTGTTGAGATCGGAAATAATGCACTCTTATTAATATGAATTAAGAGTTTGAGCTAAAAGGGAGATGCAATAATAAACTCTCTTCTCTAAACCTTATTTAGGTGAGACCTTTAAGAGTTTGGTATATTTTAGAATTCTTGGGTAGTATTTTTCACTCGAAAAGACTGAATGAGTTACGAGATCATGAACAGTAGTAGTGAAAGTGCCAGAAGAATGCATGCAGATGTTCAGTAATCTAAGGGAAGGGAGATAATAATGAGGCAAATTATGTAGTGGTAGGCATGTGCCTAGTAGTTTTTAATGATGAGTTTTCCTTCACATTAAGCTTGAATTTTTGATAGACGTCGTGATAAAAAAAATGGCACATAAGAGTGAGGATGTTAGTTTTGAGATCTAATTTGGTAGACTTCACATAGAGTAGGTGAGGAATTGAGATGTTTGTTGCAATGAATGTGAGTGGTAAAGTATGGATCCTAACTTTTAGATGAGGGCAGTGAAATGAGGCTAAGTCATAAGAGTAACAAGAGCCTTAAGAGGTGTACCCAAAATTTATGTAACTAGACGAGGTTCCAATTAAGTTAATGATTTTCCATGTGTGCCTAGATAGTATATTTGGGTTGTCAATATGGAATAGGCTGATGTAAGAAATAATTTTATTTTATTTCCTTAAGAAATTATATAAAGTGACCTTATAAGACAATGAGAAAAGGTTAATAGAAGAACATTATAAAGAGGCCTTAGATGGAGTCTTTGTACCTGCTTAAGGAGAGTTCATTAGCCATGAGATAAGCCTTTCCAGAGTATTAAAGTAAAGTGAATGTAGACCAGTTTAGATATGATGGACTAGATCCGTAACTTTAAAATGTCATTTACAAACCCAAGGTGGAGATGATAAGATGAGAAATCAAGTCAAGTGTTGAGAATGAGATAGTTATGTCTTCTGAACGAGCTTTAGAGGTACATCAATCCATTCATAATCTTGTGTATTCCTCAAGTCCAGTTATTACAAAATCTTGTTAATACTCTTACTATCAGAATTATATCCTACTCATACACTTCAAAGAGATTCATATCTATCCTCAGTTTCCAGAATGAGGGACAAAGAATTTAGCCTATTGATTTCTATCTTATTCCATAATGTTATGGATACCAGTCTTATGCTATGAACCTATTCATTTAAGCAATCATGTCTCACAGTTTGATCAGTCTCACAAATCCATGAATTACTCTCAATGTCTAGTAACATAATAATATGGCATGTATATTTTTATATTAGAATTCTTGAATGAATCGTGCTCATGATATTTCACCCTAAAGTCCTTTCGGTAAACCTTTTTAGTTTTGGAGAGTGATGCTGTTGGTAGTAGTTGTGTGATGATGGAGGAGAGGATTGCTATTTCTTATTTTTATAGTGATGGTGTGTTCATTCCATATAAGGTTATGAATGTGGAGGAAGATGGATATAATGTTTTACAATAAGTGCTAAGTCAGCTTATTGGTGGTAATGCATTAAAGTTCAATTGGTAGAGATGATGAGAGGATGAAAAGTTCTTAGAAAGTGGGTTAGTAGGAGTCTAAGGAGAGATTAAGGATCAAAGATTAAATGTGGTGTTGTTAACATGTGGACAATGTGTGATACATTAGGTGTTTCATGATATGAGATCAAGGTTTGTTGAATGTAGCGGTAAGGAGTAGTGTTCTTGGGATGAGATTACCTACAGAGGTCTAGAACCCGAATCTTGTGATTTAGATAAGAATAATTACCCTATGTTAAGTACTTTGTGATTCTGAGTTACAATTGACTATTGTAAGAGTAGCCCCTTTGCATTCTCATACATGCCATCATTCGAACACGAATGATACCAAGGGGGAGATATTGTAACACCTCAAAAGTTTCTAAGTTAAGACTCTAACCATTCTTCATTTACTTGAAGGGTCATATTGGGTAATTCTTAAACTACTCATACGTGTAAAGTAAAATTCGTTAGTGTGGGAATGATGTTGGATATTATTTAAGGTAACTAAAATCACCTAGCACGAAGTAGAGTTGAAAGTTTCCTTATCGATTAAGTTTTGATGTAAGATTCTACTTGGTCAATTTCAAATGACCATATCTCTTAAAATATAAAGATTTACGTAACCCATAACCTATTAAATTAAAGGTATTTGAGGCTTCTTTCCAACTCCACATATTTTGCAACAATCGGAGTTTTGAGTAAAAAGTTTGACCATTTCAGTGACCACATACAGTGCATTGACAAATTAGCCAACGGGAAAACATTAAAAGGGGTTGATTTTTGTCTTTTTACCTCTATGAAAACCTCAAATGAATTTGTTGACTAATTAATGACCGAAAACAATAGGATTTTCATCTCTTAATTCATCATTCTCTTCTCTCATAAACTCTAAGGCAAAACCCTAAGGAAAAATCAAAGTAGAAGACTTCATTCAAGATTTTTTCAATCTTTTTCAACATTCTTCTTCAAGGTAAATCTTTCTCTAAGAACTCCATTCTTTCCAACTCAAATTCCTCCATACAATTATGAATCACTAACTAAAATCATAATTTATGGCCATAGATTTTCAAGAAACTAATTGAATAAATCTCAAGAAAGGCTTTCTTAATTTTTCTCCTTCAAGCTAGGTTTTCAAGGCTTCTAATCAAGTCCTCCTTCAATATTATTCAAGAATCTTGTTCTTCCAGGTATGTAAGGCTATCATAGTGTTAGACTTGTTCGTCCTCATGCCCCTATATCTACTTTCAAATTAGTAAAAGACTAATCTAGGATTCTATCCCTAGATGTTAGTATTCTTCAGATAAGATGATTTGAGTTATTGAGTTCTTGTTTCTTTATGAAATTCTATTCCTAATTATTGAATTTCTATATGTTATGCATTAAATTTTTTGAGTTGATTCGTCCATGTCTATATTTCTACATGAACCCTATTAATTGAGTATTTTTTTAGAGGAGAAATATTGTTGAATTATGAGTTTTGAGTTCTTGAGTCCTTGAGTTGAGTTTTCTTATTGCTATTAAGATCCCTAATCTAAGTCGTTCATGTCCATAATTCAACATGAACCGTATGATTTGAGTTGTAAATTTTGTAATGATTTTTAAAGCCAACACTTGAGTTCTCAAACTGAGTTTTGAGAAAAGAGTTTCTAAAACATGATTAGTATGACAATCTTGTATACCATCGGTGTAGTACTCAAAATTCCCCTAATTGATCTAGATTTGACCAAACAATGATTTTTCCCTTAAGAACGACGTCACCCAATCCATCATTGGGAAAATTCGAGTTGTTTGATGGAATTTGAGTTACTCAAACTACACCCACACAAAACCCAACATCCAAACCCACAATTCAAGCAATTCAAACTAATTTAGGATTAAAAAGATATCAGGCATGATTAATTTCAAATTAAATTTCAACAAGCGATTAAGCAAATAGTCAAGGCAAATAATAGATCTATTAATACTCAAACACATGCTCAACAAAATTTATGTAATTTAAAACAAATTCGGACAACCAACCTCAGTGTAGGCACAGGACACAAAGGGAATGTGAAAAGGATGAGAAACACTTCAGATTCCAACAACATACAAACACCCACAAAAATCAAAGTTAAAAACTATGATCTAAAATTTGATTGTAGGAGTGCAAGAGTTGAAAAGTCCAAAATAAGTAGATGATTTGAATTTAGAACGTTTAAAGGCCCTTAACCCTTAAGTTTGCACCTCGATCGGCGAGGTTAATTAACACCGTCGATCCACTCAGCTATTTACTGAGTGGACTTTAGTCCACTAAATTTAACAAAAAACAAGCCTTCCCATTGGTTCAAATGTCAAGCTATATCGGGCTCGCCTAGTGGACATTACATTGCCCGATTGCCTTTTCCCCCAAATTTTTGAATTTCAACATGAACATTCATCAAATGTTGGTCAAATGACAAAAAATCCACCTTGGGTTTCCTCCCAAGAAGCGCATTATTAAAAGTCATGGCACAATGTGGCCATGCGATCATGCGTCATTCTTCGGGTTGTCTAAAGTATCACTAGAAAGACCATTTTTCTTTCATGGATTTAGGTGAGATGAGATTTGACCCATTTGATTCTCAAGGAGCTTTATGGAAACCAAGTTCAAGGCAATTGTTTGATTTAGAGAAGAGACATCATCTTTCATCTCCTTCAGTACCATACCCGGTCCTTCTACCTTGTTCAGGATACGGGAAAGCATATCCTGGATTTGAAAGCTTTCAAGATCAGCATTTTATTACTTCAGCTTTGGATATTCATAAGGAGGCATATAAAAAGATTTGTTACCATCTTTATATCTATAATTTTCACCACGGTCACACCATTCTCGATCTCGATCTCTCCAACCATCATCATGATCTATATTCCAACCTTGATTCCTGCCTCGCCTTGGATAGTTCAGACAAGAACCCCCCCCCCCCCCCCCTCTGGTTGTTGGACAAAAATTGTACCTATTCGTTCTACATGGCCTCAAATTGTGCCTCATCAAGATTCACACCACTATTTACACCAACGACATTCATAGCCTTATAACCACCTCCCATGGCATGTTTTTGTTAATAGGTCCATTTGGGTTATTATCTTGGCCATATTTTTATTTCATTCTTGGTTCTTTTCCATTTGCTCCTTTGTTAGCCCAATATTCAAATGAGAAACCCGATCTTCCTTTGTGTACCATGAACGATTGATTTTGGTCATCTTATAAAGCAAGGATGACGCTATGTCAAAAGGTTGTCTCATGATTCCAACCCGAATGAGTTGGTCAACGACACCTTTTTTGGCCGTATCAAGACTCCAATAAAAATATTACAATAGCACGTTGTCTTGAAACCCATCTGCCAGACATTGGAGAGCCAACTTTTGGAACCTCAACCACGTTTAATGGATGTGCTCACCATCAATCCGCTGGAAATTATGAATATTATCCCTCAATTTAACCATCTTCGAGGGGGAAAAAGCCTACCATAAAACACTTTTGCGAGCTTCTCCAAGAAGTGATAGTTTCCCTTGGTAGTTTGGTCAACCACTTTGTTGCTTCCCCCAATATAGAAAAGGGAATCAAATGGAGTCGGGCAGACTCTTGAGTGATGTTCTTGAAGGAAATTGGTCAACACACATCCACAAAATTACGGATGTGGTCATGAGGGTCCTCATGAGCAAGTCTCTTAAAGAGACCTTTCATTTACAATAGCTGCAACATTGTGTTGGTCACATGAAACACCGTATTGCCCATAGTCAGAGGCAATCAAATAGCACCAACACTTCCCAACTAATCGTCATATATATCATGCAAGTTTTCGGTGTCATCATTGTTCCCAATTTTACTCGCATTGCTCCCGTTCACACTCATTTATACACTTGTTTTGGAGCAATCAATAAGAAAAAAATTAGATAATTCAACTACAGTAAAATTAGATCACGAAAACACATCAATACAATAATTCTAAAACCCACTCCCCGGTGGCGGTGCCATTTTTGATAAAGCTGAACTACACTTCTTCTGATTCTAAGTATAAGTTGTCGTTAACAAGTAAAAATCCAGAGTTGGGGTTGATCACACAAGGAGTAATATGGTAAAGAATTCAACTATGAGTAAAAATGTGTTCTAATCATTTCTAGAAGTAAAGATTGTCCATCATAAAATAAATCACAAAGTTTCAATGATTAATATCAAATAGGTGGAATTTACTAACAAATTTATGATAAGGAAAAACTACAAAGGAAATTAAACAATTAAAGATTGGACCTTAGAAATGTTATCAATCGAATGCTATTCTTAATTTGTAATTACTAATTTCATAGTTGTTGAATCTCAATGGGTAGGATAAGTTTTGAATACAGTAGCCATCTCTCGATAAAATATCATTTTTCAAGTGAGTTCTCTTGAATTTGAACAAGCTTAACACAACAAATGTAATAGCCCGGAAACTAGTAAGTTGAACTAGAGAGTTCTAGAGCTTTTTGTAAGAGTTTTGGAGTGTGGTATGTGGATTAAAAGTCGTAAAACTGATTCCCGAAGTTAGTATGGAGGTTTAAGGGTTAGGGCGTCATGGTATGGCCCCCAAAGGACCACCCAAGGGGTCCTTGAGGAGGACCCTTAAACAGCCCAAAAACTGTCAAATTTGCAGCCACCCACGCTTGGCAACTACTAACCGTAGGTGGGCCCACGCTCCGTGGGTTGGTGTCGTGGGTCAAGGCCTGAGTCAGCCTGCAAATATTAGCTCCAGTACCCCACTCACGACTTGCCAGTATGCCCCATAGACCCATCCACGGTCTGTTGGTGGGGGTTTCATAGGTCAAGGCAGTTTTTCAAGTTTAGTTTTAAGTGAGGGGCTTAGGGGTTAAGTCATTAATTAATTAGGGGTTATGGGAGGTCGGTTGGTTAGTTATTTAACCACCTATATGTACTTAATAAGACCCCTAAACTAAGTCATTTACTCATTCATGAAAGAACCCCAAATTATCTTTAAATAAATTTCTCTCTAGAAGTGAAAAAGAAGTAGAAAGGAAGTTGGGGCAGATTCTCCTACAATGTTTCAAGCTTGATTAGGGCTTTGAATTAAGTTATGTAATATTAATCATCTATGGGTTCTTCCACCCATAGATTCCCCTAGGGTTTTCCCCCAATTATAAAGTCAAAAACCAAATTCTAGCTAGGGTTTCCTTCTACATTGTGGGTATGGTTTAGGTATGATTCCAATGTAGTGGATTACCTAATTATGATTGTATTGTCATTGAATTATGATTTTATGATGAATTCATGTGATTTCCATGGTAAACCCTTGTCTATTTGATGTATTTGATACTTTGTGGATGTATGCCATGGAAGGTGAAATCTTAAATCAATGTCATGTGTAGTAATTGTTCAAGATTAGGAATACCTAGACATGAATTGAACTAGACTCTATAATGCATGATGGATCTTGATGTCATGTGTAGTAATTGTTCAAGATTAGGAATACCTAGACATGAATTGAACTAGACTCTCTAATACATGATGGATCTTAACTTGTAAAGTATATATTGAACCTTTAGGATGAATTGGGGCTAGAATCACCTAGTAATGAAGAATGTGATTCAATGCCTTGAAATCTAGGTTCATAATATGTTTCCATGGTGTAGAGTCATTGAGAATGAAGACTCATAGTTGTGAATGTTGATCACTAGGGCTTAATAGTGAAGCTAATATGATTAACAATAGATGCTAAGGATTTGAGAGTAAAATCTACATGTGAGTACAAGGCCACAAAATAGAATTGTGATGAAAGATCTTTACCTACCTAATTCACCTTGTGAATCATAGATGGTAGGAAGTAATATAATCACTTAAGTTATGATGATATCCTTGTCTAATGTAGTATTCTAGACATGATATTAAGCATGAAGATAAACTTAACATGAAATAATTGTCATATAGTAATGGTTCTAGTGTTGAAGGGCTTCTCCTACCTAATTGAACCTAAGGCTATAGAGCCTTTATACTTAGGTCATGGATGGTGATAGTTGCTCACACGTGATGTAAGGAGGTATTAGCATTGGTAAGTTATCAAGGACATCTTTCCATGAACTTCAGTCAACGTAAAGATCACTTAATGATTATCTTATGGGATTAAGGCCTAGCACCGAGTGGATATTGAAATTAGATGAAAGTTCCCACGTAGTTGAGTTTGGACCTCTATGGAGGTTCCCACCTAGTTGAGTTTGGGTTTCCAACATGGGATCTCTCACCTAGAAGAGTCCGAATTTCCCAAAGTGTGTCTCATGAGATGAAAGAGCTCACCTAGAGGAGTTTTGGGTTTATAGTAGCAATCTCCGTATCCCATAACTACGTATCCTGTAGGAAAGTTAGCTAGTAGATCCAATTAAGCTAACAACCCGGTTCTACCTTAGGCAAGTGGACCAACCCTTGATGGTGTGGGTAACACCTTGAGAGATCATGTGATAGATAATATGTTCTCATGTCGGTTAAGGATATCCCAATTAAACAAAATTAGTAATGAACTAAGATCGTTGTCAATGTAGCATCTCCTAGAGTTCAAACCTCATGGGCTAAGATTATGCATAATGTAGCATCTCCTAGAGTCCAATACAAGTAATGGTCTAAGATTGCTCTTGAAGGAGCATCTCCTAGAGATTAACTTAAGGAACTAAGATTATGCTTGTGTAAGCATCTCCTAGAGTTCAACCTTAGTGAACTAAGACTATGCTTTAAGTAGCATCTCTTAGAGTTCAAGATTGATGAACCAAGATGTACTTAACGTAGTACATCCTAGGGTTCAAAATAATGAAGAACTAAGATAGATTAGTGAAGTACCTCATAGTGTTCAAGAGTATAATGGACTTATACATACTTAAGGTAGTATCTCATAGGGTCCATCTTAAGAATGAATTGAGACTTAAAGGAGTATCTCATAGTGTTCAAAGTATAAAGGGATTTAGACATGCCTAAGTAAGTATCTCATAGGATCCATGTTAATAATAAGCTTAGACATGCTTAAACAAGTATCTCATGGGGTTCATACTAATAATGAACTAAGATGTTATTAAGTGAAGTATCTCATATTGTTCCAAGGTCTACAAAGAGGAACTAGGTTCCAACCCAAGAATCATTAGAATGAGGAACTAAGATAGACATAGTAAAAGGTCTCCTAGTGTTCCTATGCTTTCAAAAGGGTCTAGTCTCTATTTAAGGAACATGAATATGATGACCTACAAAAGTACTTAGTATGAGTAGTAGTATGGGATGCCATTCATACATTGCACAAGTATGACTTAAGGTTTCCTAATGAGGTTTGTCTTACATGAGTTATACTTGATGGATTTGCTATAGATGCCTTCCAAGATGTGATTGACTAAAGGTGATAGATCCCTTGTCTATATAAAGTAAGCCAATAGTGAGACCAAAGGAGGGTGAATATGACTAGGATGACTTTAAGGTTATGCTTAATGTGAAGGGTAGTATGGTATGACTTTCATGCATTTAACAAGTGTTCTTTGAGGTTACTTAGAAATATGGTGCCGTTATGGTAGAAAGACTTAAGACTTCACAATGTATATAGACTATGATTAAGATAAACAAAAAGGGATACTTGGCTTGGGTGGTATTATGGGATGTTATTCATGCTTTGCACATGTATGCTTTTGAGGTTACTTTAGAATGGTTCTATTATGGTATATATGACTAAGAGTCAAATTATGGTTATATGATGCTTATGTTGGAGGATTTGCTTATTATGATTATGTTATTGTCTCTTATACTTATGGTTTATGTTTCATGAAGTATTTCATATGATTTTAGACTATGTCTTACATTGACTAACCCTTGTCTTATGATCTTACGGTTATGGTAGCAAACATATTTAGTACATTTTATACTAACACATACTTTGCCTACATTCTAATCCAATGTAGGGTTCGGAGACTTGAGTGCTATCTTGAAACTAGATTTCTAAGGAGCTAAGGAGTTGAAGATCTTGGTGACTCCTCATAGCTTCAAGGACAAAACCCACCATTTCCTTTATGTCTTTATTTCATGTTTTTGAGACTATTGTATAGGTTCTGTCCCAAGAGTTTATTCAAAAAGATCTATTAGATAGTTTGAGACAATGTGTAGAAAGACTTTCGCTTGCTTTTATGAAATTGATTTCCATTGTAAAAAGTTTTTAATTTTCCGTATTTTCTATTATCTTATTTTCATGATATGCTAAGGGCTTGTATCAGACCCATTCGGGGTCAAGCACGCCATGTTACGTCTAGGGTGCACCTCTGGGTCGTGACAATAAAACAACCCAATTTCTTAATTAACCCACTTTCTTAAGTTGGAATTTGTAAAGATACAAATTAATACAACTATCAATCATTCACTCTACTCTAATACCTTTTTTCAAGCAAGCATCGAGAGATAAGCTAGAACTGAATTTGCAACTTTAGTTAATTAATTAAAATATGAATAAGCAATTAAAACCATTTTAAAACAACATTAAATTTAGAAACTAAAAACACCCATTAGCTAATTAATGCATTTCACTACATGACCACACCACTGTGGTAGAAGGTTTTCGCCAAACATAGCAAAAAGTAAGAAATTGTTACCAACAAGATTATCCATTTAAATTGATTACAATCTACAATACCAAATGCCAAGATTAAAGATATAATCCTAGAACCTCAAACTATGAGATCCAAATTTTCTACAAGAGTGTTTAACAATGTCAACAAAATGTAAAAATTCTCAAAGACTCAAGAATACATTGTGTAAGAACTCTTTTCTTCTTTGAATAAGTGAATTTATACGTTCCCAAAAAATTAAAGCACAAAGTCAAATTTGCATGATTAGTTGAGGTCGATGATCAACTCGGTGATCCATCGAGTTGTGCGTCTTCTCGTCTTTCAATTGACTCCTACACCAAATTGTTCTGGAATATTAGGTAAGCTGGATTGTGATCGGTGATCCATTCAGCGTGTCGTCGAATCATATTTTTCCTCACCAATTTATCTTCGTACATGGGCTACTTTGCTGGAACATTTGGCGAGCTGGAGGCTCACTCGGCTAGTCGCCTAGTGACTTTTACGAGCTCCAACTTCTCTTTTTGCTTTTTTACTTGTTTTAGAATTTTAATGCCCTTGCATTATTCTTAAGTCTTTGTTGTTGCATATCAACATATTAACATTAGTTATGAGCATAAAGTAGCCATTGAGGACACTAATTTAATGAATTTTAAGCCCTAAATGAGTCAAAATTCCCAAGTCATCAATAACCTGTAGAGAGGTCTCATGGAAAGTGGGCTTGGTATTGGGTTCCAATAGGTGGGACTACGGTTGACTAGTATATTATGTAGGAAGTCTTACAAACTATAGGTCCAAACCGTAGAGTCTTCCTGCACTTTTTAATTGACGGTGTTTTGGACTTTTCCAAACCAAGTAACCCCTAAACTATGTCATTTTGGTCCTATAAATTTCCCTATAATTGTTACAATCCTTCAAATTAGTACACATTCCTCTCATTCAATAAAATCATCCAATTCCCCTAAGTCTTCTTCTCCAAAATTTTCCAAGAGCACCAAGGTGAAGAATTAGGGTTTCAAGGTCTTCAAGGTTTCTTCCTCCATTGCTTTTGGGATTTGATTGTTAGGGTATGTGGGTGTTCACCAATAAATTTCTTTCATCCGGTCCCAAAATAATATCAATCTCCTAAATTTATTTCACCGAACTGTATTAGGGTTTCATACAAATATTTATAGGTACTATTTATGATGATTCAATTATTTATATTTAATCTTATTATTTATTATTTGATTGTAATACATCATTTACAATTGATTTCATATGGACCTGTACCTTTTCCTAATTTATTAGCTTGAATTATGTACAAGGCCTGTGAACTTATGAATTATAATCATGAATTTGATAAAGAGGGTGTATGCATGTTTTATGAAAAGAATGAGTTATCACTAAATAGATGATTTTAAGATAAAGTATCAATGATTTACGAAATATTTAATCATATTTGAATGGAATTATGATTTGGAAGGTTAGGAAGGTAAGTTTCCTAATATGGATTTATGGTTTAAAAGGAACTACTCTAAATATGAACTTATGATTTGATTTGTAGTCTTTAATTGTTGCCTTCCAAAGTATGTTTGATATGATCATGTCTTTTACCATTGCAACTTACTTAGCACTGAGATGTCTTCGGACTTGAGGCCTCATCGATAGATGAGGTTTTGTCTTTGGTAGCAATTCCATAATTCCAACCTACGTACCCCCATAGGATTGTTGTAAATGGCCAATCTAGTGGATCCAATTTAGCATAGATGAATGATACAGAGTTCTACCTTGGAAGTATAAATTCTCTTTTCAGTGTGAGGGTTACACCAATTTCCATATTATAGCTCACATGGTCTTATTGTCGGTTTATAGTAAATATCACACAAATGAACTATGTTTGTCCAAAAGTTTTCTAAAGGTTTTCAATCATTTTCTATATGTAGTAACCGTATCCATGATTTACAATTTCTCTTTAGTATTTTATTGTTTACTTGGTCGGGCATATTATGTATGTTCATGATATTGTCATGCTTATGCTCTTATGCATTTCCACATACTTAGTACATTCAACGTACTAATGCATATTTGTGCCTATATTGTCTCATAATATAGGATTTGATGCTCATTCTCTCGGGTGTGGTTAGTATAGGGATTGCTCTACAGCTTTGTTTGGATTGGTGAGTTTCATGGTTCGAGAATAAGGCCTTTGATGCTTACATTCATTTATTATCTTTTCAGTTTCACACTTGTGTGTGGTGTATGATTTACATCTCAGCCAGTGCTGTGATGTTAGAAAGGCTACGTTAGACAGAATTTATTTTTTTGCATTTTTTATTCAATTTTGTCCTATTACATATTTTCTATTTGATCTAAATTTTACTTTTGAGACTTCAAACTTTTATGTTGTGCTGAATGGTATATCTTCTTTATTTACGTCATACTTATGTCAAGTAGCTTTTTAAGGGTCTCTCAGGATTCGATTTTCCATGTCACATCTAGGGTATACTTTGGGTCATTACAAACATGGTATCAAAGCATTGAGTTGGTGCCCTAGGATGACTATGAATCCATGTTTAGTGGAGTCCTTCTTATTGGTTTGAAGTGTGCCACATCTATAATAGGGAGGCTACAGAACATTAGGAAATATTAACCTTCTTTCAAAATCTAACTATTGCTATAGAGTCTAACTCTATGAAATTCCCTTCTAACTCTTGTGTTTGTATATTTTAGAGCATTCCTCCAAAGTGTATCGCCGATTAGGGAAATGTTTCATGTTTTGAGGCTTCCATTACAACCACTTTTAGTGATCTGCATCCACTAACTAGGATGAAAACTTGAAACAGAGCGCACACAACTTCTTAGAACACTAGTGTTGGAGCACAAAGAGTGCCTCCTAGCACTGCAAGAGTTCCTAGACACTAACTTCTCAGCTTGCTCCTACCTCAGAAAGAATTCAAGAGAGCTATTTAGATGCTCAATCAATTGGTGGCTACTTAATAAGGTCACCAGGGCACTATAGTAACTAACTCTAGTTCTCAAGAGTTCTAAGTTGTGAAAGGATCAGATATTTCCTGAGGATGAATCCTCTGGTATTTATGGGATCAAAGGTAGAAAAGGATCCTCAGAACCTCATAGATTATATGTGGAATATTCTTAAGGAAGTGTATGCTATGAAGACCAAAGGAGTTGAACTTGCTGGTTATCAACTTATGAACATCTTGTATGAGAAGTGGGAGGAGAGTCATGGAGAGGATGCTGATGTGATTTACTTGGATGAGTTTGAGGAGGCCTTCTTAGATCAGTGTCCCGTTTTAAGGTTGACGAGTTGTGAACGTGAGTCTTGAAGTAAGGGCAAATAAAATTGAAAGAGTATGGTCTAAGGTTTGTGCAAATGTCCCGTTATACTCTAATCATAGTTCTAGACAAGAGAGCTAAGACAAGGAAGTTTGTCTTTGAATTAACCAAGCATGTGAAATTAGGAATGAAAAGTGGCACTACTTATCAATTATATGGACATCTAGAGGCCCATGGTGTATACCCAACATGCTGGGGAACATAAGTTGAGGGATAGGGAAGAGTACTATAACAAGAGGGCAAGGTCAGTAGGACATGAGTCCAATCAGTAGAGGAGTGGAAATGGCAATTAGTTTTTATCCCAAAAAGGTCATCTCGACCTGTTCCATCATCAGCTAGTGTGCATGCACCAAGGAAGAGAAATGATCAGAGGCTTTTGAATTCTAAAAACTTTAGTGCTTAAGATTCTCTATCGTAGAGCAATGTGACACAAGGATCTACTCGAAACATACCTTGTGGTAAGTGTGGTAGCACCTATTTGGTCTAGTGTTGTGATAGAAAAAGTGATTACTTTAGGTGTGGAAAGATGGGTGATATGCCCAAATTACACTTCCCTAAAGAAGTATAAGTGATCGTTGTTCAAATAATGAACCTAACAGAGGTTAGGGTCGATCACACAAGGAATGGCATCTAGACTTTGGCTAATTAATTGTTGATTGTACTTTTAGTTTGATTATTTCCATAAAAAGGGGGAATTTGTAACACATAATATTAATTGATTGAATTCGGTAAGAAATAACCAAGTAAACATGATTAAATATTTTGTAAAATCAATATAAGATGAAACTAGGGTGTACGTGTTCCCCACAAGTTCTTAACGTACTGAACCTTATAATAGAAACCATATCTAATGTTTAACATGCATAGTAGGTAAGCTAGGTATCTCCTAAGTGACTGGTCATCTATATAGGAAATTTCACCACATAACTTGGTCGGTCTACGGGTGTGTGTTTTACTAACCCTTACCCTTGACCCAATATTAGCCTTCACACTCTAGGTTCAGGCTATTAGATGGTGAATTATCATGCCAAACCTCCGTTGTTTAATCTCTTTTCCCATTCGTTACTTCCTTGGTTGGGAAAGTAGGATTAAGGCGGGTTCTAACATTGCACATAGTTAAAAATCAATTAAAGCAAAGAGATCAAAAATAAATATATGAAAACTAATCAAAAATCAAATAAATATTAGGTCTATTTTATTGATCACTCATGGTTCCCACACCCTAGTTCTGGATTTAGCTACTCATGCTTGGGTGATCACATTCATAATAAATTTGTTAAAATAAAGAGAAAAGACATAAAGTGCTACATGACGTTGTCCCGAATTTTCAAAAATATACTGTAACTATGTGGACATCCTATTAACTCCCCTAAACAATTACGAATAGATATTATTACATCATTTTTTGTCTACCTGACAAAGAGAGTGTATGCAATCTCTTTAAAGAACGTGAGCAACCTAAAATAATGAATGTAACGTTATTTTTGTAGGTATTTTGTTGTAACATATAATTTCTTATTTTTCTTATTATTTTAACTTTTTTCTTTGTTATTTTTCCTCTTTCATTCTTCTTTATTCTTCAAATATTCATTTTCATCTCCATTAAAACTCCTCAATTTAATTATACCATTTTTACGACAGTTCGGCCCTTTTTGTTTACTATTATTAGTTTAAGTCTCTTCCATTTCAAACCTTTTTCTAAAGTTTTTTTTTTACATTTTTGTACAATTTGAAAAACTCATTAGATTTCAAGATGATTGGGAGGTATCATTTAGAATTTTTATCCGAATTTCAATCAAGCTCTTTCAATTTTTGAGGAATTTATTGATTCCTTCAAAACAATTATTTCTAATTTTTAAGTTATATGAAAGAAGATAAATGAACTGATGATACTTTCAAAATGTAGAGTTTTCTTTAAAAAAATATCTAGTTTTGTTATCACTAACACAGCAACGTTTAGAAAATAATATAAATTTTTAAAGAAAAAATCATTGGAAGAATGGAAATTGACTGAAGAGGAAAAATAAAAAACGAAAATGGGGAGGAACAAAGCTTGACGTGGGTGGGGAAACTTGAGAGTGATAGGTAAAGAAGAACAAAATTCAACCTCAACAACAAAATGTTGTTCATCTTGCATTCCTAAGATACTTAGAACAAAACTTTGAAGAACTTGGTAAGAAACAACAAAGGTTAAAGAATATCTTCAAACTAGAAAATTAAAACTAGTAGAGAAAATAGAATCAGAAATAGATTAGAAACAATATAAAATTATTTTTCTCAAAGAAAGAAAATCAAGCGCAGTGAATGCACAGTGTCCCCTTAAGGAAATTATTCCCCTCAAGTACTCGAGGTTAATGGAATATATCCTCCCAAAATAAAATGATCTTACTCACTGGTGTATCGGTACCTAAAACCACGGTGTCAGCGAACCACTCAACGGTAGTAAAGTACACTTAGAATACTAGATTTAGTAGTAGTAGAAGAAGTCCAGAAAAATTCGTTCACTAAAATGAGAGGAAATCCCTCAATTTATAAAAAACAAAGGGTAGTGTGAAAAGTTTCTTATTGTGCCTTACCGGAAAGGTCACAAACCTTTGGAAAAGTCACAATCTTTTAGAAAGGTTACAACCTTTCATAAAAGTCACAAGTTTTCATAAAATTCACAATTTTTCATAAAAGTCATAACTTTTCATAAAAGTCACAACTCTTCATAAAAGTTGTAACTTTTCATAAAAGTAACTATTCTTCATAAAAGTCGCAACTCTTCATTTTCCATTCACACCTTTTAAAACACAACCATCCCCTGCATGAATGGGGAATGACTCCAAGACAATGAAACGGACAAGTATGTGTACATTACAAGCAAGAATTAATTGCGTCTAGATAAGTAGGTTTCCCCTTGGACTTTTCATAGTGAACATATGTCGGATATACTCAGTCAATCGGTAGAAGCAATTTCTTTGAACTGTCGAGCTTTGGTGTATATCTACAAAACCATATGTCACGCAATTAACTCTTTACCATTTATGGTTTTCACGGTTGTGTTCATTTTAGCCATGAACACCTCCTGGCTTCATGAGTGCATAGAGAGATGGGCTTTTGACAATCATCCTCTTTGAAGCAGCTTACACTTCACACTCATATATGTGATTTCTAAATGTGTTATCGTGTAGATACACTACTTGGTCAAATATTCCAAACTTAGCAAATCATAAAAAACTTTATGCTTTATTAACTCATTAACAAGCCTTAATGTTGTATCTTTGTTCCTGAGCATTGTCTTCATCATGGAATGGATTGAGTTGGTTGACAATGCCAAAAAGTTAGTCACAACTTTATTTTTCTCCTTGAATCTAGCTCTTGGGATCTCCAGTATGCTAGATAGAGTTACCGCCAAGATGAGTTGTCCTAAGATGTAAACCCATTCCCTTAGATGATCTTTCAACTTTCTCTCTATTTAGGCCGTTTTGTGAGTGAATCCAACACATTATCCTTTGACTTTACGTAGTTAATTATCATAATTCCACTATATAGTAGTTTTCTAATGGTATCGTGTCTATGTCTTATATGACGAGACTTTCCGTTATACATCATGCTCCATGCCCTACATATTTCATATTGACTATCAAAGTGTATGCATACTGATGGCAAAGGTTTGGGCCAAAAAGAATATCTATCAAGAAATTCCAGAGTCTTTCAACTTGTTCACCTGCCTTATCTAGAGCACCTAGCTCAGAGATCATTGTAGAGCTAGCGATACATGTCTTTTTGGAAGATTTCCAAGAGACTGCTCCTCCACCAAGAGTAAATACATATCGACTCATGGATTTTAGTTTATTTGATCCCGATAATCCAATTTGCATCACTCTATCCCTTCAATACTATAGGATATTTGTATAATGCAAGATATAGTTTTGAGTATGTTTTAAATACTCCAAAACTCTTTTCATTGTCATCCAATGAGTTTGATTGGGATTATTCGTGAACCGACTCTATTTATTAATAGTACATGCTAATTCTGATCACGTACACTTTTTGATATACATCATACTTCCCAATACTCTACCATAATACAATTGTGAGTCACGTTCACCTTCATTCTTTTGACGTGCAAAGCTCACATTATTGGAGTCTTGACAATATTAAAATGCAAATATTTGAACTAGTCAAGTACCTTTCCAATGTAATCAGATGTTACAATGCTAAACATGTTGGAGTTCTAAGGATTCTTATACCTAAGATCACATCAGCAACTCCACGATCTTTCATATCAAAGTTGCTTTCTAGCATATGCTTAGTAGCATTTATGTCATTACTATCTCTACTAATGATCAACATATCACAATTATACAAACCAAGCAATGACCTTGTGATTTTAATGTAAACACATTTATCACTTCCATCATTCTTAAATCCATTTACCAACATAGTTTGGTCAAATTTCTTATGTTATTGTTTGGGTGCTTATTTTAGGCCATAAAGTGGCTTAACAAGTTTACACACTTTCTTTTCTTTACCAGGAACCACAAAAACCTCAGGTTGTTCCATGTAAATTTCTTCCTCCAATTCTCTATTTATGAAAATATAATTTCACATTCATTTGATGAATTTGGAGGTCATATATCGTAGCTAATGCATTTAACATTCAAATGAATGTAATTCTAGTTACTGGCGAGTATGTGTCGAAAAAATCAAAACTTTATTTTTGTGTACAACCATCGACAAAAAGTCTTGCTTTGTATTTTTCAATAGTTCCATCGACTTTCATTTTCCTTCTGAAGATTCACTTTGAACCCAAAGGTTTATTTTCAGGAAGAAAATCAATTAACTTCAAATATGATTGCTCAAGATTGAATCAATCTCACTATTGACACCATCTTTCCAAAAGGATGAGTCTACAGAAGACACAAGAAATTTTACAAAATCATATTCGAAGGAAGTAGATGTCCTTTGACATTTACTACGCCTCTGAATCTCTTTATTAAGTACATTCTCATTTTTTCTTTCCAAGGTCTTTTAGACCTTTCACAAGACTACTCAAGTCTAATTTTACAGTCCACAATCATAGGTCCTATTTTAATTCTTTTAAGAATAGGAACTTGGACTTTAGCTAGACACCCCCACACTTAGAAATATTTCAAGTTCGATTTCCTTCCTTTCCATTTCTCATATGGAATATATTGTGCCTGAAAAAACAAAACATTTTATTGCTTTCTTTCTGAAAACGACAACTTTTTGTTGTTCCCTTTTGCAGTAAGGATAGCTTCTCCACAAAAGTTTTATGGTAAATCTGAACTTATAAGTAATGGAGCCATCATTTTCTTCAAAGTTCAATTATTTTTTTCCATTCTGCAATTCCATTAGATTTAGGTGAATAGGAATATAG
Organism: Solanum bulbocastanum; assembly: GCA_037074985.1. Taxonomy (NCBI): domain Eukaryota; kingdom Viridiplantae; phylum Streptophyta; class Magnoliopsida; order Solanales; family Solanaceae; genus Solanum; species Solanum bulbocastanum. The sequence continues at coordinate 15,793,567 of CM073597.1, read as the reverse complement.
TTTGATGGATAAATCCATATTCCAAACATATTTCTGCAAAAGGAGATTGATATTCTCCAACCCTATCACTTCTTTTCTTTTTCCCAACTGATTTTCAACTTCAATATTATATTGTCTAGAAATTTCTGTTGCTTCATCCTAACAATTCACCAAATAGACATAGTCATTTCTAATGCAATTGTCAATGAAAGTTGTGAGATACTTTAACCACCATGAGATGGTGTTGATTTCATATAACAAATGTCATGTAAATCTACTCTAAGGTATTAGAATTCCTTTCAACATATTTATAAGAATGCTCAACATACTTAGATTCCACACAAACTTGACATTTTTATTTATTGCACTCAAAGTTAGACAAAACTTCTAAGTTGATCAGTTTTCCTTACAAGGTTTTGTAAATGACATGCCCCAAGTGTTCATGTCACAAATAGTTTGACTCAAGCAAGTCGGAACAAATAAAAATATTTAGTTTGAAAAGCTCTCCGCGAGGTAGCCTTTTCTCACAAATATTTTGTTCCTGATTCTTACGATTTTGTATGTTACAAATAGTGTTTAGAGTCATCACCTTGTCAAATGTCCTTTTCGAAAGGACCTTTTCATAACTTTCAATTTGATTGTTATAGAACTACCCATGAAAAAAGTTTCATTGGGTCCAATAAAGACAACATAGTCCAAATGTTTCTTTTACAAAATATGACAAATGACTATTAACCAATATTCATGTCTATACAAATAGTTATATTTAATAGACATATCTTTTCATGAATAGTCATAACATTTTAAGTGACATGTTTTCATAAAAGAACTCAATCATTTGAACAAGTATACATATAATTTGTTTGTTTAATACTAGTCATAGCATATACTAGTAAAAGAAAAATTCAATGACCACATTATCAAATATACTCCAAGAATTTTGTGGATCTAACATAATACAAAAGTATTATCGAATTTCATATCTTGTGCTCCAAATTTAAGTTAGACTCTAAGTCAAATTTTATATTTGTCATAAGCATAGAATCCCCCACATTTTAAATATGGTCTCAAAAATGTTTTTCAAGTATTTGAAAATAGTCTTTCAACTTTTTTTTCTCATGCTATCAAAGTATCATTGGCAACATGAAACCTCTTTTGAAAATATTATTCTACAAAAGAATTATAGTGCTTCAATTCTCTTTGACAATCTTTACACAATGTCAAAGTTCATTCCATAGAGGCACAATGTCACAAACTCTAAGTCACTGGTATTTATCTTCAATCACAAATATACATACCACTTAGTATTTAGAATACTAACAACACAGACAAAATTTTTTGTTCAATTTGTTTCTATATAACAGTGAAGTTTATAGAAAGTCAAAAGTACCACATTGACTTATTATGTGAAGTTTTCATATTCTTCAAACCAATATCATAGACTAATTTATTCAGAGTAGAAAACTACTAAAGATTTTAGTCTACAATTATCACACACAATCAAATTTCAAATGGAGTACAAAACTACAAAGTTTTTTTTTGGTCTCCAAACATAATTAAACATATTCGTAGATTATCACATAGATATGCTTTTGTTTTCAAATAGCCTTCCAACTATAACTTTTGGACAAACTATCTTATCAAAGAAAAATCTGCATCTCTCATTCTGCAAACTAAAGAATTTTAAAGGCAACACTTTTTGCCAAGAAAAATTCATTCAAAAATCATATGGTTTATAGATCTTTTTCCAAAGACATACATGATAAATATCAAAACAGATAACTTTTAGAAACTATTTTCCTGCTTAGATAAATAATAAGAAGGTTACCTAGTGTAATATTTAACAGGAATACCACCAAATTTTCTGGTACATTCTCACTTTGACCTTGCTAAACAAGACACTAAATTCTAGAGAAGTAGTGCATTAGTCATCTACATCTATGATTTGTTTCCCTCAATCAGTAGAATACAAGAAATACAAATAGCATAATAATTTTCTTAAGATTGTTGTTCATCTTGTATTCCTAAGATACTTAGAACAAAACTTTGAAGAACTTGGTAAGAAACAACAAAGGTTAAAGAGTATTTTCAAACTAGAAAATTAAAATTGGTAGAGAAAATAGAATAAAAAACAGATTAGAAATTACAAACAATATAAAAATATTTTTCTCAAAGAAAGAAATTCGAGCCACTGAATGCACAGTGTCCCCTTAAGGAAATTATTCCCATCAAATACTTGAGGTTAATGGAATATATCATCTCAGAATAGAACAATCTTACTCACTAGTGTATCGGTACCTAAAACCACGGTGTCAGCGAACCACTCAATGGCAGTAAAGTACACTTAAAATAATAGATTTAGTAGTAGCAGAAGAAGTTCAGAAAAATTCGTTCAACTAAAAGAGAGGAAATCCCTCAATTTATAGAAAACAAATGGTAGTGTGAAAATGTTCTTATTGTGCCTTACCGGAAAGGCCACAAACCTTTGGAAAAGTCATAATCTTTTGGAAAGGTCACAACCTTTCATAAAAGTCAGAACTTTTCATAAAAGTCGCAACTTTTCATAAAAATCGCAACTCTTTATAAAAGTCGCAACTTTTTATAAAAGTCACAACTCTTCATAAAAGTCGAAAGTCTTCATTTTCCATTGACATCTTTTAAAACCCAACATAAAATTATGGATAAAAATCATATGATTGGAGTGTGAGAACTGACATAGCTCAAAGAACTATGTTCTTGGTGAAATCTTGGATGAACTTTTGAAACTTTGTACTTTTTCTCCTCTTGAATCTTCTCTCTAAAACCCTAAACGTTTTGGGGGATGAATGAAACTAATTCTAATAAGTTTAGACCAATAATTGGGTGTAATTCACATTTAGACTATGTTGGGTAAAGAAAAGACTAAACTACCCCTCCTTAGTTCAAGTGGAAAAACCCTATCTAGAGAGAATACACTCAAACGAACATATCTCCCTCATCCAAGTTTAGCTTTTATCAAACTTGGTGGAGTTGGAAAGAGAACTCAAAGATCTTCGATCCGATATTCATGGGCAACCTTAATCATAGCTAAAATTTATTGTTATTTAAAGTTGATCTAAAACTTAAAAGAACTAACGGATGACTTGAATAAATTTCTCTCTAGTTCTGTTTGGAACTCAATGTGCTACATCTAATGACCTTTACACCTAAGAAAATTTAAATTCCTCGGTAAAATCTTAATTACAACGAAGAATTGTTTGAGTCCTAGCTCAAAACTATTTTGGGTTTTACATTTATATTCTCTAGATGCAAGGTTCAATCAACCGTAGTCCCATTTTTCCCAATCTATCAATAAATGATAAAACGAGTAGAGATCACTTTGTTCATGGAGCTTGGGAATGTGGCTTGGCATATTACCCTTTTTTTAAATAAAAGATAGACAAAAGATGCAGTAATCCCAACTTGAGAAGGTCTAGAAAATGACTGTTAAAAGCAATTCATTCAATCATTCTGAAATAGAAAATTAAGAAAAAAAAAGTAGAAAAGCATTAATAGATTTAGGATAAGGGTCTGACTGATGACTACGACAAACATATATTTAGCAATTCTCAAAGGGTTATGGGTGATCCTATAGTTCTAAGTAGTGTCCATCAATGTTTTGAATGGATAGGTGTTCCAATAAATTAAAAATCTAGAACACTGTCATCCGTCCAGCTGATATATCATGACTTTGCTGAGTTAGAAGATGTAACACAAGGGGAAAAGATACACAACTAGCCTGATCATAAAAGATCAGTTCTGGCATCTCTTCCACATCAACATAATCCTTCATTGGGATTTTCAGCTTATATGTCTATGACTACATTTAATTTAACAAAATCCAAAATTCAATACAAAAAAAGTGAGTGTATACATGAGGAAAGGGTAAAATATCACCCCAATTTATTTTCCAGTTGTTAGAAATTTGTATTTATATTCTGATCTTGAACAAGGTAAGTTGATGTTGTAGTTATTCTTCTCAACAAATCATAGTTGTGGTTCAAACATTAAATTTAATGTTAATGTAATGAATATCCAAAATAGAAGAAGAGCAACAAGAAATGACAAACAGAGGCATATTTTGTGTTTAAACGATTAGACGAAAACCATAAGGAGAGAAAATTGCATTTCAAAATAGGACACTGATGAAAAACATCAGGTGCACATCTGATGAGTCCTAGATTTGGACTCATTTATGGCTTTATTTATATAGATTTAGTGTCCTCAAAAGCCTATTTTGTGCCAATAACTGATGTAAAATCATTGGTTTCTAGGTATATGGATTGAGGAACAAAGCAAGGACACTCATTTGCAAAAAGTAACAAAGCGAGCTGAAAGAATGAATAAATGCAAGCATGGTGATTGCCATGACTACTTGGCGAGTCACCGAATGGCTACATGACCGCCTAAAGTTCCAGTGTGCCAAGCTATATAGGAAAGAACCAAGTTGGCTAGAGAAATAGTCGACAGATCGCCGAGTGGTTCCGTGATGCCTTGTTAGATCATCCAAAGTTACACACCTTGAGAATGCTGAATGCCAAGGAAGAAGGGCAATGGATGTTACCAAATGGCGGCTCGCCAAGTGACTCTTTGCAGAACATTTTTGGCGACTATAAATATTTTTTTGAACATTTAGTTTAGGATCGAATTTTCATAATTTCGAATCATAGTAAATATTTTTAGAACTAAGAGTAGTTTTCTCTTGTTTTTGCTAAGCTTTGAAGAATTGATATTTTTCACTTTTGAGAAATTAGAAGTGTGTCTTTGAGATTCTTCGAATAGGAACATTGTAAGGAAGAATCTACTTTTACTCAGTGGATGGATAATCAATTTGGTAATGGTTTTTACCTTTTTATGATGTCTAACTAAAACTCCAATTCTTGGGGTGTGATTACGTTATTATGGGGGGCTAATCTAGTCAATGGTTATTGCTAATTGTTAGTTTAAATGTTATTTAGAAGTAAGTTTAATCATTAATTGTAGTTTAATTTAAGAATTGTAGTTGCAAATGTAGGTCTACCCTTGTGTTTTTTGGCTTGCTCGAGAGAGAAGTGTTAAAACTAAACTTATTGATTGATGGCCTGTGGGTATTGAGTTTACTTGGGTTCAGCTTGAGAGAGTGAATCCTAAACCCAATTCCACACATTCAGCTTGAGAGATTTAATGGAATAATGTGGGCTGTTCTTATTTTGCTTGCTTATTAATGTTCGAGAGAAATCAACTTGATTCGGGGTAAATTGTTCAAGAGAAAGTTTATCTCCTCTATAGCCTAGCTTACTCACTAATATCTTGCTATTTTCTAATAGTCGCAATTACCCATTTGTCTATATTATCATATAATCGAATCACATCCCGAGAACCCGTCTCATTATTGTTATTTCGTATTAATTACCATTGGTTGTAGTTGATAATCAAAACCAAAACCCCTCATTTGACATTTGTGTCACCCCCTAATTTGAATGACGTCTTTATTCGATAACTTTTACTTCTATGACTTATTTGAACATGTTCACAATTCCCAATTGGCTCTCAAACACGTACTTGTCTCTATGGGATTCGACCCCAACTCATTTAGTTGGGTTATATACTAATTAAATACTGTTGATGCTTAGAATTGGATAAAGTGTCTTTGAAATACTAATTTAATCAAAAATAGCGCCATTGCCAGGGAGTGGTGTTGATTGAGATTTTTTTAGTGAAGTTGAATTTCATTTTTTATAGTCATTGTTGAAGTTACTTACTTTTAGCTTTGGTTTGTGTGTTGTTGTTTGAAATAGAGGAAATGAATGTTGAAATAAACAATGAAAACCAAGTGAACCACTCTCCATTGGATATGATGATTCTAAAGAATAATATCTTAAACTTCCAACACTTGGAGGGTGAGACACTCCAGGAGTTGTGGCTGAGGTATAAGACACTATTGCTTCAGTACCCATATCATGAAAACCTAAATAAGATGCTACTGGAATGTTTTTATATAGGCCTTAGTCCTGAAACAGAGGAGTGGCAAACCAAATTTCTCCGAGTGGTCTAACACGATAACCCTATGCAATAGTGGCTCAACTCCTTGATCATATGTCTAAGACCAACAATAAGAAAGAAAACGACCAGAATGTGGCCAAACTGTTGACCGAGCTGGATGTCTTGGCCAAAAGGATCATGGAATTGGAAGTAATGTACAAAAAGAAAGATTGGTACATTCCCCCTCACAAGCGTAGAAAGCTCAAAGAGTATGAGGATGGGCTGATAAAAGAGGTACTCTTACTCATTCATCACAAAGTTGAAGAACACTACAAAATGTTGTAAGAGATAAGAGAGAATATCTCAATGCTAAATCAGATGACTGCCACTTGTTTCGTGTCTATTCAACTACTAGAGACCCAAATGGGTCATATGTTATCTCATCTCTACCTATGAAAAAAAATAGATTTCCTAGTGATACAATGGAAAACCCCAAGAATGAAGTTTGAGTGAGGACTTCCGACGTGCCACGACTAAGGCACTGCTTTGGAGGCAACCCAATTTTTTATTTTCTTTCTTTTTGTTTTGGGAATAATTGTGTGTTGATTATGCAGGTTAAAAAGTGGAATGTGTTTGAAATATACAAGTTGATGAGCAAATCAAGTCAATGACTTTCCAAAGAGGTCGGCAAGCCCAACTTGGACGGCCATTGGACTCAAGAAACCAAAAGATGGAGTCTATAAAACTCGGTGGACCCATGGACAAGTCGGCAAATCACCGAACAGGTCGGCGTGCCCGAATTTATCTACCATTTGGACCCCAAGTTAAATGGAGGTCCTGTAAAATTCGGTAAGGTAACTAACTACTCGACGTGTCGTCGAGTGGTTCGATGAAGAAAAATGATATTCCCAAAAAGGCGTGAACTGGATAGTTTTTAAAAGTTCAAAGGTTTAAATCAAACTCTTTCATATTCCCTCACTTTTTAACTTTATTTAATCACACACGCACCCTATATTTCCCATATTTTTGCATTTTTACCACTTTCTAGTCATTGATTTGGTGTTCAGAGTTGGATACTTTACCGGCTAGCTTTACAAATTCTTATATTCGGCATTAAAGGTTGGTTTTTCGAAACCCAAACTCATAATTAACGTTTAAATTCATTTGCAATTGATTAATTCTTTTTTATGTGTGTTGCGACTCTATGAAATTGTTTATTTTGTTCTTGTGTGCATATTTTAATTTGGATATCATGCCTTTATTACCTAAGTTAATAATTTCCCAAATTGCATGCTTTAAAATTGATCGAAATCTTTCGGGTTGTGCTTTATTGGTGTGGAGTCTAGTCGCATGAAGTCTGAGTAACCCAAATTATGTCAAATGACATTTTTTGCCCAATGATGTAGCGTGTGACGTTATTATTAAGGGCTAAAGTCATCAAATTGCTAATTTTGCCAAACTAGGGGAAGTCTGAGTACCCCGGTGGTATGGGTCTAATGGGTCTAAGCTAAATTGAGTATGTGTGTGGTTTGATTTTGTTTTCGTGGGCTGCAGGGTTGACTTTTGAAGTTAGGGTTTAGAATTGGCACGTCGGGCAGTTTGGCTAGCTGGGTCGGGCTCGCCAAACCACTAGGTGGTTCGCTGAATCCCCCTTGATCGCCCTTAATTTCTTAGGTTTTGATGATATTGGTTCTGTAACTTTTGGCGAGAAGCCTGAGTTTGCCCAATGCACTCGGTGACACGCTGAAAGTCTTCTTGGATCGCCCTTTCTCCACCCCTAACCCCTAAAAGGCACTGTGATTTTTGGTGGGCTAGTTTGTGCTCGCCAAATGATATCGACCATTTGCCGAAAGACCTTTCCCATCTTCGATAGGCCTTTTTTCTTAAAATTTTTTAAGCCAATCCATTTGGCGAGCCCGATATAGATTGCCAAAGTGATTCGACAACTTGCCAATCGGTTGGGCAAGACTTTCTACAACTTATTTTTCTGCATTTTTCTTGAAGTGTTCTAACATTCTAGATTTTGTTGCAATATGGGTAGAACCAACTTGAACATGCCGCTTCGGAAAAGGGCATGAGGCATAGTTATCAACAATGGGTAGCTCCCCTTTCTAAAAAAGGAAAGAAGGCACCTCCCAAAGGATGAAAAGGAAAGGGCAAAAAGCCCGTATCTAAGGTTTCGGAGAACAACTACGACAACAAGGAAGAATCCTTTGACTCCTAAGCTGCCTTTTCTGATCCAGAGGATGACCAACCTTTGCAATTCTGGGGAACAAAAATTTGTGCTAGGTCTCGCCAAGAATCATCTGGAGTTTTAGAAGCCACCCCTCCTACTGCTGATACAGCGCCAGCTCCAACACCGACTGTGGTTCCAGCGCCACCGGTTCAAGGTCCTCCTCTTTGACTATTCAACCAGCTAAATGCCGATGGATTGAGGACCATTCTCGAGCAGAAGTTATTGTCCACAAAAGGCTTAGAGGGCAAGTACCCTCTATTATTGGACACACTACGGTGGCACATATTTGATATTTTCACCAGGCCTCGAGACCGATATATCCCAACCTGGGTTGGTGAGTTCTATTATGCTTATGGTGATCTAGTTCTTCAGGGAAGAAAAAGGCTAGTGCCAATAGACCCGTGAAGTCTGTCTTTGTCTGATGGAATGGGTGCAATAACGATTACATCAATGTTGTTTTTGAGAGAGCTACGGGATTCGAGCACGAGTATGAGGGTTTGTCGACAGCTCAATCCCTAGATTACCTAAAAGGCTGGCTTTCCCCTTTATTTCTGATACCACTCCGAGGTGGATTGAGGCGGGAGCCCAAATAAAAAAGATGGAGTTGAATATAGCTACATGGTACTGGTTCAGATTCATCAACAGTTCCATCATGCCTTCACAGAATGAGTCCATCATTTGCCATACAAAGGCAGCTTGTCTAGGATCAATCATAGCTAATAAATGGATCAACTTGGGACTTATTATTGAGCAGGAGATGGCCATGAGGGCCAAGCAGCGCCAGAAGTCCCTTCTTTTACCGATCCTGAACACAGAGCTATGTTGACGTGCGGGTGCTCCTCATGACAATAAGAAGCACATCGAGGTCACCCCCATATCCTCCACAGACATCCGGTGTATATAGGTTGAGTACACTTAGGAGGAGGAAGATAGGAAGAGATCAGCTCTAGTGGACACATCCCTGGAGGTTGATTTTGAAATGATACCTGCAGAGGCATCATTGCCTACTCTGGCCTCAGGGCCTTCAAGTACACCTGCTTCCACTTTCTCCCAGATTCCTAGTGCTTCTATTGCTTCCTAGCCCACCAAGACTACTCGGGCCATGATCCTGAAGATGGGACACTTATCCCATTCTACTGCTGTATGAGCTACCCGATTGGAGGCTGAGGTAGCGTGTATGATTGAGAGGGACAACCTAACTGCACTGACACCCCTCCGGACATCTATTGACACTCTCACAACTAGGGTAGAGACTTCTGAGCGTCGATAGGGGTCTACTTCAGAGATGATGACTTTAAAAGTCGAGGCTGCAGACTTTAGAAGGACGTGGACTATCTAAAGTCTATGAACTTTACTTATTTATTTGAGGCAGCTGAGATTGAAGGTGTGTCGGGCAGTTTTTAGATGCCACAGTCTACCACCAGAGATATATCTATGGAGGATATGGCAGTTGATGTATTTGAGGCGGAGACCAATGAGGAGTAGCTTAAGGAGCGAGATATCGCCATATATAATGCTTTGGCAGACTTAGAGGATGCGATGCTCAAGATCGCCCGACAGACCTCGTTGAGAAACACCACCATGGCTGGGTCTGATAGAGCCACTTTTGAGGTTACACTAGGCACTGATGCCCCGATAGATGGAGCGACTGCGTAGACAGGACCCTTCTTTACCTCCCTCTCTTTCTTATTCATAGACTTATTATCATTTTGTTTCATTTAAGGATAACTGTTTTCTTTTTTTTTTGTTGTGGGGTGAGGTATTTATATATCTACCTATTGAGACTACTTCTTTCTGTATATATTGGGTTTTGATGTTTTAATTGTGTTTTGATATTGTTTGGTAGATGTTTGAGCTTATGGCTCCTTCTTTTTGAATAGAAATGGTTTTTAACCCCTCTAAAAATTTTGCCACCCCTTGTATGTGATTGTGGTTGTTTTTGTGCAAATTTAAGTATCGGTTATGATCAATACCCATGACTTGAATAGTGCTCATTATCAAACAAAAATGAATGCACGGCTACGATGTGGCAAATTGAATTTGCATATACAATATGTGGACTTTTTTCATCTCGTTGTGACTTGTCGATTGTCGAATGGAATCTCTTTTGATGAACATTCAACATGAGCAAAAGTGTGGAGTCTTGTTTGATATTGGTTTTAATACCTGGTGTGATGAGCGTACCGTGAACCTCGTGTGATTACACCTAGAATTTGCCATGTTGGTCAGGTTGACTAAGTGATGCAAAATCATGAAATGGTCTTAGGCAATAATTTTTAAAGAGTGAAACAATTTGACAATATACCTCTTTTGTGGCAAACCTTGTGAGTGTGTGAACTTTGCTTGAAACCCTTTTGAGCCTTATCCTTTTCTTGAAAGAAACTAGATGAAATTGTAACCTTTCTTTATCCATTCACCCATAATCCTCATAAAGTGTGGTTTGTCTGAATAGCCAACTTAGGACAAAAGCCTAAGTTGGGGGGTATGGTGAAAAGAGACGGTAAATCAAGAAGTGTGAAGAAGTCCCCCTTCATCTATGGTTTTGAAAAAGATGGAAACCGTCCATACAAAAAAATAAAGAAAAAGGGAAAACAAATGAAAAAGAAATATAATGAAAAAGTTGTGAAAGTTGCAAAAGAAATGGGGTGTCCAGTATTCCAAGGGAAGTGAGTAATGAGGGTGAATTTTGAGCACAAGCGAAAATTTTGAAGAAAAGAAAAGGAAGTGATGTTCATACCACATTTCATAAGGATAGCAACCACTTAGCATAAATGACCATACCTGTGCACTCAGCCCCATTACAAGCCTTGAAAAGACCTTTTTGATCTTGAGTGAGCTAAAGTGAATGTTGATTGGAAAATAAGGGCAAACCTATCGGTGAAGTCATGTAGGTGTTCATCTTTGTAAGTGTTAGCATTGTATGTGATTCTAGAACTATAATTTGTTGAACAATTGTGTGTGAAGTGGAATCATTCTTGTTGTGAGGGCATTTGACTACCTTTGTTGAGCTTGAACTTGGATGTGAACAAAGTATTTTGAACTTGAGAATCTTCAATGATGGTGAGTCACAAATAGAATCTTTGAGTGCACAGTTGATCCTTGTATGAGTAAGTTGAGTCTTGTTGTGTGCATTCATGATTGAGTCGTGTGTAGCACTGTTTGAGACATCCTTTTTGAACTGCTGAACTAGAGTTTTACTTGAGGAGAAGCAAAAGTTTAAGTTGTGAGTGTGGATGAGTTCGAGATTAGAACTCATTTAGGGCATTATTTATATAGATTTAGTGTCGTCAAATGCTTATTTTGTGCAAATAACTGATGTAAAATCCTTGATTTCTAGGTATATGGATTGAGGAACAAAGCAAGGATACTCATTTCAAAAAAGGAACAAAGCAAGATGAAAAAATGAAGAAATGCAAGCCTGGTGATCGCCAAGACTGCTTGGCGAGTCGTCGAATGGCTACTTGACCGCCTAATGTTCCAGTGTGTCAAGCCCTGTAGGAAAGAACCAAGTTGGCGAGAGAAAGGAGCAGCCATAGGATCGCCGAGTGGTTCTGCGATACACTGTTAGATCTCCCAAAGTTACAAACCTTGAGGATGCTGAATGCCAAGGCAGAAAGGCAATGGATGTGACCAAATGGCTGCTCGCCGAGTGGATCGGCAATCCCGACTTACTTCTCCGAGTGACTCTTCACATCACATTTTTGGTGGCTATAAATACTTTTTTGAACATTTAGTTTAGGATCAAATTTTCCTAGTTTCAAATCATAACTAATTTTTTTAGAACTAAGACAAATTTTATCTAGTTTATGCTAAGCTTTGAAGAATTGAAGTTTTCCACTATTGAGAAATTGGAAGTGGGACTTTGATATTTTTCGAATTGGAGCATTATAAGGACGAATCTACTTTTACCCAATTGATGGTTAATCAATTTGGAAATGGTTTTTACCTTTTTATGATGTCTAGCTATAACCCCAATTTTTGGGGTGTGATTATAAGATTATGGGCTGATTTGGTTTATGGGTATTGATAATTGTTTGTTTAAATGCTATTTAGAAGTAAGTTCAATCATTAATTGTAGTTTAAAGAATTGTAGATGCAAATGCAGGTCTACCCTTGTGTTTTTTGGCTTGCTCAAGAGAGAAGTGTTAAAACTAAACTTATTGATTGATGGTCTGTGCGTATTGAATTTACCTGGGTTCAGCTCGAGAGAGTGAATCCTAAACCAAATTCCACACATTCCACCTCGAACTCTAAATTTGTCAGGTGGGTTTATTCGTCTTTAATAGAAAACACAAGAAGCAATTTCACATGGGTAATTCTTAAAATCTGTAACCCCCACCCCCAACCCTCTGATTTTCAACAATCAAAGGTTAATAGTAAAACCAACTAAAAATCTTCATGAAGTACAAAATAATACATAGAACAAAATAAATTGAGATTTTCATTCGACTTCTTTGATTCGGAGATCCTCAAAGGTGACGTAATGAATACAAAAATAGAAGTAGCGGAACAAGAAATGACAAACACATAGTAGGAGAAACATAAGAAAAAATTGTGTTAAGATGATAGGACGAAAATTTGGAAGGAGAGAATAGACAGAAACATTGTCAAATTGGTAATTACATTTCCAAACAAGAAACAGATGAAACACATCAGGTGCACATCTCCACCTCCAACTCTAAAATTGTAAGGTCCAAATCAAAATAAAGAGGGGTGGGTTCACTTACCTTTAGTAGAAAAAAATTGAGATTTTCTATGTGTAATTCTTCAACCATCCTAAACTCTTGAAATCAGAAATCCCCATCCCCACCCATCCCATTTTCAACCATTAAAAAAATCAAAACGTTGGTAGAAATCTGTGTGGATTGAGTTGTGGTGATGAGATTTTTTGAAAACCGTCGATTTGTTTGAAATTTATTGGGATACTATTTTGAACAATTGTAAATTCAAGTTAATTAAAAAGGGTCTTTTTATGTAAAATCTTATGATGATTTTTGAGAGGTGATTGAATGATTGTTATAATTATATTTGAAAGAAAGCAATAATATTTGAATTTTATTGTTTTCCTTTTTCTATTTCTTAGAATGTCATATTACACCGCCATTTTATTTAATGTGTTTTGATTTTACAAGACATGAAGTTGAAAAGAGTAATGAAAAATTTTGAATCGTGTAGTAAAATGCGTATAATATATCCAAATATCATTAATTTTTCGTCACAAAATCATCCATTTTGGCTCTATTATAATCATCAAAACATAAAAAAAAAAAATTAATGATATTTGGATGTATTATATGCATCTTACTACACGAATCAAAAGTTTTCATTACTTTCTTAAACTTCATGTCTTGTTAAATTAAAACACATAAAATAAAATGACACAATAACATAACATTCTAAGAAATATGAAAAGGAAAACAATAAAATTTAAACAATATTACTTTCTTTCATATATAATTATAACAATCATTCGATCTCCTCTCAAAAATGATCATATTTAACAAAACAAGACCTTTTTTAATTAACTTGAATTTAAAATCAGAAATAGTATCCCAATAGATTTCAAACATATCAACAATTTTCAAACAATCGCATCACCACAACTCAATCCACAGCAAAATAATACATAGAACAAAAAGAATTGAGATTTTCATCTTAAATTCTTGAAATCGGAAACCCCCACATATCTAATTTTCAACCATCAAGAAATAGTTAGTAAAACATAAATCTCAATGAAGTGCAATATAATATATAGAACATAAATGAAGAAACAAGGAAACATCAATCAAAATCTCAACAAACAATAGGCATGCATGAAAAAGCAAGAAATAAAGATAGAAAGCTAAAAGAATTGATTCAACCAACTAAGATTTTCTTTGGTCTTTATTCCAAAAAAGAAAATCTTTCTTCTTTCTAACCCATTTATTCAAATTCAATTTCCAAAAACTTGCAAAATGGAAGCTTTGGAGACGTTCCGCAACGATCACTAGAAGGATTTTGGTTTACAAACAAAATTATATAGGGATTAGTCATCAAGTATATATATTAAATTTTTCTATATAAAAGTATGAATTTCAATATTTGTTTTTTTACTTTAAGTTTTTAATATTAATACGACTACTTTTGTCATTTAGCGTTCTTATACATATACTAATAGTTAGGATATTTAAATCAATTTAGTTTGTTTTTGAAGTCTTTCAACATTAAAAGTTCCTTTATTTCTTTTCCTTTAAAGAAAGGTTCAATAGGAAAAACATGTCATCTACCACACATTCAAATAGTACACTCAAATATGATGATAATGCACGTTATATACAATGCATTTAGAGAGCTTTCTCCTAATGTCTAAGTTTGCTTAGTAATACTTTCAAGTTAATAAGAGTGATTTAGTAAAAATGATGTGTTGTTAGAGTTTCATAAAAAACCCTAGCAAGCACTTCTATTCTATCAGTTTCACTATACCTTTGTCTCTTCGCCTATCTTTATGGCTGAAACAAAGCCTTTATAGGATATTTTTGCTCACTCTCCTTGTATTCTACAAAAAACAAATAGAGTATGATTTCCTTATCCTTTTTTCTTTCTTCTTATTGTGACAACACTTTATGTATTATTCAAGCATTTATGGCAATGGATCTAAGATTTGATCTTTGGCTCATTACTTTTTATTTTAAGACTTGGATCAGAAGGTTTATACTAAGAAGTTTCGGATTTGACATCATATAAAATTTACTATTCTTTATTTATCTCTTCTTTTAATTTAAGTATTGCGATTGAAGTTTTGATCTTTTATTCATTATTATTCAATTCAAGGTCGCAAGGTAGATATTTATTTGAACAAATATAAGGAATATCATCATAAAACATTAGTGTTCTTTGTATCTAGCTCTTTTTTATGAATTAGGCATCAATCTTTTTTTAATGTTATTTCTCTTTATTAAACTATGCATTTGAGAAAATTGTTAAAAGGTGTTTCATATTTTATGTGTCAGATGATTTATGCTTTAACAATCAATCATATAACAAAATCAAATTTAAGTCTTAAATTATGTTTTTATGAGTGACACAATTCAAATCGATGACATTTTCCTAACACATTTTTATTCCTATTTATCCTTATAAAATAAAATTAATAAAACTATACTTAGAAAGGAAAAAAAGGAAATGACTCACATTATGTTAATTATAATTTAATTCTCGATCATTTCTTTTGAGGATTTTCATTAAACAAAAAAGAACATATAAAAATTAATATGATTAACACTATAAAAATATAAACTTAGGACAGGTGTTTTAATGCCCTCCTAGGTGACTCTTCAATATCTTAAACTTTTAAGTTCAAAAATCCGTTTAAAGTACAATGAGAGGTACGAATAAGTGTATATGATAAGATCATTTATAAAGGGAAAAATCCTAAAGCATTTAAGACAGACACAGATTTCAAACAAGTCATGAAATCATATAAAATTATGCACTGAGATAGAAGGGTTAGGAAAACTGACCCGAATGCTTCCTATATTTATTATACACATTATGAGCTCATGCAAAAAAGTAGATATACATTGATGCAAAACAGAAAGGTAAAATATGAGAAGAAAACTAACCGATTAAGTAGTTTAATAAATCAGCAATGAAGACAAACTTAAACCAATGTTTGACCAGAACACAACAAAACCGTATAAAGAAGCACCTCTTAGAATGTTCACTGGATTTTATTTTTTTCTTTTAAGGGTAGAGAGTAATTTTGCTCTAAGTCCAAGAAAGGACAAGCATAAAAGGAAAAACGCTAAATTTGGTTTAATCAAAAATATTTTCCTCATTCAGAAGGAAGCCCAATCTGTAAGGATTCTTTTACTTTAACCAAATAAAGATTTACCAAAAAACAAATAAAGTAACAGTCGGCACAACTTAAACAAGGGAAAGATATATCTATTAGAAGTAAAAGGCCACTTACCAAATAATCGTGGGAGGAAAAATACATTTTTAGGAAAGGAATAATACGAGATCAATTAATGGGATACTATATTCCTTTAAACAAGACAAAATCACTAATTTTTTTTTTCCAAAACTATGTAAGTAAAAATCTGCTCATTTACCAACAGTCAATTAAAATAAATATGCAAGATTGAGCAAAGAAATAATTAATATAAAAGAAAGAAATACTTACAACCCAAATCAATTATCATGACATACGCCTTTACATACTCATTTCAAAACCCCTTCACCATACCATAATAAGACAAAGAATAACAGATTCTAATATTAGAGCATAAAAATAACATTTATAGTGAATCCTACTCAACCATACACCAACGATCTTAGAAATATAAAATTAATCACAAAGAATAGTCAATAGAAATTAAGTAAATCAATCATTTAATAGTGAATCCTGCTAAACCATACTCCCAACAACCATAGAGATATATAATTACATTAATACTGATCTCAAGTTCAAAAGGCACATAGAGACAGTGAAGTTCATTAACAGAAAGTTTTAAACCAAATAGACAATACTATGAGTATTTTAACAAGTAAAAATGAGCAGGTTTAGCAAGCTATCAACCCAAGAATCATAAGTAATTTCATAGAAAAAACTATAACAAGCATACTCAAACAATAGTAAGAAAAATATATGCAAACATATATGAATCATTTGAAAGAGATATTAGAGGTTTAAACAGATGGAGCAGTAATTTAAAAGTGTACCGGTGATGGATCTGACGAGATCCGCTTTCAAACAAATCGCAAACCTCGTGCTTCACCGGAACTCACTTAGTTGGAGTGGAATTCATAGTCCTCGCATCTACTGACCGGAGCTCGGACTAATAGTGCTTCTGTTGTTGTTGTGGTCATCTTTGATAGAGAGAAGAGATAAGGAGAGTGGAGCTCACATGTCGCTCTTCGTCGCAGCTACTTGCCGGAATCAAGGCTGGTTCTCACTGGCTGTTGCTATTGATGTCACTCATCCTGATTGGAAAGAGAGGAGTGCAGAGAAAAGGGGAGAGAATGAGGAGGGAGAGGAGGGAGAGGATGATGAAAGGATAAGAGGACAACCGACGACCTTTCTTGTTAGCCGCTGGCTCACGATGGGAGTAGTCTCGCCAGAAAATGGAGAGGTGAGATGGAGAGGGGCTGGGCTCTGGTCTAAAGGATAGGAGAAAAGAATGATATTTGTTTTAGGGTTTTGGTGCTTTAGGTGTTAAATTAGGAAGGAAATGATTAAGAGATCTAGCCCGTTGATCTAAATGCGATGAATGGCTGAGATTAAATCAGAGTGAGATGAGTGGTTAGGATTGAAAGATTGAGCTGGAATGAATTGGTTATAATCGCAAAGAAAAAATAGGCTAAAATTGCAACTAAATTAATATAAGAGGCTAAATTTGGAATTGAACAGAAAAAAGGGTTGGAATTGAAATAAATTGGATAAATGAGGCCAAGATTTGAATGATTTAAGAGAATATTAAAGAGATGTTATTCAATTAAGAAGATACTACACAAATTATAATATTTTCATACAACTAAACTCACCTAAATTTCAAAAACAATTAAATAAATAAGTAAAGTAATTATTTTGAGTTTAAGTATCGATAAATATAATAATTTAATAATTAAAAAAATGCTAATAATTATAATAATTTTGGAAAATTATAATAATAAAATAGATACTTATTTAGACACAATTTATTAAAGTTTTAAACACATAATAAGAGGGAAATATGTTTTAAAAATATGTACTTTATCAAATAGCACTTTCGAAAGGGTTATAGGTCGGTCAAAATTAGGTGTCAGCACTATATATATCTATTCAATACAACCTTAAAAGTATGAACGCCCAAACATCAATGTTAAATTACTATAATACCCCCAACTACAAAAAACATAATTAGTTTATTTGTTTATTTATTTAATTATATCTATACTAGCTTAAAAATATGAACTCCCAAACTTCAGTGTTAAATTACTATAATACGCCCAACAAAAAAAATGCAATTTAGTTTATTTGGTTATTTATTTATATCCATCTATTTGTAGCACTTTGAACTTTGGCCAGTTTTTAATTTTTGGGTGAAATCATAACTACCTTAAGATGATTTAGGTGGCCCACAAGGTATCAAATCAAATGTCTTTGTGTCATCTTTCCAATGCCGACAAGGTTGCTAAATTTCAAGTTCGGATAAAGGAATTATGCCCAATTGAGTTCAACCTTTCTAGATAAGGCATTTTCATCCATTTTAAGGAGGAGTGTTTTTGTCTTTCCCTTACCCCACTAGCCTAGCATGTTTTATTTCACCCATAGAGGGGTCTAAACTAATTGAGATAAGTTTTCGTTCATTCAAAAAGAGCGTAGGATTTTTGTAGAAAAGTTCAAGAGGAGAATAGAAATAAGATTCAAGCATTCTACAAGAACTTGAATATTTCGCTAAGAACATGGTATGTAAGCTCTCATAGTTTTGGATTTTTTCACCCTCACACAATTAATGTGATTTTTATCCATAAATTTGTTCTTGAGGTTGGTTGATTTGAACTCTTGAGGATTTCTTGAGGTTTGGCTTCATTCTTTAACTATGGAGTCTTGTTGAGTTCTTCAGTTAAGGTTTTGCAAATGAGTGATCTTCTTGATAGAATTTGAGTGGGTTTTGATCAATTATGTTGGGTTTGTGAATATAAATGAGTTTGGGACTAAATCATTTGACTCTAGTTGTGTTAGGCCTTGAATTGAGCAAGAAAAATTCATTAATAATTTAGGTATGGGATTGGGCGCCGCGCCAGTAGTGCGCCCAAACTACCTTGTAAATTTTGAGGCTTGGTGCCCTGCTCCTGTAGTACCCTAGTGTCTTCAAGCCCCTTTCTTCTCCATTCATCATCCTGTTTGAGTTCTTTCAAGTCTTGTCTTTGCTCAGTTCTTAATACTAACTATGTAAGACTTGTTTAATCATTGAGAGATCCTATATATCTTATTCATAACTCTTTAATCTTCTTTTCAAATTAAAGTAAAGATTAAGAGTAATGTTCGAGAAACCTTTTTCAGTCATTTTTTAGAAGTCTTTTACAATTTTCTAAAACTTGTTTTAAGACTTAAGTGAATCAGTAAGAGAATGAGAAGAGTTGAGTTTTATGTTTCAAAATGAGTATAAGGGAACTAAGTATTTCCAAGTGTAAACACCTTTACATTTAAAATGAGAGGAAACCTTTGATTTCTAAATGAGTTCATGAGGAGTTTTGAGCAATATCTCTTTTAAGAGAATCTTTTTAGTAATTATCTCAAGTTGATGATGAGTTAACTTTTTATACATTTGAGCATGAGTTCTATATATTATTGATAGTATTATTGAGCATTGATACATGGAAAAATTCAAACAACTTAAAATCCTTATAAACCATCTATAGTAAATGATCATACGTTTTAGACGACTCTTTAGTACTTTTAAGCATAGCTTAGTAGATCCACTTAGTTGAGGATGTTTTGTACCCAGGCAAGGTATAGGACTGCTCTGGCAGTATGAGTGACAAGTTGTATAATCACGTAGCTTATAGTGATGGTTGTCGGTTAGAGAATCTCCCAAATAAGAGTAAATAATTTATTATTGTATTTTTATATACATTGAGTTATTATCTAATGGTTTAAAAGCTTTATAGATAATACATCTTTCATTTTTTCTTTCATGATCAATTGAGTTGAGATTTGAGTTGAGGTATGTATGTTTTCCCTTTCTACCAATTCAGCTATGTATCTCTATGTTCAGTTTTCTCCTTACATGATCATACATTCAATGTACTCAGGCCATCTGGCCTGCATCATTTCATCATATAGATACATGTATTCGGGATAATCAACTAATACTTCGTTGATCCCATCGCATTCCAGCTAGCTTTGTTAAGCCTCATTGCTTTGCGTAAGTATTTAGATTATGGTTTTGTCTTGTTAGGATGTCAAGATCTTGTCCTGACTTCTGTCATAGTATTTAGAGGTTTTATAGATAGTAGTTGTTGAGGAGTCTTTTTACATCTCCCTTGTTGATGTTTTAAAGACTTTGAGTTGAACACTTATGTTCATTTGAGTATTTTCAGATAGTTTTGAGTTAAAATATGTTCATTAATGATACTTTACGAGTTGAGTTTGAATTAGTGGTTCCTATTTCACTTGAGTAAATCTTCCATTGAGTAATAAGTCAGACTAAGGGTTCGCTTGGGACCAGCAATGGTTCTCAAGTTTTGGGCACATCCAAGGTGTGGACTCGGGGCGTGACAAACTTAGTATAAGAGAACAGAGTTAAATTGTCCTAAGGTGTCTATGAAGCCATTTCTGTAGAGTCATTTTTATCGGTGTGAAGCGAGCCACATCTATAATTCGGAAGCTTCAATATTTAGGAAAAAAGTCACTTTTTTCTTACTATTTTTCGTGCGATAGAGTTCAAATCTATGAAAAATTCCTTCTAATTAGTGTTTGCGCCTATATTTTCAAATCATGCCTCCACGAAGAGCAGTTTGAGTTTGTCCTACAAGGAGAAATGTTGATCTGTAAGATATAAGGGTACCCAATGCACCAGAAGTGCAACCTCCTCAAGGAGATGTCACAAATGTTGAGTTCTGGGATGCTATTTGGATGTTGAGTCAAGTTGTGGCCAGTGAAGTTGGCCAACAAAGAGTGGCTCAGTAGGATGTGGTAGACAGATCTAGGGTCTATGAGTTCTTGAGAATGAATCCTCTCGAATTCACAAGGTCAAATGTCAGTGAAGATGTGGAGAGCTTTGTGGAGGAACTACAGATGGTGTTTGAAGTTATGTTAGTTGTTGATGTTGACTGTGTAGATTTAGTTGCATACCAAATCAAAGGTGTTGTTATGATTTAGTACGACCAATGGATGAAGAGCAGAGCTGAAGGGACATTAATTGTAAGATGTACTGTGTTTGAAAGAGCCTTCTTGAGGAGTTCCTTTCCCCGTGAGCTAAGAGAGGCAAAGATAAGAGAATTTCTCACTCTTAAATAGGATTCTATGAGTGTGCATGAGTATACTCTTAAGTTCACTCAACTGTCCCATTATGCTCCGTAGATGGCCACTAATATGAGGAGCAGGATGAGTCTATTTTTGTTTGGACTATCTCGCTTGTCAAGAAAAGAGGGTAAGACTCCTATATTTATAAGGGATGTGAACATAGTCATACTTATAATCCATGTGTAGTTGGTTGAGGAAGACAACTTGAAAGATAGGAAGGAGTTCTGCAATAAGAGGGCTAAAGACAACATGTACTTATCCCAAACATCAGATTACCAAAAATTTGAATCGGTCATCTTTTCAGCAAAGGACAACTAGACTTGCACCATTAGCATCAAGTGCACCTACACCAAAGAAGAGAGGTGAGTTCAAGAATTAAAATTTGTAGAACATCAGTGCTTGACCTACTTAATCTCAGGGTAGTGTGGTATAACAGGCCAACTGGACCCCTACATGTGCTAAGTGTGGTAGGAACCAAATAGGTGCGTGTCGTGATGGCTCCAATTGCTGCTTCAAGTGTTCTCAGGAAGGTCATTTTATGAGAAAGTGCCTAAGAACATGCATGGAAATGGTAATGGGGGCAATAGATCCCATTCTTCTTTGGCTGCTCTAGTAGGTAGGGCTGCTCCAAGATGAGCTACTTTAGGGATAGGCGGAGGAGCAAACCGTCTTTATGCTATCACCAACATCCAAGAGCAGGAGAATTCACCAGATTTTGTCAATGGTATGATCAAAGCCTTTACTTTTAATGTATATGCATTACTTGATCCAGATGCAAATTTATCTTTTGTGACTCAGTATATAACTATGAAGTTTTATATTCTTCCCAAATTACTTATTGAGCCCTTTAGTGTTTCCATACCTATTGGTGTGTTTATTCTAGTCAAGAGAGTTTATTATGATTGTACCATCTCTGTCAATCACAAGGAAATCATGGCTGACTGAGACGAGTTAGACATGGTGGAATTTGATGTTATTCTAGGTATGGACTAGCTTCATGCTTTTTATGTCTTAATTGATTGTAAAACTCAAGTGGTTAAATTCTATTTTCCTACTAAGGCTGTTATAGAGTGGATGACTAGTTCAACAGTGCCTAAGGGTCATTTTTCATTTCATACCTTAAGGCCAGAAAGTTAGTTTCTAAGGGGTGCATCTATCTCTTAGTCTGAGCTAATGACACTATTGTTGAGACACCGCCTATTCAGTCAGTTCCAGTTGTGACTGACTTTCTAGAGGTCTTTCCAGACGATCTTCCTAGAGTCCCTCATGAGAGAGAAATTAACTTTGGCATATATATTATATATGAAACTCAACCTATCTCCTTTTCTCCATATATAATGGCTCCAGCTAAGTTAAAATATCTCCTTGATTAAGGTTTTATTCGACCTAGGATCTCACGTTGGGATGCTAAAATCTTATTTGTGAGGAACAAAGATGGTTTTATTAGGATGTGTGTTGATTATCCCCAAGAGAAAAAGGTCACTATAAATAATAAGTATACTCTTCTGAGAATTGATGATCTTTCTGATCAACTTTAGGTTGCTGCTTGCTTTCTAAGATACCTTTGGCTATAATTAGTTGAGAGTAAGAGAAAGTGGCATCCCAAAGACAACATTCAGGACCTGTTATGGTCATTAAGGGTGGCTGGTTATGTCTTTTTGTTTGACTAATGCTCCTACAGTGTTCATGGACTTTATGAAAAGAGTGTTTAAGCTATATCTTTACATATTTGTTATCGTGTTACTTCCTATTTTATTCGAGGAATGAGGAAGATCATGCTAGCCATCTCAGAATAGTCTTCCAATCTCTCAGGGATAGAGAGTTGTATGCTAAATTTTCCCAAAGGTGAGTTTTTTCTTGAGTATGTAGAGTTCTTAAGCCACATTGTGTCTGGTGATGAGATTTGAGTTGACACTCAAAAGATTGATGTATTGCAGAACTGGTTCAAACCTACCTCTCCAACTTATATGAAGAGTTTGTTGGGATCGACTAGTTATTATAAAAGGTTTCTCAAGGCTTTTTATCCATTATATCCACGTTGACAAAATTGACTCATAAGGCAGTAAAGTTTCAATAAGCTGTAGCGTTTGAGAATAGTTTTCGATAACTTAAAATCTGGTTAACTACTCCCCTAGTGTTGACCCTACCAAAAGGTACAAAAGGCTTTGTTGTGTATTGTAATACGTCTAGAGATGTATTTGTTTGTGTATTGGTAATGAATGGTAAGGTTATAGCCTACGCCCCTAGAAAACTTAAGTTTAACGAGAAGAACTACCCAATTCATGATCTAAAGTTAGTTGTTCTAGTATTTGCTTCGAAAATATGGCATTACTATCTCTATGGTGTTCATGTAGATGTGTTCACTGATCAGAAGAGTATTCAGTATGTTTTTCAATCAAAAAGGGCTTAATCTAAGACAGAGGAGGTGGTTAGAGTTGCTCAAGGATTACGATATGAGTATCCTCTATCAATAAGGTAAGGCTAATGTTGTTGTTGATGCTTTGAACATGTTGTCTATAGGAAGTATTGCTTATGTTGAGGAAGGCAAGAAAGAGTTAGCTAAGATATGCACAGACTTGCACATTTGGGAGTCCAACTGTTGCATTACAATGAAGATAGAGTGGTCGTGATGAATTTGGCTGAATCATCACTAGTGTCTGAAGTGAAAGAGAAACAATACCAAGACCCTGTTTTGCTTATATTGAACGAAAATGTTCATTAGTAGAAAGTGATGGATTTTGAACAAGGGGGAGATGATGTATTAAGGTATCTAGGTAAATTATGTGTACCAAAGGTTGATGAACTCCAAGAGAGGATCATTCAGGAAACTCATAGTTCCAGATATTCAATCCATCCCGGTTCCACAAAGATATATCGTGACTTAAGGAAAGTATATTAGTGTAGTTGTAAGAAGTGGTGTATTGCAGAGTTCCTTGCTAAACAAATTGACAACAAGTTAAGGTAGAGCACCAAAAGCCCTGTGGTACGGCTTAGAATATAGACCTTTCGGAATGGAAATAGGAGATAATTAATATGGATTTCATTACGGCTTACCGTGGTCTTGCAGGCAACATGATTCAATTTGGGTTATTGTAGATTGGATGACTAAATCAGACAACTTCTTGCCGGTAAAGACTACCTATTCAGCAAAGAATTATGCCAGATTATCTATTCAAGAGTTAGTGTAACTTCATGGAGTTCCTATGTCAATTATTTTAGATAGAGGTGCATAATTCAACATATGATTTTGGAAATCTTTTTCAAGAAAGGGTTAGGTTCGAAGGTTAATTTGAGTACTTCAATCCATCCTTAGACTGATGGTCAAGAAAATCATAGGATTCATACTTTAGAGGATATGTTGAGGGTTTATGTGATCAATTTCAAAGGTAATAGGATGATCACCTACCTCTCATAGAGTTTGCTTACAATAATAGTTATCACTCTAGCATCTAGATGGCTCCTTATGAGGCTCTTTATGGCCATAGATTTAGATCTCCTATTGGATGGTTTGAGGTTAGTGAAACTGGGTTGATACGACTAGACATAGTTCATCAAGCCATGGAGAAGGTGAAGATTATTCACAAAAGGATTAAGACAACACAAAGTCGTTAGAAATCCTCTACGGATCTTAGGATAAGAGACTTGGAGTTTGAGGTTAAGATTGGGTTTACTTGAAGGTTTCACCCATGAATGGTGCTATGAGATTTGGAAAAAAGGGGAAACTCAATCCCTTCTATATTGGTCCTTATAATATATCCAAAAGAATCAACAATGTAGCGTATGAGTATGAGCTACCATCAGAGTTAGCAACAGTCCATCCAGTATTCCACATTTCTCTATTGAAGAAGTGTATGACCGATCCTTCACTTTTTATACCTATCGAGAATAATTGTATTAAGGACAACCTATATTATAATGAGATGCCCGTTCAGATTCATGATTGTTAGGTTCGCAAGTTGAGAATCAACGAGGTTGCATCAGTCAAAGTCATATGGAGAAATCAATTTGTTGAGGAAGGTACTTGGGAGTCTGAGGAGGATATGAAGCAGAGATACCCACATCTCTTCCCTTTCGCAGAATTTCCAAATTAAGGTACTAACTCTTTGTAAAGTACTCCTTAAATTAATAAGATGAGCTAAGTAAATTGCTTATTGTGTGCTAGAGATTAGGTTGTTAAATGTGTTCCACCCCCACTCTATCTAGTGTGATCTCATTCGAGGACGAATGTTTCCAAGGGGGAGATATTGTAACACCTTCAACTTTGGTTAGTTTTTATATTTTGGGTCAACTTCAAATGACCATAAATTTCAGCACATGATGAGTTAGGTGGCCCATGAGATATAAAATTGAAGGTCTTTCAGTCATATTTCCAATGCCACAAAGTTTGCTAAATTCCGAGTTTGGATGAAGGAGTTATTCCCATTTGACTGAGCCTCTCTAGTTAAGGCATTTTCATCCTTTTTAAGGTGTATTTTGGTCGTTTCCTTACTCCACTAGCCTACCATGTTTTTATTCACCTAAATAGGTGTCTAAAGTGATTAGAATATGTTTTCATTCACTACAAAAGAGCATAGGGTTTTTAGAGAAAGGTTCAAGAGGAGAAAAGAAAAAGGATTCAAGTATTCTTTCAAGAACTTGAATATTTTACCAAGGTATGTAAGCTCCGATAGTGTTAGGTTGGTTTTCCCTTACACCAATCATGTGATTTTCATCCATAAATTCTTGTGGTTGGTTGCTTTCAATTCCTGGGGAGTTTTTAAGGTTTTGCTTCATTCTTTAACAATAGAGTCTTATTGAGTTCTTGAAGTGAGAGTTTTACAAATTATTGGTGTTCTTGAAGGATTTAAGTGGGTTTTCTATTAATTTAGTTGGGTTTGTGAATCTAAATGAGTTTGGGAGTAAATCATTCGATTCTAGAAGAGTTAGGCCTTCAAGGGTGGGGGGATGGGCGCCACGTCAACAGTGCGCAAAAACAATTGTTCAGTAGTTTGGGGCTTGGTGTGCTGTGACAGAAGTGCGTGCCAAACTACATTCATTAGTTTGAGGCATGGTGCCCTATTCCAGTAGTACACGAGGGTCGTCGACCCTTTCTTCTATGTTTTTCATCCTGTATAAGTTATTTCAAGTCGTGTCTTCGCTCTCTTGTCATTGCTAACAATAAAAGCCTTCATTAATCAGTGAGAGATCCTATATATCCTATTCATGACTCTTACATCTTCATTTCAAATTAAAGTAAATATTAAGTGTAATGTTCAAGAAACCTTTTTGAGTCATTTTTGAGAAGTCTTTTACAATCTTCTAAAATTTGTTTTAAGACATGAGTGAATGTGTAAGAGAATGAGCAGAGTTGAGTGTCATGTTTAAAAATTATTATAAGGGAAATAAGTATTCCCAAGTGTAAAAACTTTTACATTTAAAGCGAGAGGAAACTTTGACTTTTAAATGAGTTCATGGTGAGTTTTGAGCAGTATCTCTTTAAATAGAATCTTTTGAATAATTATCTCAATTTGAGTTTTTATACATTTGAGCATAAGTTCTATATATTATTAGGAGTATTATTGAGCACCGATATGGGGATGTTTTTAGACAACTCAAAATCCTTAGTAGGAAACGTTAGATGATTCCTTATTGCTTTTAAGCATAACTTAGTGGATCTACTTAATTGATGATTTTCTATATCCCGACAAGGTATATGACTGTGCTAGCAACATGGGTGAAATGTTGTACCATCGCAGAGCTCATTCTGATGGTTGTCAGTTAGAGAATCTCTCAAATATAATTAAAAGTGTATTTTCATTATATCACTTATTATGCTGAGTTTTAGTGGTGAGTAAGTGTTTTCGTAATGTTTTAAATGATTTCATTCCTTTAATCCTTTACATTCAATTGAGTTCATGTTTTATCTATAGCAGTCATTTCATTCAGTTATTTTTTATTCAACTATATTACATACTCGTACATTTAATATACTAATGTCATTTAATCTGCATCTTTTAATGATGCAAACACAAGTTCTTAGGATCCTCAACAAGAGCTTGTTGAGATCAGTTTCAACTACACGTCACTTTTTGATTAAGACGTCCTTGTTTTCAAAGAACAATAGTTTTATGAGTTGTTAGTATTAGTAACATTTTGGGTAGTTGTGGGTATTTTCCGGACATTCATCTTTTTATAGTAGAGGCTTTATAGATAGACAGTTTTGGAGAGTCTTTCAGTTTCAGATATTTTATTTACAACATATATTTCGTACTTAATATATTCAGCAAAGTTTTGAGATTCAGTAAACTGTTTTTAAATGTTTGTTTCAATTTGATGGTTATATACGCTTGAATTAGTCTTACGCTTGTAGTCACCCATGATTAGGGTTCGCTTGAGGGTCAGCAATGGTTCTTGAGTACCAGCCACATCCAAAGTGTAGGCTCGGATCATAAAAAACTTGGTATTAGAGCACAGAGTTCAAGTGTCCTAGGGTATTAATGAAGTCGCGTCAGTAGTATCTTATTTATTGTTGTGAGGGCCCTAATTCTAAAATTGAGGGACTACAGATATTTCAAAAAAGTTTCCATTCTTGTATAATCTAAATTGAGTAAATGGACATATTCTAACTCGTGTGTCTCTCATATCCATTCGACTACCCCTCAAACTCAAGGTGGTTTAAAAGAAAAGTCAGATCCTTATCAATGAGTAACTCTCAGCAAAAATCTTGAGAAAGCCATGAGGCTGCATAGAAGATTGAGAGAAACCCGTGAGTGAGATTAAGTGTTGAGATTTGAAAGAGCGCACTCTTATTCATAGAATCAAGCATTTGAGCTAAAAGTGAGATGTAATCATAAACTCTCTCCTCTAAACCTTATTCAGTTGATACATTTAATAGTATGGTATGTTTTAGAATTCTTGGGTTGTATTTATCACCCGAAAAGATTGAATGAGTTACGAGATTATGAACAATAGTAGTGAAAGTGCCTTTAAATTAGAAGAATGCATGCAAATGTTCTGTAATCTAAGGAAGGGAAACAGTGATGAGGCCATGATCAAAAGAACAACAACATAAGGGTGATGATGTTAGTCTTGAGATCTGATCTGGCAGACTTTACATAGAGTTGGTAAGGAATTGAGATGTTCGTTGCAATGAATATGAGTGGTACTAGTATGGATTCTAAATTTTAGATGAGGGTAGTGAAATAAGGTTAAGTCATAAGAGTAACAAGAGCCTTAAGAGGTGTACCCGAAATTTATGTAACTAGATGAGGTTCCAATTAAGTTAATGATTTTCCATGTGTGCCTAGATAGTATATTTGAGCTGTCAATGTGGAATAGGCTGATGTAAGCAATAATTTTATTTTCTTTCCTTAAGAGTTAATAAAAGAAACCTTATAAGATCATAAGAAGAGGTTAATAGAAGCATATTAGAAAGAGGTCTTAGAAGGAGTCCTAGTACCTGCTTATGGAGAGTTCATTAGCCATAAGATAAGCCTTTCCCGAGTATTAGAGTAAAGTGAATGTAGACCAGTTTAGAGATTATGGACTAGATCCATAACTTTAAAGTGTTGGTTTCAAACCTAAGGGGGAGATGATAAGATGAGAAATCAAGTCAAGTGTTAAGAATGAGATAGTTATGTCTTCCGAACGAGCTTTAGAGGTACATCAGTCCATTCATAATGTTGTGTATTCCTCAAGTCCAATTATTACAAAATCTTGTTGATACTCCTAATATCATAATTATGTCCATGACCTATGCTCATAAACTTTAGAGAGATTCATATCTATGCTCGGTTCCCCGAATGAGGGGCAAAGACTTTAATCTATTGAACTCTATCTTATTCCATAAAGTTATGGATACCATTCTTATGTTATGAACCTATTCATATAAGCAATCATGTCTCACAGTATGTTCAGTCTCACAAATCCATGAATTACTCTATATGTCTAGTAACATAATGTTATGGCATGCATATTCTTATATCAGAATTCTTGAATAAATCGTGCTTATGATCTTTTACCCTAAAGTCCTTTCGGTAATCTTTTTTAGTTTTGGAGAGTAGTGTTGTTGATAGTAGTTGTGTGATGGTGGAGGAGAAGATTGCTATTTCTTATTTTGTATAGTCATGTTGTGTTCATTCCATCTAAGGTTATGAATATGGAGGAAGATGGAGATAAAGTTTTACAATGAGTACTATGTTAGTTTCTTGGTTGTAATACATGAATGTTCAATTGGCATAGATGATGAGAGGATGAGAAGTTCTTAGAAAGTTGGTTAGTAGGAGTCTGTGGAGTTCTTAAGGTTCTAAACTTGAATGTGGTGTTGTTAACATGTGGACAATGCGTAATACATTAGGTGTTTTATGATATGAGATCAAGGTTAGTTGAATGTAATGGTAAGAAGTAGTGTTCTTGGGATGAGATTACCTACAGAGGTATAGAAGCCGAATCATGTGATTTAGATAAGAATAATTACCCTATGTTAAGTACTTTGTGATTCTAAGTTAGACTTGAATACAAAAAGAGTAATCCCTTTGCATTCTTAGACAAGTCGTTATTCGAAGATGAAAGATCCCAAGGAGGAGATATTGTAACATCCCAAAAATTTCTAAGTTAAAACCCGAACCAATTCTACATCTACCTGAAGGGTCATATTGAGTGAATCTTAAATTACCCATATCCGTAAAGTTAAATTCTTTAGTGTAGGAATTGTTTTGGGTATTAATTAAGGTAACTAAAATCTCCTAGCACAAAGTAGAGTTGAAAGTTTCCTTATTGATTAAGTTTTGATGTAAGATTCTAATGACTGTAACTCTTAGAATATAAAGAGTTACGTGGCCCAACCTATTAAATTAAAGGTATTTGAATCTTCTTTCCAACTCCACAAATTTCGCAACAATCGGAGGTTTAAGTAAAAAGTTATGACCATTTTAGTGACCAGATATAGTGCAGTGACAAATTTGACGATGGGAAAACATTAAAAAGGGTCCTTTTTTTGTCTTTTTACTTCTAATAAAACCCTAAATAAATTTCTTGACTAATTAAAGACCGAAAGAAATAGGATTTTCATCTCTTAATTCATCATTCTCTTCTCTATCAAACACTACGGCAAAACCATAATAGAAAATCAAAGTAGAAGACTTCATTCAAGATTTTTTCAATCTTTTTCTAGATTCTTCTTCAAGGTAAATCATTCTCCACAAATCCAACTCAAATTCGTCCATACAATTATGAATCACTAATGAAAATCATAATTCTTGCCATAAAGTTTCAAGAAACTAATTCAAGAAATCTCAAGAAAGGTTTTCTTGATTTTTCTCCTTCAAGTTAGGGTTTCAAGGCATCTAATCAAGTTCTCCTTCAAGATTCTTCAAGAACCTAGCTCTTCCAGGTATGTACGACTATCATAGTGTTAGACTAGTTTGTCGTCATGCCCTATATCTACTTTCAAATTAGTAAAAGAGTAATCTAGGATTCCACCCCAGATTTTAGTATTCTTCAGATAAGTTGATTTGAGTTCTTGAGTTTTTGTTTCTTTTTGAAATTCTATTCCTAATTATTGAATTGATGTATGTTATGCATTAAAAATTTTGAGTCGATTCGTTCATGTCTATATGTCCACATAAACCCAATTAATTGAGTATTTTTAGAGGAGAAATATTGTTGAGTTATAAGTTTTGAGTTCTTGAGTCCTTATGTTCTTGAGTCTTCAGTTTTGAGTACTGAGTTTCCTTATTGCTATTAAGATCCTTTATTTGAGTCATTCATGTCCATAATTCCACATGAACCCCATGATTTGGGTTATAAATTTTGGAAAGCTTTTTAAAGACAACACTCAAGTTCTCAAACTGAGTTTTGAGAAAAGAGTTTCTAGAACATGATTAGTATGACAATCGAGTATCCCATCAGTGTAGTACTCAGACTTCCCCCAATTGATCTAGATTTGACCAAACAATGATTTTTCATTTAAGAACGACGTCACCCAATCCATCATTGGGAAAATTTGAGTTGTTTGATGGAATTTGGGTTACTCAGACTACACCCACATAAAACTCAACATCCAAACACACAATTCAAGCAATTCAAATGTGAAATTCAAACTAATTTTGGCTAAAAATGATATCAGACATGATTGATTTCAAAATAGATTTGAACGAGCGATTAAGAAAATAGTCAAGGAAATCAATAGATCTATGAACAACTCAAACTCATTCTCAACACAATTTATGCAATTTAAAACAAATTCGGACAACCAACCTCAATTGTAGGCACGGGACACTAAGGCAAAGAGAAAAGCATGGGCAACACTTTAGATTCTGATCATATAAGAACACCCACAAAAATCAAAGTTAAAAACTGTGATCTAAAATTTGATAGTAAAAGTACAAGAGCCGAAAAGTCCAAAATAAGGAGATGATTTGAATTTAAAACGTTTAAAGGCCCTTGACCCTTAAGTTTGCACCTCAATCGGCGAGGTTAATTAACACCGTCGATCTACTCAGTGATTTGCTGAGTGGATTTAGTCCACCGAATTTAACAGAAAACAAGCTTTTCTATTGGTTCAAACGTCGACCTATATCGGGCTCGCCGAGTGGACTTTAGGTTGCCCAAAGCCTTTTCCCCCAAAATTTTTTAATTTCAACATGCACATCCATCAAATGTTAGTCAAATGACAAAAAATACACCTTTTATTGCCTCCCAAGAAGCTCATTGTTAAACGTCGTGGCACATTGTGGCCATGCGATCATGCCTCATTTGTTGGGTTGACTAAAGTATCACTAGGAATACCCCTTTTATTTCTTGAATTTAGGTGAGATGAGATTTGACCCATTTGAGTCTCAAGCAGCTTTATGGAAACCAAGTGCGGGCTCATTGTTTGATTTAGAGAAGAGACATCATCTTCCATCTACTTGAGTACCTTGTCCAATCCTTCTAACTTGTTCAAGTTACGGGAAAGCATATCCTCGGTCCGAAAGCTTTCGGGATCAACATTTGATTCCTTCAGCTTTCGAAATTCATGAGGAGGCACATAGAGATCTTTGTTACCATGTCTATCTCTATAATTTTCACCACAGTTAGGCCATTCTCAATCTTGATATCTCCAACCATCATCCTAATCTCTATTCCGACCTTGATCCCACCTGGCCTTGGATAGTTCGGACGATAACCCCCCGGTGGGTTGGACAAAAATTTTACCTCTTTGTTATACATGGCCTCAAATTGTGCATCCTCAAGATTCACATGACTATTTGCACCAACAATATTCATAACCTTATAACTGCTTCTCATGACATGTTTCATCAATAGGTCCATTTGGGTCAGTATCTT
Source organism: Solanum bulbocastanum (assembly GCA_037074985.1). Classification (NCBI taxonomy): domain Eukaryota; kingdom Viridiplantae; phylum Streptophyta; class Magnoliopsida; order Solanales; family Solanaceae; genus Solanum; species Solanum bulbocastanum. The sequence goes on along the minus strand of CM073597.1, from coordinate 15,761,075 downwards.
GGCCATATTTTCGTCTCATTATTGGTTCTTTTCTATTTTCTCCTTTGTCAGCTCAAGATTCAAATGAGAAAGCTAATCTTCATTTGGGTACCATGTACAATTGATTTTTGTCATCTCATAAAACAAGGTTGATGCTATGTCAAAAGGTTGTCTCCTGATTCCATCCCGAATAAGTTGGTCAGCGACACCTTAGTTGACCGTGTCAAGACTTCAATAAAGATATTGCAATAGCACGTTGTTTGGCAACCCACTAGCCGGACATTGGAGAACCAACTTTGGGAACCTCAACCTCGTTTCACGGACACCATCAATTCGCTTGAAATTATGCATATTATCCCTCAACTTAACTATCTTCGAGGGAGGGTAAAGCCTTTCATAAAACACTTCTGTGAGCTCCTCTAAGAATTGATCAATTCCCTTGGTAGATTTGTAAACCACTTTGTTGCTTCCCCCATTATAGAAAAGGAAATCAAACTGAGTCGAACAGACTCTTGAGTGATGTTCTTGAAGGAAAATGGTCTACGCACATCCACAAAATTATGGATGTGGTCATAAGGGTCCACATGAGAAAGTCCCTTAAAGAGACCTTTCATTTTCAACAACTGTTATATCGTGCTGGTCACATGAAACACCACATTTCCCATAGTCGGAGGCAATCAAATAGCACTAATACTTCCCAGCTAATCTTCATATATATCATGCAAGTTTCCGATGTCATTATTGTTCCCAATTTGACTTGCATTGCTCCCATTCATAGTCATTTCTTCACTTGTTTTTGGAGCAATTAACAAAAAAAAGTAAGATAATTGAACTACAATAAAATTAGTTCATGAAAATATATCAATACAAGAATTATAAAACCCACTCCAAGGCAGAGGCACCATTTTTATAAAGCTCAACTACACTTCTTCTGATTCTAAGTATAGGCAGTCGCTAACAAGTGTTAATCAAACTATGAGTTGGGATCAATCCCACAAGGAGTGATATGGTAAAGAATTAAACTATGAAGTAAAAACATGTTCTAATCGTTTCTAGAAGTAGAGATTGCACAACATAAAATAAATCACAAAGTTTCAATGATTAATATCAAATGGGGGGAATTTACTAACCAATTTATGATAAGGAACAACTACAAAGGAAATTAAACAATTAGAGATTGGTGCTTAGAAATGTTATCAATCGAATGCTACTTTTGCTTAATTGGCAGTTACTAATTACTTCATGTTGTTGAATCTCAATGGGTAGGATAGGTTTTGAATACAGTAGCCATCTCTCGATAAGCTATCATGTTTTAAGCGGGTTATCTCAAAACCTCAACAAGCTTCACACTACAGAACAACCTAATTTTTTAATTAACCCACTTTCTCAAGTAGGAATTCTTAAGGATACGAATAAATACAACTATCAATCATTCACTCTACTCTAATACGTTTTTTCAAGCAAGCATAGAGAACTAGCTCGAACTGAATTTGCAACTTCATTTCATCAATTAAAATATGAATAAGCAAGTCAAACCATTTTAAAACAACATTAAATTTAGCAATTATTAACACCCATTAGCAAATTAATGCATTCGACTACAAGATCACACCCATGTGGTAGAAGGTTTTAGCCAAACATAGCGAAAAGTAAAAAATTGTTACCAACAAGATTATTCATCTGAATTGTTAACAATCTACAATACGAAATGCCAAAATTAAAGCTATAATCCTAGAACCTCAAAATCTGAAATCCAAATTTTCTACAAGAGTGTTTAAGAATGTGAAAATGTAAAAACTCTCAAAGACTCGGGAATACACTGTGTAAGAACTCTTTTCTTCTTTGAATAAATAAATTTATATGTTCCCATAAACACAACATGAAGTTCGATTGGCACGATTAGTAGAGGTTGCGGATCAACTCGGTAATCTACCAAGTTGTGTGTCTTCTCGCCTTTTGGCTTGACTCAGACACCAAATTGTTTCGAAATATTAGTCAAGATGGATTGTGAACGTGATCCATTCAAAGTGTCTCCAAATCATCTTGTTTCTCACCAAGTTAGATTGGTACATGGGCTACTTTGCTAGAACTTTTGGCTAGCTAGAGACACCCTCGATAAGTCGCTGAGTGACCTTTTTGAGCTCCTGCTTTTCTTTTTGGTTTTTTGATCATTTTCGAATTTCAATACCCTTGCACTGTTATTATGCCTTTCTTGTTGCATATCAACATATTAACATTAGTTATGAGCACAAAGTAGTCATTGAGGACACTATTTTAATGAATTATAAGCCATAAATGAGTCAAAATTCTCAACTTATCAATAACCTGTAGAGAGATCTCATGGAAAGTGGGCTTGATTTTGGGTTCCAGTAGGTGGGACTATGGTTTACCAGTATAGTATTTATGAAGTCTTACGAACTGTAGGTCCAAACCATAGAGTCTTTCTGCAATTTTTGATTGAGGGTGTTTTTGTCTTTTCCAAACCAATAAACCCTTAAAATATGTAATTTTGGTCCTATAAATGCCCCTATAATTATTACTATCCTTCAAATTATTACACATTCCCGGCATTCAATATATTCCCCCGATTCCCCCAACTCTTCTTCTCAAAAATTTCACAAGAGCTCCAAGGTGAAGAATTAGGGTTTCAAGGGCTTCAAGGTTTCTTCCTCCATTGCTTTTGGGATTCGATTGCTAGGGTATGTGGGAGTTCACCAATAAATTTCTTTCATCCAGTTCTAAAAGAATATCAATCTCCTAAATTGATTTCATTGAACTCTATTTGGGTTTCATTCAAATATTTATGGGTACTCTTTATTATGATTCAATTATGTATATTCAATCTTATTATGTATGATTTGATTTAATTACATGATGTTCAATTGATTTCATATGGATTTGTACCTTTTCCTAATTTATTAGCTTGATTATGCACAAGGCACGTGAACTTGTGAAGTATGATCATGAATTTGATAAAGGATGTATGCATGTTTTTTGAAAATAATGAGTTATGACTAAACATATGATTTGAAGATAAAGTATCAATTATTTATGAAATATTTAACCATATTTGAATGGAATTATGATTTGGAAGATTAGGAAGGTAGTTTCCTAATATGGATTCATGGTTTGAAAAGAAATACTCTAAATATGAACTTATGATTTGATTGGTAATATTTAATTTTTTCCTTCCAAATTATGTTGATATGATCATGTATTTTACCATCGCAATTTAAGTAGAACCGAGATGACTTTGGAATTGAGGCCTCACTGATAGATGAGGTTTTGTGTTTGGTAGCAATTCCATTATTCCAAACTTCTTACCCCTATAGGATTGTCTTTAATGACCAATCTAGTGGACCCAACTTAGCATAAATGAATCATACAGAGTTCTACCTTGGAAGTAGAAATTCTATTTTCAGTGTGAGGGTTACACCGGTTTCAATATTACAGCTCACATGGTCTTATTGTCGGTTAATGGTAGATATCCCACAAATGAACTATGTTTTCTCCAAAATTCTTCTAAAGGTTTTTAATCATTTTCTATATGTAGTAACCTTTTCCATGATTTACGATTTCTCTTTAGGATTTTATTATCTACTTGGTCGCGCATATTATGTAAGTTCATGATATTGTCATGCTTATGTTCTTATGCATTTAACCATACTTAGTATATTCAACGTACTAATGCATATTTGTGCTTATACTGTCTCATAATATAGGATCTGATTGTCCTTCTCTCGGGCGTGGTTAGTATAGGAATCGCTCTGCAGCTTTGTTTTGATTGATGAGTCTCATTGTTTTAGAATAAGGCCTTTCATTTATTAACTTTTCATTTTCAAACTTGTGTGTTGTATGAGTTAAGTATCAATCAGTCCTGTGATGTTAGAAAGGCTACGTTAGACATAATTTATTTTTTTGCATTTTTGATTTAGTTTTGTACTATTACATATATTCAATTTGATCTAGACTTTAATGTTGAGACTTCATGCTTTTATGTTGTGCTTCATGGTATATCTTCTTTCTTTACATCATACTTACGTCAAGTATCTTTTTAAGGGTCTCTCGGGATCCTATTTTCCATGTCACATCTAGGGTATACTTTGGGTTGATACAAACATGGTATCAGGCGTAGAGTTGGTTCCCAAGGATGACTATGAAGCCATGTCTAGTGGAATCCTTCTTATTGGTGTGAAGTATGCCACAACTATAAAAGGGAAGCTACAAGACATTAGGAAATACTACCCTTCTTTCAAAATCTAACTTGTGCTATAAAGTCTAACTCTATGAAAGTCCCTCCTAACTCGTGTGTTTGTATATTTCAGAGCATTCCTCCAAAGTGTATAACCGGTTAGTGAAATTTTGCATATTTTCATGTTTCCACTAAAATCACTTCTAGTGATCTGCATCCACTAACTACGATGAAAACCTGAAACAAAGCAAACATAACTTCTTAGAACACTAGTGTTGGAGCACCAGGAGTGCCTCCTAGTACTACAACAGTTCCCAGACACCTACATCTCAATTTGCTCCTACCTCAGAGTCTTAATTCATGAGAGCTATTTAGATGCTCAATAAATTGGTGGCTGCCTAGTAAGGTTGTCAGGGAACTATAGTAACTAACTCTAGTTCTCAAGAGTTCTAAGTTGTGAAAGGATCAGATATTTCTTGAGGATGAATCCTCTGGTATTTATGGGATCAAAGGTAGAAAAGGATCCTCATAACATCATAGATGATATGTGGAATATTATTAAGAAAGTGTATGCTACTAAGACCAAAGGAGTTCAACATGTTGCTTATCAACTCAAGAACGTTGTGCACATCTTGTATGAGCAGTGGGAGGAGAGTCATGAGGAGGATGTTGATGTGATTGATTTTGATGAGTTCGAGGATGCCTTCCTAGATCATTGTCTTGTTTTAAGGTAGAAGAGTTGTGAACCTGAGTCTTGAAGTAATGTGAAATAAATGTGAAAGAGTATGGTCTAAGGTTTGTGCAACTATCCCGTTATCCTCTAGTCATAGTTCCAGACAAGAGATCTAAGACGAGGAAGTTTGTCTTTGTATTAACTAGGCATGTGAAAATAGGAATGCTAAGTTGCACTACTGATCAGTTATATTGACATCTCGAGGCCCATGGTGTATGCCCAACATGTTGCGGAACATAATTTGAGGGACAGGGAAGAGTACTAGAACAAATGGCAAGGTCACCAGGACATGAGTCCAATCAGTAGAGAAGTGGAAATTACTATAAGTATTTCTTCGAGAAAAGGTCATCTCGACCTGCTCCATCATCGGCTAGTGTGCATGCACGAAGGAATAGAAATGATTAGAGGTTTTGAATTCTTAAAACTTCAGTGCTTAGGATTCTCTGTCGTAGGGCAATGTGGCATAAGGATCTACTCGAAACTTACCTTATGGTAAGTGTGGTAGGACCTATTTGGGAGAGTGTTGCGATAGAAAAAGTGATTACTTTAGGTGTGGAAAGATGGGTGATACACCAAAATTACACCCCCCCCCCTAAAGATGTATAAGTGGTCGTTGTTCAAATAAAGAACCTAACAAAGGTTAGGCTCGATTGCACAAGGAATGACATCTAGACTTAGACTAAATAATCGTTGATTGTACTTTTAGTCAGATTATTTCCATAAAAAAGGGGATTTGTAACACGTAATATTGATTGGTTGAATTCGGTAACAAATAACCAAGTAAACATGATTTAATGTTTTGTAAAATCAATAGAAGATGTAACTAGGGTGTATGTGTTCCCCACAAGTTCGTAATGCACTTAACCTTATAATATTAACCATATCTAGTGTTTAACATGCAAAGTAGGTAAGTTAGGCATCTCCTAAGTGATTGGTCATCCATATAGGAAATTTCACCACACAGCTTAGTCGGTCTGCGGGTGTGTGTGTTACTTACCCTTGACCCAATATTAGCCTTCACTCTTTACATTCAGGCTATTAGACGAACGAATTATCACGCCAAATCTCCGTTGTTTAATATTTTTTCTCATTCGTTACTTCCTTGGTCGGGAAAGTAGGATTAAGGCAGGTTCTAACGTTGAGCATCTTTAAAAATCTAGTAAAGCAAAGAGATCAACAATAAATACATGAAAACTATTCAAAAATTACATAAATATTAGGTCTATGTTATTGATCACTCATGGTTCCCACAACCCTAATTGTGGATTTAGCTACTCATGATTGGGTGATCACAATTCATAATAAATTTGTTAAAATAAAGAGAAAAGACATAAAGTGATACTTGAAGTTGTCCCGAATTTTCAAAAAGATACCGTAACTATGTGGACATCGTATTACCTCCCCTAAAAAATCTTGAATAGATATTATTACATCATATTTTATCTACCTGACATAGAGAGTATATGCACTTTCTTTATAGAATGTGAGCAAAAAATAATGAATGTAACGTTCTTTATAAAGTTAATTGTTTGTAAAATATAATTTCTTGTTTTTCTTATTATTCTATCCTTTTTCTTTGTTATTTTCCCATTTCAGTCTTCTTTATTCTTCAAAAATTCATTCTCATCTCCATTAAAACCCTTCACTTTCAATAACACCATTTTTACCACAATTCAACCCTTTTTGTTCTACTATTATTAGTTTAAGTCTCTTCAATTTTAAACATTTTTCTAAACTTCTTTTACATTTTTTTGTACAATTTGAAAAAACTCATTAGATTTCAAGATAATTGGGAGGTATCATTTGGAATTTTTATCCGAATTTCAATCAAGCTCTTTCAATTTTTGAGGAATTTATTGATTCTTTCAAAACTATTATTTCTAATTTTTAATTTATATGAAAAGAAGATAAATTAATTGATGATACTTTCAAAATTTAGAATTTTCATAAAAAAATATTTAGTTTTGTTAATACAAACTCAACAATGTATAGAAAATAATATAACTTTTTAACGAAAAATCATTGGAAGAATGGAAATTGACTGAAGAAGAAGAAGAAAAAGTAGAAAATGGGGAGGAACAAAGCTTGACATAGGTGGGGAAAGATGAGAGTGAAAGGTAAAGAAAAAGAAAATAAAGGAAGGAGGTCGGCTTGAAAGTGGGGTGGGTGTGGTGGGATGAAGCTGAGGTGAAATATAACATGAAATTAAAATAAAAGTAATAAAACTAAAATAAGTCTAAAATTAGAGAGAGAGAGAGAGAGAGAGAGAGAGAGTGAGAGTGATAAAGAAAAACTTACAAATTAATTAGCATGTGCCACATAATGATTGGTGCGTGATAAAACTTGCCTTTTAAAATATAAGATTGGCCAATAAATGATGTAATAATATAAGTTCAAAATTTTTTAAGGGGTAATGGAATGCCCGCATAGTTAAGGTGTCTTTTCGAAAAGTTGGGAAATCTTCATGTGTCACTTTATGTCTTTCCTCTATAATGAACTTACAATGAGAGTAGATGAAATCCAAAATCTTGAACTGGTGAACAAAAGCAATATTATAAAGTGATGCTTAGAGAATTAAATGGACCAAGTGTTCAAAAAATTTTAAGCCAAAAATGAAGTATCAAATTGTCTCCCTCTAAAACTTAAATAAAAATGACTCTTTATAACCATCTAATTCTAAATTAAGTTGAAAAATGAAACACAGGAAAAGGGTCTTCGACAGTCAACTCTACGGTTCATGATCTACGACTCATAGACCACACCCGTAGAAGGTAGCTTCTTCAAAGGCCATCTGGAAACTTCCCATGCACATGATCTATCACCCATAGACCTTTGTACAGTCCGTCCTGGAAATCTCTTATTCACAGATCTGAGCTCATTATTTTTGCCTCATTTTATGAATCAGAATTACGCTTTGTAGGTCATCCTATGGCCCGTATTAGGCTTCTTTTCTTCCCATACTTAGCCAAATATAAAGCTTCTTCTTCAGCCTTCATCCACGAGTCAATCATACGACTTGTAGTATGATCTACGACTTATAGCTATACTTGTAGGTCATCAAAACCCTGCTCTTCAATAGAACTCCATCCTCAGACTGTCACAACCTACTTTCAACAAAGATTGATAAAATAGCATCCAATCGACTAACAAAAGTTTAAGACACATTCTAAACTCCATGTTTAAAAGATTATAACTATCATAAATATGTGTACATCAACACCCTCAATTGAAAATTGTCCTCAAGCGACACTAATAACTATAAGCGCCACAATGCAAAAGTAACCGAAAAATTCAACCAATCACATGTAATTTTTCAAAACAATCAACCCTCCATTTTTCAGTTTTCAGTACAGTGCAATCATTAAGTTCAACAACAAGCCAACACATGCAGATTAATTTATGACATATACATACCAATAGACACAGTCACATGCACATATAACAATCTCCAAAATACCCACTCTTCGACAATGTAACTTGTGCCTTTACCACAAAGAAATTTTTGTTCACACAAATATTGATTTATAGTTCAAATTCAAAGACGCAATATATGCTTACTCTCATAATTGAATTCATTACAGTACATGCACAATACCACAATCTTATCCTTATTTTTTATACTTAAGTTTCTCAAAGTATTAAATTAGGATCACTATAGGACTTTCTTAGCTTGTAACGTAGGCTTAGGCTTAGGGTCAAGGGTGATATGTTTGGATTTTAATTGACTTTCTGCCAACTTGACATGACATTGGCAATTTCCTCTTTTACAACCAATCCGGGTATCACCTTAATGTTTCTTTTCTCTTTATTATTCATTAGAGCTTGGGTGTGACTTTGACTTACATTTCTTTTTCGTTTCAACTTTTTCTTCAACTTTTCACTCTTTAATCATTCTATATTTTTTTTTCTCCCAGACCATTTTAATTGTTGTCTCTTTTATGAATACACAACTCTTTTCATACCCCTTTCTTTCGTTATTTTTGGCTAATATCCTTAGTTGAGGTGTATAATGTCCAATTAGGGATCATGACAAAAACATGGGTTAACAATTATCATGGGGAAGGTGAATTGGGTAAATTGAAATAATAGTCTAATTTATACTCAAAAATTTGTATCGAAGGGAGAATTTTCATTTGGTTGGTTTTTTTAAGCTTTAGTGAACTCAATTTCAAAAATGGTCTATAGTCCTTTCCTAAATAACGGTTAAACAATCCTAACAAGACTAACAAGAAAGTTCTAGAATGGCCTATACTATATGAATGATCAATTAACCTCACACACATCGTTTCATTATCAAATCATTGGTGCATCTTGTTCATGCTTATGCTTAAGTCATGTTATCTAATAAATTCATATCATGTCATGCATGTATCCTACATATATGAATAATAAATCACACAAATATATCACAAATACAAAATTTGGAGGGGTATCAATTTCATTATTGTCATCATGTTTTGGTATCTACTCTACTTTTATAATCAACATCCAAAACATAACAGTTCAACATAAAATAATATTCCTAGGCAAAAAATAACATAGGTAAGAGAACTCCAAGGTATTGTCCGAGTGTTTAGCGTTATTCAGAGTTCACCCTTTACACTCTTAATAGATTCACCCTCACCCCATAGAAAATGATGTGCAATATCCCCAACGTATAAAAAATAAATATTTGAAGGTGCAGACAAAGATTTGGTGCTTAAGCACTGAAGAACGAGGTAGAGGCATGTGGGGCCGCTGATGGGACCCTTAACCTATGGGACACCATAAGTAACGTCCTCTGAAACAATCTGACAAGCACCATCGTGGTGCCCCTCAAACTTGGTGCTCTGGTTACTAACTGCCAAGCTCTCTCTTGTCCCAACTCCTCATCAACTAGAGAATGTCACTATGAAGCCTCAAATTTATGTCGCTCTTTATTTTTCATGCACCAATCCTCATCCCCATCAATAGTATAATCAAAAGTCAGTCTGCACTTCCTAAGAGCATGAGGAGGATCAGCATCTCCAAACAAAGCAGAAAGAACCTCATCTCTAGCCTCTGTTGGTGAAGGATCTAGCATAAAGGCAGCTGAAGCTGCCAATGCATCAATGTTAAATCGAAGTGTGGCCATCTCAGTCTGGAACCCCCTAAGAACTGCACTCAGTATAGTTTAAAGTAAGACTAACATCCACAACTTTGAGGCATCTATCCTCTGTTGTGGGGCCTATATCTGCTGCACAATAAAAAATTTTATCCTTGTCTCAAACTCCTCAAATACAATTCATATCCTACGTTAAAGATGTTGCAGCAACTGGCTATTTAAGTCTCTAGGTGCTGAAGTCTGACTATGGGCAAAGTAGAGAACCTCAATATAGTGGAAGAACCTGGTGTTCTATCAGCCAGGGAAAATGTAGATGTATGTTTCACCTCGACAAGCTCAGTAGTTATAGTCCTTCCCGCGTGAACCTCACCCTCTCTCGGATACTCACTAGTTGGCCATTGTGGCATGCTGAACTGTGTGCCGTATAGTGGTGAACCTTGGTTTGCCACATTCCGAATAACCCTGACATCCAGTGCCTGAATTAGTGGAAGCAGTAGGTCAATACCCTAGTAGTGTCACATTAGACTCTTAGCATAAGAGGATTATCAACCCAAGAAAAGGGAGAGTTGTGCTACCCGGAATGTTCACTCTTGTATCTCCGTAATAAGCACCCAAGAAAAATTTATCTCATATCCAGCCCTGAGACATGAAACCATCACTTTCCGCTCATGAGTTAGGTTATTATCTTCTATTGTGTGGGATAGGCTAGACTGGACAATTGACCACAAAAGTTTCGCATAAAAGTTCAGCGAAGCCTTTTTCATATGGTCAGGACTACTTACCTAGTCTGCATCAACCCACTTCTTTGCAATGTATCTAGCAATCCACCTCAATAAATTCTCTTTCTCAGAGTTATCCTTTATTGCTTTTGTATCATGCACAAGTTGTATCTTATTGGCACGACCCAAGGTGGCCCCTAAGTGTAACATGGCTTATAAGACCCCAAGAGGCCCCATACAAGACACTTAGCATTCATACATAAGAAATAGACAAAGAGATTTAAAACACAATTTCAATGCATCAAAGTTTTATAATCAAAGTAAAAATTCTAACATCGTCTCACTAGCCATTTAGTACATAAAAATGAATTTGCACCTAGCCCATACATCATATTCAAAATTGAAAATAACTAAGAACTAATGACAATGAAGGTCTGGTCCTCGAAGCATGAGGACTCACCAAAGCTTGTGATCTCGCCAAAGAACTCTAGCAGCAAAATTGGGAACCCTGACTATTAGACTTTACATTTGGGGAAATTTAGGGAAGAGTATGGGTTAGTACAAAATATGTACCAAGTATGATATCCATGCATAAAGCGTTTGGAAACATACTTTAAAGAGATACCTTCATGGAATGTAATGACCAAGCTAAAACATGAGATAAGAGACTTAGAAAACATGAGTCATAAAACAAGGTCAATGCATATACTTATCATCTTAAACATGGATGAGATACTTCCTAGAAGTAACCTTCGTTCATCACGTAAGAGTTATCTTACTTGCCACGGTAAGGACCATTAACTTCTAGCATAAGTGGACCGACTAGCTAATGTCTCTCTAGACAATCATATGCTGTCACATAATTAATAAGACATGGGTAATCACCAATTGTCCACTCAATTCTAAGATTAACTTCCACGGAATAGTTCGTACTCATATTCATCTTATTTCTTAAAGGAACATGGGTACTCGCCTCTTGTCCTTATATCATGTAACATGTGTAATCGCCTCTTATCTTTCTAATAGAGAGAGTGGCTAATCGCCTCTTGGCTCATCATTAGAATAGCTTCTTAACGTTGGTTCATTTTAGTTGAGAAAGCCTTTATACCCTAAGAACCCTTATCATGTGAGAAAACCTTTCTCAGTTCATGCTTACATGTGTATATGAGAAATCCTTTCAACAACACAACAATAGCAAAATCATTGATACTTCAGTCTCAAAGCATCAATAAATCATTTATATAGATTTCATGAGAACATGCTTGATTTCATAAACTTCTGTTTCATAATCCAAAACCCACATTATATAATCATAACTTGGAAAACATGAGGATTACATGGGTTCAAGGGGAATTATCATAAAAACATGAGTTTAACTCAATTCATGCATAATAGATCATAATTCAATCAATTAGAATAATAATTAAAGGAACCCATAACATAGAAGAAAACCCTAACTCATTTGGGCAATTCTAACTTTGAAAATTCGTAAAGTTGGGAACTCCATGAAAGAAAGGCTTCCATGGATGAAAACTACCATACCTCAATGCCAATTGCTTTACTTCAATGGAGGAATTGGAGACTTGACTTGGAACCCTAGGTTGAACCCTTCTTCTTCAAGTTTTTCTAGAAAGAGAAATATTTTGAGAGGAGAACTTGAATTGAATTGGTTGAATTGGTTAATTTTGGGGTTAAAATCAGTTATATAGGGGTTCCAGGTAAGGGAAAAATGACGTAGTAGCAAGATAAAATAATTAGGAATAGACCCAAGTGACCCTGACTTACAGCTGACGCGAGCCCCTAGATAGAGTGCTTCACAAACCGTCTAGGGATCCACGAGCCGTCTTGGCAGTCGTGGTCCCTAGAACAGTGTCTAGGCAAGTCCTATCCTTTCGCACTCCCACCTTTATGGGCCTTCCAGCCCTTCACGAGCTGTTTAGGGGCTTGTGGGAGGAGGCTAGACTAGAGATGGGTTTTGCCTCCCTTTCACATCAGCCAATAGGGATCGTGAGGCTCACCATGAGCCGCCTAAGAGCTCGTAAGAGGGGAGACCCACTTGACCAAACACTTAAAGGCAGCCACAAGCACCACCACGAGCCATGGTTCCTTTCATGGCCCGTCTGGTTCCATGAAAAGTGCCATGGCTCAGTCATGGGTTGGTGACCTCCCATTTAACTCCCTTTTCTTGACTTCTAAATTCTGAGGTCTTAAATTATGTCCCCCTTCGAAACATTCCTCCTTGAATAGGATTCTATACTTCTTATGAAAGAAAAGAAATCATATGTAGTAGCCCAACAAGCATGCAATAACATAAATACACATATTCGAGGAGGAAACATCAACTATAAGGGAAAGCATGTTCAAAACATCATATCATGAAGTCTATATGCAACTCATACTCAAATGCACATAAAAATTTATAAATCAATCAAGATGAATCATTTTTCTCTAAACTTAATCTTGTTCATGAATATGCATGAATTAAGAAATCATGGGAATATTTAAGGCACATGCCTCTAAAGAATAAACAATGACGAAAATCAATACCTCAAGCTAGAGTAGGGGAAGAAGGAAAGAGATGAGGATAGCAGGACATCATATCGGTCTTGGCCTCCCAAGTAGCACCCTCAACTAACTGATTTATCCACAAAACCTTCATGAAAAAAACTTCCTTGTTCCTCAACTTCTTGACTTGTCGGTCTAAAATCTCACCCGAAACTTCTTCATAAGAGAGATTCTCATAAACTCCCAAACCCTCAAAGGGAACTATAGATGTTGGATCACAAACATATTTATTCAACATGGACATATGGAAAGCATGATGCACCGATGCCAACTCATTATGCAATTCTAGTTCCTAAGCAACCTTACCAATATGCCTCAAAATATAATATAGGCATACTTATCGGGGACTCAGCTTCCCTTTCTTACCAAGCTTTATTACACTCTTCAAGGGTAAAATTCTAAAATAGATCCAATCATTAACATCAAAATCAAGATCTCTTCTTCTAACATCTGCATATGAATTTCGTCGACTTTGAGACGTTTTCAACCTTTCTTTAATAAGAGAATTGTTTCCATAGCCTCATGTACAAAGTTAGGACCTATTAGGGTACCTTCACCCACCTCATACCAACCTATAGAAAATATACACAACCTACCATACAAGGCCTCAAATTCAGCCATACCAATACTTGAGTGATAGCTATTGTTATATGCAAACTCGATCAATGGAAAATGGCCATCCCAATTACCTTTGAAATCAATCACATAAGCTCTCAACATACCTTCCAAGATTTGGATAGTAAGCTCCGCTTGCCCATCAATTTGGAGATAAAGTGTACTAAGCGTAACATGAGTACCAAGACCCCTTTGGAAGGATTTCCAGAAATGAGAAGTGAATTGAGTACCATGATCTGAGATAATGGATAAAGACATTCCATGAAACTTAACCATCCACTCAAGTACAACTTAGCATAGTCTTCCGCCAAATAAGAAACCTTGACGGGAATGAAATGAGCCGATTTTGTCATATGATCTACAATAACCCAAATAGAGTCATATTGTCACCGGGTGCGAGTCAAACCAACAGCAAAGTCCATATTCAAATCTTCCTACTTCCAAGTAGGAATGAGAATGTCTTGGGATAACCCTCCCGATTTTTTATGCTCCACTATTACTTGTTGATAATTAGGTCAACTAGCCACAAATTCTGCAATATCCTTCATCATCATATTCCACCAATAGGTCTCCCACAAATCACAGTACATCTTGGTGGCTCCCCAATGAATAGAATATCGAGAACTATGGGCTTCTAACAAGATCTTCTCCCTCAAGTCATTAACATTAGGAACACACAAACGACTTTGACATCTAAGTACCCTATCTCCTTCTTTGGGAGAAAGCCTCAACGGACTTCTTAAGCACTACTTCTTTTATTTCAACCAAAGGTGGATCAAGACCTTGCTTGGCTTTCACATCCGCCACAAAAGACGATTTTGAACTATTTTGAACCATAACACCACCCTTGGTAGAGTCCACTAATTGAACACCCAACTGGACCAACCTATACGCATCTCAAACTAACTTTTTCTTTTCATTCTCAATATGAGCAACACTTCCCAATGATAATAGACTAAGAGCTTGTGCCACCACATTCACTTTACCGGGGATATAAAGAACACTCATATCATGATCTTTCAATAACTCAAGCCACCTTCTTTGGCGAAGATTTAGATCCTTCTAATTAAACACATATTGCAAACTTTTGTGGTCGATAAACACATCTACATGGACACCATATAAATTGTGCCTCTAAATCTTTAAGGTGAAAACAACTACCGCTAGTTCAAGGTCATGGGCAGCATAACTCTTCTCATGAATCTTAAGTTTCCTTGATGCATAGGCGATAACTTTCCTATTGCATAAGCACACATCCTAGCCCAATAAACAACAAAAGCATCGGTCCCTTTCGGTAAAGTCAACACCAGAAAGAAAGTAAGTCTATCCTTCAATTCCTGAAAACTCTTTTAACAAGCTCCAGACCATATGAACTTCGCCCTATTTTTAGTCAATGTTTTCAATGGAAAGGCAATTGACGAAAACCCATCAACAAACCTTTTGTAGTAACCAGCCAAACCAAAGAAGCTTCTAATATCCGAAAGGATAGAGTTCTAGGCCAAATATTAGCCACATCTGTCTTCTTAGGATCTTCCTCAATACCCTTACTTGAAATAATATGACCAAGAAAAGCTACGGACCTTAGGCAAAACAGTGCATTTACTAAACTTAGCAAAGTGTTATTGATCCTTGAGAACTTGCAATACAATCCTCAAATAATTGATGTGATCATCCTCACTTCTCGAATAGATCAATATATCATCACTGAACACAATCACAAACATGTTAAAGTACTGTCTAAACACCCTATTCATCAAATCCATAAATGTCGCTAGAGCATTAGTCAAGCAAAATGATATTACCAAAAATTCATAATGACCATATCAAGTTTGAAAGGCCATCTTTGGAGTGTTATTTCCTTCATCCTTAATTGGTGATAACCCGACTGAATGCGAATCTTGGAAAAGTAATTTTCCCCTTGAAGTTGGTAAAAAAAAATTGATCCTTTGAAAGGATACTTATTCTTAATGATAACCTTATTTAATTACCAGTAGTCGATACACATATGGAGAGAACCATATTTCTTTCTAATAAACAAAACTAGAGAACCCAATGGAGAGATACTCGATCAGGATAAAAACCTTATCTAAAAAATCTTTAAATTGTTCATTCAACTCCTTTAGTTTTGTCGAACCCATTCAATAAGCAGTAATAGAGACAGGCCGCTTATTTGGGAGAAGGTAAATACCGAAGTCTATTTCCCTTTGAGGAGGAATATTGGGTAAATCATTTGGGAACAATTTTAGAAACTCTTTAACAATTGGGACCGACTCAAGAGTAGGGGTATCAGAATCTACATCCCTCACCTAGATGGTAGACGCAACCCTTAGCAATCATCTTTCTAGCTTTAAGACAAGATACAAACTAACCCTTAGGGATTTCCCCCTTTCTACTCTAGGACAGGCACATTCGGGAACTGAAACTTGACTACACAAGATCTACAATCAATAGAAGCATAACATGAGTACAACCAATTCATACCAAGAATAACATCAAAATCTGACATATCAAGATCTACCAAATCAAGAAGAGTAACACTATAGGACAAAGAGACAGGACTCTTTCGATAAACCCTCTTAGCCACAATAGAATCACTAATAGGATTAGAGAGAGAAAAGTGATCTAATAACACATCTAGAAGAATATCAAACTTCATAGCCATATACGATGCACAAAACACAAGGTAGCACCAGGGTCAATTAAAGCCTATACATCAAGTTGAAAGACTTTCAACATATCGGTAGCCACATTAGAAAAAACCCCTCACTCATGATGAGTCTAAAGTGGATAAAATATGTTTTGCTTTAGAGCATTTGGATCAAAACCACTTGGACCGGATGAAGGATTAGTTTGATCCCTTTGGCGATTATTTCCTTAATTCTTAGCAACTGAAGGACAATCTCTTATCTTGTGTTCCATCTTACAACAACCAAAACAAGCATTGGAACTCACTAGGAACTTACCCTCGTGCTTCCTTCCACACTTAACCCAAGTAGGCAATAAGGACCCACTACCATTTCCTCCTTGAGGCTTAGGGTTAGACGCCCTCTCTTTGTTGAACCTAGAAGGAGCATTGGAGGAACCTTTACAGGAAAACATAGGAAGACCATGCCCATCGAACCTTGCATGGGAAAAATTACCATCACCATTTTTAGCCATCTTTGTCTCCCTAAACTTTTCCTTCAGTTTCTTCTCTTCAATTTGTTGAGCATGAACCATATATATATATATATATATATATATATATATATATATATATATATCATTAAGAAGCATGGTATGACAATCCTTAACTACCATTTTGGACAAACTCGAGACAAACTTACTCATCCTTGTCCTAGGGTCGGCAATTATAGTTGGAGCATATCAATAAAATTGTGTGAACTTCAAAGCATATTCCTTCACACTCATACTTTCTTAATGAAGCTTAATGAGTTCAAGCACATTTTCTTCCCTCATCTCAAGGGGAAATAACCTATCAAGGAAAGCAACTTTGAACTTTTCCCAATCTAGAGGACCCACATCTTTCGGTCTCCCTTCATTCCATTGGTTAAACAAAATTTGAGCAACACTCTTAAGTTTATAAGCGGCCAACTCTGAATTTTCCACCAACCTCACTCCCATAATCATCAACACCTTATAAACCTCATTAATAAACTCTTGAGGATCTTCCTCAACCCTAGAACCATGAAAGTTCGAGTATTCATCCTAGTGAAGTCCCTCACTCTAGATGTCGTTGTACCCATAATTAGGTTAATGGGAACCGGAACCTCTCTACTGGCTTGGGCCTACACTTGAAAAACAACCCTAAACTCCATATTAGTCACTTGCTTGGCCAAAGGATCGATCCAAACTTGAGGAACTTGAGGAGCTTAAGGAGGAGCTTCTTATTCTGCATTCTTCCTCACATTGCTTCTAGCATAAGCTCTTCAACTAGCCATCTCCTCAAGAGTATCAAATAAGGATAAGGAGAGAAAGACCTTATAAATTTAAAATATATTGCATGACATTAGAGTGATGAATGAAGAGGAGTTTCCTAAATATCTAGTAGCCTCTCATTCATAAGTGTGGCGTGCTTCACACTCATAGACAAGAATCTACTCAACATGATACATCCTATGACCTTTATAAACCTTGTGCTCTGATTACCAAATTTGTCATGACTCAAGGTGGCCCCCAGGAGTAACATAGAGTATAAGACCCCGAGAGGCACCATACAAGCCACTTAGCATTCATAACATATGAAATAGACAAAGAGATTTAAAACACAATTCAATGTATCAATGTTTTATAAACAAAGCGAAAATTCTAAAATCTTCTTAATGGCCATCTAGTACATAAGAATGAATTTGGGTCTATCCCATACATTATGTTCATACCTAAAAATAAGGAAGAACTAAAGACAATAAAGATCCAGTCCTTGAAGAATGAGGATTCACCAAAGCTTAGAATCTCACAACAGAACTCTAGCCATGAAAATGGGAGCCTTGACTGTCAGATCCTACATTTGCGAAAATGTAAGCAAGAGTATGCATTAGTACAAAATATGTATCAAGTATGATAGCCATGCATAAAACATTTGGAAACATCTTTAAAAGAGATATCTTCATAAAATACAATGACCAAACTAAAACATGAAATATAAGGGTTAGAAAACATGAATCATAAAACAAGTCCAATGCACATAGTCATCATCTTAAACAAGCATGAGATACTTCCTTGAAGTAACCTTATTTCAGCATATCTTGCTTATGG
This sequence comes from Solanum bulbocastanum, assembly GCA_037074985.1. NCBI lineage: Eukaryota > Viridiplantae > Streptophyta > Magnoliopsida > Solanales > Solanaceae > Solanum > Solanum bulbocastanum. Next base: position 15,742,434 of record CM073597.1, on the reverse strand, counting down.
GAATTAGCCTTAACCGACATATAAGACCATGAGAGTTATCATCATGGAATCCGGTGTCTACCACACCAAAATGAGTTGTCTTACTTGCCACAGTAAAGACCATTAACTTCTAGCTTAAGTGGATCCACTAACTAATGTCTATCTATACATTCCTATGTTGACACATAGTTAATAGGACATGGGTAATCGCCACTTGTCCATTAAGTTCTAAGCATAACTTCCACGGAATAGTACTTATTCATATTCATCTTAGTGCTTAAAGAAACATGGTTACTTGCCTTTTTTCCTTAAATCATGTGACATGGGTAATCGCCTCTTGTCCTGCTGTTAGAGAGCATGGGTAATATTCTCTTGCCTCATCATTAGAATAGTGGTTCACTTCAGGTAAGAAAGCCTTTCAACCCTAAGAACCCTTATCATGTGAAAAAACCATTCACAATTCATGCTTACATGTGTTTATGACAAATCTTTTCAATAACACAACAATAGAAACATTGTTGAGACTTCAATCTCAAAGCATCCTTAAAACATATACATAGATTTCATGAGAACATGCTTGATATCATAAACTTCTCTTTCATAATAAAAAAACTTACATTACATAATCATAACTTAGAAAATATAGGGATTACATGGGTTCATGGAGAATCATCATAAAAATATGAGATTAACTATATTCATTCATAAGAGATCATACTTCAATCAATTAGATGAATAATTAATAAAACCCATAACATAGAAAAAACCCTAACTCAATTGGAGAATTCTAACTTTGAAAATTGGAAAAGGTAGGAACTCCAAGAACGAAACGCTTCGATGGATGAAAATTATCATACCTCAATGCCAATTTCTTAACTTCAATGGAGGAATTGGAGACTGGACTTGGAACCCTATGTTGAACCCATCTTCTTTATGTTTTTCTACAAAGATAAATATTTTAAGAGGAATACTTCTTCTTCTTTTCTAAATTTGAGAAAATGACTAGAATGTGTTGATTTTGGGGTTAAAATCACTTACATAGGGTTCTACGTAATGGAAAAATGATGTAGTATCAAGATAAATAATTAGAAAAAGACCCAACTAACCAAGACTTATTGATGATGCAAGCCCTTAGATGGAGGGCTTCACAAGCCGTTTAGGGGTCCACGAGCCATCTGGGCTGTTGTGGTCCCTAGACTAGTGCCTAGGCAAGTCCTGCCCTTCCACACGCCCACCATTATGGGTCGTCTAGCTCCTCACGAGTCGTATAGGGGCTCGTGGGAGGAGGCTAGCCTAGAGGTGGATTCTCCCTCTCTTTCACGGCCACCAGTACGAGTTGTGAGGCTCACCACAAGCTGTCTAAGGGCTCATGGGAGAAGATCCTCTCTTGACCAAACACTAGAAGGAAGCCTCGACCACCAGCACAGGCCATGGTGCCCTTCACGACCCATCTGTGCCTCCATGAATGGTTCTATGGCTCAGTTATGAATTGGTGACCTCCCATTTGACTCGTTTTTCTAGACTTCTAAATTCTGAAGTTTTATAGTTATAGTTACATTCTGTTGTCGATGCAGTTTGCTGATAACTTAGACTATACAAACATTAACAAATGGTCTTTCTTCGATCTTTCAATCGGTACTTCCCAAACTCTTGTGCTCAGAAAATAAGGTTGTGCTAACTCTTTTCCCTTCTTTGACATTGAGTTCTTGACTATGGCTTCATATAAAGCATAAAAATCCTAGACTATAGTTTAACTGTACAAGCTTGGAAACTCGGCCCACTCACACCTCTGTCATTTGAACAATGCATCTATCTCTTGAGTAGTGTGTAGACTATAGGTCAAAACTTTCGGCTCCTCAATAACAGGCCACCTGGGGTTTCCTTTTACATTACAACCTGCCAACTACTTAAAGATATGGAACATGCCCCAAACCTCAAAATGATTTGGCTATGCCGCAAACCAGACAGACTAAATGTGCTCCTATGATCCCTTGGTGTGAGACCACCGAGAACTAGATTAAAAGCCCGATACAAACCCAACATGTGAACTAACCTCCTCACTTTGTCAGCCGCTGATGTACTGTGAATTTACATTTACTTTTGATGCATTAAACTTAGAGATTTTCTTGAGTTCTAGGCATTTTGTTATTAGATTTGGTAGTGTTTTTGCTTGTATTTTGAAGGAAATAGGCTTTGGAGAATTAGTGTAAAAGTGTTGCAGTAACAACGTTTTATGTGATGTAGGACTTGACCTATGAGCCATCAGCTCCACTACGAGTCGCAGATGTAGGTTGTAGATTGAAGTGTTGAGAATTGGAGCTAAGTGTGAAATAATGGATGCAGACTAACAAGCTGTAGTAACTACTACGAGCCATAAATGATGAGTTGTAGGAAAGTTCAGAGAAAATAAGCTTTAGTACATAAATGGTGGTTGAACAGGATGGGTCGTACAATAATCTACAAGCCGTAGAATATGTATGTAGAAAGCATTCTATATATGATGGACAAACTGCATACTAACGAAAGGTACCTATGAGCCTTAGGAATTACTATTAGCCATAGGTTACCGACTATAGATGATACTAGCTGAGCTGAATTTCCTTATTCTTCCTTTTCTTACTTGATCTAGGATTTGGTTTCTATAAATATTAGTTGTATTTTTTATTTTTGGGTTGTTAGACTTTTTAAGATACTTACTTTTGGCTTTGAGAATTATTATGCAAACACTTTTGGCATTTAATTCTTGAAGTATTGATTTATGAAATTTATTTTTGGCCTTCAATTCAAGATTTTGAATTTTATCTATTGTAATTGCAAGTTTATGATTTATACTATAAACCCTAATGTGAATTGTGATCACGCAAGCATGAGTAACTAAATCCACAACTAGGGCTGTAGTCATCATGAGTAATTAATTAGCAATGTAAAATAAATAGCCAAGTAATTTAGTAATAGTGTTTATGCATGTATTGTTAACCTATTTGTTTTGAATGCTTTTTAATGATGCGCAACGTTAGAACTCGCCTCATTCCTACTTTCCTGACCAAGGAAGTACTGAATGACAAAGAGGTAAAAAAATGGATATTTAGCGTGATAAACGACTATCTTATAGCCTAACCCAAATCAGTGAGGGCTAATTTGGGCCAAGGGTAAGGGTTAGTAAAGCACACACCCGTAGACCGACCAAGTGGTGTGGTGAAATTCCCTACTTGGATGACCAATCACTTAGGAGATAACTAAATTACTAACTTTACATGTTAAACACTAGGAAATAGTTATTTTTATTAGGATTACTGCATTGAGAACTTGTGGGGAACACATGTGCCCTAGTTTCATCTCATATTGATATTACAAACTATGAATCCTGTTACTTCTTCTTACTTGTTACTACAATTCAATCAATTATTACTTTTTGTTACAAGTCCCCCCCTATTTTATGGAAGTAAGTTAACAAAACATACAATCAACACTAATTATCCTAAGTCTAGACCATATTCCTTGTGTGATCGATCTTAACCTCAGTAAGGTTCTTTGTTTGAGAACAACCGCTTATATTTCTTTAGGAAGGTGTAATTTGAGCATATCAAAGTGTGACGCCGTTGCTTGGGAATAAGGCTTTTAGATTAGACTAATTTCATTATTGAACTTTAGTCAATTATTTCCTGATTTATGTTTATTTTTGTTTTTGTTTTCTACTGGTGTTATTTTCTAGTGTATGTTAAGTACACGGAGTAAAGGAAATCCCATTACCCCCAACGATCCTAAATTAAGAAGAACTCCATGAAGAATGGTCGAAAGAGGCCAAATTTTGGAACTACAAGATTCGGAGAGGGTCATAAAGATGTTTCTAGAGTGAAACATTTGGGAGTAGTGGGAGTGCCTAGACAAGTCCAAGAGAATCCTCATAATAAAAATGCTAAAAGAGTTAAAAATCAGCAAGCAAGTGATGTTTGGGATAATTTCATGGTTGATCAGGATGTAGTGGGATCAACAGGTGCCACAGTTCTTCCCCAACTACCACTTGGGCTTTAGATTGTTGTTACTAGTAGCCTAATGCAAATGCATACAGCTAGAGGGTTGTTTTTTGGGTTACCAAGAAGATCCATATGCTTATCTGACCAATATTAAGAGTTTATGTATGAGCAGTGTGGGACGACCATAACTAGACATGGACATGATTGATTTAAGGGTGTTTGTACAACCATTGAAAGGTGACACTATTATATGGTTGTCTAAGCTACCATATAATTCAATCATTACATGGAACGAGCTACACAAAATGTTCTTAGATAAATATTTTCCACTGTCAAAGAAGTTTAATCTCAATGATAAACTTAACAACTTTGTGGCTTTACATGGAGAGTGTTGCGTCCAAAAGCACACGCAAGTGCACTTGGTCACTCAAGTAGTACTGCGACTCTTTCGAGGGGATTATCGAACCCAAATACTTCAAATCAACAAATAGTAACTTTATTTATGTCAAAAATAATTTACTTATGGGACAAATAATTTCAGGAATTTTATTGTAACTACTAGATGGAACAATCAACAAAATTAATTACTATTCTTACACAATTTCAAACAAGGAAATTTCACAATTTGGGAAAAATATTCCAGGGTTGTAGCATAAACCGATTTCAAGAATAACATTAATTTATCCTAGCATTCTGTAGGTTAACCTCATTATGGATTTGCGAGGTTAACTTTACAATCATGATCTCCTAACCTCTAATCGCATACCACCATCATCAGCCTAACTACTTCGTTGAGCGGGGATAGGCATGAACCAATAGCAGAGCATTAAGCTATCATCTTGCATATTAATCAAGCGTGGTATATATGTTTAAGACTATCCTATAACGAAACACCCTAACTTTACCCTAGAATGAACACGCTTCTCACATTCTTTGGTCTATCCCTCTATTCATCTTCCGAATTCAAGAGTGGACAATGAGTGTATTTTGAAGTTGATCAGTCATTAAAATAGTTAAACAAGAACTCAAGCATAAATCACAAGAAAACCCATCTCATACTAGAAATAAATAATATTACACCATTAATCAAAGTTACAACCCTAGAATTAGGGAATTTTGATACTCATAGAAAAAAATGTAAGCAAATAATGTTTATGGATCATAAAAAGGTTTACCAAAATGAAGGAGTAGAAGAAAAGCCCTAGAGGGTGTTAGCAAAATCGCCCAAATCGATGTTCTCCCATTTTCAAAAAATGAATAATGATAAAATAATACGACTAGACTATTTATAGTCTTGAAAAACACACGTGACATAATTTTGGTGTCCAGCCTTTTCCCTCGCCTCAATTGTGCACAAAAGGGTCCCCTCCGCGATGTGCTCCTAATGCGCAGTACACTGTTAAGTGGAATAAGTTCAAGGCTCGAAGGGGTTAACTAAGGATATACATCAAGGTGGGTACAAGAAAGCACAATCAGGGCTATCAATGAAATGCCTATATCACTTCCTAAACTCCATATCCTCTTTTTCGCTTTGCAGACAAACCACGCAAGTTTTGGACCTCAATTAGTAGCAGGGAATACACAAATCTTACACACCTAGCATACATTCAACTCAAAACAGACCATTACATACTACTTCCCAATTACTGCCACAAATTCATTTTAAGCACACCATTTAGAGTCACATAAAAGAGCCTAGACGTCTCAACACAAAATCATCCAATGTTTTAATTTCACTCTAACTCAAGGCAATTGTGCAGCCTTAGCCAAAAGCCAACCCTACAGACCCAAATGACGAAAACTACCCTTAAGATGGTCGTCATCCATCTATCATAGGGCAGCTTGACTCAACTATGACACTAAATCAATCCTAAGAAATAAAATCTTTTTTTTATACGGGACTTTCCTTTGCCAAAGAACCGAAAGCAACTTCCAAGGAGCCCAAAACAAAATAGCAAACAAAAACAAAACTATTTACACAGATATAGTATTCCCACACCACACTTAAACAAGCAACACTGTCCGAGTGTGACACATATCAAAACAAAAACAAAGTAGGGCGGGTGTACTTTCTTGATCATTCATCCATGTTGGCATCACCACCAGTGCCCTCAATAGCAAAAAGTTCACCCTCCTCTACATCAAAATCGGATTTACTATCCAATATGGTTCGCTTATTATATTCATCAGTTGGAACATCATCCCATACGGGCTCCAGAAATGCAGGTCTGAGTCCCAATAATGCCTCAGCATGTTCATTCAGGGGGTACTTCATTCCAATTTCGTCAAGCTGCTCCTGTGTTGAAGCTCAGCTTCCATTTTGACGGCTAGCATTTCGAGTCCAAACATGCGTGCAATAATCAGATCATCCCTCCTGTTGCACTCTGCTGTAGTGAGTGTGGGTCTATGCATGTTCTCCGGCCCCTTTGTCTTAGTGACATCTAGGGGTGTGATGAACAGAGGTGCCATGTATTCCACACTCTCCTTTAGAACTCCAGCTCGCCTGCACAAATTAGTAATTAATCCCCTAAAAGCATAGCATTGACCTCGATGTACTCTTGCCTTTCGCATGGCCGATTTCAACACCGCTCCTATATTTATAAGGACATCATTCATCAGAGCATTAAAAAAGGACACGCGGTCCTTCGTCACTTCTGTGTAATGCAACCTTGGTATGAAGCAATTCATTACAATTTTTAGCCACACCCGAGCTTCACGATTCATGTAAGCATAAGGATATTTGATGATCGCCACTGTGCCCATGCCTAATCCACTTTGCAATGGATTGTGCCCCACACAGAGCGTGTCGAATTTGCGGATAAAGAGGGCTAATATTTAACCCCATCAGGACATCAGAAGGGGCATCTGCAATGCCTAAAATCTGAATGAAAGCTGAGGGTACCAAATGGACCTCCACGCCACACACTGTTACAAAGTGAGAACGAGCATCGGGTTTCCAATTTGAATAGAATTCCTGCACCATACTAACATTGCACTATGTTGGATCCTGAAAGACAAAACCCATTCATAACTCTTGTAGGTGGCGCATAATGCGAAGGAACTCCCTTTTTAATATAATTGGACGTCATCAAGTATCACATCCGAGAATGTGTGATTTGTACCACTTCTTTCCCTTAGATGTGACTACCTTGGCCCCATATCATTGAGTCTGTCCTCTTAGGACTGCGGTGCTAGGGGAATAGTTGTGCCCATCCATACTCTCTTCCAGCTGTTAGACGCAACCACTTTGCCAGACGTTTGTATGCTCAACATGTTATCATGCAATCAAACAATTGTCATTTTAGTTAATGAGACCCAATCATGAAAGAAACCCCACACTTATTTTTGAGCACAAATTCACAAACAACATGGGGTCTGACTTTCTAATGTTATTTTCAGCATATTATTCACACAACTCACCCCATTCTACGCATACAAACCCGTACTACTTCGATTCTACTCAAGATTCCGACTCAACAATCATCCTTCTACTTCAATCATTTTCCTCATCACCTATTTTCTACTCAAGACTTGACAAACCACAATTTTTAATTCATCCATACAAAGTCTTCTTTGCAATAATCAACCACATGAATTCCAACAAATTTTACCACTATGAATAGCTATAAATAAGCAGAAAACCACAAAGATCTACAATTTCAACACACTAAAATAACTCACCCATCACCCACATGAATACTAGCCCTAACTTTTATTAAATCATCCCAAAGAAAGAAACAAAAGAGTAGGACACATACCTTAAGTGCTTAGACCCACAAAAATTAATGAACTTGATGAGAATTTTCCACTTTGCGAAATGGATTTGTTCTTGGAAGGAGTTAGGGATGAAAGGGAGAGGAAAATGAAAGCAATTTAGAAGGGAAAATGGATTTAAGGGACGGATTTGGGGATTAAAAAGGAATGGAGGTCGGATTCTACCATATTAGTCGGGTAAATCCTGACTTCTTAATGAAAATAACCTGAAAACTTACAAGGTCTGCAATACGGAGGTGTCGCGGACATGCCTTGTGAATTTACATCGTCACTCGATGAAACTTAGGCATAGTGGAAACAAGTCTCCGACGCGCTCTTATCGCGGACTCCACTGTTAATCCCTCATAATCTTCAAGTCTGGGATTTCTGTCTTCACCTGGGTCTATCCTCGTGCAAAAACAAGTCCGCGATGTAGTGAGGTTGCAGACTCCACTATTTCCTCGCTCAAAATTCACCTTTTCATCTATTTACAACTTACAACTTTTATGATAAATGAAATAACCTATAACTAAAATTAAAACAAACTAACCTATTAAAACACAATACAACGCAAATATCTTCTAAAATACAATGTCCCGGGTTGCCTTCCGAGTGGCGCCTGATTTAATGTTGCGGCACGACTTAGCTCCCCCTCATTCATTGCTCAACTCCATACTTTCTTCCTCTCGATCCACCTTTTGTCCGAAAAGATGTTTCACCCTCTGTCCATTCACGATGAACTAGGATTGCTTACCTTTATTCCATAACTCTACAACGCTGTGGTCGGTCATGCGCACCACATCAAATGGTCCACTCCATTTGGACTTCAACTTACATAGGAACAACCTCAATATAGAGTTAAACAATAATACATTTTGCCTAGGCTCAAAAAGTTGAGACACAATATACTTATTATGCCATCGTTTAGTCTTCTCCTTATAGAGCTTAGCATTTTCATAAGCATAGAGTCTGAATTCTTTCGATTCATGTAGCTGACCCATCCTTTTTCTCCTAGTTAGTTTCGGGTCCAGGTTCAACTTCTTCACTACTAGTAAGCCTGATGTTCTAATTCAATTGGAAGGTGACACGCTTTACAAAAACCAAGTGATTGGGAGAAGTCCCTAGTGGTGTCTTATAAATGTTCATGTATGCCCATAATGCATCATCAAGCTTTATTGCCCAATCTTTCCTTTGGGCATTCACTATTTTCTGTAGAATCTGCTTCACTTCCATGTTTGACACTTGTACCTGGCCACTAGTTTGAGGGTGGTATGTTGTAGCCACCTTGTGCCTAGCTCCATATTTAGCTAAATTATTCTTCACCAATTGATTTATGAAGTGCGTCCCTCCATCACTGATTATTGCTCTAGGAGTTCCAAACTGAGTGAAGATGTGCTTCTTTAGAAACTTTAGCACCACTTTAGTATCGTTAGTTGGCAAAGCTACTGCTTCAACCCACTTTGACACATAGTCCATTGCCACAAATATGTGTTGATTTCCATTTGAAGGAGGGAATGGTCCTATGAAGTCAATCCCCTAGACATCAAATATTTCAATCTCTAAGATGTTATGCAAAGGCATCTCATGTTGTCTAGAAATATACCTCATCCTCTGGCATTGATCACAACTTTTAACATACACTGCAATATTTTTAAACAAAGTAGGCCAGAAAAAATCTAATTGAAGAACCTTATGTGCAGTACGCTCACCTCTATGATGACCCCCATATGTAGATGAGTGTCAACTATGCATCACTTATCTCATCTCAAAAGACTTAGGCACATACCACCTCATCATTTTGTTCAGCCCTTGCTTGAAGAGATAAGGTTTATCCCATATGTAGAATCGAGTATCATAAATTAGCCTCTTATTTTGATGTGTGATTGCACCTGGTGGGAACAAACTGCTCACTAAATAGATAACAATATTTGCATACCATGTTAGTTCAGTCACCTCTAGCGCCAATAGTTGTTCATCAGGAAACTCTTCCTGAATCTGACATTGCTCTCCCACATGTGACGAACTCTCCATTCTTGACAAGTGATCTGCAATCTGGTTTTCAAAACCTCTTCAGTCCCTGATCTCTATGTCAAACTCTTGAAATGATAGAATCCACCTGATTAACTACGAATTTGCATCCTTCTTATTGAACAAGTAACTGATATTTGCATGGTCAGTAGAAACAACAACTTTTGTCCCTACCTGGTAAGATATAAATTTATCAAAAGCATAGAAAAGGCTAACATTTCTTTTTCAGTCACTGTGTAGTTGGTTTGGGATACATCCAGTGTTTTGCTGGCATAATATATTGAGTGAAAAACCTTATCTTTCCTTTGCCCTAACACTGCTCCCACAACCACATCACTTGCGTCACACATCAACTCAAAAGAAAGCTCCCAATTTGGGGAAGTTGGGATTGGAGCTTCTATTAGCTTCTTCTTGACAGCTTCAAAAGCTAGGATACATTGTTGGTCAAAATTGAATTTCATTTCCTTCTCTATGAGACTGCACATGGGTCTTGCAGTCTTAGGGAAATCCTTGATGAATCTCGTGTAAAAACTAGCATGACCCAAAAAGCTTCTCACCCCTTTAATAGAGACTGGGGGAGGTAGCTTTTCAATGACCACCACTTTGGCACGATCAACTTTGAGCCCTCTCTTTTACACCTTATGGCCCAATAAAATCCCTTCCTTCACTAGAAAATGACATTTTTCCTAGTTTAGGACGAGATAAGTTTCCTCGCATCTAGCCAGCACCCTGTTCAAATTCTCTAGGCACCTATCAAAAGACTCCCCAAAAATTGAGAAGTCATTCATGAATATCTCCATAAAATCCTCAACTATATCATGAAAGATGGCCATCATGCATCTTTGGAAGGTGGCTGGAGCATTGCATAGCCCAAACAACATTTTCTTGAAAGCATATGTCCCATAAGGACAAGTGAATGTAGTTTTCTCCTAGTCCTTTGGTGCAATCACAATTTGGTTATATACTGAATAGCCATCCAGGAAACAATAATATTCTTGCCCAGCTAACCTGTCCAGCATCTTATCAATAAAAGGAATCGGGTAGTGATCCTTTTTGGTGGCCTCATTCAATTTCCTGTAATCCATGCATATTCACCACCCCCCCCCCCCCGTCACTGTCCTGGTTGGAATGAACTCATTTTTTTCATTGGTGATCACCGTCATGCCTCCTTTTTGAGGCACACACTGAACTGGACTAACCTACTTGCTATCTGAAATAGGATATACAAGATCCGCATCTAGCCATTTAATCACCTCCTTGCGCATCACATATTTCATCACTGGGTTTAGTTTGCACTAAGGTTGAACACTTGACTTGTGATGCTCCTCCATAAATATCTTGTGCATGCATAAAGCTGGGCTCATGCCATGTATGTCAGCCATGTGCCAGTCTATCTCATTTTTCCTCTTCCTCAATATTTTCAAGGATGCCTCAACCTACATTTCATACAAGGCAGAAGAAAGAATTACATGTAATGATGGCAACTAAAAGTGCATACTTGGGATAAGAAGGCAGAGCCTTTAACTACAACTTTGGTACTTCCTCAATTGAAGGCTTGTGGTCCCAAGACTCTATTTAATGGCTCCACAAACTTGCGAAGCATACTCATATTCACGACATCTAGAACGTTAGCCAACTCTTGGGCTTCAGCATCTCCCTCGATGTCTTGCCCAATTAACACCTTCTCTAATGGGTCTCGGGTTTCAACATATTTAGCTGCCATTTCCTCATCAATGACTGTATTTGCTAACAAATCCTCATATATTGTAGCAAACTTCATTGCCTTATAAAAATTCAAATACCTTGACCTTGTCATGAGACCTCATTGTTAGTCTACCTACTGCCACATCAATTAATGAACCTCCGGTTGCTAGGAATGGGCGTCCCAAAATAAATGGAACCTCTGGGTCAGGCTCTAAATTAAAAATGACAAAGTCTACGGGGAAAATCAGAGTTGCCACTTGACCATGAAATCTTCAATAACGCCATCTGGCCTTGCCACTAAACAGTCCACCAACTGCAACATAATGGTTGTGGACTTGGGCCTTCCTAGTCCCAACTTGAGAATCATATATGTAGGCATCAAATTGATACTTACACCCAAATCGCACAACCCTCTTGCCTCAATACACTTACCAATTTTTATCTGAATAGTGAAACTCCCTAGATCTTTCAAATTAGTTGGGAGCCTATTCTTGATCCTAGAACTGCACTCCTCTGTGAGTGCTACTGTTGCGTACTCAGCCAATCTACTCTTGTTGCCTACCACATACTTCACACCAAGCTTGTGGTTGTTGCACCATATTAAATTGAGCTTGTAGTTGTCCTAGTGACATATTGCTGAAATGAAGTCATCATATTCTGCATTGCTGAAATCTGCGCAGCCAGAGCTGTCACTACATCTATTTCCAACACTCCAGCAGTCTTCTGTGCGACCAGTTTAGCTCCTACTCCATTCCACTCGAGGTTACCCTAGGAAATTCTATTAAACAAAGTAAATAACTCAAGATATATCTTTTCCAAAGACTGTCCACCTACAGTAGAATCAAGTTAAATTTTCATGTTTGGTTTCAACCCTTCAATAAAGATATGGACCAACATTTTAGTTAGCTTGATGGTGATATGGAAAACTTAACAGCAGGGACTTAAACCTATCCCAAGTTTGGTACAAGTTTTCTCGTCCTTTCTATCAGAAGATTAATATGTCGCTTCTCAGCTTGGTTGTTTTCCCGGATGGAAAAAACCTTATCAAGAACTGTCGTGCAAGATCATCCCAAGTTGTTATGAAATTTGCAGGCTCAGAGTTCAGCCATCTTTTAGCTTCCCCTTGTAGAGAAATGGGGAATAATGTGAGCCTCACATAATCAAAGTTCACTCCAGTTGGGGTGTACGTGTCACTGATCTTGAGGAAATTTTGAATATGCACTCATGGGTCCTCATGAGATAGACCAGTGAACTGCCCATTTGTGTGCAGTAGTTGCACCATGTTCTGGTTCAATTCAAACCTCCCACCAGCTGCAGGCTTCTGAATACTTGAGGTAACATTGGTGGTTTGTGGGATTGCCACATCTCTCACATTCATTTCTATAATCACTACAGATGGGTCTTGATCATCCCTTTCTTCTGAAGTTTTTGGTTCACTATCTACAAGAGGAACAAGATAAGTGAGTCTTCTTTGCCTTCTCCATTAACGAACAAATCTCTTTGGTTCAGCTAGAGGCTCTACCAAGTCTTGGTCGTCTTCTAGTGTTAAAACCTGACACAGCCTACAAAATGAAAAGCCAAGATCAAGTTGTCAGCACTTGTAAAGATAATTTAGACACTCAAAAATTAGATATTTGCCGATTTTATAGTCCCCGACAATGGCGCCAAAAACGTGTTGCATCCAAAAGCACATACAAGTGCATGTGGTCACTCAAGTAGTACAGCGACTCTTTCGAACCAGATTATCAAACCCAAATGACTTCAAATCAACAAATAATAACTTTATTTGTGTCAAAAATTAATTTACTTATGCAATGGATAATTTTAGGAATTTGGTTGTAACTACTAAATGGAACAATCAACAAAATTAATTACTATGCTTAAAAAATTTCAAACAAGGAAATTTCACAATTTGGGAAGAATATTCCAGGGTTGTAGCATAAATTGATTTGAAGCATAACATTAATTTATTCTAGGATTCGATAGGTTAACCTCATTATGTATTTGGAATGTTAACTTTACAATCATGATCTCCCGACCTCTAATCGTCTACCACCATTGAAAACATAACTACATCGTTGAGTGGGGATAGGAATGAAACAATAGCAGAGCATTAAGCTATCATTTTTCATATTAATCAAGTGTGTTATATAGGTATAAGAATATCCTATATACGAAACACCCTAACTTTACCCTAGAATGAACACGCTTCTCAAATTCTTTTGTTTATCCCTCTATTCATCTTTCGAATTCAAGAGTGGATAATGAGTGTATTTTAAAGTTTATCAGTCATTGAAATAGTTAAACAAGAATGCAAGCATAAATCACAAGAAAACCCATAGCATACTAGAAATAAATAATATTACACCGTTAATCATAGCCACAATCCTAGAATAAGGCAATTTAGCTACTCATAGAACAAAATATCATCAAATAATGTTTATGGATCATAAAAGGGTTTACCAAAATGAAGGAGTAGAAGAAAAGCCCTAGAAAATGTTAGCAAAATAGCCCAAATCGATGTTCTCCCATTTTCAAAAATTGAATAATGATAAAGTAATAGAACTAGACTTTTTATAGTCTGGAATAAAATATGTGACACTATTTTGGTGTCCAGGTCTGTGTCACGGACCTATTCCCTCGCCTCAATTTGTGCACAAAAGGGTCCTCTCCGCGATGCGCTCCTAACGCGTAGTCCACTTTTAAGTGGAATACATTTTCTGCATGCAATTTTTAGCTCCACGACGTAGAGATGCTCCCTTTAAGTGTATTTTCTAGCTCCTTGACCATTCTCCTCAGCAACTTCGTCTTTTATTTTCCAACCTTTTTCTAGGTGTCCCTTTTTAACTCATTCTTATTGGCTTTTCACCCTAAAATATCCAATCATATTTGTTAGAGGAAACATAGTGAATAGACTCTAAAATTTCAGTTCTACCTCAGAAATCACTCTTAAACTTAGCTATATATATGGGATAAATTGGTTATTAGGCACATAAATATGCATACGATCAGAGAGGAAGTTAATAATTCTTGGGATAGATTTACAATGCTCATAAGAAGTGTGCCTAACCACCGCATTGGTGATGAGTAGATAGATGGTACTTCTACAGAGGATTGGATGACAATGGGAAAGCAATGCTGGAAACTATTTTTGAAGGCTCTTATGGGGCTAATACATTTCAAGAGATTGCTGAGAAACTTGAAAGATCTCCAAGAATAATAAGACATGGAGCACTAGAACTTTGGCTACAACAAAGAGCACTTTTTCCGATACAAGAAACACAAAATCGATCTCATGACGATATTTGTGAGGAGATGGCACAATTGAGGATAGAGGTTGGCTTGGTATTGAAACATGTAAGTTGAAGTGTTGAGAAAGTTAATGTAACAAACTATCATACTAGAACACCATCGACTAATAAGTATATGTACGAAGAGGATGTGAGTCTTCAGAATGACCAAATGGGGATTTTTGAACCACTGCACAAGTATCCAATCAAGATACTTGGAAACAAGGTTGTAATTATAGTAACTACAATCACAAAGGTAACTTTGTTCATTATGGGAACTATAATCATGAAAACAACTACAATAGGAATTAGTATAGCAACAAGAATGATAAGAGTGTACTTTATGTTTCACTAGGAAATCGAGATAGAGGATCGAGTATGAATCGCATTGAGGATATGATATATAAGATGGTAAAGAGGTTTGACTCAACTGATGAGAATGTGAAAGAGATGCGTACTGATTTATCAGGTATTGGTCGAAAAGTTGTGCCAAATGAAGTATCCATTAGATAGATTGAACAAAAGTTTTCTTCAAGTATAAATACGCGAAAACAAGGAACACAACCCAACAATACTATTTAGAACCCGAAGAATGAAGGACATTGTACGGTATTTACTACTACGGGTGGAAAGCAGACTATTGATCCTTCTGTGCCGACTGGAGTGGAAAGTGTGAAAGAGCCAAAAGAGGATGAATTTGAAGTAGTGGAGGAGCCTAAGGATCACAATAAGAAGGAGGCTGAGGTTATGCAAAATATCATCCCTATGCCGAGACTTCCACCTTCCTTCCGACAAAGTTTGGTGAAGAAGACTAAAGAAGGAAAGTATGGTAGGTTCCTATCCATGTTAAAGTAGTTATTGATAAATAATCCTTTTATTGAAGCATTAGAAAAAATGGCCGTTTATGCTAAGTTCATGAAAGATCTTGTGACTAAAAAAAAAGTCTATTAGTTTCGTAGGTGATGATAAGTTGCAGCATTGTAGTGTCATTGCTACTAGATTATTGGTGCAAAAGAAGGAGGATCTCCGAGCTTTTACCATTCCATGTACCATTCATACGTTGCACTTTACTAAGGCCCTATATGACTTGGGTGCTCGCATAAATCTGATGTTGTTTTTTGTGTACAAGAAGTTGGGTTTAGGAACCCCCTAACCAACTGCAATGTAGCTACTTATGGTTGATCGAACTGTGAAGAAATCGAATGGGTGCTCCAAGATGTCCTTCTAAAAGTTGAGGCATTTATCTTTCCAGCGGAGTTTGTGAAAATAGCCTGTGAGGTGGACTTTGAAGTACCCATCATCTTAAAGAGACCATTCCTTACTACGGGTTATGCATTATTTGATATGGAAATAGCGCAGATGATGTTTCGATTGTACAATGAATAGGTGACCTTTAATATATGCAAATCGATGAAGCATCAAAGTGATCTTAAGTTAGTGTCAACGGTGAACTATACTTTTGTGGAGAAATAAGAGGTGTCAATTGAGGAGAGATTAGGTGTTGAAGCGCTAGATGTTGTGATCATAAACTTTAATGGAGAGGGTATTATTGAACATGATGAGTTACTTGATGCACTTGATAAGGTCAATCTCCATTCTCTCAAACCAAAGAAGTTGGATTTGGATTTGAAGAATCCAGAAACTCATATGCAAAACCATCTATTGATGAGCCTACAAAATTAGAGATAAAATCTTTTCCATCTCATTTGCGGTATGTGCTCTAAGGCCAAAATAGTACTTTGTTTGTCATTATTGCAGTTGACTTGACAGAAGGGCAAGTAGAGGCATTGATATAGGTATTAAAGTAGTCAAAATGGCTATAAGATAGACTATTGCTGACATAATGAAAGAGGTTGTGAATAAAGAGATTATGAAGTGGCTAGATGAAAAAGGTTGTGAAGAAATGAAAGAGAGATTATCAAGTGGTTAGATGTTAGAGTAGTTTATCTGATAGCTGATAGCAATTGGGTGTGTACGGTTAAATATGTGCCAAAAAGGGGAGGAATCATTGTGGTTCCCAACACAAAAAATGAGCTTGTCCCACTGAGGCCTGTCACTAGTTTGAGGGTTTGCATGGATTACCGCAATTTGAATGCATGGACTGAGAGAGATAACTTCCTAATGTCGTTGATGGACCAAATTTAAGATCGTCTTGTTGGAAAGGGTTGGTATCGTTTTCTGGATAGGTATTTCGGCTATAATATGATCTACATAACTCTAGAAGACCAAGAGAAGACAACTTTCACTTGTGCTTACAGGACGTCTACTTTCAAGAGGATGACATTCAGTTTGTGTAACACACTGATGACTTTTCAACATTTCATGATATCTATATTCTTCGATATAGTGGAATCTACAATAAAGGTATTTATGGATGATTTTTTGGTGGTTGGTGACCCATTAGATAATTGCTTGAAACATTTGAGTGATGTTTTGAAACACTATGAAGAATGTAATCTTGTACTCAAATAGGATAAGTGTAACTTCATGGTAAAATAGGGTATAGTTTCTAGCCACCATATTTTGCAAAAGGGTATTGAGGTTGAAAGAGCCAAGGTTGAGGTGATTGAAAATTTTCCACCATCGATCTCAGAGAAATGTGTTACAAGCTTCGCAGGGCATGCTGGATTCTATAGGACGTTTATCAAAGATTTCTAAAAAATTGAACACCCACTATGCCAACTGCTCGAAAAAAGATGGAATTTGAGTTTAATGATGCTTGTATGAGAGTATTTGAGGGGTTGAAAGAGAAGTTGACTTCTGCACCAATCATTATTTACCTAGATTGGGGACAACCATTTGAAGTTATGTGTGAGGGGGGTGGGGTGGCACTTAGTGTAGTATAGGGAAAAAGGTGAGAAAAGATTCCTCATTCCATATATTATGTGAGCAAAGCTTTGAATATTGCTCAAAAGAATTACATGTTCACTGAACATGAATCACTTGTTGTAATCTTCATGTTTGAAAAGTTTAGATCCTATTTGCTTGGAACTAATGTCATTGTACACACTAATTATTCCATATTGAGGTATCTTATGGGAAAGAGCGATGCAAAACCGAGATTGATTCGATGGGTATTATTGCTAAAAGAATTAAACTTTGAGGTAAAAGATAGAAAGGAAATAGAAAACCAAGTGACTGATCACTTGTCCAGATTGGAGGAAGAGGCTATGTTGAGTTTATCTGATAAAGTTGAGATAGATGATACGTTCTGATAATGCTCAACTACACTTTCATCCAATTCTAAGTGTAGGCGTTCGCTAACAAGTATAAACCAAACTAAGAGTTGGGGTCGATCCCACAGGGGGTGATACGATAAAGAATTCAATTAAGAAGTAAAATCATGTCCTAGTCATTTGTAGAAGTAAAGTTTTCGTAACATGAAAACAAATCACAAAGTTTTAACAATTAATATCAAATGGGGGGAATTAGTAACCAATTTATGACAACGATTACTTAACACGGGAAGTAGACAATTAGAGATCAGACCTTAGGAATGTGATCAGTCGAATGCTAATTTCGCGAATTTGGTGGTTACTAGTTGTTCAAAATTTTTGAATCTCAATGGGTAGGTTAGGTTTTAGATACAGTAGTCATCTCTCAATCAACTATTATGTTTAAAGTGAGTTCTCTTGAACCACAACAAGCTTAACACTACCAAGCAACCCAATTCCTTAATTAACCCACTCTTTCAAGCTGGGTTTGTAAAGACGCAATCAAACCCACTTTCTCAAGCTAGATTTTAAAGACACAATCAATACAACTATCAATCAATTATTGTACTCTATTATCTCTATCTCAAGCAAACATAGAGAGCTAAACTAGAATTGAATTCGCAACTTCAATTCCTCAATTAAAACATGAACAAATAATTGAACCCACTTCAAAACAACATTAAAATCAACAATTAATAACACCCATCAACTAATTAACGCATTTGTGTAACCACTCGGCATCTAGTAGACTAAGCAAGGAATTAAATGAAAAGTCACTAGCCAAGGATTTGAGCGAGGGCACTATTCATGAAGGCCTAGAAAGATCGTGAAGGGCACCACAAGGCATAGCGTAGCCCATAGTGGCTCACAGAATTGAGCCAAAGGAAGCTCCCCTCCCACGAACACCTAGACGACTCATTTTGGAGACCACGACACGTGGTGATGGTCATGGTGAGAAAGGAATTAGCTACCTTAGAAGTGACCTCAACACGAGCCAATTGACAGATCGTGGAAGCCAAAATGGGCCATGGGAATGGTCATGAAGGGAAAGGGGTTTTTTGGGTGGCTTTCCAAGCCACTGGTCAAGGACCACACCTGCCATAATGGGCCGTGAAGTCCTTGACGGCTCATGGTGCCTGTGATGTGGGGGTTAAGTCGGTTGTGCATATGAGGGCAGTTGGGTATTTTACAATTTCTTTTAAAACAATACTATGTCGTTTTACCCATGCCTACAACCCCTATATAAGTGATTTTGACCCCAAATCCAGCCCATTCAAGTTATTCTTCTAAATATCCTAAAGAAGACCAAAGTTCTTCATCTCCAAAATATTTCTCTCTCTAGAAACTTAAAGAAGAAGAAGAAGGCTTGAAGCTAGGGCTCAAGTTCAAGTATCTATTCTCCAATTATTTGTGCACTTTGATAGCAAGGTATGATAGATTTTCATCCATGGAATCCTTGCATCCATGGAGCCCTAAGTTCTCCCAACTGAAAGTAGAAATTCCCCAATTTGAGTTAGGGTTTTCTTCCAAGTTATGGGTTCTTATGAATGTTTATTAAATTGATTGTAGTATGATTGATTATGCATGAATTAAGAGGATTCTATGCGTTTATGATGAAATTCCTTGTAGCCATGCTTAAACCATGTTCTAAGAAAAACGTGAATAAAAGTAGGTTCTACGCTATGAAAGGAGAATTTATGGATTTATATGTACTCTTACAGGATAAATAAGATACAATATGAATTTCTTTGTGTGACTTATGATAAGATTTGATATGAAAGGGATGCATATGTAATTAATTGTTTATTATTGATGTGATTGTTGTGGAAGGGATTTTCCCACATGATTTCTTATGTATGAATGTGAAAGGCTTTCTCACATTGAATGATTCAATGTTAAAAAAATTTCTCACTTAAAATGAATCTAGGTTAAGGAACTCTAAAATGATGAGGATAGATGTGAGTACCCATGAATTCTATGTAAAAGACAAGAGGCAATTACCCATGTCATATGATAGAAAGACAAGAGGCAACTACCCATGTCACATGATGTTGGACTAGAGGAGATTAACCATGATCCTAAGCAAGATAACTAGAGGCAATTACCCATGATCTTAAAGTGAAAGGGCAGGAGGCGACTACCCATGATCGTTTATAAGAAGGCAAGAAACGATTCCCCATGTCCTTTGAAGATAAGCTATGATATGTTATGATAGGTGATGAACTTGGATTGTTGTTTGAGTTTGTCTTCCATGATGAGTAAGACTAGAGGCGGTTACCCCTGTCTTGAATAAGGGTGAACTAAGGTTATTTCAGAAGTACTCTGTACATATTGAGATGATCTATTATGTACATAGATTATGTTTCATGAATTATGTTATCTAACATTATGTTATGTGTATGCAAGCTATCATATTTAGTACATTTTTGTACTAACGCATATGCTTGCCTACATTTCTTATCCAAATGTAGGGTCCGGCGTTCCTGATTCTCATCCTCCTAGCTAGGATCTATAGTAGAGGAAGAGTTGAAGTCTTGTTGAGTCCTCATTCATCTCAAGATCTGGCCACTACTTTTATTATGTTCTTTTCATTTGAGTTTTGGACATTGATGTACGGGCTATGTCTCGAGATTCTAATGTATTATATGGTTTTTGAGACAAGTGTTTTGGACTTCTGCTTTGCAATTAACAAATTTTGTTATATTGAAAATGTTTTAAATCTCATTGATTTTCTATTATCTTGACTATGAAATTTAAGTGGCTTATATGAGGCCTCTCGGGGTCTTGTACGCCATCTTACATCTAGGGGGTACATCTGGGTCGTGAAATTCTACTACATGATCCCACCCCTAAGGTATGGGCTTTTAGATAAGCATAGTGAAAAGCAAGAAATCTTTACCAACAATGTTTTCCATCTGATTCGCTAACGATCTGCAGTCTCTAAATGTTGATATCAAAGATAAAATCTTACGATCTCCAAATCTAACTGTCAAACTCTAATAAGAATATGAAACAATGTTCAAAAATTTAATTACTCTCAAAAACCAAAAAGTAGACAATTTGGGAACACCTTTTCTTCTTTCAAAAATTGAATTTATACGTTCCCAAAAACTCAACACGAAGTCAACTCGGCGAAGTTAGTCGGGATCGCCAACCCATTTGGATATGCGCCTAGTTGCTCTTCTTCTCGCGTTTTGTCTTGGCTCCTCCATTAAATTGTTCTCAAACTTTAGGTGAGCTTGTCACTAAACCATTTGGCATGTCTTTGAAACTTTAGACGAGATGGAGGCCCTCCCGTCGATTCTCTGAGTGGCTTTTGCGAACTCCAGGTTCTCTTCTCTTTGGCCTTTTCAACTTTTTCACTCCTTTTTTCATCATAATGTCCTTGCCTTAGTCTAAGCCTTTAGTGTTGCATATTAAAAATTAACATTAGTTATGAGCGTAAAATAGGCATTGAGGACACCAAATAATTGAATAATAGGACCTAAATGAGTCAAAATTCCGAACTCATCAACACCCCAACTTGAACTTTTTCTTTTCCTCAAGTAAAATACAAGATCAATCAGGCCAACATGGATGTATCCAAATAGTGCTACTTGAGACTCAACATGAATGCACACTAGGTTCAATCTACACATGCAATGTTTAATTCTGCACTAAAAGTTTCAAACTATTACTAGCCATCATCAAATAGAGTTCAAGCTCACAATGATCACTTCAAATACAAATTCATGCTCAACAAGTGTACTCGAATTCTCTCACATCAAGAACAATTTCATGCTCTTGCGAAGCCAATCAAAGATTTAAATTTTAAGGAGCTAAAATCAACTCTCACACTCTCAATCAGAAAAACATGCATGATTTTACCCATAGACTTGCCCGTATTTTCCACCCAACGGAGCAATCTGCCATGCAAGATCAAAAAGGTCTTCCAAGGATTGTAACTGGGCTGAGGGTAAAGGTATGATCATTTTGGCTGAGTGACTTCTACATTGATGAAGCATGACTCAAATTTCATTTGTTTCCCTTTTCATTTGTTCTTTTCATCTTCACAACCCATCCTTGGCATATTCAAAGGACAAAAAACTTTTGGTATAACTCATCAGACACCCCTTTTATTTCCACAATGCACAATTAATACAAATTTTTCATTTCATTTCTTTTGTTGCTTTTATTTCTCTTCTTTTAGGGATTCTGTCTTTTTCTTCAACACAATCTTCCAAGAATGGATTTCACGAACTTCTTACTCGATTTCTTTCCTCATTCTTACCACACCCCCAACATAGGATTTTGGCCTAAGTTGGCTATTCAAACAAACCAATACTTCACAAAGGTTTTAGGTGGGGAGGACAAGGCCATTTGTGTTCATGTTCATCCAAAGAAAAGGTTAGGCTCAAATGGTGTCAAGCTCGGTTCACACACTCACAAGGTGGTCACACAAAAGGTATATCAATTAGGTTGACTCTCAAAAATTAATGCCTAAGATCATTTCCATCATTAACCAAAGTAGTCAATTTGGCCACGAGGAAAGTTCTAGATATCACCATGCACATATTTCAAGTAAACCTCACCACACAAGGCATTCAATACAATCATCGATTATGACTCTTCAAGTTATGCTCACGTGCAACGATCATCGCAGAAACTCACCTTGACAATTCGGCTAGTCATAATGAGATTCTAAGAGTTCACACAGGACTTATGCAACTCATATTTCCTCCTTAGACTTGCACAACATATTGTTCTTGAAAATCACTATGCAAGTCATCGGTATTGGTCACAACTTACACTAAAATGTACAAGAGAACGTCAACTACATTCAAAAATCAAGCAATCAGGAGAGAGTTCAATGAGATAAATCCACGTTCATTCACATTCCAAGAAGATAAACTATTTACAAAACACAATAAAAACAAAACATAATAAAACAACAAAGTATCCAATACAAAACAAAATACAATCAAGAGGTTATGTTTCAAAATACGTTCATCCCACCAAAATAAATAAACTGTGTCCTCAATGTGAATGAGAAAAAAATGTATCAAAAGTAGATAGAAATGCAGGAGAGTAAAGATCTCCATGTCAGGCTAAGTTTAAGGTGAACTTTATATATCTCGGGTAACCTCAATCAGGGCATCATTGCCCGACTCTCCCCCAACACTAGATGGCTGCACAAGAACCTCCTCCGTACACTAAGACCCATTGGAACCTATCATCGATGTGTCGCACAAGGAAATCTTAGTAACCACTGGATCATATCACCCCCAAGGTCCTCCAAGTCTTCGTACACCGCATCCTCAGGCGCTTCTAACTCTTCCTCATCAATCTCGGGCATATTTGACTCATCACCATCATCAACTATAGAAGCATCTTCGATCACAGTAGCTAGAGGGATCTCAAAAATAGCAGGCATATCTAAACTAGGCCTTAAAGAATCTCTACACCACCCCATAGCATTGAGATGTCGATGGACTTCAACTTATCCACATCATACCACAACCAACGATATCAGCCTTTAAGGCTATCAAATAATCTGACTGGCTACCGTCCTACTGACAAGCCTTAACGTGAATGGTGAGAGCATCCAATGCTAGGCCATGAGTTGTAGTCATCTCATATTGTCCCTTCAGCTCCTCCTAAATGGGAGCTAAAGTAGAAGCTATACATCTCTCTATCATTCCTGGGGCAACGGCCTCAACCCTAGGAGCTCGCAAATTGGTCGAATAGGCAAGGTTGCCTATCTATTGAAGCATGGCATAGGTTAATGGGGGATGAGATGTAGATGTAGCATTAGGAGCAGTAGATGAAGAAGAAACACAAATACATATCGGTTAATCTATTGGCGTAGATTGAGGTGAATCTACCTCTATGGCCTCAACATCAATCACCACATAAGTGTCTATTTGTGTTGCCTTCTTGCGCTCAGCCTCATCCTTTGTGTACTCAACCTCGATCTTTCAGATGCCAGTAGATAAAGTAGGAGTCAACTCAATATTATTCTTTGCCATGAATGGCACACTGGCTTGGTGACACAAATTTGTGAGAAGCATTGGAAATAGTAAAGAAGTTTGGTTTTGCTCTTCCCTCATAATCATCTCTTGTGAAATTATAGATTCGAGATTTAGCCACTCTTTATGAATAATATACCCTAGCAATGCAGTATTTGTATTTTGAATGATCGACTCATTCTGTGAAGGCATCAGAGAGATAGAGATGAACCCAAACAAGTATTGGGCTACAACACTCAGATATTTATTTTCAATCAAAACTCCTGTGTCTAGCTAGGGAGGTGTGATGCCACTAAACAACAGGGCCAACCACCCCTTCAAATCATCAACATTCTTAGTTTTGCCTCTATCCGTTAGCATATGGGTTGTTCTTGTGGTGTAGTCCAATAGGTCATATATGTCACTTTTGCTGCACCATACCTTCTTGCCTTGTACCTCTATCTAATCCACCAGTGCCATCAACCCTTCTTTCTTTTTCCCTTAGACGATCGACTTTGTGTAATCTGCATAAAATTCCCAAATTCATGAAGGAACATATTGGCCCTGAGGCTGAGTAAACTTTTGAAACTTGTGGAAGCAGAGCGTCTCCCACAACACTGGATATTTTTCCACCACACTATCTATGGACATCCTTTTCTCCTCTAGAATGGTCCTCAAACTAGCAGCCTTTAGTCCGTTAATATAATGAGGAGGAGGTGCTGGAGCTGGATGCACTTAGGCACCTTTGCTACTGTCGGAGCTGGAGGTGATGGAGGTGTCGGGAGTGCTGGAAGCTGTGCTCAATCATGAATAGCCCTAGACCGTAACTCTAAGCGATTTCATTTAAGCAACTCCCCTTTGTAGATGATGTATGAATAGGGGTCTTGGACCCCGTATCCTCCTCCCTCTCAGACTAGTGAAATGAGTAGAATTGATGCCCATGATGTATAATGATCTGGCCAGTGAGTACCACTTTATTCTTCTCTTTGCCCTTAACATTAGCAGGTGTTGCTGCTAGAGCTGGAGGTGATCGAGGTGTCAAGATTGTGCGAAGCCGTTCTAGATCATGAATTTCCTTACACCATAACTCTAACCGTTTTCATTTAAGCAACTCCCCTCTATAACTGGTGTGTGAATTTGGGTCTTGGATCCAGCATCCTCCTCCCTCTAAGACTCTTATGTGGTGAGGTAAGAAGAATAAATACCCATGATGTCTATTGAGCCAGACTGCGAACTAGAACTCTCCACCACTTTCTTCTTCCTTTTTCCCTTAACATTAGCGGGGGGAGGTTTAATTTTGGAAACACCAGGAGGGTTGACCTCCGATGAAATAACTACCCCTTTTTCCTTTTTTAGGGGTTAAGGACCTTTTACCAAAAGCTTTTGTCTAGCCATATTTGTGTAAACACACCAATGAAATACATGTTATTGCAAAGGGTTAGCAAAATATCGATTTTAAAAAATGTTGTAGAACAACTAGCCACTCAACTCGGCGAGTCATCAAGATCATTCGGCAAGCATTAGAGGGCTCACCGAAAGTAACAGAGCAAAAAATCAACAATTTTGCACAAAATGACGTGGCCACAGGTCATTCGACAAGTCGCCAAACTTGATGGTAAAGCAAAGGTAGCTCGTCGAAAATCAAAGTCACTACACCTTTAGTGGCAATTATTTAGCTGCATTAAGATAATTGCCACTAATTTATTCTTTGGAATGAGATATAGCAGCAATTACACATTTAGTCGTAAAAAATCCTAATTTCAGTGGCAATAAAAGACTATGGTCACTAAAATTCAATGATTAAAAGCATTTTTGATATTTTACTTATTTGTTCAAAAAACTTAATTACTTAATCCTAGGTTGTGAGAACCACCACATATCATCTGCCTCCCCTTTCTCTTCACCTCCATCGAAGCCAATATAGACATTGCCAACGAAGCCACCATAGACACCGTCAACTGAGCCACCGTAGGCACCACCATTGGAGCCATCGTATTTACCATAATCGCAACCACCATATTCACCATCATCGGAGCCATAGTATTTTCTCAGACTATCTGTCTCATTATCTCAATTTGTTAGTATCTAACTCCTTTTCCATTCTTAAATTTTCCCAATTTCATATTTTTGATGGTCATCTAATATATAAAAGTTCGTGATTGTAGATCTAAGCTATAGAAAAGGGTTGATTTCTAGTTTTGATAGATCTATGGCATGATAATGGTAAAAGGTTGATTTCTTCAAGTTTTCGCATGTAAATCTACTAATCTAATGTCTTCTTCCCGATTCGTTGATTTTGTTCTTCTAATTGTAATTTGGAGTTTCTTTCATATTGCATGTGAGTTTGAAATTTATGTTCTATGCTTATTTGTGTTTTTAATTTATATAGATGATAGATGAGTGGTTGGCCAACTTCATATTGAGGTGTAATTGATTGATTGATTGATTATAGTATGTGAATACTAATTTTAATATTTTGCTTGTTGATCCATTTAATTATCAATTTATGAAAACAACAAATCTAAGTTACTTATAATGTGGGATAATATTAATGGTGTGAGGCCTTTTTGGGAAAATTGAATCGACTTGTCTTGAAGCGAAAATAAGCATATCATTTTTCATATGCTTTTGTATAATTTGTAATTTCACACCTGAAATACTTGATTATATGTGCTTGTTATATCAGAAGGTTTATAAACAAAGTATTGTCTTCCATAACAACAGAATTTATCTAGTGACTCTAACCAATACTCTATCTCTTTTTCGTTAGATCCAATATCACTTGAGGAATAATCGTGCAAAGGAAATGTTATCAACTAAAGGTGTATCTGTGTGTTCTTTCAATGCTGATTTTCTATATGAACCATGGGAAGTTGTCGATGATGAAGGTCATCCATTTTTTGATTTTTGGGAAAGATTTCTTACCATGCTTTATGATCCTGTCCACTTCTTCCACCTAAAAGGATAATTTCTGGTTTGTCATTTGTGTTCCTTGTATATTATTCGCGATTGTGTTATATGCACATCCACCATTTATTTCCACTAATGTACGTAGCTAAGAATCCAATAGAATTCCTTGAAATATATAAATGCATTTTCGTACCACAATTTTTTTTATTTTTGTTGACTAAGTACTCTACTGGTTGTTTCCTAGAGTTTCCAGGTGATGCATCGAGATGCCCTTCAGATAACTTGGTGGTGTCTTGAGTGAATTAGAGAAAGGAAGCAATCACTTCTTGCTCGAGCGTGGTCTCCTAGTTGGAGCAATGTTCATAAGACACTCACTACTTTCATTAATGGACCATTGATTGAATATTCCAAGAATTATAGTAAAGTTGATAGTGCAACAACCTCATTTTTGTCACGGCATTTACATTTTGGTGAAGTCAGTGCTCACAAGGTATTCCATCGTATTCGTACTAAGCAAACTCTCTGGGTTAATGAAGGAAACTATTCTCATGTCGATTGTCCAAGGCACACTAATTATGTTAAATTGTTGGGCTTCACCATAAAGATAACAGTTTTTTGGTTATTGCTTTCTAGCTATTCTATTCTTCTAAGAACTTGCACTATTTCTATTACAGTTTGTGGGTGATTAAGTTCCATATGGCACTTTCTCATGGCTTAAAAGTGATTGCATGTATGTAAATCTTAGTCACAAGATGCAAGAGCTACGATTACAGTGTTAAAAAAGTGATTGCATGTATGTTAGTCCTTGTGAACTGGTAAGTGTTATGTGCTACAATACAAATGTACAATCATATAAAACATTTGCCTAATATACCCAGAGAATTGTATATTTGCTAACCAGTAGATGTAATTGAATTGAATTTATATGTTCATGAAGTTTATTTTAAGGATGTAATTGATTAATATTCAAGATACAAACTCAATGACATATATGTGTTAGGACTTGAACTCTTTACATGTAGGTTAGGACTCATATATTTTATCTTCATGGAGAGAAATCTATTTTGATTTTATGATAAAGCACGTCTTCATATTTATGTGAAAAATTATTTTATAAGAATACAAATAACCTCTTGATCAGTGTTGAATGTTTGGTTGGAGCATTGTCATCCTTATGTTATGTTATATTGATTATTCTACCTATTTTTTTGACTTGAGAAACTCTTGTTTTTTTTTCTTAATCTCACAAAGCAAGTAGAAGAAGGGGATGTAAATTATTCCAAATCCTTGAGAAATTCATTACGGGATGAATGATGATAGTCCATGATGGAAATAATTTTCTTTTTGTGATTGTTTCAAGTGTTAGACTACAATGCACCGGGAGTTGGAATGAAGTTCTACTTCTACTTGTTTTCTGGATTTAATATATACTTTTTTTACTTCCAGGCTCTCTACTATTGATAGCTACAGTTTCTTGGAAGAAGGCTCTTTGGATCGTGGTGATCAACGAAATTGAATTTCTCATGGTATTGAATTGGGAGCTATTCATCCAGTTGCATCAAAATGATCTTTGCTGATTTTTTGCGAGAAATCAAAGATTCTTGACAAACAGCCCAAAAAGTTGGAAGACTTTGCCAAAGAAGTTCTTTATATCTGCAACGTGAAAGCATGTCCAGGTGTTAGAGGATTAGTGCAGAATGACATCTTTTAATATGTTCACTTAGCAATCTATTAGTTGTGTTTTCTTTGAGTTTCTTATCACAAGCTAGCCAGCAGAGTTATTTCAGGCAATTGTTTTGTAATATATTCTCTTGGGTGATTAATAAAAAGTTTAGTTACCAAAAAATAATATTTTCTCATATTTTTTAAATTTTTGATGCTATAAAAGTGTGGTTAAATATGTTGTTTATTGCATCTTTGTCGGCAATAACAAAAGCCTCAAAATATATTTGATATCACATTTTAGGGGTGATTTTACTGGCAATAACAATTGGCACTATATAAATGCCACTAGAAGTATTTACTTTTAGCGGCAATAATAAAGGTCTTTAACGCAACTCAAAATAAATGTCACTAAAGGCATTAACGACAATGGATGCAATGGCAATAGATCAAATGCCAGTAAATGTTTTTGTGGCAGTATTTCTTTCCACTAAAAGGAAAATTAATTGTCATTAAAAGTATCTTTTGGTGTAGTGAGAATAATATAACAAAAAATTGAATTCAAGAAGGAGAGGTTAAGGTTATTCAGCAAGTCACCGAGTTAACTCGGCGAGCATATGTATATCACCAAAAGTCACAGAACAATTCAGGAATAATTCATGTCATGTAGGCGATCGAGGGGTCATTCGGCGAACCACTAAGTCATTCGGTGAGCTCGCTAAGCTCGCCAAATAGCCTAATGTTCCAGATTTCCAACCTAATTTCAAAAATTCAACTAGCAGCCCCTGATAACCAATTTCACACCCCATTATATGCAATTGAAGCCTACCCACTATGCAAATTCAAGATGGGGTACTCAGACATCCCCCAATCGCTCTAAATTCAACCAAACAATGATCTTTCCCTTAAGAGTAATGCCACCCAATCCATTATTGGGAAAATTTAAGTTGTTTGGTGGAATTCGGGCTACTCGAACTTTACCCGCACAAAACTAATATGCAATAACCACAATTTAAACAATTTACATTCAAAATCATCTAATTTTGGAAAAAAATAATCTAACATGCTCAATTACACAATAGAATTTAATGAGTGATTAGGCATACAATCGAGGCATACAGTAAATCCATTAACTACTCATAAGCATGCTCAGTAAAACTCGTGAAAATCTAATTTGGAGAACCACGCTCAAGTGAAGACAAAGAACACCAAGGAAAAAAGACTGAGGGGAGAAATGAGAAAAATTCTTATCACACAAAGACACCAACGAAAACCTAAGTAAAAGCTACAATCTAAAATTGAATTATCAGAGCGTAAAAGTCAAAAAGCTCAACATAAGGATAGGTTTTGAATTTAAACAGTTAAAAGCCTTTTGACCCTTCACTCTGCGCCTTGATGAGTCTAAGATTTCGACTCATATAGGGCTTTGTTCTTATAGTTTTATTGTCCTCAATAATAACTTTATGAGCTAAACTAATCTTTTCAATGCTGATGTGCAAAGAAAAAGGCAAAAGAGTAAAGCAAGAACATCAATGGAAGGAAGAAAAAAGAAAAGTAAAGTTGATGACTGCCGACGACACTGAGTATTCCCTTTGCTCACCTAAAGTCATAGTGTGCCAACCCTTGAAGAAGAGAAATTAAGCTAGGTAAAATACCTTTTGGTGAACAACCGAACTGTCTGGCGAAGGAAACTTAGATCGCCTAATATTACAAAATGGTTGGTAAAGGCACAAGCGAAATGGCGAATAGCAAGGACATAATGGTGCATCGCCGATTAGGTCGGCATTTTCGACCTCTTTCTCCCATGTTTTTAGCATTTAAATGGTGATAACACAAGGTAAAAAGGTGATGAAAAGAAGTGTTTGGCATGTCATCGACTAGCTCGGTGATACTCAACTTATACCATCAATTGACCCTAGATCCCAAAATCTGAGACAGGATAAATGGATTTTTAAGAATAAATCCTATGTAAACTCATACCTTGAATGAAAACATTGTTATTGCTTAGTTTTGAAGTACTTTTTGAGTAAATTTTGAATTGGGTTTTAGAATTAAAGCTAAATTGTATCATTGTAAGGATTTGGAGATTTATATCCGGCTATGAAGAAGGTAATTGGTATCGATTTCTTGCTTCTCATAAAGTGTAGATAAAAACCCCCCATTCTTGGGGGTGTGATTATGTGGCTGATTGTCTAATTTATCTTATGGGTGTTAGGGATTGTTGATTTTATTGTTGTTTCTAAGTGGGTTTGATTTATATCTAAGGTTTAATTTATGAATTGTAGTGAAGATCGCAATTGTAATTTAGTACTTTATGCTTGCTTGAGCAAGAAGTGTGCAATCAAGGCTAAAAATTAGCATTTGTAGTGATTGAATTGTTATGGGTTCAGCTTGAGAGAGTGAATTCTATACTCGATTCTTCCTATCCAGATCGAAATAGTAGATATAGTGAGGTATTGAGTTGTTCAGAGTGTTAAGATTGTCGAGTATCTAGAGAACTCATTTGAATCGTAATAGTTGTTTGAGAGAAAGCTATTGCATCTAAAGTCTAGCCTACCCGCAAAGATTTAGCAAACTTTCATAATTAACGATCACCTATTTAGCAAAATTTTCAATTATTCAGTCACACCCCCAAGTACCCCTTAGTTAGTTGATTACTCCCCTGTTGTTCGTATTTGCTTTAGTTGCTAGTTTAAATACCTAATGCCCTATCTGACATTCGTGTCACCCCTTTTACTTATTTAATTGAATTCGATAATTTCTATTCATATAACCAATTAGACCATTTCTATAACTTCATAATTGAATTCGAACTTGTACCGCTCCTTGTGGGTTCAACCCTAACTCATTAGTTGGGATTTATACTAGATTACGATCGTCTACACCTAGTATTGCATAAGGTGTAGTTGATCATTTATCTAAGTAGTGTCGCTGCCGGGGAGTGGTGTTTAGAATTCTCTTATTGAAGTTTGAATTCTGATCTTTTTGTGTTGTAGTTTAATCGGCTTGCCTTGTGTTGTGAGTTGTTTGTGATCGGGTTACAAGATGAGTGCAAATGAAAGCACCGTGAACTAGCTTTGTCACCAAGATGATATCGGTGACTTCATTCATGTCAATAAAGTTCAATTAGGGAGCATAAGTACTTTTCTCCTACCTCTGGTGTGGGTCATGTTGAGTTCCATATAACAAGCACGATGTTGCAAATCTTAGAAGCTAAGTGTGTATTTGGAGGGCTGGATCATGAGAATCCCTATGACCATATCCGGAACTTTGTGGATATATATAGTCCATTCTCACTTAAGAATATTTCGCAAGAATCAGTTCGGCTCTGGTTGTTCCCTTTCTCTTTGATGGGGGAACCAACCAAGTGGTTAGTAGGTCTACCGAGGGACTATCTTACATCATGAAAAGAGCTTACTGAGGCATTATACATAAGATTATTTCCACCCTCTAAATTGATGAAATTGCGTGACAACTTCCAGAACTTCAAGCGAGTAGAAGGGGAATCAATTCATGAAACTTTGCTGAGATTTCAAAAGTTTCTACTACATTGTCCTATTCATGGGCTTCTGGGTAAGGTGATCCTTTAATATTTTTACTGAAGGGTAGACTCAGTGAAAAAATTAGTAGCCAGCCAGTTTTCCCAAGGAGGGATAATGTTACAACCATTTGAGGTAGCCTCATCCCTTCTTGATGAAATGACAAAGATAACTCGGCCGCGGTATACTCAAGAGGACCAAGTGTCACCCTTAAATTTTAGGATGACAAAAGAGCAGCTTGACAAGGAGAAAGAGCGGGATAAGAATATTAGAAAAATGATATCCTAAATGGAGTTGTTGAGAAAACAAATGCTAAAAAGCATTGGTGAACACAAAAAGTAAAAAGAGTGTTTAGACTTTAGGAGGGTTCTCACCCAAGCTATTTAAAGTTGGGTGGGAATCAATGTTGGAAGTCACATAATGAAGAATAGAAGAGATGATACAATCAATATTGGACTAAAAAAAATGACCCTTGGAAGAGAGAAGATAGTTATGTAGAATACCACACCTAATCAAGTGATAGCCTAAAATCTAAGGGTAGTTTAGGAAACCTACGAGTGTATGAATTGTTGTCGCGTATCCTAGATAAGGTTGAAGGATCTGATGACATGCTTAGGGAGATGAAAGTTGATTTCTCATCATTGAATAATATGGTAAATTCTCATGCAGATGCAATCAAACAACTTAAGGGTCAAATAAGCCAACTTTAAGGACAATTAGAACCCAAGGTATTTAAAAGGAGTAAAGCTGAGTGTGCAACAAATTCCAGGGCTGATAATGACAAAGATTTGGCAGTTGTGACTCGAAGTGGGAAGATAGCAGTCGGTAATGTGAAGGTTAATAATGGGACAAATTCTTATGAAGAAGAAAATGACATCGTTGAGGAAGAGAGGGCCGTTAAAATATCAAAAAATGATATGCTCAAAGAGGAGGAAGAGAGTCATATGCAAAGCCCCACCGAAGAGTTACAAAAAGTTAAAAAAAACATCGGCTCCAAAGATGTCACGACCCAGGGGTACCCACTAGATGTCACATGGTGTATAGAACCCCGAAGGACTCCATACAAACCACTTATTCCTCATAACATAAGCAATAGAACAATAAGAGTAAAACGCATTTCAAGTCTCAAATAGTTTTTCATAAAAGAAAGCTGAAGTCTAGACACTTTGTCTCATCATAGCCATCTATTAGAATATTAATGAAATAGGGTCTATCCCTTACAACATGTCCAAAAGGGAAAGTATATGAAAGAAACTAAACATAGGAAATCCATCCTCGAACCATGGGGACTCACCAAGCTCGAGAACAATCAAATCCAAGCTCTAGCCTCAAGTATGATCACCTCTAGTGCTGGACCCTACACTTGGAAAAAATGTAGGAAAAAGTAGGTGTTAGTACAAAGATGCACTAAGTATGATAGTCATGCATAAAAATACTTGAAGCATGCTAAAACAAACATTTCATTTCAATGAATGCAATTTACCAAGTTTAAACATCATCACAGAGATTGTTGGAAAACATAATTCAAAACCTCATCTTCAATGCAAGCTAGCGTAATCTTTAAAACCTTTAAACACTTACGGGATACTTCTTGAAGCGTGCCTTAAATCATTATTAAACTTCTCCTTATTGTGGGAAATATGCCTTAACCTACATGAGACCATTTGAGCTTTAACATGGAATATGGTGACTCCCACACCAAAAAGGGTTGGTCTACTTCCCTAAGGTAGAATCGGCAACTCTTAGCTTAGGCGGATCCACTAGCTAAATATCCTGCGGGGGCACGTAATTTATGGGATAAGGAGATGTTACTAGGAACCCAGCCTTACTATTGGAAAGCTCCCATCTCAAACAATATCAACTCAGTGCTAAGCATTAAATTTCCACATAGTAGTTAATTCTTTATTAACATCATTACTCATGAAAGGGTTCTCTTGGCCTACCGATTCAAGTTAGATCATTAGAATAGATCGTTTTAGTTACTCATGAAAGGGTGCCCTTGGCCTACCAATTTAAGGTACATCATTAACTTAACTCTTTAGACTGAGCAACTATCACCATCCATGATCTATTTATGATGTCATTTTTGCCTTTGATTGAATTAGGCAAAAAAGCCTTTTAACCTTAGAATCTTCCTTACGTGAGAATTTCCTTTCAGTCAACACAATAACATCATCATAATCATGGATACTATACTCTCAAAGCATCATTATTACAATTGCCTAAATTTCATAGAAAATTTCCTTTCAGTCAACACAACAACAGTCATGTGATTCTATCACCTCATGCATTAATTCATATAATTCTTCTTTCATCAACAAAGACCCACATCATATCATCAACTTTGAGAAATATAGGAATCTTATGGGTTATTGGGGATACATCATAAAACTCATAGAAAATCATCAAGTCATGATTAATATAACTCAATTCAATGATTAAAATCAATTTGGAATGAAACCCTAACAATTAGGGATTTCTATCTTTTGAAATTGGAGATTTTGAGAGGAGTCCATGGACGAAAGCTATCCATGGATGAATACTACCATACCTTAATCATAATGCCCAATGAAATTGATTTGTAAAAGCTTACTCTTCAAATCCTAGCTTGAATCTCCTTCTTCTTCTTCTTCCTCAAGTTTTCTAAAGAGATAATAGAGGATGAACTTTGGGGAAATGATTTTGGTTTTGGAAAATATGACTTAATTAGGTGAGTTTTAGAGTTAAAAATACTTATATAGTGGTCCTATACTTAGGAAAAACGACCTCGCTTTAATTGGATTATAACTGGAAAAGACTACTTAGCCCTCAACATTAAGTGAGCTACCCAGGTACCACATGGGGCACCATAGACCATCAAGGAACACACGGCCCTTTATGGTGCCATTAGTCCCTTAACCATTGGCTAAGCCACTCCACCCAAAATCCCAAAAATCCAAAGAACTACCACGGCCACTCCCATAAGCTTTCTAAGCCTTCACGAGCCGTGAAGTGGCTCGTGTGGAGGATTTCAACTTGGGGGAGCCTTGGGGGCCTACTACCTTACCACCACGGGTGGCACCACGGGCTGTGGTGGCCACCATGAGCCGTGAAGGCTCACGTTGTCATGGGTAGTGCCTTGGGAAGATAGGGCAGCCTTGGCCCCTTTCCCTTGTCTCTTTCCCCTTTCCCTTGACTTTTTGACTTCTCACATAGACCTAGCTAACCTAATAAGCTACAGGGTGTTACAAAAGATAGTGCAACCTCTTCCAAAAAGAAATCCCCCATTCACTCAACGTCTCAAAAAGAAAAATGAAGATGACCAGTTCAAGAAATTCCTATTTGTGTTCAAGACACTTTTCATAAACCTTCCTTTAGTGGGAGAATTATTGGAGATGCCGGGATATGCAAAATTCATGAAGGATCTGCTCACTAAGAAGAGAAAAATAGACTTTAAAACAATTAAAGTTTCTCATAATTGTAGTGCCATTATGACTAGCGATGTGATTACAAAGAAAGAGGATTTGGGGGCATTCACTATCCCACGTACTATTTGAGTGCTTCAATTAGCAAAGTTTTATGTGATTTGGGGGCGAGTATAAACTTGATGCCATATGCAATATTCAAACAACTTGGGATGGGTGAAGCAAAATATGCAACAATGAGTCTTCTTATGGTGGACCGGTCTATCAAACACCCCATTGGGATACTTTATGACATATTGGTGAAAGTTGATTGATTTATCTTTCCGAATGATTTTGTTATTCTAGATTGTGAAATTTATGGGGAAGTTCTTATTATTTTTGCTAGACCATTTTTAGCAACCGGAAGAGCTCTAGTGGATGCTGAAAGTAGTGAGTTAAAGTTCTAGGTAAATGAAGAGGAGGTCACCTTTAATGTGTGCAAATCAATAAAGTAACCTAGTGACATTCATGTAGTTTTAATGATTGATGTGATTGATGAAACAGAGGCTAGTTTGAGTGAAATGATATGTATCGGTGAACCTCTTGAGGCTATTCTTTCAAATTATAATGTGACTGAAGTTCAAGGGTATGATGAAGTGGAAGTTTCTCTATCAGGACTATGTGCGTACTCAAGAAACCCATTGAAGCTAGACATTGATCTAAATAATTGGGAGAGTCATTCCGCTAAACCTTCCACGAAGGAACCTCCAAATCTTGGGTTGAAAGTGCTCCCTACTCATCTTCGGTATGTATTATTGGAGGCGAATAATACCTTTCCCATTATCATTGAAGTGGACATGCTTGAGTGGCAAGTGAAATTGCTTTTTGAGCTGTTGAAACGTTACATCAAGGCAGTTGGATAGACAATTGCCGATATTATAGATATTCCACCTAGAATTTGCATTCACAAAATCCAATTGGATAGTAAATGCAAACTAAGTGTTGAGCATCAAAGAAGACTATACCCACCTATGCAAGAGGTGGTGAGGAAAGAAATCATTGAATGGCTAGACGTGGGTGTGGTGTACCCTATTGCGGATAGAAAATGGGTAAGTCCTGTACAATGTGTGCCCAAGAAATAAGGCATCATGGTGATCCCGAATGAGAAAAGAGAACTTGTACTCATGAGGCCAGTCACCAGATGGATAGTGTGTATATGAACTACTAGAAGCTAAATCTTTGGAGTGAGAAAGATCATTTTCCAATGTCATTTAGGATCAAATACTGGACAGACTTGTGGGACATTGATAGTATTGCTTCTTGGATGACTACTCTCGGTACAACCAAATCTCTATTGCAGCAAAAGACTAAGAGAAAATGACTTTCACATGTCCTTATGGGACTTTTACCTTCAAAAGAATGTCGTTTTGATTGTGCAATGCTTCAGCAACATTCCAACTATGCATGTTTTCTATTTTTGCTGGCATGGTGGAAGACTCAATGGAAGTCTTTAGGGATGATTTCTCAGTTGTAGGTGATTCATTTGAGACATGTTTGGCTCTCGTTTTAGATAGGTCCTTTTAAGGTTTGTAGAAACCAACTTAATTTTGAATTGAGAAGAATGTCATTTCAGGGTCAAGGAAGGCATAGTCCTAGGTTACAAGGTGTCACAAAAGGGATTGGAGGTAGACAAAGCAAAGATCGAGGTTATTGAAAAGTTGCCACCACCTATCTGTATAAAAGGTATTGGGAGCTTTTTGGGTCATGGAGGGTTCTATAGAAGATTCATCAAAGATTTCTAATTGCACAGCCATTGTGTAAGCTGGAGAAAGAGGCGAAGTTTCTTTTCGATGATGCTTGCTCAAAAGCTTTTGAGTGTTTGAAGGAAAGCTAATCTCTACCCCGGTAATTATTAGCCCATATTGGTCCGAACCATTTAAGGTGATGTGTGAAGAAAGTGTTACTACTCAAGGAGCCATGTTAGGGCAAAAGAGCAACAAAATATTTCAACTAGTTTATTACGCCAGCAAGTCACTAAATGGAGCTTTACATAACTATATGATGAGTCCACGATTGAGACTAATTTAGGGCTTTATTTTAATAGATTTAGTATCACCAAATGCATATTTTGTGCCAATAACTGATGTAAATCCTTGATTTTCAGGTATTTGGATTGAGGAACAAAGTATGAACCCTAATAAGAAAAAAGGAATAAGACAGCCGAAAGAACGAAGAAAAGAATGCCTGATGATCGCCTAACCCATTGGGCGAGTCACCGAGTGGCCATGATCTCACCTAAAGTTCCAGCGTGCCAAGCCATGAAGGAGAAAATCAAGTCGGTCATAGAAAGTAGCAGTCGGCTAGTCGGCAAATGGTTTCGTGATGCAGTGCTAGATTGCCTAAAGTTACAAAACTTAAAGATGTTGAAGGCCAAAGCAAAAAGGCGATGAAATTGACCAAAGGGCGAATCACCGAGTAGATCAGCGATTTCGACTTATTGCGCTGAATGGTCTTTTGCAACACATATTTGGAGACTATAAATACATTTTTAATTCCTAGTTTAGTATCTATCTATCATAATATTGATTTATTAGTTTTTGGAGTTAAGAACTGAGTTTGGAGACAATATTTTCCTTTAGCTTTGAATATTTAAAGAGTTCCATTTTTGAGAAATTGGAAGTGGATCTTTGAAATTCTTTAATCTTGACCTTTGTGAAGAGGAAATTAATCTTACCCAATTTATGGAAACACAATTTGGTAACAATTTCTAAATTTTTATGACATCTAGCTAAAACCTCAATTTTTTGGGTGTAATTATGTGATTATGGGTTGATTTGGTTGTTGGGTATTGCTATTTGATAGTCTAAATGATGTTTAAAAGTGATTTCATTCAATAATTGTGGCTTAATCTAATAGTTGCAAATGCAACTCTACCTTCATGTTTATGGCTTGCTCAAGACAAAGGTTTTAAAACCAAGATAACTGATTTGTTGGTCTGTGGGTATTGGGTTGTCATGGGTTCAGCTCGAGAGAGTGAATCCTAAATCCTTTTCCACACATTCAGTTCGAGAGAGTGAATGGACTAAAGTGAAGGTTACTCTTAATTGCTGCTTATTGGTGTTCGACAGAAACCAATTTGATTCGGGGTAAATTGTTCGAGAGAAAGTTTATCCCCACTAAAGTCTAGCTTATTCACTTATTTACAACTATTTACTATTAATTGCAATCACCCACTTATCAACCTTAGCCTATAATCCAATCACATCCAAAGAACTCGTCTCTATACTTGTTATCTTCATGTTATTTGATGTTATAGTTGATAATTGAAACAAAAATCCCCTGTTATTTGACACTTGTATCACCCCAAACTTAAACCATGCTTTTATTTGTAAATGTTTTTACCTATGATTGACTTGAACATATTCATATTTTTCTATTGATTCTCAGATACTTACCACTCCCTGTGGGATTCGACCCCAACTCACTTAGTTGGGTTATATTACTGACTAACGATCATTGGCACTTAGTATTGGATGAAGTGTCCTGATACGTGAAATCAAAATGGCGCCACTGCCTGGGAGTGGTATTACTTCAGAATTGAGTTTTGTTCTTCTTAATTATAGTTGAACATACCTTATTTTTAGCTTTGGTTTTTGTGTTGCTGTCTTGAGCAAAAAATTAGAGCATATCTAGTAGAAATAGTGACCCAACGGACCACCCTCCTTTGAGATTGATAATTTTTAGGGATAGCATCCTAAATTTAAAACAATTGGAGGGCGAGTACATTTATGAGTTGTGGTTAAGGTTTAAGATCCTATTGCAGCAATTCCCAACTCATGGAATTCCAGATAAGATGCTTCTATAATACTTCTACAGGGTCTAGACCCCAAAAATAGAATAGTGGCTAACCAACTTTCTTTGTATTCTTTTCTTGGACAATCCTATGAATTAGAAGCCCAACTCCTTTATTGTGTGGCCAAGACCAATAAGGAGACAAACAAGGACCAACACTTGGCCACATTGTTAGGTCAACTGGATATCTTGGCCAAAAAGATTAAGGAATTGGAAGTAGTGTCCAAGAGAAAGGACAAGTACACTCCCTCTCATGAGCGTAGAAAGATGAATAAATAAGAGGGTGGGCAAACTGAAGAGGTCCTCTTACTCATTCTACACAAAGTCAAAAAATACGACAGAGTGTTGGACGAGTTAAGAGAGAATGTGTTCATGTTGAACCAGATAACAACCTCTGATGCTATTCTTATTTAGCTACAAGGGTCTCAAATGGACCAAGTGTTGTCTCACCTCTTCCCAGAGCCGAAAGAGGGGTTGCCTTATGAAAATGAGGCAAACCCCACTAATGGAACTTATGTGGGACTTGCATCGTGCCACGACATTAACTAAGGTGCTTCTTGGGAGGCAACCCAAGTGTTTATCGCGTTATTTTTGTTTTATAAATAATTGTGTGTTGATTGTGCAGGTTAAAGTGTCGAAAGTGTTGGAAAGAGAGATTGGCGAGCTAAAAGCCCAGTCAGCAAATCACCGAAGAGGTCGGCGAACCTGACATACACTGCCATTGGACTTATAAAATTTCAAAGTGGAGTCTGTAAAACTCGGTGAGCCTATGAGCATATTGGCAAATCGCCAACTAGGTCGGCGATCGCAATCTAGTCCGCTGTTTGGACCCTCACATCATTTGGACGCCGTGTAAAACTCAGCGAGGTAAGTTCCCACTCAGTGTGTTAGCGAGTGGATCGGCGAGCACAATTAATGTCGTCGAATGGGCAAGAACTGAATGATGGCCAAAGTTTTAACCTTTCAAACTCTTTCACTTTCCCTTACTTTTAATCTTTCCAAACTCACACCCACATAGTATTATCTTTATTTCTTTAATTTTTATCGTATTTGAGTCATTGATTGTGTATTTGGAGTGGATTACTTTGCCGCCTAGCATTTCAATCTTGATTATTCGGCATCTAAGGTTGGTTTTCCGAACCCCGAGTTTATTTTTAGCAATTTCATACTCATTTGCAATGATCTTATCTTAGTGATGTGTGTTCGGCCTCTCTTATCTTATTTGTGTTCGTATGTGCCTATGTTAATTTGATAATCTTGGCCATAGTGTTTATAATGTTGAATTCCCGTAATTTTGTGCCTTAAAATTAGTTAGAATTTGTGGAGTTGTGCTTGTATGTTGTTAGGTCTAGTTGGGTGAAGTCTAAGTAGCCCATATTTGTTCCAAATGATGTGTTTTGACAAATGATACAGCGGTTGGTGTCATTCTTAAGAGTAAAAGTCATCAAATGGCTAAATTTGGCAAAATTGGGTGAAATTTGAGTATCTAAGGGTAATGGATGTATTGGGTCTGAGCTTAATTTGATAAGTGCATGCTTTGATTTTGTTTTTGAGGGTTTCATGGTTGAATTTGAGATGTTGGGTTAAAAGTAGACACATTAAGTTGTTTGGCTAGCTGGGTTAAGCTCGCCGAACCACTTGGCGGTTCACAAAAGTTCCCCATCTCGCCTAGAGTATTTTGGATCTGTACCTTTTGGAGAGAAGCCTGAGGTCACCGAAAGCACTTGGCGACTCACTGGAAGACCTTTTTGATCGCCCTTTGTTTGCGCCCCTATCCCTTATTTGTACTGTAACTTTCGGCGAGATAGTTCCTACTCACTGAATGTTGTCGGTGATTCATCGAAAGGCTCTCCCATCACTGACATGCCAAATGTTTCTGAGATTTGTAAGCAAATCCTTTTGGCGAGCCCGATCTAGCTCGCCAAAGAGATTCGATGACTCTTTGATTGGTTCGGTGAGTCTGTATACAATTGTTTTATGTGCTTTTTCCTGAATTATTTTTAACTTAATCTCGATGTTTTGCAGGCATGGTAAGGACCAACATCGACATGCCACCCCGAAAAGAGCATGGGGTATCACAATCAATGATGTGGGATCAAATCCTCCAAAGAAGGGAAGGTAAAAGCTCCTAGTAGGAGACAAAGGCAAGGGCAAGAGGCCCGCATTTGAGAGATCGACTGCTGACTCCTAGGCTTCTTCATCTAAGCCTGAGGATGACGAGCCTTTGCAGTACAGGTGGGATGAGATCTGGTCTAGATCTCACCCTAACTCAGCTAAAGTTCCATCAGCTTCCTCCCTAGCAGGTTCAGTGCCAGCTCCAGCACCTTCTACCGCTCTAGTACCACCAGTAGTCCCTCCTCCAAGGCCTCTCAATCGGATAAAAGGTGATGGATTGTGAACTATTCTCGAGGAGAAACTGTTGTCCATGGAAGGCCTAGAGGAAAGATACACCAATGTGAGAGAGATGTTGCAATGGCACAGATTTTAGATTTTCACCAGGCCCTGAGGTCCATATATTCCTTCATGGGTCTAGGAGTTCTATACAACATATGGTGACATGGTTCTGAAGAGAAAGAAAAAGGCCAGCGAGTTTAGACCAGTTAAGTCGGTCATGGTTCGAGGTGTGGAACTTTGCTGCTGCAGCGATATCATAAACAATGTCCTTGAGAGAGCCACAGAGTTCTCACATGATTATGAGGGCTTGGAAAAAGCTCAGTCCCTGGATGACTTGAAGGGTTGGGTTGTGGATAGAGGCAGGAGTCCAGATCGAAAAAAAGGATTTGAATATAGTTGCCAGGTATTGGTTCGAATTCATTAGCAACTCCATCATACCTTCACAGAACGAATCCATCCTCCGACATGCAAAGGCATCCTGTTTAGGGCCTATCTTAGCAAAGAGGCTACTCAACTTATGAGTTATCATTGAGCAAGAGATGGCCATGAGGGACAAGTAGAAACAGACTTCTCTACCATTCCCGATCATGATCATTGTGTTGTATAGGCATGTTAGAGCACCCTAGGATGATGTGATAGATGTTGAGGTTGCCCCGTCTTCCTCCACTGACATTGGGCACATTGAGGCTAAGTACACACTAGAGGAGGCTGACAAGAGGAGGGTAGCTCCAGTGGATATATCCCCTGAGGTAGACGTTAATTCTATACCTGTAGAGGAATCTTTGCCTACTCCGAGCCTTCAGGTACATTTGCCCCTTCTTCTTCACAGGCCTCGGGTGCCGCTATGTCTGCCTATCCCACCAGGATCACTCAATTTATGCTGTTGAAGATAGGGCACCTTGCCTATTCAACTAACGTGAGGATGACCAGACTTGAGAGATCCATCCCATGGATAATCGAGAGTGACATCATTGCTGCACTAAGCCCTCTTCAGACTTCCACTGATACTCTCACCACGAGAGTTAAGGATTGTGAGAGTAGATAAGAAGAGGCCTCCAAGGTTATGGCTTTAAAGGCTGAAGAAGCAGATTTAAGCAAAGACATAGACTATCTCAAGTCTACTGACTTCACTTCACTACTAGAGGCTACAAATGATCTGGACGCTCTTGTGACTTCAGAGATTCTTTCAGCTACCACCAGAGATATACATAGGGATAATGCAACAGTTGATGATTCAGATGCAGAGACTGATAAGGAGCAGATAGATGTGCATGATGTTGTATTTTATGATGATCTGGCTAACCTGGAGGATGTGATGTTTGTGACTGCACACCAGACTTCTTAGAGAGACACCACCATGGGTGGACCTAGTTGATCTGCTATCCCTTCTAATGTGACTCTGGGTACTAAGGCCTGAGATTAGAGCACTACACCGGGCACTGATGCCCATACCGATGGAGTGACTGTTTAGAAAAGATCCCTCTTTACCTCCCTCTCATTCTTACTTTTTGACTTTTGGATATTATTTTGCTTGCATTTGAGGACAAATGTTTATTTTTTTATATGTGGTGGTGTGAGG
This sequence comes from Solanum bulbocastanum, assembly GCA_037074985.1. Lineage (NCBI taxonomy): Eukaryota > Viridiplantae > Streptophyta > Magnoliopsida > Solanales > Solanaceae > Solanum > Solanum bulbocastanum. The sequence continues at coordinate 15,699,185 of CM073597.1, read as the reverse complement.
CCCACCTTTTGTGACCTTCAATGATGATTGATCTATATATATATTTTGATTTTTGAGCTATAAATTGTGTTAATACTGCATTTTGTGGATGATTGAGCTTGTGGCTCCTTGTTTTAAATGCAAATGATTTTTTGACCCTTTCGAAAAATTTTGTGTTTGAATGTGGCAGTTCTCTTGAAAATTTTAGTATCAATTTTTATCAATATCGATGACTTGAATAGTGCTCATAATCGAACAAAACTGAATGTGCGGCTATGATTAGGCCAAATGAAGTTGAATAGACAATATGTGAATTTTTGCATCTCGTTGTGACTAGCCAATTATCACATTGAGTCTCTTGTGATGAACATTGCACACTAGCAAAAGTGTGGAGTCTTGTTTGACATTGGTGTCAATGCCTTATGTGATGAGCTTACCATAAACCATGTGTGATGAATCCTAAAATTTTCCCCATTGGTTTGGTTGACTAAGTAATGCAATCTCTTGATATGATCTTAGTCAAATTTGAAGAGTGTGAAACAATTTGACATTATACCTCTTTTTGTAGCCTACCTTGTGAGTGTGTGAACCTCGGTTGAGCACCCTTCATAAATCTGTGACCATTCTTGATCCATTACCTATAATCCTCGTGATTTATGGTTTGTGTGAATAGCCAACTTAGGCCAAAAACTTAACTTGGTGGTGTGGTGAAAAGAGAAGGTGAATTAAGAAGTGCAAGAAAGTCCTCTTTGACCCATGGTTTGAGAAAAATGGAACCCCTCCATATAAAAAAAGAGAAAAAAACAGAAGAAAAGAATGAAAAAGAAAAGGAATGAAGAAGTTGTGGAATACAGTTATGAAAATACAAAAAGAAATTATGCTTCCAACAATCCATGGGAAGTGAATAATGGAGTGACTTGTGAGCACAAATGAATTGATGAAGAAAAGGAAAGAAAGTGTTGTTCACACCACATTTCATAAGGATTACAACCATTGAGCCTAAATGGCCATACCTTTGCACTAAGCCCCGTAACAAGCCTTGGAAAGACCTTTTTAATCATGAGTAAACTAAAACAATTGTTGATTCAAAAATAAGGGCAAACATATGGGTGAAATCATGCATTGTGTTCATCTTTATGAGTGTGAATGTTGCATTTGATTTTGGAGCTTCGAATTGTTGAACCATTGTGCGTGAATATGGAATCATTCTTTGTGTGAGAGCATTTGAGTACCTTTGTTGAGCTTGAACTCACATTTGAAGCAAGTATTGTGAACTTGAGAATCTTTGATAATGGTGAGTCACAACTTGAATCTTTGAGAGCACAACTGATCTTTACATGAGTAAGTTGAGTCTTGTTGTGTGTATTCATGATTGAGTCTTGTGTAGCACTGTTTGAGACATCCCTTTTAAATTACTGAACTTGAGTTTTGCTTGAGTACAAACAAAAGTTTAAGTTGTGGGTGTTGATGACTCCACGATTTGGACTCATTTAGGGCTTATTTTAATATATTTAGTGTCCTAAAATGTATATTTTGTGCCAATAACTAATGTAAATCATTGATTTTCAGGTATTTCGATTGACGAACAAAGCATGGACACTAATGAGCAAAAAGGAACAAGGTAGCCGAAAGAACAAAGAAAAAAAGGCCTGATGATCGCCTAACTAATTGGGCGAGTCACCGAGTGGCCATGATCTCGCCTAAAGTTCCAGCGTGCCAAGCGATGAAGGAGAAACCAAAGAGTAGTCGGCGAGTCGCCGAACGGTTCTGCAATGCAGTGCTAGATCGCCCAAAGTTACAGAACTTGAAGATTCTGAAGGCAAAAGCAAAAAGGAAATTGAATTGACCAAATGGCGGATCATCGAGTGCATCGGCGATCATGACTTATTGTGCCGAATGCTCCTTCGCAACAGATTTTTGGAGACTATAAATACATTTTTAAATTCTTAGTTTAGTATCCATTTGTCTTTCATAATATTGAATTATCAGTTTTTGGAGTTGAGAAATGAGTTTGGAGTCAATATATTCCTTTAGCTTAGAAGATTTGAAGAGTTCCATTTTTGAGAAATTGGAAGTGGGTCTTTGAAATTTTTCAACCTTGACCTTTGTAAAGAAGAAACTAATTTTACCCAGTTGATGGAAACATAATTTGGTAAAGATTTCTATCTTTTTATGATGTCTAGCTAAAACCCCAATTATTGGGGTATGATTATGTGATTATGGGTTTATTTAGCTGCTAGGTAGTGCTAATTGATAGTCTAAATTTTGTTTAAAAGTGATTTCATTCAGTAATTGTTGCTTAATCTAAAGGGTTGTAGTTGCAAATGCAACTCTACCTTCATTTTTTTGTCTTGTTCGAGAGAGTGGTTTAAAATCTAAGATTATTGATTTGTTGGTGTGTGGCTAGTGGGTTGTCATGGGTTTAGCTCGAGAGAGTGAATCCTAAACCCTTTTCCACACATTAAGCTTGAGAGAGTAAATGAACTAAAGCGAAGGTTGTTCTTAATTGCTGCTTATTGGTGTTCAAGAGATCCCCACTAAAGTCTAACTTATTCAATGATTTACAGCTATTTACTATTAATTGCAATCACCCACTTGTCTACCTTAGCCTATAGTCCTATCACATCCCATGAACCCATCTCTATACTTGTTAACTTCATATTATTTACTGTTGTAGTTGATAATTGAAACCAAAATCCCCTGTTATTTGACACTTGTGTCACCCCAAACTTGAACCATGCTTTTATTCGTAAATATTTTTACCTATGATTGACTTGAACATATTCACGCTTTTCTATTGATTCTCAAATGCGTACAACTCCCTATGGGATACGACTCCAACTCATTTAGTTAGGTTATATTACTGACTAACGATCATTGGCACTTAATATTGGTTGAAATGTCCTGATATGTTAAATCACTAAACAAGAACTATTTGTTGTAGTATAGGCATTCAAAAAGTTTAGGGCATATTTGATGGGCACTAAAGTGATAGTTCATACCAATCATGCAGTACTGCGGTACTTGCTGGAAAATAAAGATGCAAAGGTTAGGTTGATTAGGTGGGTCTTTGTGTTGCAAGAGTTTTATTTTGATGTAAGATATCGAAAGGGATGTGAAAATCAAGTGGCAGATCATTTCTTGCAAATAGAAACCGACATGATCGACTCCAAAGAACATGACATTATGACTGAATTCCCAGGTGAAGCAGTGATGAGGGTGACCCAAAGCAACACCCATTGGTATGCTGATCTTGCTAACTATGTAGTGTGCGGAATAATACCTGAAGGTTTGAATTTTTACCAACAAAAGTTGTTCTTGTCGATGTAAAGAAATATTTTTGGGACAAACCATACCTTATCATAGAATGTGCATATCATATAATCCGACAGTGCATACCAAAAGAGGAAGCTAATGAAATTCTCAATGTGTCATGTTTCACCCGTTGGAGGACATCATAGCGGAGTGTGAATAGCAACAAAAGTACTTCAAAGTGGTTACTATTGGCCATCCCTATACAGAGACGCGCATGACTTTGTGAAACATTGCATTTCATGCCAAAAGCAAGGAGGGGTCTCAACAAAGAATGAATTGCCTCTCAACCCTATCTTAGAAGTGGTGTTGTTTGATGTTTGGGGTATAGATTTCATGGATCCGTTTGTGAGTTCTTTTGGCAGAAAGTATATTTTGGTGGTGGTTGATTACGTTTCCAAATAGGTAGAAGTTGTAGCATTACCCAATAATGAGGGCAAGAGTGTAGTGCAATTCTAAAAGTGATATATTTTTGTACAATTTGGCATCCCACATGCTATAATCAGTGATGGAGGATCTCATTTTTTATACCGAGTATTTGCCTTATTGTTAAGAAAATATGGGGTCAAGCATAAAGTCACAACACATTGCCGTCCACAAACAAGCGACCAAGTGGAAGTTTCAAGTCGAGAAATTAAAGGTATTTTGGCCAAAACAGTGAATGCAAATCGGATGGATTGGTCTCAAAAATTGGATGATGCTCTATGGGCATAGCGTATTGCGTTCTAAACACCAATTTGTATGTCACCATACCAGTTAGTGTTTGGAATGTCATGTCACTTGCCAATTGATCTTGAGCATAAGGCTTTATAGGCTTTGAACACACTAAATATGAATTGAGAGAAGGCTGTGAAAGGGATAGTGAATCAGCTTCATTAGTTGGAGGAATTTTGAATGAAATCATATGAAAGCTCAACCCTGTATACAGAAAAAAATTAAGAAGTGGCATGATGCAAAAAATTCTCAAGTGTGAATTCGGAGTCGGTGATTTTGAGTTGCTATACAATTCTTGTTTGAGGCTTTTTCCCAGTAAACTTAAATCAAAGTGGTCTGGACTATTCAAGATGACTTAGGTGTTTAGAAATGGAGCAATTGAAACTGAAGGTAAAGATGGCCCAGCTTTCAATGTGAATGGACAACACCTAAAACTCTATTTTGGTGAATATCGTGAGGTTTCAGTAATCAAAGTGGTGTATTTGAAAGATGCTTCAAAAAAATTTCACGTCGTGCCACGACGTTAAATAAGGCTCTACTTGGTGGGCAACCCAATATTTAGTTGTTTTTGAATAATGTGTGTTGAATGTGAAGTTCTAGATGAGTGTGTGAAGGCATGGCCATTTCGGCAAGCCGCTGAGTGGATCGGTGGTCCCAATTTGGCTCGCCTTCTTCGCATAATGGAAGGACTGACATTTTGGAATATTTGACGAAGCAGCCAAGCCACTAGGTGATCTGCCGATGAGTTTCGGCGAATCCGACTTTCACCGCCCTTTGGCCACTTGTGCAGGGCTTCTATTATGGAAGATTTGGCAATGAGTTCAGTATTATTAGCGATACACCGATGCCACTCGAAGATCCTAACTTCATTCACCTTCTTTTCCCTACTAGGGATCCAGTGTTCTGGATATTTTGGCAAGCTCTCTACCGTTAGGCAGTACGCCGAATGATTTGGTGCTCTATATAGAACCTTGTCGACTGGCCACATAGTGAAGAATCCTTTCATCTCTATTCTTTTCATTCGGTGCTATTTTATCTCGGTCTTTATATCATGTTATTTTTGTGTTCCATTAAGGTAAATGTTGGATGTTTTTGGTGAGGTGGGGACTTGTTCTGAATACCACCTCTGGATGTGTTTGAATGAGAGGTTATTCTCTTGCAAATTTGAGTTTCGATTTTGATCAATATCGATGACTTAAATAGTGCTTTCAATTGAACAATATGAGTGTGCGGCTATGATGAGGCAAATTGAGCTACATAGGTCATATATGAATTCCTAGTATCTTGTTGTGACTAGCCAGTTGTCAAGTCAATCTCTTGTGATGATCATTGTATGCTAGCTAGAAAGTATTAAATCTTGTATGATAATTGTGTTAAATGACTTGTTTGGTGAGATTGCCTTGAATATTATGCTTTACAACATCTAGAACTTGCCCTGTTAGTCTAGTCGATTGATTAAAGCAAGCGATTGAAATAATCTTAAGCAACCATTTTGAGAGTGAACCAAATTGATAGTATACCTCTTTGTGGCCACCTTGTGAGAAGTGTGAACCTTGCTTGGAACCTTTTGAGCCTATCTTTTTCTTTGGAAGAAACATGGAAAACTTTTACCTCTTTGTCCCATCATCTATAACCTTCATGAAGTATTCGTTTGTTGAATAGCTTGGGTGGTGCGGTGAAAAGGAAGGAAAGTCAAGAAGTGTAAAAAAAATGGTGAAAGAAATTGAAAGAGATCAAAGTTTGTGAAATAAATTGTGTGAAAGGAGCAAAAGAAATGGGGTATCCAATGAGTCATGCTTAGTTGAATAATGGGGTGGATTGTGAACATGATTGAATGTGAAAGAGAAGGAGAAAAAGTCAGTTTCAAACCATATTTCATGAAGGTAGAACCCATAAAGGCAAAATGATCATACGTTTAGACTCAGCCCCGTTACAAGCCTTGAAAAGACCTTTTTGATCTTGAGCGAGTTGAAAAGAATGTCTATTTGAAAATAAGGGCAAGCCTATGGATAGAAGCATGCATGTGTTCATCTTTGGGAGTGTGAGAATTGTATTTGATTCCAAGATTATAATTTTTTTATAAATCTTGTGTGAGCATGGAATCATTCTTCGTGTGAGGACATTTAAATGTTTTTGTTGAGCTTGAATTTACATTTGAGGCAAGCATTGTGAGCTTAAGCACTTTTGATAATGGTTAGTCACAATTTGAAACTTAGAGTGCATAATTGAACATTATATGTGTAATTTGAAGCTCTTGTGTGCATTTGTGCTAAGTCTTGAGTAGCACTGTCATCCTTGTTGAACTGGTTGATCTTGAGTTTTACATGAGGACAAGCAAATGTAAAAGTTGGGGGTGTTTGTGAGTCTGATATTTCAACTCATTTAGGGAATTTTTTTCACAGTTTTATTGTCCTCAATGCCAAATTTATAAGCTAAACTGATCTTTTCAATGCTAATGTGTCGAGCAAAAGGCAAAAGAGCAAAGCATGGACATTAATGGACAGAAGAAAGAAGAAAAATAAAGTTGATGACCGCCGAAGCCAACTGGAGACTCCCAAAGTATTCCCTTCGCTCGCCTAAAGTTATAGTGTCCCAACCCTTGAAGAAGAGAAATTAGGCAAGGTAAAATACCTTTCAATGAACTGCCAAATGGTTCGGCAAAAGAGGGTTAGATCGCCTAATATTACTGAATAGTTGGTAAAGACACAAGCAAAATGGCGAACAAGAAGGAAAAAATTGTGCATCGCCAATCAGGTCGGCGATCTCGACCTCGATCACCCAAGATTTCAACATTCAAATGGTGATAAAACAAGGTAAAAAGGTGATGAAAAGGAGCATTTGGCGTGTCACTAACAAGCTCGGCGACACTCGACTTATACCGCCGAACGACCCAGAGGCCAAATTCAGAGAAAGTATAAATGGATTTTTAAGAATAAATCAGAGCATCCGATCATTATGTAAACTCATACCTTAAAAGAAAACATTGTTCTTCCTTAGTTTTGAAGCAATTTCGAGCAATTTTTGAATTGGCTATATTGGATCATTGTAAGGATTTGGAGATTAATACACAGCTATGAAGAAGGTAATTGGTATTGATTTCTTTCTTCTCATGATGAGTAGCTAAAACCCCCATTCTCTGGTGTGTGATTATGTGACTAATTGTCTAATTTAGCTTACGGGTGTTGGAGATTGTTGATTTTCTTGTTGTTTTGAATTGGGTTTGATTTATAGCTGAGGTTCAATTTATGAATTGTAGTTAAGATTGCAATTCTAATTTAGGACTTTATGCTTACTTGAGAAAGAGGTGAGCAGTCAAGGCTATAAATCAGCGTTTGTAGTGAATGGGTTGTTGTGGGTTCATCTCGAGAGAGTAAATTCTATACTCGATTCTACCTATCTAGCTCGAGAGAGTAGATAAAGTGAGGTATTGGGCTGTTTATAGTGTTAAGCTTGTCGAGGTTCGAGAGAAATCATTTGAATTGTAATAGTTATTCGAGAGAAAGCTATTGCATCTAAAGTGTAGCCTACCCGCAAAGATTTAGCAAACTTTCATAATTACCGATCACCCATTTAGCGAAATTGGCAATTATTCGATCACACCCCCAAGTAACACTTAATTACTTGATTACTCCCGTGTTGTTCGTAATTTCTTTAGTTGCTAGTTTACATACCTAATCTCTCATCTGACATTCGTGTCACCTTTTTTACCTATTTAATTAAGTGAATTTGATAATATCTATTCCTATAACCAATTAGACCACTTTTATAACTTCATAGTTGAATTCGAACTTGTACCACTCCTTGTGGGTTCAACCCCAACCCATTTATTGGGTTTCATACTAGATTACGATCATCTACACCTGGTATTGAATGAGGTGTAGTTGAGCGTTTAACGCCTCAGTCGATGATCTTTATTAATATCGCCAATCAACTAGGTGATGCACCGAGTGGATTTCAGCTCATCGAATGTTCCATAATTTCAGCCATTAAGTTGGTCTAATGGGCGATCAATGTCGGGCTCATTGAACCACTTGGCGGTTCTATGAGTGGACTTTAGCTTGCCAAATTACCTTTCTCTCCAAAAATTTGAATCTTACACATCACATCTAACAAATGGTATTCAAATAACAAAAAGTAAACCTTGGGTCACCTCCCAAGAAGCGCATTATTTAACATTGTGGCACGATTTGGCCATGTGATCATGCCTCTTTTTTTGGGTTGATCAAAGTATCACTTGATAGACCCCCTTTCGGTCTTGGATTTAAATGATCCAAGATCTGACCCAACTGTAATACAAGCTTCTTAATGGACACCAAATGCGATGTAATTGTTTGGTTTAGAGAAGAGACATCATATTTAATCTCCTTGGGCACCTTTTCCTTTCCTTCCACCTTATTCAAGATACGAGCAATCATATCCACGGTACGGAAGCTTTCAAATCAACCCTTGGTTTCTTAGACTTTTGATATTCATGAGGTGGCACATAGTAATATTTTTGTCCATCTCTATCCCTCCAATTTGCACCAAGGTCATGTGATTCGTGATCTCAATCTCTCCAACTATCATCGCGATCTCTATTCCAACCTTTATTTTTGCCCGGTCTTGGATAACTCGAACGAGAACCCCCCGCTGGGTTTGCTAGGAAATGCACTTATTCATTGTACATGGTCTAAAAGTACACGTCATCAGGGTTTAAACCACTATTAGTACCAATCGCATTCCTAGATTTATAACCTCCTCCCATGACATGCTTCGTCAATAGGTCCATTTGGGTCATCATCTTAGCTATGTTTTCATCTCATTCTTTATTTTTTTCCATTTGTTCCTTTGTTAGCCCAAGTTAAAGGAGACACCTGATCTTCCCTTGTGTACAATGCACAATTGATTTTTGTCATCTCATCAAATAGGGCGGACGCTATGTCAAATGGTTGTCTCATGATTCTACCCCAAATGAGCTGGTGAGCAACACCTTTGTTAATCTTGTTGAGACTCTGATAAAAATACTGCAATTACACATTGTCTGAAAACACATGAGTTAGACATTGGAGAACCAACATTTGGAACCTCAACCATGTTTCATAGATGAACTCACCATCAATACGCTTGAAATTCTGAATCATGTCCCTCAACTTAATCATTTTTGAGGGAGGGAAAAACCTTTCATAAAATACTTATGTGAGCTCCTCCCAAGAATTAATTAATACCCTTGGTAGTTCAGTCAACCACTTTGTTGCTTTCCCCATTCAGTTCACACACATCCATGAAAGTTTGAATGTTGTTATGAGGGTCCTCATGAGCAAGTCCTCCATACAGACCCTTCATTTGCAATAGTTACAACATTGTGCTGGCCATATGAAACACCACATTTCCCATGGTCTGAGGTAATCGAATAGCACCCGCACTTCCTAGTTGATCCTCATTGACATCACGCAAATTCCCGATGTCATCATTGTTCCCAAGTTGACTGTCATTTCTCCCATTTACACTTATTTCTTCATATGTTTTAGAAAATACAACAAAAACACAAATAAGATAATTCAACTACAGTAAAATTAGTTAATAAATACACTTCAATAAAAGAATTCTAAACACCAATCCCCGGAAGCGGTGCCATTTTTGATAATGATCAACTATATTTTCATCCAATTCAATCTGTAGGCAGTTGCTAACAAGTAAACCCAACTAGAATTTGGGGTCAATCCCACGGGCAGTGATACAGTAAAGAATTCATTTAAGATGTAAAATCATTTCCTAATCGTTTGTAGAAATAAAGGTTTCGTAACACAAAAAAATCACAAAGCTAAAACGATTAATATCAAATGGGGGGGGGGGGGGGGGGGGGCGAATTAGTAACCAATTTATGACAAAGATTACTTAACACAGGAAGTAGAAAATTAGAGATTGGACCTTAGGAATGTGATCAGTGGAATGCTAATTTCGCATAATGGGTAGTTACAAGTTTCTTAAAATTGTTAAATTTCAATAGGTTAGCTAGGTTTTGGATACAATAGTCATCTCTCAATCAACTACTGAGTTTCATGTGAGTTCTCTCGAACCTCAACAAGCTTAACACAACCAAACAATCCAATTCATTAATCAACCCACTCTTTCAAGTTGGGTTTGTAAAGACATAATCAAAGCCACTTTCTCAAGCTAGATTTTAAAGACACAATCCACACAACTATCAATCAATCTTTCTACTCTATTACCTCTTTCTCAAGCAAGCATAGAGAGCTAAACTAGAATTGAATTTGCAACTACAATTGATAATTGAACCCACTTCAAAACAACACTAAAATCAGCAATTTATAACACACATCAGCTAATTAATGCATTCAACTACGTGATCACACCCCTAAGGTAAGGGGTTTTAGCTAAGCATAGCGAGAAGCAAGAAATTGTTACCAACAAAGTTTTCCATAAGATTTTCTAACAATCTCTTATCCCCAAATGTTGAAATTGAAGCTAAAATCTAACAATATCCAAATCTAAATCCCTAACTTTACTAAAAATGTTAGACAATGTTCAAAAATGTAAAGACTCTCAAAAACCCAGAAGTAGATGGTGTGGGAACTCCTTTTCTTCTTTCAAAAATTGAATTTATATGTTCCCTAAATATTAGCATGGAGTCAACTCAGCAAATTAAGTCGGGATCTCCAACCCATTCAATGATGTGCCGAGTTGGTCTTCTTCTCACCTTTTGGCTTGGCTCCTTCATCAAATTGTTCTGGATCTTTTTGTGAGCTTGATCGCTATCGCTGATCTATTCGGCACATCGCTGATCTATTCGGCGCGTCGCCGAATCACCTATTTGATCGCCATGTTTGTTAGGTGCATAGGCTACTTCACTTAAACTTTAGGTAAGATGGACGCCCAGTCGGTGATTCATCGAGTAGCATTTGCAAGCTCCAGTTGCTCTTTTCTTCATCTTTTCCAACTTTTTCTCTGATTTTTGAGTCATAATGTCCTATCCTCACTCTTAAGCCTTCATTTCTGCATATTAAAAAATTAACATTAGTTATGAGCATAAAATAGGTATTGAGGACACTATATCATTGAATAATAAGACATAAATGAGTCAAAATTCCCAACTCATAATATTCCTACACGAACAGGTTTTGGATGCTTCTTTTGATCTTATCCCTTGGTTCACATATTTTGCTAATTATTTGGAAAGTGATATGGTGTATTTTGATTTGTCATTCCACCAACGAAGAAAATTCATGTCTGATGTGAAAAAGTTTTTTGGGAGAAGCCTTATTTTTTTATTGTGCACTGATGGGATTATTTGTCGATGTGTGCTTGAGAGATGATGAGTATATTGGAAGTTTGCCATTTGTCTCTTATAGGTTTCCATTATAGTAGTATACAAACTGCTCATAAAATCTTGCAGATTGGGTATTATTGGTCTATTATCCACAAAGATTCTCATGATTTCTCCAAGTCTTATGATCGTAGCCAAAGAGAAGGAGGTGTTTCAATTAAATAAGAACTCCTAGTGACACCTATTCTAGTGATTTAATTGTTTAATATTTGGGGCCTTGACTTTATGGGTCCATTTGTGAGTTCGAATGGGATGTAATACATACTAGAAGTGGTTGACATTATGTTTAAATTGGTGGAAGTTGCGCTTTCAAAAAATAAAGGGAAGAGTGTCACCACATTCTTCAAAAAGAATATCTTCTCCCGATTTGGTACACCAGGGGAGATTATTAGCGATGGAGGTTCCCACTTTTGTAATAAGTTGTTAAAGGCATTGCTTAAGAAGTATGGTGTTCGCTGCAGCATAGCAACTCCTTATCATCACAGTCTAGTGGGCAAGTCGGAGTATCATATAGATAAATTAAGTAAATCCTTGCAAAGGTTGAATGCAAATAGAACTTATTGGTTGAGAAAGCTTGATGATTCTCTATGGGCCTATCTCATTGCATTCAAAACTCCCATATGTATGTCTCCCAACCAACTTGTGTTCAGGAGTCTTCTCACTTGCCTGTAAAGTTAGTGCATAAAGTGATGTGGGCACCCAAGAACCTGAATCTAGATTGGGATGTTGCATCAAGTCAAAGGTTGAATGAGCTCAATGAGTTTCACCTAAAATCATATGAAAGTCCAGCCTTGTATAAGGACAAGATGAAGAGGTACCATGATCAAAAGATCAAAAAGTTTGAATTTGGTCTTTATGATTTTGTAGTTCTATTCAATTCAAGGATGCGTTTGTTTCCTGGCAAGCTCAATTGTAAGTGGACTAGGACATTCATAGTGGTACAAGTGTTTTCACACAGTGGTTGAACTTGAGAATGAGGAAGGAACAAGATTTAGGATGAACCCTCAAAGGATCAAATTCTACTTGGGCCAGCTAGAAGAAGTCAAAGAGGTAATCGAAGAATGGGATTTTGATGAAGTCTGAGTAATAAAAGGGTTTGTATCGTGCCATGAAATTAAAGCAAGTGCTACTTAGAAAGTAGCCTAAGAAGTAAATCTAGCCAATTTAAAAGATTTTTAGTGATTTTTATGGTTTGAAATATTTTTTATGGAGTTTTTTGTTTTATTGAGTTTTAGTCTTCGCTAGATTAGGGTAGTATAGGGTCTGTGTCCGAAAAAAGTCAAGAAAATGTAAAATGGAAGTCCTAATATTTGCTACTTGTGCAGGAAAGAAAGAAAAATCTTAAAAATTATAAGTACAGAAGGTTTTACGATTCCCATCCATGATTTGTTGTTCAGTCAACGACCTGTAAATGGCATCTGTAGAATCTAAGGTCCAAATACACCTGAAGATTTAAGTCTATAGTTGCACAGTACCAACCATCATTCATTCAACAATTTTTAGAATGAAATCATAGGCCCCACGTATGTTTCTAAATTTTACCAAGTGTAGAGTGAAATGAGGGAACCCATCTACGAATTGTCGATGGGGTTTTGCAGGTCCTATAAGTGTTAAATAACTTACCCGACCCGTGACCCAATTTAAATAAAAACCCTTTCGTTTCAAATTCATTCCCTATTTCCCTCTTCCCAACCGTTACAACTCTTAAAAATAGGTAACTCCTTCAAATTCCCACCATTTCTCTTCTATTTCCAACCCTTCAAAATCCCACAATCCACTATATAATCTTCCCTCTCTCATATTCTCCATTTCTTCTTCCTTTCTAAAAACCACCCCAAATTTTCTTCTCCTAATAATCAAAGGTCGCGGGTTTGAATTCTATCTAGGTTGTTGTCAACTTATAATGTACAGACTCACACAACTTCAAATATCTTCTGAAAGGTACTAATTTTGAACCAAAGTATTTAAATTTTTAGCTGAAATCAAAAGTTGTTACTTGAACATGGGTATAAATTGCTTGTTGAGTATGATTATATTAGCTAAAATGTACCCTAGGGATGAAATTATTGTGAGTGTCATCGAAATGTGTGTCGAACATGTGAATAAATGGCCTAAAATTGTGTTCATGACTTATGGTTTGTGATTTGACTATTTGTTGTTGTGTTTAAATGCATGGCTAAACACTACGGATGAAGGAATACATAAATATATGTTGAAATGCATAATCTATATGTGATTAGGATGAATTGATGTTGAAATATTTGTGTTGAAAAATGTGAGTCCAAACTACAACAAGTTTTAGATTGACGACTTTGATCTACTGGTCGTAAAGAGACCTATGGACCGTAGATCGAGGTCTCATCACTCAGAGGCACAAACCAGTAGCCTAAGTTAGGAATGACTGTTTGGCTTATGTTTTGTAGTATCATTGACAGATTGTACTTGTGAATCATCATTCCAACTTTTGGGGACTTAAAATGTCACTTCCTTACCTACGGGTGGGTCCTACGGTACATAGAAGCTTCTACGGCGGCCCGTAAGAACCAACCATGGGTCCACAAAAACACTCTTTCCTGTAAAAACAAATTAGTTTTGTAGCTTTATTTTCATTTTTTCTTATTTTGTTTTGCATAGTTTGGTAAGCCACTATGCAAATTAGTTTTATGAATGTTGATTCAATTGATTGAATTATGATTGATTATGCATGAATTTAGAGGATTATGTTCTTGAATGCTGAAAGGCCATGTACCCGTGCTTAACCATGTTTCTATGAAGAAATTGATTTAAGATAGGTTTAACTCTATGAAAGGGGAATTTATGGATTTATGTATATTCTTATAGGATAAATAAGATACAATATGAATTTCATTGAGATTTAAGCATATGTGGTGATTTATGATAAGAATTTCTTCGTGAGTGAAGCATATGTTAGTAATTATTGATTTTTGATGTGATTGTTGTGGAAGGGATTTTCCTACATCATTTCTTGTGTATGAATGTGAAAGTCTTTCTCACATTGAATAATTCTTGGTTGAAAGGTTTTCTCACCTAAAATGAATCTAAGCTAAGGAACTATGAAAATGATTAGGGCTAGAGGCGATTACCTATGATCCCTAAATGAGTAGGATAAGTGGCGATTACCTATATTCCTTAGAGTAGGACTAGAGGCAGTTACCCACGTTCCTGTAATGCAAGTTGGACTAGAGGTGATTACCCATGATCCTAAGCAAGAGAATGAGAGACGATTACCCATGATCCTAAGCAAGAATGAGAGGTGATTACACAAAATCCTTTATAAAAAGGCAAGAGGTGATCCCCTTGTACTTAAAAGATAAGCTATAATATGTTATTATAAATGATGAGCTTGGATTGTTGCTTGAGTTTTCCTTCCATGATGAGTAAGACTAGAGGCAGTTACCCATGTCTTGACTAAGGAAGACTTAAGGTTACTTCAACAAGTACTCTTTACATGTTGGGATGATCTATTATGTGCAATGATTATGTTTTAAGACTTACATTGTCTAACTCTTATGTTATGTTTATTCATGCTATCATATTTAGTATACTTTTGTACTAATGCATACTCTTACCTACATTTCTTATCCAAATGTAGGGTCCGGCATTCCCGATTCTCACCTCCTTGGCTAGAATCCACGGTAGAAGAAAAGTTGAAGATTGGTGAGTCCTCATTTATCTGAGGATTTGGCCACTACTTTCCTTATGTTATTTTCATTTTGAGTTTTAACATTGATGTATGGCCTATGTCCCCAGATTTTATTATAGTAGATGGTTTTTGAGATAAGAGTTTAGACTTCCGCTTTGCATTTGAAAATTTTGGTTATCTTGAAATAAAGTTTTAACTCTTATTGATTTCTATGATCTTGACTATGAAATCTAAGTGGCTTGTATGCGGCTTCTTGGGGTTTTGTGTGCCATGTTACATCTAGGGGGTACCCCTAGGTCATGACAAACTTGGTAATCAGAGCACAAGGTTTAGAAAGGTTCTATAGGATGTCTCAAAACCATGTCAAGTAGAGTCTTGTTCATGAATGTGAAGCACGCCACATTTATGAATGGGAGGTTATAAGATGTTTAGGAAACTTCACTTCTTTCTTTACTCTAAGTCATGCGATAGAGTTTGACTCTATAATGTTTCTCTCTTAGTCTTTACCCGACGGTCTATAGGATATGACTACTTGAAGGGCATATGCTAGAAGGAATGAAGGAGAGGACGTTAGTCAAGAGGTTCCTCCTCAAGCTCCATAGGTCCCAACCGACCCTTTGGCTGAGCAAGTAACCTTTGCAGAGTTTAGAACTATTTTTTCAAGTTTTGGCCCATGTCGTGATAGCACAAGCCAATAGGGAAGTACCTCCTGTGAAATCAATTGTGTGAATGGCAGCATCTATAGTAAAGGATTTCACTAGGATGAATCCTTTAAAATTCTATGGTTCTAAGGTTGAGAAAGATCCCCAAGAGTTCATTGATGAGGTCTACAAGGTGTTGCCTATTATGGTAGTGACGCTATCAACTTAAGGTTGTTGCTCAAATTTGGTTCGACCAATGGAAGGAAGGACGGAAGATGCGGGTCCTCCAGATTGGGAAAAGTTCAAGTCTGCTTTCCTTGATAGGTTATTTCCTCTTGAGATGAGGGAGGCAAAGGTGCTTGAGTTTATCAACCTCTGACAAGGGAACATGACTTTGAAAGAATATGCTTTGAGATTCACCGAGTTGTCGAGGTATGCTACCTCTACAATTGCTGACTCTAGGGAAAGAATGAGCAAGTTTGTTTCGAGAGTGTCTGAATAAGTGGTGAAAGAATGTCATACCTCTATGCTTTTCCATTACATGGACATCTCACCTCATGATTCATGCTCAACAAACCGAGTGAGAAACTTAACGAGAAGTCTAGGGAAGTAAAGAAGGCAAGAACTGAGGATGGTAACTCTTCATATTCCAGGTCCTGTGGATGTGGCCGTTAAAGGTTTTGATAAAAAATTTCAGGGGAATGTTCCACAAATGCTCCTCTAATATTTGACCAAAGTAGGGTGTCTAACACTAAACCTCAAGGTGGTGACAGTCGGCCTTCATTGCCTACTTATACTAAGTTTGGAAGGAAGCACGAGGGCAAATGTCCAGCAAGTTCCAATGCTTGTTTTAGTTGTGGTAAGATGGACCAGAAGATATGAGATTGTCCTTAAATTGCTAAGAATGGAGGAGATAATCATCGTAGGGCTCAACCTCATCCTTTATCTAGTCCTGGTGGTTCATGTTTAAATGTTCCCAAGAAAATAGATTCTATGAACTTTTTAGACTCGTGGTAAACAAGAGGGTTCTCCCGATGTGGTTACCGATATGTTGAAAGTCTTTCAACTTGATATTTATGCTTTACTTGATCCAGGTGCTACCTTGTCGTTTTGATGCAATATGTGGCAATGAGATTTGATGTTCTTCCATATGTGTTGTTTGATCCCTTTTCTCTCTCTACTATTCTTAGTGATTCTGTTATGGCTAAGAGGGTCTATAGAAAGTGTCATGTTTCCTTGTCCCATAGAGTCACTTATGCGGATCTTATAGAGCTAGACATGCTAGATTTTGATGAAATTCTTGGGATGGATTGGTTGTATTCATGTTATTTTTCTATAGATTGTAGGACTAAAGTGGTCAAATTCCAGTTTCCGAATGAGCCTATCCTAGAGTTGAAGGGGGGAAATTATATGCCTAAGGGTTAGTTTTTTTTCCTATTTTAAGGCTGAAAGATGATCTATAAGGGTTGCATGCACCATCTAGTTAGAGTGAGGGATGTAGATTCCAAAATCCCTACTCTTGAGTCGCTCCCCATTGTTAATGAGTTTTAGGAAGTGTTCCTAGATGATTTACTCAATATTCCTCCAAAATGGGAAATAGACTTCGATATTGACCTTCTCCCAGATACGCAGCCTATCTCTGTTCCTCCTTATCGAATGGCTCCTACAGAACTTAAGGAATTAAGTGAGCAATTGAATGATTTGTTGGATAAGGGTTTCATCCGACTGAGTATCTCTCCATGGGGTGCTCCAGTTTTGTTTGTTAAAAAGAAGGATGGTTCACTTCGTATGTGTATTAACTACCAGTAATTGAACAAGGTGACCATGAAGAATAAGTATCCTCTCCTAAGGATAGATGATTTATTTGACCAACTCCAACGAGTGAGTTTTTTTTTCTAAGATTGACCTTAGGTCAGGTTATCACCAATTGACGGTAAAGGAATAAGATATTCTAAAAATGGCCTTTCAAAATCAGTATGGTCACTATGAGTTTTTGGTGACGTTATGGTTTGACTAATGCTCCTGCTGCATTTATGGATTTGATGAATAAGGTGTTTAGACAATACCTGGATATGTTTATGATCATTTTCATTGGTGATATATTAATCTATTCAAGGAGTGAGGACAAGCATACTGATCATTTGAGGATGGTGTTGCAAGTTCTTAAGGACCAACAACTTTTTGCAAATTTTAGCAAGTGTGAGTTTTGGTCACAATGTTTCATGTAAGGGTATCGATATAGATCCTAAGAAGTCTGATGCAATCAAATGTTGGCCTAGACCTTTATCCCCTTCAGATTTTCAAAGTTTCTTGGGTTCGATTGGCTACTACAGAAGGTTTATTGAGGCTTTTTAGTCGATTGCATTTCCATTAACAACATTGACTCAAAACACGGTTTAGTTCATATGGTCCAAAATATGTGAGAAATGTTATTAGGAATTGGAGGATAGACTTACTTCCACTCTGGTGTTGACTTTATTGAAATGGACTGATGGTTTTGTTGTTTATTATGATGCCTCGAGAATTGGGCTAGGATGTGTGCTTATGCAAAATGGGAAAGTTATTTCCTATGCTTCAAGGCAACTTAAGATCCATGAGAATAATTATCCTACCCATGATCTTGAATTAGCGGCAATTGTGTTTGGCTTAAAGATTTAGAGGCACAACTTCTATGGTGTTCATATAAATATGTTCACCGACCATAACAGCTTACAATATGTGTTCTAATAGAATGATCTTAATATTTGCCAAAGAAGGTGTCTTGAGTTACTTTAGGATTATGATATGAGTGTTCTCTATCACCCTAGTAAGGAAAATATAGTGGTGGATGCTCTTAGCCGACTATCAATGGATAGTGTTTCCCATATTGAGAATGGTTAAAGAGAATTGGTGCGAGACGTACATATATTGGCCCGATTGGGTGTTCGGTTAATGGACTCCACCAAGGGTGGTATTGTTGTTCAAAACGGTTCAAAATCGTCTTTTGTGGTGGATGTGAAAGCCATGTCTTGATTCGACCTTAGTTGAATTGAAAGAAGTGGTGTTTAGAAAGTATGGTTAGGCTTTCTTGCAAGGGAGAGATGGTGTGCTTCATTGTCAAGGTCGTTTGTGTGTTCGCAATGTTGATGACTTAAGGAACAAATGTTATCAGAAGCCCATAATTCACGATACTCCATTCACCCTAGCAACATAGATGTAGCACAATTTTTGGGAGGTCTATTTGTGGAATGGGATGAAGAACGATATTGCGGAATTTGTGGCTAAGTGTCCTAATTGTCAACAAGTGAAAGTTAAATATCAGAAACCGGGAGGTTTGTCTCAATAAATTAGTATTCCTACTTGGAAGTGGGAAGATTTGTATATGGACTTTATAGTAGGGTTGCCTCGTACCCAGCAACAGCATGATTCAATTTGGATTTATAGTATACTGAATGACAAAATCGGCTCATTTCATTCCCGTCAAGGTTTCTTATTCGGCGGAATATTAAGTTAAGTTGTATTTGAAAGAAATGGTAAGGTTTCATGGAGTGCTTTTATCTATTATCTCCTATCAGGGTACTCAACTCACTTCTCAGTTTTGGAAATCTTTCTAAAAGGGTCTTGGTACTCATGTTAAGCTTAGCACGACTTTCATTCACAAACTGATGGGCAAGTGGAGCGTACTATCCATACTTTGGAAGATATGATAAGAGCATGTTTCATTGATTTTAAGGGTAATTTGGATGACCACTTGCCTTCGATTGAGAATTCCTATAATAAAATATATCACTCTAGTATTTGTATGGCTCTATTTAAGGCTCACTATAGTAAGAGGTGTAGATCTACTATAGGTTGGTTTGAGGTGGGTGAAGTATCCTTGATAGGACCCGAGTTAGTTCATGACGCTATGGATAAAGTCCGACTTATTAGAGAAAGGTTGAGAACAACCCAAAGTCAACAAAAGTCCTACGCCGATGTTAGAAGAAGAGACCTAGAGTCTGAGGTAAATGATTAGGTCTACTTGAAAATCTCATCCATAAAGGGTGTAATGAGATTTTTGAAGAAAGGAAAACTTAGTCCCCGTTAAGTGCGTCCATATCAAATTTTGAGGTGTATTGGGATGTTTTCTTAAGAGCTTGAGTTGCCTAATGATTTGGCATCGGGTATCTGGTTTTCCATGTCTCTTTGTTGAAAAAATGTGTTGGAGATCAGACATCCATAGTTCCCTTAGAAGGTTTGAGAGTTGATGAGAATCTTTCTTATGAGGAAGTTCTGGTAGAGATTTTAGACCGGCAAGTTAAGAAGTTGAGAAACAAAGAAGTTGCTTCTGTAAAGGTTCTTTGGAGGAATAAGTTAGTTAAGGGTACTACTTGGGAGGCCGAGGTCAATATGATGTCCCGGTATCCTCATCTTTTTCCTTCTACCCCTACTTTAGCTTGAGTTAATGAGTTCCTCATGGTTTACTCTTTTTTTTTGTGTCATGTGTCTTCGATATTCCCATGATTTCTCATTTTATGCATGTTCATGAAAAGCTTGAATTTTGAAAGAAAATGAGTTTACATGATATGTTTTCCTCATGTTGATGTGCATTGAGTATGAGTTGCATATAGATTTCATGAAATGATTTGTTGAACATGCTTTAGCTTGGAGTTGATGTTTCCTCCTCGGATGTGCATTTATGTGAATTCATGCATGATGGGTTGACAGGATAGAATTATTGTCTCTATTTGATGTCTAGAATCCTATTCGAGGACAAACGTTCCCAAGAGGGAGATAATGTAACACATCAAAATCTATTAGGCTAAGCAAAGAACCAAGTGAGAGGTCACAAGCCAAAGGATGAGCCTAGGCACCCTTCACGAAGACCTAGACAAGCCATGAAGGGCACCACGAGGCGTGGTGTAACTCATGAAGGGCTCACAGTGTCAAGACAAAGAGGGCTCCCCTCCCAGAGAACCTGTATGGCTCGTGGTGAGCACCACGATGCATAGTGATGCTCGTAAATAGGGATGCAGTAGACACTTTAAGTTTGACCTTCCACATGAGCCACTAGACGGCTTGTGAGAGCCATGACTTAGTGAGGGGAATGGGATTTTGGGGTAAGTTTTCCAGAAATTAATTCATTCACTTCATTCTCTTCAAATTCACCCAAAGAAGTTTAGTCTTCCTCTCCCATGGATATTTCTCTCTCTAAAAGTTTGAAGAAGAAGATTTAGGCTAGGGTTCAGGGTTAAGCCTCCGTTATTCAATTATTTTTAGGCTATAACAAGGTATGATAGTTTTTCATCCATGGAACCCTTGCAACAATGGAGCCCCCAAGTTCTCCAAATTGAAAAGTAGAAATTTCCCAATTTGAGTTAGGGTTTTCTTCCAAGTTATGGGCTCTTATGAATGTTGATTCAATTGATTGAATTATGCTTTATTATGCATTTATTGAGAGGATTCTACGCTTTTATGATGAAATTATGTTTACACATGCTTAACCCATGTTTCGAAGAAGAAATTGATTTTAAATGCATTTTACTCTATGAAAGGAGAATTTATGGATTTATGTGTATTCTTATAGGATAAATAAGATACAATATGAATTGCTTTGAGATTGAAGCATATGTGATTGTTAATGATAAGAATTTCTATGATGGGGAATCATATGTTATTAATTGTTGATTTTAGATGTGATTGTTGTGGAAGGAATTTTCCCACATGATTTCTTGTGTATTATTGTAAAAGGTTTTCTCACATTGAATGAATCTAGGTTGAAAGGATTTCTCATCGAAATTGAATCTAAGCTAAGGAACTATGAAAATGATGAGGGCTAGAGGTGATTATCTATCACCTCTAAATGAGAAGGATAAGAGGCGATTACATATATTCCTTAGAGTAGGGCTAGAGGTAATTACCCACGTTCCTATATTGCAATTGGACTAGAGGTGATTACTCATGATCCTAAGTAAGAGGATGAGAGGTGATTACCCATGATCCTAAGCAAGAAGATGAGAGTCGATTACACATGATCCTTTATAAGAAGGCAAGAAGTGATTCCCCATGTCCTTAAAAGATAAGCTATAATATGTTATGATAAATGATGAGCTTGGATTGTTTCTTGAGTTTACCTTCCATGATGAGTAAGACTAGAGGCGTTTGCCCATGTCCTAACTAAGGACGAATTAAGGTTACTTCAAGAAGTACTCCTTACCTGTTGAGATGATCTATCATGTGCATTGATTATGTTTAAAGACTTATGTTCTCTAACTCTTATGTTATGTTTATGCATGCTATCATATTTAGTACACTTTTTAAATCACATACTCTTGCCTACATTTCTTATCCAAATATAGGGTCTGGCATTCCCGATTCTCACCTTCGTGGCTAGGATCCATAGCAGAAGAAAAGTTGAAGATTGGTGACTCCTCATTCATCCGAGGATTCGGCCACTACTTTCCTTATGTTCTTTTCATATTGAATTTTAAACATTGATGCATGGGCTACGTCCCAAGATTTTATCGTACTAGATGGTTTTTGAGGCAAGAGTTTAGATTTCCACTTTGCATTTGAAAATTTTGGTTATCTTGAAATAATGTTTAAATCTTATTGATTATCTTGACTATGAAAAACTAAGTGGCTTGTATGAGGCCTCCCGGGGTCTTGTATGCCATGTTACATCTAGGGGGTACCCCTGGGTTATGACACTTCTTAACAAGGAAATTCAATCGAGTAGGTGTGAATTTGATCCGAGAAACACCCAGGGCTCTCCTACGACACCTCAGACTATGCAACAACAAGCTCAACAACTTAAGAAAATTCCAGTGCCGGAAGGGGCAGTCCCCTACTCATGATAGAGCCTCAAGGTCTGAAGAAGGGGCATAGAGGGTGAGAGAAAACAAAGGGCAGTCCTAGTCCAGCTCTAGCTCAAACTCAGTGGTTATATCTGCTTCTGATAATTCTGAGACTGGAGAAGCCCATGATCCTCTTCATGCGAGAGTTAGCCAATAAAACTTTCCACTAAACCAAATAGATAGTGTGTTCTAGGGATTTTCCAAATTTTTATGGATGGGTTACACCAGCATGCCCAATAGTGGCAGTCGCAAGTTGATGAGGAGATGCAACAACTTAGAGCACGAGAGTTGCCTACTGAAGCATCCGCTTCGAGTGGCATTACAGATAGTACTCCTCTAGTTATAGTGTCATGACCCAGGGGTACCTGCTAGATGTAACATGGTGTATTAAACCCCAAAGGACTCCATACAAGCCACTTAGTTCTCATAACATAAGATATAGAACAATAAGAGTAAAACAATAGTCCAAGTCCAAAAAATTTTATAAACGAAAAGCGCAAGTCTAAAATACTTGTCTCATCATAGCTATCTAATACAGTAGAATGAAATTGGGCATAGACCATACATCAAGTCCAAAAGATAAATTCATGAAAGAAACTAAAACAATGAAACTCCACCCTCGAAGCATGAGAACTCACCAAAGCTTGGAAATATCTCAAGTCAACCTCTAGCCACAAAACTCGGCAACCACAATGTCGGACCCTACATTTAGGGGAAATGTAGGCAAGAGTATGTGTTAGGACAAAACAGTGTACTAATTGTGATATCCATGCATAAAACATTTAAAACATGCTAAAAGGGACATTTCATGTCATAACATGCAATTGGCCAAGCTAAAACATGATTTAATAAAGTTAGAAACCATATTTCATTAAAACATGGTCAATGCAAGCTAACATCGTCTTTGAAGCCTTTGAACACATATGAGATACTCCTTGAGTAACCCTACATTTATTAATGTGGGGAATTAACCTTAACCGACATAGAGACCATCTGAGCTATAACATGATCCCTCGGTGTCTCCCACACCTAAAAGGGTTGTCCTACTTGCCAAGGTAGAACCATGAACTTCTACCTTAAATGGATCCACTAGCTAATCAACCTATGGGGGCACATAGTTAAGGGATAAGGAGATTTCTACTAGAAACCCAGCCTCTCAAGAGATTGCTTTTAGAAACCCGGCCTCTACTAATGAGAGAGCTTCCATCTCACTATCGATATCCATTCGGTGCTAAGCATAAATCCCACGAAATAGTTATTAAGTCTTTACTTAACTCATAATTCATGGAGAGGTGCCCTAGGATAACCAATCCAAGCTAGTTTCATTAGTGTAGCTCTTACTCTTTGATTCAATTAGGCGAGAAAGCCTTTCAACCTAAGAATCCTTTCTTTGTGAGAAAACCTTTCACATCATGCTAGTATGTGTTTATGAGAATATTATTTCAACAACACAACAACAACATCATTATTTGTATTTTACTCTCAAAGCACCCTTAAAATATTTGCATAGATTTCATAAGAAAATGCATAATTCCATAATTTACCTCTTCAAATTCAAAACCCACTTTCAGTCATCAAAGCTTATAAAACATGGGTTAGATTTGGATTTCATCATAAGTTCATGTAAAGCTAGCAATATATGCTTAATTTCATAAAACTCTTCCTTTAAGATCAAAATCCAACATCACATAGTTCATAACTTGAAAACATATGGATTACATGGGTTCATAGAAGAAAGCATCATAAAACCATAGTATTTCATCAATTCGTGCATAGAAGATCATAATTCAATCATTTAAATCAATAATGAAAGGAACTCATGCTAATTGAAGAAACCCCTAACCCAATTGGGGAATTCTACCTTTTGAAATAGAGGAATTTGGGAACTCTATGGAAGGAAGGAATCCATGGATGAAAACTATCATACCTTGAATCCAAATGCTATCCTCCAATGGAGGAATGGAGACCTTGACTTGAAACCCTAAGTGAATCCTTCTTCTTCTTCAAATTCTAGAGAGAGAATATATTTGGAGAGGAGGTTTAGTTTTCATTTGTGAATTTGGAAGAATAAAGTGAATGGGTTAATTTGGGGGTTGAAAATACTTATATATGGGTCTTAGTAAAGGGTAAAATTATGTAGTATAGGAACTAATTAATTAGGAAAAAACCCAACTGCCCTTGAAAAATAATTGTCACCTGTCACCGACAGACCCTATTCGATGGACTGTGGTTTGACCTACTGACCGTTGTTAGGTTCAGAAACTAAGATTTTGGGGCTCCGAACCACGGTCCCCAACCACAAACCCTGGTCTGACCTACGGTCCATAGGTTTAGCCATGGTTCTTGGCCCTCAGACCACTCCTAGGTAGGCCAACCATAGACCACACCTACAGTCTATGGTCCAATCTACAAGTCGTGGGTGGCTAGCGTGATTTTCACCTGCAACTTCTGGGAATTAGTTTCTTTTCCTTTTTCGGATATGGGGTGTTACAGTATCTCCCCCTTGAGACCATTCGTCCTCAAATGAGATTTAAACTGGTTCTAAAAGAGTACAATGTAATGCATACAACCAATGAGGAATCATCGACTCCAAGCTAGGATGTTCTCAAAACATCATAAGAGGGGTAAAACTAAGTCTAACAACCCATCACGCATGCAATGCACAAATCAAGGAGGAAACATCAACTCCAAGATAAACATACTCAATGCATCATAAACTAGGAACTACATCTAGCTACCCAAAATGCATGAAATCTCAAAATTACTCAGGTTCAAGGAGGAACTACCTTCTCCAAGCTAAAACATGCTCAACATGATCAAATAATGATATCAAAGACACTTAATCCAGTTCTAAGAGTCAATGATCGTTAGTCAGTATATAACCCAACCAATTGGGTTGGGATCATTCCCACAGGGAGTAGTTCATGTGTAAGATTCAATAGGAAAATATGAATATGTTCACATCAGCCATAAGAATAAACATTGATGGATACAAACATACTATAAATCAGGGGTTGACACTAATGTCAAATAACAAATGGGGTTTTGCTTTTAACTATCAGCTACAACACCAGCAAATAACACAAAATAATAATAATGAGACGGGTTCTTAGGATGTGATTCGATTATACACTGATATAGACATATGGGTAATTGTAACTATTAGAAAATAGTTGTAAATTAGTGAATAAGCTAGACTTTAGTGGGGATAAACTTTCTCTCAAACAATTTACCCCGAATCAAGTTGGTTTCTCTTGAACACCAACAAGCATGCAAATAGGAACAACCTACGCTTTAGTCCATTCACTCTATTGAGTTGAATGTGTGGAAAAGAGTTTAGGATTCACTCTCTTGAGCTGAGCGCTTGACAACCCAATACCCACAAACCATTAATTCAGTAATGTTGGTTTTAAAACCTCTCTATCGAGCAAGTCAATAACACGACGGTAGAACTGCATTTGCAACTACATTTCTTTAAATTGAACCATAACTACTTATTGAAATAACTTCTAAACAACATTTAAACTAACAATTAGCAATACCCACAAACTAAATCAGCCCATAATCACATAATCACAACCCAACAATTGGGGTTTTAGCTAGACATCATAAGAAGATATAAATCGTTACCAAACTAAGTTTCCATCAAATGGGAAAGATTAATTTCATCTTTACAAAGATTTAGATTGAAGAATCTTAAAAACCCACTTCCAATTTCTCAAAAATGGAAAACTTCAATTCTTCAAAGCTAAGGGAAAATTTTTCTTAATACTCAGAGTTCAAAAATAAGATACTTGATAATGAAAAAAAAAAAAACTCAAAGATCAATGTTTAAAAACGTATTTATAGTCGTCAAAAAAATGTTGGAAGGGCCATTCGATGTAGTAAGTCGAGCTCGCCGATCAGCTCGGTGATCAGCCATTTGGTCAGTTCCATCACCTTTTTGCTTTGGCCTTCAGCATCCTCAGGTTCTTTAACTTTGGGCGATCAAACACTTCATCGCGGAACCACTCGGTGACACGCCGACTGCTCCTTTCTCTTGCCGACTTGATTTTCTCCTTCAGAGCTTGGCACACTGGAAATTTAGGCGAGGTAGTTTCCATTCTGCGACTCACCAAAGGGACTTGACGATCACCAGGCCTTTATTTCTCCTTCTTTTAGATCGCTTCATTCTTTTTTTGCAAATTAGTTTCCATGTTTTGTTCCTCAATCCAAATACCTGGAAATCAAGAGTTTTACATCAGTTATTGGCATAAAATAAGCATTTGATGACACTAAATTTATCCAAATAAAGCCCTAAATGATTCCAAATCTAGGACTTATCACAACACAATCTCATGGAGCTTATATGCAATTCACTCTCAAAGAGCATAATTAAGCATGTTCATTAATTCATCTCATGAAGTCTGTAGGCAACTCATACTCAAAGCACAACAACATGACGAAAATCAATGATGTGCACTCATTTTCTTTCAAAACACAAATTTTTCATGAACATGCATAACATAAGGAAATCATGGAAACACATAAAACATATGACTCTAAAGCAAAAGACAAACCAAGAGGAACTCATTACCTCAAGCTAGAGTAGGAGTAGAAGGAAAAAGATAAGGATATCGGGACATCATATCGGCCTTGGCCTCCTAAGTAGAACCCTCAACTAAATGATTCCTCCACAACACTTTCACGGAAGCTACTTTCTTATTTCTCAACTTCTTGACTTGCCGGTCTAAAATCTTAATCGGGGCTTCTTCATATGAGAGATTTTCATCAACTCCCAACCCTTCTAAGGAAACTATGAATGTCGGCTCACCAACATATTTCTTCAACATAGAGACATGAAAAATGGGATGCACCGATGTCAACTCATTTGGAAAATCTAACTCATAAGCAACCTTAAAAACACGCCTCAAAATTTGATATGAGCCTACATATCAGGGACTAAGTTTCCCTTTCTTAGAAAACCTCATTACACCCTTAATGGTTAAGATCTTTAAGTAAACCCAATCATGAATATCAAACTCAAGATCCCTTCTCTTCACTTCGAAATATGACATTTGCCAACTTTGAGCCATTTTCAACCTTTCTCTAATAAGTCGAACTTTCTCTATGGCCTCATGTACCGATTCAGGACCTATTAGGGCAACTTCACCCACCTCAAACAAACCTATAGGATATTTGCGCCTCCTACCATATAAGGCCTTAAATGGAGCCATACCAATACTCAAGTGATAGTTATTATTATAAGCAAACTCAATCAATGGCAAATAGTCCTACCAATTGCCCTTAAAATCAATCACATAAGATCTTAGCATATCGTCCAAAGATTGGATAGTACGCTCTGCTTTCCCATCAATTTGAGGATGAAAGGTCATACTAAGCTTAACATGAGTACAAAAACCCTTTTGGAATGACTTCTAAAACTGAGAAGTGAATTGGGTACTCCGATCGGAAATAAAGGACAAAGGCACTTCATGCACCTTACCAATTCTCTTAAGTACAACTTGGAATAGTCCTCTGCCGAATAGGAAACCTTGACGGGAAGGAAATGAGCCGATTTTGCCATCCGATCTACTATAACACAAATTGAGTCATGTTGTCGTCGGGTGCAAGGCAAATAGACAATAAAGTTCATGTTCACTTCTTCCCACTTCTAAGTAGGAATACTAATATCTTAGGACAAACTTCCCAGTTTTTTATGCTCAACCTTTACTTGTTAGCAATTTGGACACTTAGCCACAAATCCCGCCATATCCTTCTTCATCCCATTCCACCAATAGACTTCCCGTATATCACGGTACATCTTGGTGGCTCCCAGGTGAATGGAATACCGCAAACTATGGGCTTCTGACAAGATGTGTTCCCTCAAGTCATTAACATTTGGAAAACACAAACGACCATGGTATCTAAGTACACCATCTCCCTCTTGGGAGAAAGCCTCAACGGATTTCTTAAGCACCGCTTCTTTCAATTCTACCAAAATTGGATCAAAACCTTTCTTGGCTTTCACATCCACCACAAAACATGATTCGGAACCATTGTGAACCATAACACCACCTTTGGTGGAGTCCACTAGTTGAACACCTAATCGAGCCAATCTATGAACATCTCGAACCAACTCTTTCTTTTCTTCTTCAATATGAGCAAAACTACCCATAAATAACCGACTAAGAGCATCCGCTACCACATAACCTTTACCGGGGTGATAAAGAACACTTATGTCATAATCCTTTAATAACTCAAGCCACCTTCTTTGGCAAAGATTCAGATCTTTTTGATTAAACACATATTGGAAACTCTTATGGTCGGTAAACACATCTACATGAACTCAATACAAAAAGTGCCTCCAAATCTTTCAGGCAAAAACGTCTGTCGTTAATTCAAGGTCATGAGTAGGATAATTCTTCTCATCAATTTTGAGTTTCCTTGAGGCATAAGTAATAACTTTCCCATTTTGTATAAGCACACGCCCTAGCCTAATTATCGAGGCATCACAATCAACCATAACAAACCTTCTATAGTAACCGGCCAAACCCAAGAAACTTATAATAGTTGAATGAATTAGAGGTCTAGGCCAACTCTTGACCACACCCGTCTTCTTTGGATCCTCCTCAATACCCTTACTTGAAACAGTATGACCTAGGAAACATACGGCCTTTGCCAAAATTCACATTTGCTAAACTTAGCAAAGAGTTGTTGTTCCTTAAGAGCTTTCAATACAATCCTCAAAACATCAATATGTTGATTCTCACTTCTTGAATAGATCAAGATATCATCAATCAACACAATCAAAAACATGTCAAGGTATTGTCTAAACACTATATTCATCAAAACCATAAATTCTGCCGGAGCATTAGTACACCCAAAGGACATTAGCAAAAACTCATAATGAGTTTGAAAAGGTGTCTTCAGAATGTCACCTTCCCTCACCCTCAATTGGTGTTAACCCGATCGAAGATCAATCTTAGAGAAATAACTTGCTACTTCAAGTTGGTCAAATAAATCATCTATCCTTCAGAGAGCATATTTATTCTTAATGGTCACCTTGTTCAACTAACAATAGTCAATGCATATACGAAGAGAACTATCCTTCTTTTTAACAAACAAAATTGAAGCACCTTATGAAGAGATACTCGGTCGGATAAAATGCTTATCGAACAAATCTTTCAATTTTTCCTTCAACTCCTTTAGTTATGTTGGAGCCATATGGTAAGGAGGGATAGAAATATGTTGCATTTCTAGGAGAAGTTCAATACAGAAGTCTATTTTCCACTTAGGAGGAATATCCGGTAAATCATCTGGAACACTTTCGAAAACTCATTAACAACAGGGACCGACTCGAGAGAAGGGGTTTTGGAATCTACATCCCTCACCCTAACTAAATAGTAAATTCATCCCTCATAATTCATCTTTACAACTTTAAGACAAGAGATGACATGACCCCTTAGGCATAGAATTTCCCCCCTTCTACTCTAGGATAGGCTCATTCGGGAACTGAAACTTGACTACACGAGTTCTACAATCAATAGAAGCATAACATGAATGCAACCAATCCATACCCAAGATAACATCAAAGTCTAGCATATCAAGCTCTACCAAGTCAACAATAGTAACTCGATGGGACAAGGAAATGGGACAGACCCTTTTAGCCATAATAGAATCACCAATTGGAGTAGAGACAAAAAGGTTCTAACAACACATTGGGGAGCACATTAAACCTCATAGGCACATATGACGTCATAAAAAACAAGGTGGAACCAGGATCAAGTAAAGCATAAACGTCAAGTTGGAAAAATTTCAACATACCGATATCCACATCGGGAGAACCCCCTTGTTCACCACGAGTCTAAAGTGCATAGAAATGGTTTTGCTTAGGAGCATTGGAACCCAAACCAGTAGGAGTAGCTTGCTTGCCTTCTCTTTCTTTTTCCGCAAGTATTGAGCGACCCCTCATTTTATGACCACTTTTACCACAACTAAAGCAACCATCTGTGACGTTTAGGCACTTACCTTTGTGCTTCCTTCAATACAGAGTAGAAGTAGACATCAGCAATGAAGATACACTACCATTAAATCCTTGAGGGATAGGGTTAGACACCCTATATTTGTTTAACTTTGGAGGAGCATTGGAGAAACCTTGATCGAAAAACCTTTGCCAAAATCTGGGACGACCTTTTCCATTGGACCTTGCATGAGAAAAGTTACCATCACCAGTCTTAGCCCTTTATACGTCTCTAGACTTTTCCTTAAGTTTCTCTTTCTCAATTAGTTGTGCATGCACCATGAGATGAGAGATATCCATACCATTGATGAGCATTACGATTTGGTACTCTTTAACCACCATTTCAGACACACCCAAAATGAACTTACTCATCCTATCCCTTGAATCGGCAACCATCGTAAGAGAATACTTAGACAATTGAGTGAACTTTAGAGTATATTCCCTCACACTCATACTCTCTTGTCAGAGATTAATGAACTCAAGCACCTTAGATTCCCTCATCTCAAGGGGAAAGAACCTATCAAGAAAAGCAACCATAAACTTTTCCCAATCAAGAGTACCTGCATTTTCCAGTCTTTCTTCTTTCCATTGGTTGAAACAAGTTTGAGCAACACCTTTTAATTGATAATCGGTCAACTCCATTTTTTCCACCAGTATCACTCCCATGTTCATCAAAATCTTATAGACCTCATCAATGAACTCTTGAGTATCTTCCTCAACTTTAGAACCATGAAACTCTGGAGGATTCATCCTAGTGAAGTCCCTCACACTTAAGCCATCGTACTCACATTTAGGCTTGAGGGAACCACAACCTCCCTATTGGCTTAGGCCATCACGGCTTGAACCAACACTTGAAAATCAGCCCTAAATTCCACATTGGACACTTGCTCGGCCAACGGATCGACCAGAACTTGAGGAGTTAAGGGAGGGGCTTCTTGTTCCACATTCTCCCTCACATTCCTTCTAGCATAAGCTCTTCGGGTAGCCATATCTTGAAGAACATAGGATAAGTTTTAGGAGAGAGACCTTATAGAGTTAAACTGTATCGTACGATTTAAAAGTAATGAATAAAAGTGGAGTTTCATAATCATCGATTAGCCTCTCATTCATAAATGTTGTGTGCTTCACACTTATGAACAAGACTCTACTAAACGTGGCTTATGAGAAATCCTAGGATCATTCTAAACCTTGTGTTAGGTACCCACTAGATGTTACTTGACGTATAGAACCCCGAAGGACTCCATACAAGCCACTTAGTTCTTATAACATAAGAAATAGAACAATAAAAGTAAAAATAGTAGTCCAAGTCCAAACATTTTTTAAAAGAAAAGCGAAAGTCTAAAACACTTGTCTCATTATAGCCATCTAATACAATAGAATGAAATTGGGCCTAGCCCATATATCATGTCCAAAAGATAAATTCATGAAAGAAACTAAATCAATGAAACTCCGTCCTTGAAGCATGAGGACACACCAAAGCTCAAAAATATCTCAAGTCAACCTCTAACAATGAAACTCGGGAACTTGAATGTCGGACCCTACATTTGAAGGAAATGTAGGAAAGAGTATGCGTTACTACAAAAAAATGTACCAAGTATGATAGCCATGCATAAAATATTTAAAACATGCTAAAAGGGACATTTCATTTCATAACATGCAATTGGCCAAGCTAAAACATGATATAAGAAAGTTAGAAAACATACTTCATTAAAACATGGTCAATGCGAGCTAACATCATCATTGAAGCCTTTGAAGGCATATGAGATACTCTTTGAGTAGCCTTAGTTCATTTATTAATATGGGGAATTAGCCTTAACCGACATAGAGACCATGTGAACTATAACATGATCCCTCGATGTCTCCCACACTGAAAAAGGTTGTCCTACTTGCAAAGGTAGAACCATGAACTTTTAGCTAAAATGGATCCACTAGCTAATCAACCAATGGGGGCACATAGTTAAGGGATCAAAATATTTCTACTAGAAACCCAGCCTCTACTAATGGGAGCGCTTTCATCTCAAAAGATTGCTTCTAGAAACCCGACCTCTACTAACGGGAGAGCTTTTATCTCACTATCAATATCCACTCGATGCTAAGCATAAATCCCACGAATAGTTATTAAGTCTTGACTTAACACATAATTCATGGAGAGGTGCCCTAGGACAACCAATCCAAGCTAGTGTCATTAGGATAACTCTTACTCTTTGATTCAATTAGGTGAGAAAGCCTTTCAACCTAAGAATCATTTCTATGTGAGAAAACCTTTCACATCATTCTAGTATATGTTTATAAGAATATCTTTCAACAACACAACAAGATCATCATTGGCACTTTACTCTCAAAGCACCCTTAAAACATCTGTATAGATTTAATAAGAAAATGTGTTAACGCCATAATTCACCTCTTGAGGTTAAAACTCACTTTAAATCATCAATTCTTAGAAAACATGGGTTAGGTATGGATTTCATAATAATTTCATGTAAAGCTAGCACTACATGTTTAATTTCATAAAACTCTTCCTTATAGATCAAAATCACATATCATATAGTTCATAACTTGAAAACATGGGGATTACATGGGTTCGTAGGGTAAAACATCATAAAACCATAGTATTTCATCAATTCATGCATAGAAGATCATAATTCAATCATTTAAATCAATAATGAAAGGAACTCATGCTAATTGAAGAAAACCCTAACTCAATTAGGGAATTCTACCTTTTGAAATAGAGGAATTTGGGAACTCCATGGATGAAAACTATCATACCTTGAATTCAAATGCTAGCCTCCAATGGAGGAATTGAGACCTTGACTTGAAATCCTAGGTGAATCCTTCTTCTTCTTCAAGTTCTAGAGAGAGAATATATTTGGGGAGGAAATTTGGTTTGCTTTTGTGAATTTGGAAGAATAAAGTGAATGGGTTAATTTAGGGGTTGAAAATACTTATATGGGGGTCTTAGGAAAGGGTAAAACGACATAGTATACAAACTAATTAATTTGGAAAAGACCCAACTGCCCCTAAAAAATAACTGTCAACTACCACCGAAACACCTGAGTCGACGGACGGTGGTCTGACCTATGGTACGTCTTGTAGACCATCGTTTAGTTCAGAAACTAAGATTTTGGGGCTTTGAACCACGGACAATGGTCTGATATATGGTCCGTAGGTCTGTCCATAGTTTTTGTCCCTCAAACCACTACTAGGAAGGCCAACCACAGACCACACCTACGGTTCATGGTCCAATCCACGGGTCATGTGTTGAACCTACAACTTTTTGGAATTGGTATCATTTCCCTTTTTTGGATACGGGGTGTTACATATAGTAGAGGGCATCACTAATGGTGCCACACATATTGAGCTAGCGAGTTTGGCACAACCAAACCCATCCACTTCTTGATTGGTCTTTGACACTTACGTGCTATAGGTTTGTCTCACCCTATGTTTTACTTTATTTGGTGCATTGAGGATAATGCACGATTTTCCTTGTGGAGGTAAGGTGAACGGATTGTGAGTAATAAGGTGAAGCCTAAATAACCCAATTCATAAACCTTCCTTGGGTTTTCTTGCTTGTATTCTTTTCCCAAGGAACCATTTAATTTCTGTTGAACCAGCATGTTATAAGTGTAGAAGTAGACTAGAATGAAAAGCCTGATGGCAAAGAGCATGAAAATTAACACCCTCCAATTTTTGATATTGGTTATATCTGTGTGATTGTAAGTTTAATGTGTAGGATCTTTGTATGACATGATAGGAATCTATTAGACAACATGACTTAAGCAATAACATGAACTAGATGCATTGATTCTTTGATATTGAAACAGGGTTTCATATGTGTGAGAATATTTTCATATTTATACGGTACGTGCCAATCTATAACTTACCCCATTGGTCTTGCTAAGATGATTGAAACAGTGAATTAGGAAATGATCACAGGCCATTGTTGATAATGAGTCCACTTAATCCTATAAACAACCAACCAAATGAATGAATTACTCCCTTTGATACAAATGTTTGAGCGGGAAGAAGACTATTCTTTCAATGCACCCAATTCACCTTCCCTGAATAAATTCTTAAACTTTGTTTTGGCCCCGGTCTATCCTTGGACATTATGTACCTCAACTCAAGATAAAAGTCTAAGTTGCGGGTGGCTACTTTAGAGTTGTACCTTGATTTTTGCTCTGGTCCTTCCAAGGACATCGTACATCCAAGTCATGCTAAACGTCTAAGTTGAGGGATGATATCATGGAGGAAAACAAGAAAAGAAAGAGGTATGAAAAGATTTGTGTGTAGAGAAAAAAAGAAAAAAATGAAAAAAAAAAAAAACTATTTGAGAATGGTGTGACTGAACATAAAGAAACAAAAAAGTGAAAATCTTAAATGAAACATTGAATCAAGTGAGAAAATCAATCTTAAATGAAACATTGAATCAAGTGAGAAAATCAAGTCAAAGTCACACCTAAGCTTCAATGAATCATAAGGAGAAGAGCAGAAAGCAAGAGAATGTCAGCATTGGTTGTAAAAGAGGAAAATAAGCCAATGTAATATCAAGGAGGGAAGAAAAGTCATTTAATATCTAAATACAACACACCCAACTCTAAGCCTACGTTATAAGCTAAGAAAGTCCTATAGTGATCTTAATTAAACGGTTTGGAAAGTCGAAGTGTAGAAAATATGGACAAGCCTATGGTATAGTGCAAAAATTGTATTGAATTCAATTTTGAGTGTAAGTGTATACTAAGTCTTAAAGTAATAAAATTCCAATTTTGTATGAACAAAAGGATTTCTTTGTAGTGAGGGCACAACTTACATTATCAAAAAGTTGGTATCTTTGTGATTATTATCAGTGTATGTGAATGTTTTTATGTCATGTATTGATCCATATATGTTGGCTTTTTGATTTAACTAAAGAATTGCAGTGTGTTGAGAATAAATAAGGAGGGTTGACTATTGATTAAATTTCATATGATT
This sequence comes from Solanum bulbocastanum, assembly GCA_037074985.1. Classification (NCBI taxonomy): domain Eukaryota; kingdom Viridiplantae; phylum Streptophyta; class Magnoliopsida; order Solanales; family Solanaceae; genus Solanum; species Solanum bulbocastanum. The sequence continues at coordinate 15,663,766 of CM073597.1, read as the reverse complement.
GCTTGAGTTTTTGGGTTACTTCTATATAAGTGTCGTTTAGAGTCTGTTGCATCGTGTAAGGACAAGCAATGATTTTAAGGTGAGGGTGTAGATGTACCATGAATTTACGGCACTTTTGATGCATTAAACTTAGAGTTTTTCATGTGTCTTAGGCATTTTGTTTTTAGATATGATGGTGTTTTTGCTTGAATTTTGCAGGAAATATTTTTGGAGTAATTGGTGTTAAAGTGTTGCAGCAGCAGGGTTTTTGGTGATGTACGTCTTGACCTATGAGTCGTCATCTCCACTACAAGCCGTAGTTGTAATTCATAGGTTGAAGTATTGACAATTGGAGTCGTAGTCACTACTACGAGTCATAAATGGTGAGTTGCACAAAAGTTCACAGAAGATGAGCTCCACTCCATGAATGACAGTTGAATAGGATGTGTCGTACAAAGATCTAGGTGCCATAGGTCATGCCCATAGAAAGCACTCCCTAGATTATGGACCAACTGCTGACTATCAGAAGGTACTTATGAGAAGTAAGAACTACTACGAGTCGTATGTTACCAACTGTAGAGGACATTGCCCAAGCCGAACTTCCTTAGTCTTCCTTTTCCTACTGGATTTAGGATTTGGTTTCTATACATGTTGGTTTTATTTTTTCATTTTTGGGTTGTTAGACTTTCTGAGATACTTACTTTTGTCTTTGATAATTATTTTGCAAATACTTTTGGCATTTAATTCTTAAAATGTTGATTTATGAAATTTGTCTTTGTTCTTCAATTCAAGATTCCGAATTTCATCTATACTAATTGTATGTTTATGATTTATATTATTAACCCTACTATGAATTGTAATCACACAAGCATGAGTAACTAAATCCACAACTAGGGTTGTAGAAACCATAAGTAATTAACAACATAAAACTAATAACTATGTAATTCTGGAATAGTATTTATACATTTATTGTTAATCTCTTCATTTGAATGCTTTTTAACGGCGCACAATGTTAGAACTCACCTCATTCCTACTTGCCCAACCAAGGAAGTAATGAATGAGAAAGAGATTAAATAATGGATATTTAGTGTGCTAATCCACTATCTAATAGCCTAACCCAAATAAGTGAGGGCTAATCGAGGGTCAAGGGTAAGGGTTAGTATAGCACACACCCATAGACCGACCAAATTGCGTGGTGAAATTCTTACTTGGACAAGCAATCACTTAGGATATACTTAACTTACCAACTTTGCATGTTAAATACTAGGAAAGAGTTATATTTTTTGGATTATTGTGTTAAGAACTTGTGGGGAACACAAGTGCCCTAGTTTCATCTCATGTTGATATTACAAACTGTAAATCATGTTACATGTTACTTGTTACTTCAAAATAATCAATTATTACTTTGTGTTACAAATCCCCCTAGTTTATGAAGTTAGCTGATTGAACATACAATCAATAGTAAATTAGCCTAAGTCTAGACCATATTCCTCATGGGATGGATCTTAACTTCAGTTAGGCTATTTATTTGACAACTATTGCTTATACTTCTTTAGGGAGGTGTAATTTGGACGCATCAGCCCCCTCCCTCTTCACAATGAAGAGTCGATGCTTGGGGTGGTTCTGCTATACTACCTGGGTTTCGGGATCGTCTCTAGTTATCGGATTGGTATCTGGTGGTCTGAGGTGCCCTAGGTGAGTCGTTTCTCATGGAAAGGTTTTATTCCGATCCACTTTGTTCATCATATGTGGGTTCATCTAGTAATTGATAGGGGAAGCAGAACGGGCAGTATATGTTCCCCCACTTACTAAATTACCTTTTGGCGGCATAGTACCTATGGGAACACTTGTTAGTAACAAAGAAGAGGGTAGAAGAAAGCAACAAAAACTAAAAATAAATCACTGAAACTAAGAAAATTTGTAGTCACTACATTGTTTTTTGGTCCGACAGTTGGTTCCTACCGACCGTAAAAGGTTTTACTCCCGTAGGGTCCAACCGTAGAAAGGAAGGACACATTTCAAGTTGCATTAGTTTGAACTATGGAACTATGAATTGACAATACAATTCATCAAAGATTCTATAGGAAGTAGGTCAGTCTCGTAGTTCAAAACTTGAGCTACTGTATTTTATTAATGAACTGCGAGACTTCTACAATCCGTAGAAAATCCTACGACTCATAGATAGGCTAGTAGTTCTTCTCATTTAAGGTCAACTATCAAATAACTTGTTCGAGTCCTATCTATGGTTCATAAGATATCCTACGACCCATAAAGAGAATATGTACAAAGATGTAAGGCAACTAGTTAGCACTGGTCCTTTAGGCTTATCAATGAAAGGAAACTATGGGTCAAAGATGGATCTATGATCTGTAGAAGACCTTTGTAGGTCACAAATTGCCTGGGATTTTGTGATTATTTCACACAACTTTACAAAATTTATTAGTCCAATCTTAATTCTAACATTTGTATGCATTTATAATTCATACATTCACATAGTACCGTCATCCTTAGGGTTTACTTGTGCAATTTAATCAAAACAATAACTAGCACCACAATTTAAACCCTTGAGTCAACTTCACAATAAGGATTAATTAATTTAAAAAAAAACTATGAGCCTTGCAAATAATTGTTAACACTAACAATACTATCATCCTAAGGGTTGATTTTAAATAATTTAGCACATCAATAACAAGCATCACAACCTTAGGTTAAGTTAATTTCAACTTCAATTTCAAACCACTAAAGTAGTAGGGACTTGCCCATACTTGTATTTGTGTAAAATCAAAGTGATATGAGTGATGTGACACTTGAATTCCTATTATATCCCTCTAACTAAACTACAACACTAGTGTAAGACTTGAACAGAATTTTGGAAAAATGGAAGAAAAGAAATAGGAAGAGAAAGAAAAGGGAGAAGGAGGTTATATTATGGGAATGTGCAATTAAAGGGTTGTGATCATGAATGTTAAAGGGTGGGAAGTTATGGAATTATGTAACAGTTGAATTAATGAGTGAAATGGGGGATGGATTTAGAATTTGATGACTTTATTTAAGAGATCACGGGTAGGGTAAGAAATTTAATTTAACATGGATCGACAAAAACCCATCTACAGGCTATAGGTATTCCTACAGACCGTAGAAGTAGATAAACTTCACAATTAAAAAATCTAGAAACATACCTGGAGTATACGATTATAGACTACAAACCAAAAGAATTTTGACGGTTCATATTGTGCACTCGTAGACCTAAAGTTGTAGCTGAATTTGGACTTAAATTATATAGATTCCATCTACGGTTTGTTGACTGAATGATGACTCGTAAATAGGAACCGTAGACCTAGTCCTTAATGTTTTTGTACACCTCGAAAACCAAACCTAGAAAAAATTTACAGAAAACGTACCTGAACCAGTGAACCACAGCATGTTTCATGGACCGTGATAGGGTCCACGATCCGTTGACCTACCCGTGGTCATGACTTGGATGTCACTAGGCCCAAACGTCAGACCACGGGACCATTCACGGGTCGTGGTTTTGATGACGGGTCGTGGTGGCCCTCGTAAAGTCTAACCAGTAGACCCCCCTAGCTAGTCCCTTAGACCATCACACCCAAGTGAAGACCACGAGGACCCTCACGGCCTGTGGTCCTTCACACGGGCCATGGGATGGTCCGTGAAGATAGGCCCTCAGACCACTGGACCAAGTGAGGACCACGAAGACCTTCACAATTCATGGTTCTTCACATGGTCCATGGTAGAGCCCGTGAAACAGATCCCAGAACCCAATATTCACTAGACCACAGACCACGACCATCTTTACGGTATGTGGTCCCTTTCATGGTCCGTGGAAGTGGTCGTGGTCAACCCCATCACCAGTTTAAGTCAGGGGTTTTTTTTCTTTTCTTTTTTTGTTAGACCCCTAAACTACGTCGTTTTAACCCTAAACTAAGTGGTTTGGTCAGTTTTAGCCTAGAAACACAACTAGAACTTACATAAGTGAAATCTTTCATCAAAACATAGAAAACTTAGAGCATAAAGAGAAGAAGGAAGCGACCAAACCCTAGTTCAAGAATGCAACAAGGTTCCATCTGTTCCAACCCCAAAATCAAAAGATTTCTTTGTGGAATTCACCACCAGGTATATGGGATTTCACTAGTGGGTCCCTTTCATCCATTAGGTCCCTAGATTTCAGTCATAATCTTGACTCCCTTAATATTGTCTAGATTTAGGGTTTCTTGAATGTTAGACTTGTTGGGTTTTTAGCTATTACAATGATCCAAATCATATTATCATGTAATAGTATTCTTTTGACCAAATTCATGCATAAAATCAGAACCCTAGATATATAGTTCTTTTAGTTCATGAATTACACATGCCATGTCAGTTAATTCAGTTATATATAAACATGCCTTAGTTTTCAAATGCATTGTTGTTGCATTCTCAGTTTACATGTCAGTGTTTTGAGCTATCCAATATTACAGCATTTCAGACATAAAGTGTTAATTACTTAATCAATTGGGAAAAGCTTAATTTCGAGTAGACTAGGGTCAGTGACCCTCAAGTCCTAGAACTACGTGCCCCGTAGGTTGTATGTGTCCTCTATGAGCACCATTTTAGTGATCACGCTAGCATGCTTCTATAGCTCTGGTCAATTATATTGGGTCCTCTCTATGTGGCGTATACATCGGATTTCACATTTATCTCATGTGGTTTTATGTCGGTTATTAGCAGCTCTCATAGTTCAGTCAGATCCTAATGCATTGAGCATGTTATCAGTTTATTTCAGTTTTTAGTCTCAGCATAGTATAAACCTGGTCATTGCATTTAGTTTAGTCATGTTTAGAACTTTCAGTATCCTTATCATGTTCATATTATACTATTGCTTTCTTACTTGTTCAGTTATGATTATTATTCAACTTTACTCTATCTTGCATGCTTAGTACCTTCCATGTACTAACACATAACCTGTTATACATCTTTTTGTGATGTAGGTTCAGGTCCCCAGCAGTCAGATCACGCATAGATCGGTTCTCGATCTTCAGTTTAGCAGCATCAGTGGTGAGTCCTCATTCTTCGAGGACCGGTGACATGATTATTTTTCTTACTTTTAGGTTTAGTTTCAGTGTTGCTAGATCTAGTAGGGGCATGTCCCAGTATTTCTAGCCTGTAGAGGCTTTTTTCAGACAAAGTATAGAATCAACTTAATTTTTGAGTTTGATGTTCCTTTTGTATTAAACTCTCATATTTCATATATTCAGTTTAGTAAATGGGTATCCCCCATCATTTCAGATTTTCTCCATGATTAGCTTCCACATTAGTTATTATTATTCTTAGTATGCTCATGTCATGCCAGCAGTGTTAGCTTAGGGTCACTTGTGATCCTAGGTCCAGTGTTTATGTCTCGGGGGTAGTTCGAGTCGTGACAGTTTCCACTCACCAAGGTTCTACAAATAGGGCCTATGGTATGTATGAATTTCTATAATGTGCAGGACCCATTTGTATGACCCTCTACAGTTAAATTTTGTTTACAGACTTTGCATTATATCCTGCACATGTAAAAAACATTAGGCCTTCCTTTAACATTTTCTTGACACAATTTTGACATGGACACTAGGTAAACCTATTTTAGCTAAGAAATCAAAAACTTAAAAAAAAAAACAAAAAAAATTCCAAAATAGCTAAATTACATCTTGGGTTGCCTTCCAAGTAGCACTTGGTTTAGCGTCGTAGCATGACGCAGACTACTTAGTCTTCATCAAGATCCCATTCTTCAATCACCTTTTTTACTTCCTCTAGTTTCCCTAAGCAACTTTTTATTCTCTGGCCATTCACCTTGAATCTTGGTCCTTCATTCTCAAGTTCAACCTCTTCGTGTGAAAATACATATAGAACTCTAAACGGTCCCGTCCACTTTACTTTGAGCTTCCAAGAAAACAAGCGCAGTCTTGAATTGAAGAGATGGACCATATCACCTTAAGAAAATTCATGTTTTTTGATCTTTTGATAATGGTACTTCTTCATCTTTTCTTTGTACAGGGCTGAACTTTTATATGTTTTTAGGCGTAACTCATAAAGTCCATTTAACTCATTTAACCTCTATCTTGATCTAGCACCCTAACCTAGATTCAACTTCTTGAGTGCTTGTAACACCTCAAAAATTTGAACTAGGATTGAGTAAGACAGAAAGTCAAACCACAAAGGGGTCCATAGGCCGTGAATAGGACCACGACCCATAACCTTCCTCATGGTGTTGATCTAGCCTCTGTAGATGACCATGGGCACCTAAACGGTCCATAAAGTGTCACATGGACCGTGAGGTCATCCGTAAAGAGAGGCACAAGCCCCCCCCCCAACCAAGCTACTGTGAAGGACCACGATTGCCTAAACGACGTGTGGATCTTCACATGAACAGTGAAGTCGTCCATGAAAGGGGTTGATCAGGTTTTGAGTTTTTGGTCAATTTCAAATGATCATATATTTCGGCACAAAATAAATTAGGTGGTCCATGACCTATAAAATTAAAGGTCTTTGAGTCATATTTATATCCAACGCCACCAAGTTTTCCTAATTCCAAGCTTGGAGTAAAATGTTATCCCCATTTTAGTAAAGCACTTCCGGACTAGTGAATCTTCATGACCATCTTTACGGCCCGTGAAGCCTTAGACGGCTGCCCCTCTTCTAAGTCAACTTGTTAGTTTTTAAGTTAGGGTCAATGTGGTCTTTTCCCAAAGTGTTTTGTACCCAAATTACATCGTTTTAAACCCTATTTCAAGGCCTATATAAGTGAAATATGCCCAAAAACTACCAATTTCAATTCATTTTCATAAATTCCCTAAACATGACCAAATTTATCATCTCCAAAAATCTTCTATCTAGATTAAGGAAGAATAAGAAGCTAGGTTCTTCAAGTTCAAGTCTCCTTTGTTCTTTATTGCTTAGGGCTTCAATCAATGTGTGTACAGAGTTCATCAATGGGTTCAATTCACCCATTGAGTCCCCAAGGTTTCTTCAATTTTCCAATTCAATTTATCATTATTTGGTTAGATTTTCACTCAATTCCTCATGAGTTCTATTTGTATGGATTCAATTGCTTTATTACGATCAACGTGAGCCCATGCATTGATCTATGAAGTTTTACTATGAACCTAATTTACAAGAATTTATGAAGAAGCTTCAATCTATGAATATGTTTTATGAAATTATGCATGTTTTTATGAAACCAATGTTTATACGTCAGGTAAGCTTATAGAAGAAGGTATCTAGAAGTCCTATAAATCTTAGCCACATGACATGAATGACATATAGATTTTCCCTCAATGCTTTTCAGACTATTTTCCTAAATTAGGTCTTGAGTAATATGGTATCTGAATATGCCATCAATGATTATAGATCACACTTTCAAAACTATTTCCATTATAGTAGGGCATCTCTAGCATGAAGTGAATGACTATGGATCTTAAAAGCTATTATGAAAAGATCATGTATGGTGAAAGATTTTCTCATCCATGGTCTAAGGAGCTATCCTATCATGTCTCATAATGATAGCACAAGAGGCGATTACCTATGTCTCATAATGATAAGACAAGTTCAAATTTGTGACAATTCCATGGGAATTATGCTTAGCACCGAAGGATATTGAGATTGAAGCTCTCCAGTAGCTTGAGGCCTAGTTTCTAGTAGCAATCACCTAATCTCATACCTATCTTCCCCCAAAGGATGATTGCTTTTGATAGACAATAGCTAGTAGATCCAAGTAAACTAGAAGTTTATGGTCCTTACCTTGGAAAATAGGTCACCCATTTTCAGTTTGGGGAAGACACTGGATTCAAATAGCTCACATGGTCTATATGTCGATTAACAGTTAACTTCCCACAAAATATAGCAAGTTAATTCCTAATGTTTTATGAAGCTTCCTTTATGATTTAAAGATGCACCATTTTCATGATTTATAAATCTTCTTGAATGATTTTACTATGTTTCAACTTGGTCATGCATTCCATGTTTTCGATTATGTCCCTTTATGATCATGTCTCATGTTTTATTGCATTCCCCTCATACTTAGTACATTCCATGTACTAGCACATATTTTTTCCTACATTGTTTTACTAGTATAGGGTCTGACGTTCTCATTTTGTATCTCTCTGGCTAGTGTTAACTTTAGTAGATTTGAAGATTGGTGAATACTCATGTTTCGAGGATCGAACTCTTTATTTCTTATTGTCTTTAATTTTTCTTATTGTATGTGATGCATGGGTTATGTCTCAATAACTCTTGATATACTAGATGACTTTGAGACTATGTTAGGCTTCTGCAATATTTTCTCAAACACTTTATGATATAAAACTGTCGTTTGAACTCTTTATATTTTATTATCTTATATGATGTATGCTAAGTGGCTTGCATAGGGCCTCTCAGGGTCTTATACGCCATGTCACATCTAGGGTATACTTTGGGTCTTGAGAAACTTGGAATCAAAGCAAAAGTTTAGAAAATTTATAGGATGTCTCATAAGCCACATCAAGTAGAGTATTTTTCTTGAGTACAAATCATGTCACGTTCATGAATAAGAGGTTGTAAAATGTTTAGGAGTCTCCAGTTCTTTCATTACTCAAAAATCATGCTATAGAGTCTATCTCTAGAAAGATCCTTCTCTTTAATCATGTATAATCCATTTCAGGATATGGCCCCGAGAAAAGGTTATTTTAGAAGAAATGAGAATAAGAATGTGGAATAAGAAGTTCCTCAAGTTCATATCGACCATTTGGCTGAGCAATTGACTAATGATGAGTTTCGAGCTTCGTTTCATGCACTGGACCACGCTATGACGTCTCAAGAAAATAGAGAGGTTGTGGCTCCTATGAACCCAAGGGTGGGTACACCAGCAACAAGGGTGAGAGACTTTACTAGAATGAATCCTCTAGAATTTCATAGGTCTAAAGTTTGGGAAGATCCTGAAGATTTTATTAATGAGGTTTATAAGATAGTGGGAACCATGGGTATTACTTCCATAGAAAAGGCAATTATCCGCTTATCAGCTTAAGGGTGTTGCTCAAGTTTGGTTTAACCAATGAAGGGAAGAGAGGGTAATAGATGCAGGCCCGAGTGTTGGGAGTGTGGAAAAAGACATAAGGGTGAGTTTCTAGCCGGTTCTGATGCATGTTTTTGTTGTGGAAAAACAGATCATAAGATAAGACATTGCCCAATTCTTACTGCTAAGGGAAGGGATGGTAGGCAAGATCAAACTTGACAAGATCACGAGGGTTCCCTGGATGCGGTAATTGGTAAGTTATGGTTTTTTAGCTTTTGGTTATGCATTGTTTGATATTGGGTGCTTTATTGGATATGGTAAGACTCCATATGTGGTAATTGTGTTTACAGTCGACCTTGAAATCCTAATGGAACTTCTTAAGTGTTTACTAGTATCAATGGTTCCATGGTTTTTAAGACTTAGGTGTTATGCTTGGGTTGAGTGAGATGGATTTGAAAGGGTAAGTGAGGTTTTCTCACAAGGGGGAGATAATGTGCTTCATGGTTGAAATACGTGAGTAGAACTATGGTTATTTTGGATGAGTGCCTTGTTATGGTTTGGTATGTGAAAGGTCAAAGGCGACGTGATGTCTTACTATCCCTATCTTTTTCCTTCTATCTTCGGTTCTAACTTGAGGCCTTAGCCCCTCAGGTTCACTCTTTAGGATTATTATGTTTTAGTCATTACGATGTTTCCTCATGCATGCATGCTTATGAAAATTTGATTTTTCAAAGATGTGTTTTATCTTTATTGATTGCTTCATGATTATCTGCATTTGAGTATGATTTCCATGTACGTCCTATGAAAAGATGTTTTAAAAGTATGTTTTAGCTTGAGGTTGATATTCCTCCTTGGCTATGTGTATTTTGATGAAGTTGAATTAATGTTGGGTTGTTAGTTTCTCTCCTACTCTTTTCATGCTAGTTTGAGTCCCATTCAAGGACGAATGTTCTCAAAGGGAAGATATTGTAACATCTAAAAAAATGTAAACTAGGATTGAATAAGAGAGAAGGACAAACCATGGAGAGGTCCACGGGCTTTTAAGAGGACCACGACACATCACCCTGCTCGTAGTGTTGCACCCAGCCTTTGTAGATAACCATAGGCACCTAGACGGTTCGTGAAGCGTCACACAGATCATGAGGTCGTCTGTGAAAAGATGCATAGAACCCCCCAAGCTTCTGTGAAGCACCACGTTGCCTAAATGGTATGTGGAGCTTCACATGGACCGTAAAGTCGTATGGGGGATGATCAGGTTTTTGAGTCTTGCATCAACTTCAAATGATGATATCTTTCAGCACAAAAAGGATTAGGTGGACTATGACCTATAAAACTAAAGTTTTTTGAGTCCTCTTTCCAATGCCAACAAATTTTACTAATTCCAAGATCGAAGTAAAAAGTTATGCCCATTTTAATGAAGCACTATTGGACTGGTGAACCTTCACGGACAGCTATACGGCCCATGAAACCTTAGATGGCTCGTGAAGCCCCTCTTCTAAGTCACCTCGTTAGTTTTTAATTGTGGTCTTTTGCCAAAGTATTTGGTTCCCACCTACATCATTTTAAACCCTATTTCAAGGCCTATATAAGTGAATTAAGCCCAAAAACTACCAATTTTATTTCATTCTCCTAAATTCCCTAATATTTACCAAATTCATCCTCTACAAAAGTCTTCTCTCTAGATCAAGGAAGAAGAAGAAGAAGAAGCTAGAGTTCTTCAAGTTCAAGTCTCCTTTCTTAATTTTTGCTTAGGGCTTCAATCAATGTGTGTAGGGAGTTCATCAATGGCTTTAATTCACCCATTGAGTCCCCAAGGTTTCTTCAATTCTCCAATTCAGTTTCTTAAGATTTGATTAGATTTTCACTCCATTCCTCATGGGTTCTATTTATATGGATTCAATTGCTTTATTATGATTTTATTTTGATGATTTGAACTTAATTAAATGATTTTCAACCAATTCCATGTGAACCTATGCATTGATCTATGAATTTTGACTATGAACCCTAATTTACATGAATTTAGTAAGAAGCTTGAATCTATGAATATGTTTTATGAGATTATACATGCTTTTATGAAAGTGATGTATATGACTCAAGTAAGCTCATAGATGAAGGTATCTAGATGCCCTATGAAGCTTGGCCACATGATATGAATGACATATAGACTTGCCCTCAATGTTTTCCAGACTATTTTCCTAAATTAGGTCTTGATTAGTATGGTATCTGGATATGCCAACAATGATTATAGATCACATTTTCAAACTATTTCCATTAGTAGTAGGGCATCTCTAGTATGAAGTGAATGACTATGGGCCTTAAAAACTATTATGAAAAGGTCATGGATGGTGAAAGGTTTTCTCACCAATGGTCTAAGGAGCAATCCTTTGATAAGACAAGCAGCGAATACCCATGTCTCATAATGATAGGACAAGAGGTGATTACCCGTGTCCTATAATGATAAGACACGTTAAAAATAGATGACTATTCCATGGAATTTATTCTTGAAACTGAGAGGATATTGAGATGGAAGCTCTCATGTAGCTTGAGGTCGGGTTTCTAGTAGCAGCCTCCTTGTCACATACCTATGTGCCCTCATAGGATGATTGTCTTATAAAGACATTAACTAGTGGATCCACGTAAGGTAGAAGTTCATGGTCCTTACCTTGGAAAGTATGACACCTCTTTTCGGTGTGAAGCAGACACTAGATTCCATGTTATAGCATGCATGGTCTATATGTCGGTTGACGGTAAACTTCCCACAAAATGAACTAAGTTAATTACTAATGTTTTATGAAGCTTCCTTTATGATATAAATATGTATTGACCATATTCATAATTTATGAATCTTCTTAAATGAGTTTACTATGTTTTAACTTGGTCATGTATTCCATGTTTTCGATTATACCCCTTCATTATAGTGCCTCATATTTTATTGCATTCCCCTCATGCTTATTACATTTCATGTACTAACACATACTTTTGACTGTATGGTTTCACTAGTGTAGGGTCTGACGTTCCCACTCCGCATCTCCGTGGCTAGTGTTCACTTTAGTAGATTTGAGGATTGGTGAGTCCTCGTGTTCTGAGTATCGAACCCATTATTTCTTATTGTCTTTACTTTTCCGTATTGTATGTGATGCTTGGGTTACGTCCCAATCACTCTTGATGTACTAGATGGATTTGATATTATGTTTAGACTTCTGCTACATTTTCTCAAACTATTTATGATATAAAACTATCTTTTGAACTCTTTAAATTATTATCTTGTATGATGTATTTTAAGTGGCTTATGTATGGACTCTCGGGATCTTATACGCCATGTCACGTCTAGGGTATACTTTGGGTCATGAAAATACCCACATAGCTTTGTACTCTATCTCTATATGTAAGTAACAAGACTTCCCAAACAAAAAATGGTAAGGAGACTTCCCTCTAGGGTCTTGAATGCAGTATGATATGCCTATAGATCATCATCAAGCTTTCTGACCAATCAGTTTTGTTCCTATTCGTAGTCTTTGCAGGGGTTTGTTTTATCTCGCTATTTGACACTTCAACTTGTCCACTAGACTGTGGATGATAAGGAGTTGCTACACTATTCCAAAACATCATACTTCTTAACCAGTGCCTTGAACAACTTTTTACAAAAGTTAGAACCTCCATTGTTGATAATCTCCACTGGTGTACCAAATGCGGAGAAGATATTCTATTTCAAGAATATGGTGACACTCTTTCCTTCATTGTTTGAAAGTGCAACAGGTTCCACCCATTTAGATACATAGTCAACAGCAGCAAGTATATGCTTAATCCCTTTCAAACTCAAAAATGAACATATAAAGTCAAGGCTCCAAACACCAAACAATCCAATCGTCAAAATAGGAGTAAGTGGGAGTTCTTGCTTCCTTGAAATATCTCCTTCTCTTGACAACGTTCACAAGACTTGGCAAAATCATGAGCATCTTTGTGAATGGTAAGCCAATAATACCAACACTGCAAGATCTTATAAGCACTTCAGATACCACTATGATTACCACCAATAGTCCATGAATGGCAAGCTTCCAATTTACTCATAATCTCAACCTTAGTAACACAACAACGAATAATAGAATTAGTGCAAACATTTAATAGATAAGGCTCTTCCTAGAAAAATTTCTTCACATCAAACATGAATTTTCTTCTTTGGTAGAACGAGAAATCTAAAGGCACAATTTCACTCACCAAATAATTAGCGAAATATGCGAACCAAGGAATAAATCAAAAGATGAAGCCGAAACCAGGTCATTAGGAAATGCATCGTCAATATCAACTCCATCAACCAATTTTAGCATTGCTTCTTTCTCTAATCTGGACAAGTGATCAGCAACTTGAATTTCTATCCCTTTTCTATCTTTCACCTCAAAATCAAGTTCTTACAATAATAATTCCCATCAAAGAAGTCTGTAGTTTACATCCTTCTTTGCCATAAGATACCTCAACGTTGCATGGTCAGTGTGCATAATGAATTTAGTGCCAAGAAAATAGGATCTAAATTTCATGAATGTGAAAACTACAACAAGTAATTCTTATACATTAATGGTGTAGTTCTTTTGAGCAATGTCTAAGGCTTTGCTCGCATAATATAAAGGATAAAGAATCTTCTCTCACCTTTGCCCTAATATTATGAAAAGCACCATCCCACTCGCATCACACATAACTTCAAATGGTTGTCCCCAATCCAGTGAAATAATGATCAATGTAGAAATCAACTTTTTTTCAACCCTTCAAATGCTTTCAGGAAAGAATCATCGAACTCGTACTTTGTCTCATTTCCAAGCAACTTGCATAATGGGTGTGCTATTTTGGAGAAATCTCTGATAAAAATGAGCATGTCCTAGAAAGCTTCTAACACGCTTCACAAGATAGGTGGTGGAAACTTTTCCATCACCTCTATCTTTGCTTTATCAACCTCAAAACCTTTGTGAGAGATTCAATGACCAATAACAATGCCTTTATTAGCCATAAAGTGACTTCTCCAAATTTAGCATAACATTCCACTCTTCACAGCGATTTAGAGCATCACATAAATGTTGCAAGCAGTCATCAAACGAGTCACCAAACAAAAAAATCATCTCGAAATACCTTAATAATATCTTCCGCCATATTTGAAAAGATATACTTCATGCAATGCTGGAAATTTGCTGGTGTATTACACAACCTAAGTGGCATCCTATTAAAAGGAAATGTCTCATAAGGACAAGTGAAAGTGGTCTTCACTTGGTCTTCCAGTGCTATAGAGATCTTATTGTAGCCCAAATACCCATCTAGAAAACAATACTCATCATGAACTTACAATTAGAGTAGATGAAATCTGGAATCTTGAATTGATGAGCAAAAACGATATTATAAACTGATGCTTCAAGAATTAAATGGATAATGAATAAAGTATTCACAAAATAATTCTCAAAGCCAACAAGTAAGTATAAACTTATCTCCCTCAAAAACATAAAGAAACATGACTATTTATAAACATCTAATCCAAAATAAAATCAAAAATGGAAATATAGGAAAAGTTGGCATCAATAGTCAACTCTACGCGTCATGATCTATGGCTCGTATGTCAAACTATGGCTCATAGACCACACCCGTAAAAGGAAGCTTCTTCAAAGGCCATCTAGACATTTTCTATGAACATGATCTATGACCCATAGACCTTTGTATGGTCCGTCCTGGCAATTCGTCATTCACAGTACTAGGCCTAATAATTTTTTGCTCTTTCTACGACTCAAAACTACGGTTCCTAGGTTATCATAGGGCCTGTAGTATGCTTATGTCTCCCCATACTTATCCAAATTTATAGCTTCTTCTTTGCCCTTCTTATTTGGGTCAATCTTACGGCTCGTAGGTCGACCCGTAGGTCATCAAAACCCTGCTACTTCAATAGAATTCCATCCTCAAACTGTCACAACTTTCTTGTAAACATAGACAAAATTTCATCAAATATGTTTTACTAAAAAAATGACTTGTTTTCGAAAAATTGACTTAACTTATGAGTTGAAGAGAAATCAATTTTCCAAAAGAGAGTCACTGCTTAATTTTTAAGAAATTAAGAAAAATTTATAAATTTTTCAAAAGATTTAAATAGATTAAAATCAATTGAAATAAAAAGGAGTTCGGGATTCAATTTACATTTCGAGAAGTTGTTAGGCCCACGGAATGTCCACTAACTTCCGGTTGACCAACGATTTGAGTAAAACATTTGACTAACTTGAAAAAACAACTATGTAAGAAAACCCCTCTTTTTATTAAGAAAATAAACTAAAGGGAACTTTCTAAGGAAAATAATTCATAATGTTGCAAGACAAATAATAAAAAAATGAAGCTAAGAAATAAATAAAAAAATATAAAAATTTTAATTTGAATATAAAAGGAGAAATGTCTATCTTTGGGGAATTAATTAAGTCAAACCAAAACAAATAAAATGTTAGTCAATCAAATAACAAATAAATAAGAGCAAAGGGAAGAAATATTGAACTTGGGCCATCTTGCCCAAATTCCAAATCTGATGGACCTGAATTTATTTTCCTAACCTAAGTCTAAAATTGGTCCAAATAATGGACTTAGCCCATTTAATTAATACCACTTTTGGGCCTTTTAGGCCCATTTCGCTGTTAGAACCTGCTGGAATTGTCTTTTGGGATTTGGCCCCTTTTGCCTTGAGAATTTGTATACATTGAGTGTATACCAGTGTATACGAGCTGTATTTTGGATCCATATTTCTGCATTGTTTTTGTATATCAGCTTTTTGACCTGTAACCCTATATTTTTGCATTTTTGGCTTTGTATTTCTATATTCCAACCTGTATATCATGCATACAATATTTGTATACCAGTGTATACTGCTTCGTAGAAGAGGTATACAACTCTTTTTGAGCTTTTTAAAGCCTACAACTAGTCTCTTAGTCCTTGTAAACCTACTTATTTGAAATCCGCTTAAGGCTGACTCGATGGAGGAAATTGAGCCTCTATTGCTCATCTCGAAGATGCAACAGATAAAAAGTCTCCCACAGTCTAGGAAAGGTTCATACAACTAAGCAAGAAGGAAAAATTAGCATATGGATCAAATAAAACAAATGAAACAAATGAAACAAAACTTAATTAAAATGGAAGCTAATCAAAACTAAGATGCAACCAAACCCAACAATTAGACTAAGATAACAAACGACTTTTTAGAAAGACCAAAATGGATTAACTTAACAAATGACAAGGATCAACAATCAAAATTTTGCTACTAAATAGTAGCATGCATACACTGTAAGTACTAATATTTAAGGGGTCATATTAAGAGGGATAATAAGATCAGATTGTACTATAAGGAATACATAACCAACAATCAGCATTATCATACCAGATCATTACAAGCAAAAGAAAAGAAAAAGAATATGAATGACTAAATGTGAAAACATTATGACTTAAGATAACATGTCAGATACAAGCACAAGCAGGTAGAAACAAACAGAATGACAACGTATGGCAATAAAGCCAACTAAATGACTGAATTTAAGACCATGCTAACACCTAATAGAGACCTTAGACCTAACAAAGATGAGAGGGCTATTTTAATATCTAGGCAGTAAGATTAATATTAGTTAAGCCAAAGCACTTCAACAGAGGAAATATAAGCACAATATCATAAATTAAAGTCAAAAGAGACATAGACAGTATTTCCAGTTGCGCAAGAATAGCTATGAATCTCGAGTGGTGTTATCACACTGACGAGAACCTATTAGCATATGATCAAAACGACAATGAGGAAAACTAAAACACAAGTAAACAGTGATGACAACATATTTCGATAGCCAACACATTCAACATTGAAACTGAACGAAGACAAAAGGACTAATCTCAAGCAAACTCAAAAAGATATTCAGCTAACCGTAGAGATACAAAATCATCAATATGTAACATTCAAAATAGCTTACTGATGCTTGACTCTACCAAGGCATGGAGTCAGAAATCGATTAAGGACAGACACATAGCATATTCAGGCTACCAAACTCAACAACAATCAACAACCACAACTATTAATGTCATATTGAAACAGCAAAAATGAAGAAAATATTGAGAAGGAGAAGGCGCTACCTTTTTTGTGAGCAGCGAGCTTGGAACAAACGAGCTAGAAGGGAGCCTTCCAAAACCAAAAGCCATAATTTCAGTGAACTTTCATGGACAAAGAAATGAGGAAAATCCTGAACTCTTACTCTCTGTGATTTTAAGACATATTCCTTAAAGGCTCGTTTGGTGTGAGGGATAAATATAAATAGTCCTGTGATAAAATTTAGATGTCTTTTTTGGTTGGCATGTTTGGGATAACTTATCTCACCATTTATAGCATAGTGATGGGATAAGTTATCCCATATACTTGGTAGGATAAATTAATATAGGATATTTTATCCTGGGATAACTAGTTCCCAACCATACGAGCCCTAAGTGTTTATCTATAATTGTATAGCTAGCAATTCTTACTGTAATTTCATGTCTAATGGCAGCTGACTGCTATATTTTCCCAACCCCAAGTAATGAAGAAGAAGAAGATATTATTTATAGATGAAATTAGGGCTAAAAAGGGGAGGAATTCGGGTGAAGAATGGGGTGAATTCGAAATTTGAAATTCGAATTCCTTAAGAGATAAGGCTCCAACAGCTGGAATTCGTACCATTTCAAACGAATTGATAATGGAGGCTGTTTGATTCTTGAGAAGGATGATGGAGGCACTAAGATGCAAACACATGGCTTCGTACAAGAATATTCGTGTACGGAAATGGACACGTCTCGAGGAGAGAGGGAAAGGAATCGCGTCACTGCTAGGCTCGGGTTTGCGTCTGGACTGCTGGCTCATTTTTCTGGGTCTCACTTGGTTTTTCATCGTGAAGAAGAAGACACCGGGGTGGGGTCAATTTTGTACGCGTCTGGTTGAAATGTTGTTGATGGGTCTTTTTGGATTTAGAATGGGCTGCCCATAAGGTTGGGAATGGGCCTAGGTTAATGAAAAATAGAAAGGGAATTGATTTGGGTTGCTAAAAGATAAAGGCCCAAAATGGTTTTGTCCCAAATGGTTTTTTGAGATTTGTCTAATAAGTTACAAGATTAACCGAATTGAGTGGTCAATTGTATTATGAATTTAGCCAATGAATTAGGAATGTAGCCAAATTATTTATTTAGTAAATTCGGCTAGTAATTAAATAAGACGAACTAATATAATCAAACTAATGAGCTTCTTAATCTTATCAAAATAAAATAATTAACTTAATTATAAACTAAGTAACTCAAAAATTTAAACAATTAGTTAAACTAATTAACCAAATATTTAAATAAAACTGTTTTTTAGACGATTTTTGTATATTTATAAAAATGTACTAATTATATATAAAATTATATAAAAACATATTTAGTATTTAAGAATTATGAAAGTGACTAAAATTACTTTTAAATAACTTGAAAAATATTTTGAATGCTATAAAATTAATTATTTTAGATCGTTTGAAATTGAAGAAACTCGATTCTTAATATATATCATGGAGGTCCGAAATTGGGTGTCAACAACTATACCTCGTTTGACTTGGATTAATGAAAGAAATTCGAGGCAAATGAAATAGACAAATGCAATTTTGACCAACCACATCTTCATTTTTAAGAAAGGGATTTTGGTACAGACTTTAGGAATTATGGCCGAACCCTCGTGGCAGGTTTCCTATATATCTCAAGCTATATGAGAATTCAGGTCACTTGTAGTTCGATACACTTGATTTAAAGCACGATTCAGAAGCAATACAAAAGATATCCCGACATCAAAATTATGAAGAAATCAAAATTCTCGGGACTAAGATTTGAGAGAAATTGTAACACCCCTAAATGCTAACCAGACTTGCATGTCGACTTACCATTGTTAAGTTACTACAATATGTTTTACTCTCTTGTTGGAAACTTGAAATGTTGTGATAAGTGCTATGTTGCTTAGTATAAATTGGATCGTAATTTAT
Organism: Solanum bulbocastanum; assembly: GCA_037074985.1. Lineage (NCBI taxonomy): Eukaryota > Viridiplantae > Streptophyta > Magnoliopsida > Solanales > Solanaceae > Solanum > Solanum bulbocastanum. The sequence goes on along the minus strand of CM073597.1, from coordinate 15,644,749 downwards.
AGGATTTTATTGGGGTATTTATGTAACAATCCTATTAGAATATTGTACACTTTTAAAAGGAGGTGAAGGATATATAGATATAAGTGTATATGTATGTATTTTGTGCAGCCCACACACTAATTTGGGCAGCCTTGAGGGACAGCTGTTCCTTTATGATAAATATCACTTGTGTGGCTATATATTTTAACACTTATCTAGTGAATTTCGTGGCTTTTGACGACTTGGAACCTTAGAACTTTAACTTACCTTTTGTTCATCAAAATCACAAGAAAAAACCTTGGTTCTTTTGGTTGGAATTCGATACCCACTTTTTGGTTGGTAATGGCTGAAATCTGTTTTTGAGCTAGGTAGTGTTTGGTAAATTGTGTATATCTTGTGATATAGAACTCTTTTTTGGGTGAATAAATATGTTTTGGAAATCTGATTCATGTACCTACAACCTTTATGTTTATGTAAAAGTCTAATTTAGCTTTTATAGATTCGAAAAATGGGACGCAACACCGAACAAGTTCTGTCCAGATTTCTCTGTTTTTGATGCTGAGTAGTGTGTGTTACGCTTAGAATATCTCGTTCTATAGAACCCCGTTTTGGGTGAATAAATATGTTTTGGAAAGCTAATTCATGCACCTACAACTTTTATGTTTATGTTAAAGTCTGATTTAGCTGTTGTGGATTTGAAATTTGGGACGCAACGCAGTACAAGTTTTCTCCAGACTTCGGATTTAGAAATCCGGTAGGAACCACTGTTAGTGTATTGATGATATATTCCTGTACAAAATTTATTTTTTAGTGATTCTTGTTGCGTTGCAATCTTAAGAGATGTATCTACATCTTTCATGAAGGTTACAAAGTCTAGTTTTGCCGTTTTCCTCTTCAAATCTATGTTACAATATGGGGTACTAAACTGGCCCGAATCACTGTTTTAGGAACAAATTTGTATCTGTGCGGGCTGAGCTTACTTGTGATGATAATCCTGTTTTATTTTGACATTATTGAGATATTAGGAATTAAATAAGTTATTTAATTGTATTTTTAAGGTGAGGACCTTGATACGTCGGTTGGTCTCCGGTTTGAGCTTGCGAAGTTGGTTGGACTGTTGCTACGCTAAAGTATTGAGGTTTGTGTATAAACTTGTACTTGCACTCTTGTAACGGCTGGTATATATGAAATTGATCTTGATACCTCAGCTACGTCTTGTCACTTTGCATTGTCGTGTTGGTATGATGCTCATGTAACTTGCCCACTTGTATGGATTGTTTGATCACTTGGAACTCTTGTTGGGACCATGTCCTTCTTGTGGCAGTGACTTTGTCACTATTGGCAGGCCTCTTGATTCGGATCATTTGCCATCTTGACTCTGGATTTTTAGTTCGTCTTCGGAATGGAAGTTATCCATTTTAAGGACGAACTAGAAAGCCATTTTTAATATAGTTCTTGGTTCTCTTGATTATTGGGTTGTGACCCTTCTTGATACAGGGCAGTGACCCTTCTTGATACTTGCTTGTGCCGGGTGTGACGACATGAAGTATATATTAGGCGAGCCTTGCAATTGAATTTCTTGGAAAAATGGTGCTATGAGCTTCTTGACATTTGTATATTTGAATATAGAACTTGATACTTGTTATCTATTGTTACTTGATTTATTTATTATGCTTCAAGTACACTGCTCATTGGCTTGGAAAAAAGGGTAGCTTGGTGAAATTTGAGGATTCCGACCCTATAGTCTTTACACCACTAAGCTATATGCTTGGCGATAGTTGTTTCTATCGTAGGGGCTGATCGAGAGGAGGCATGAAGATGGCCATGGGAGATGGAAATTTTGAGAACTTTAAGAAGATCACATTTGCATATAGGTATATATATTTTGTAAAAATTTTGGTACTTATACAAGATCTATGTGATGTATATTTGCATTTGATTTTGAGGGCTAATTGTATCATGTCCATGAGTTGTAATCTATGTATGGCTATATGTTGGGTTTATTTGGGGTGTGTAAGCCCAAGTTTTGTAATATGTTACATTTCCTACTTGGTTGGAATGATCGTGTGAAGCATGAACCTATTTAGTTTGGGTACTTGAAAGTTGATGAAATTTTTTTTTATTATCATTATTTACTTGCATGGGGACAATATATGCATAAAAATATCTCGTGATTCATTTGCATATGGAAATTGAAAAGGAATGTTACAAGTTTGGTATCAGAGCCTAGGTTTGTAGTTCTAAAACTTTAGCTGTAAAGTACTTCTATACTTGTTCATTTCGGAGATAAAAGTTATGTGGATCATTTGTTCACTTACATGGTTCATAATATTTTTATCGCATGTAGAGTGTATGTGCATCATATACTTGTCCATAATGCAATGTGATCTTCCCTTTTGAAGGAATTAAATTACGGCCTCTTCTGCTGACCGACCTATGGAAGCTGCTCATTAAGGTTCGGGTGCCTCTGTTTCCCAACCTAATGCACTTGAAGAGGTTGGAGAATCTATATCATATCATTACATTCCCCACACTAGTGGGTCTGAGTTAGGAAACCAACAGGGTGCCAGGGCTCGTTCACATCCTCGCAGGAGTCGTGGTACTCAAGCTATAAATCCTCCTTTTCAACAAATGGCTAAATTCTTCCACCACATGGCTGAAGTGATGCATGATCCTAATGTGATTAACTTTGAAAAAATGAGGAAGATGGGGGGAGTGGAGTTTGAAGGCACTATTGATCCCACGGATGCTGAACAATGGCTGGAGCGCATGGAGATGGTATTTGAGCAGTTACAATGTTCAGATGTTGCAAAATTATGATATTTCACTCCTACAAAAAGATGCTTATGATTGGTGGGTAAGTGTTTCGAATGCTAAGGTAAAACCTCTTGTTCTTACTTGGGATGATTTTCTTAGGGAATTTCATATAAAGTATATCCCACCTGCTTATTGTGATGCAAAGAGAAAGGGGTTTTTGAATTTAAGGCAATAAGGCATGTCTATTGCTGAGTACCAACAGAAGTTTCTAAGGCTCTCTTGTTATGCTGGTGATATTATTAAAGAGGAAAAAGACAAGTGCAGGAAATTTGAAGATGGTTTAAATGATTCCATTAGGAAGAATGTGGCGATCCTGCAACATGAGAACTTTTGTAAGTTAGTGTCTGCTGCTTTTACTTGGGAACGACTTGATAAAGAAGAAGCTAGTCGAAATGAAAACAAATTTCGAAAGCCTAGATCAGATTTTGGAAGTTCATCCAAAAGGGGAAGGTTTGATGATTCTAAAGTTGGTAGTGTTAACAGGCCACCTCAGCAAAAGCAAATCAGATTAGAATTTTCTACAGCTAGCACTCCAAGTTATGGCCAAGGTAGGTCTCGTGTTCCCACTTGTCCACAATGTGGAAAAAATCATTATGGTACTTGCAGGAGAGCTTCTGGTACATGTTTCAATTGTGGGAGGTTTGATCATAAAGTGAAAGATTGTCCTAATCCTAATAATGCTCTTTCCTTGAGAACTGAAGGCTCAGTTTATAAGCCTTCTATTAATCCTCCTCAAACTAATGAAGGTTCAAGACCTAAAAATACACAAGCAATAGGTGCAAGTGGAGCGAATAAAACTAGTGAACCACGGGCTACTGCACGCACTTATGCTATGAGGCAGAGGGAGGATCAAGATGGAGAAGACGTGGTTGTCGGTAAATTTCACTTATTTGGCTTATGTGTGTTTACATTGTTTGATCCCGGTTCTACACATTCCTATCTTTGTTCATCACGTGTTCTTCCTGAAAACGTGAAATCTGTGAGACTTGATTTTGATGTGCTGGTTGAAAGTCCTTTGGGTTATCAAGTTGTGTGTAATTGAGTTTATCAAGATTGTCCCTTTAGGATTCAAAATCTAGTCTTCCCTGCTAATTTGATTAAAATGCCCTTCAAGGATTTTGATGTTATTATCAGGATGGATTGGCTTTATAAATATCACGCAATGGTAGATTGTAGGTCTAAGCATGTGACTTTTAAAGATCCTACATTTTCACACATCATTGTACAAGGTGAGAGATCATTGACAGCTAGTATTATCTCAGCGGCCTTGGCAAGAAAGGGGATGCGTCAAGGTTGTGAGACATACCTTGCTCACATAGTTGATTCACAGTTAGAGAGTCCTGGTATCAAGGACATACCTGTGGTGCGTGATTTTCCAGAAGTCTTTCCAGAAAATCTTCCGGGATTGCCCCCGGAAAGAGAGGTTGAATTTCCTATCGAGCTTATTCCTGGATTTGCCCCTATTTCTATTACTCCTTATAGAATGGCTCCGGCAGAATTAAGAGAATTGAAATCTCAATTGCAAGAACTTCTTGAGAAGGGTTTTATTCGACCGAGTGTTTCTCCTTGGGGAGCCCCGGTGTTATTCGTAAAGAAGAAAGATGGCACCCTCAGGCTATGTATTGACTACAGACAATTGAACACAATCACAATCAAGAATAAATATCCACTACCAAGGATCGACGATTTATTTGACCAATTGAAAGGGGCTAAAGTATTCTCGAAGATTGATTTAAGGTCTAGATATCACCAACTACGTGTTAGAGAGAATGATATTCCTAAAACTGCTTTTGGAACTCGGTATGGTCATTATGAATTTTTGGTGATGCCATTCGGGTTGACAAATGCTCCTGCGGTATTCATGGATCTAATGAATCGAGTATTCAAGCCTTATTTTGATCAGTTTGTGGTTGTTTTTATAGATGATATTTTAATATTTTCCAGAGGTAGTGAAGATCATGATAAACACCTCCGGAATATTTTGCAAATTTTGAAGGAGAAAAAACTTTATGCTAAACTTTTCAAGTGTGAATTTTGGCTTGATGAAGTGAAGTTTTTTGGACATGTTGTATCGGCCGAAGGCGTCAAGGTGGATCCTAGTAAGATACAAGCAGTTGTTGAGTGGAGACCTCCCAAAAGTCAAAATGAGGTAAGAAGTTTCTTAGGCTTAGCAGGATACTACAGAAGATTTGTGAAAGGCTTTTCCATTATCGCCTCTCTATTGACTAAACTCTTGTAGAAGGAAGTGAAGTTTAATTGGAATGACAAATGCCAAGAAAGCTTTGAAACTCTCAAATCCTTGCTGACTCAAGCACCTATACTTACTTTACCAACTAAAGGGAAGGAGTATGTAGTATATAGCGATGCTTCTCACAATGGTCTCGAATGCGTGTTGATGCAAGAAGGGAAGGTTATTTCTTATGCCTCTCGGAAATTAAAACCACATGAATTGAATTATCCTACTCATGATCTTGAACTTGCCGCAGTAGTGTTTGCTTTAAAAATATAGCGGCATTATTTGTATGGAGAGAAATGTCATATATTCACTGATCACAAGAGCTTAAAGTACTTGGGTACTTAGAAGGAGCTAAACCTCCGACAGCATAGATGGCTTGAACTTATTAAGGATTATCACTGCACAATTGATTATCATCCAGGTAAAGCTAATGTGGTTGCAGATGCCTTAAGAAGAAAATCCTTCGCAAGTATTTCTTTGAGCCCTTTGCCCTTGCTTCTTGAGTTGAGAGCCATGAATATTTGTTTCACACTTGAGTCAAAGGATTCAGTTTTTGCTAATTTGCAAGTAAAGCCAATATTACTTGAACAGGTGAAAGAAGCACAAAAGTTGGATGAGAAACTTGCCAAAGTGGCCCGAGAAGTTCAAAACGGGGAAAAACGTGATTTTTCATTATCAGAGGATGCTGTCTTATTTTATCAAGATAGACTTTGTGTCCCTAATGATGAAAATTTAAAGAAAGAAATATTGAATGAAGCACATACCTCATCATATGCAATGCATCCTGGGGGTACAAAGATGTACCAAACCATCAAAGCAAATTATTGGTGGAATGGTATGAAGAAAGACATTGCGGAGTTCATTTCTAAATGTTTGGTTTGTCAACAAGTAAAGGCAGAACATCAGGTCCCACTTGGGTTACTATAGCCCTTGTCGATACCGAAATGGAAATGGGAGACAATAACTATGGACTTTGTTTCTGGAATTCCTCACACCCAAAGAAATCATGATGCAATATGGGTGATTGTGGATAGACTAACCAAGAGTGCACATTTCTTAGCAATCAAGATGGGTTACTCACTTGAGCGCTTAGCTGAATTGTACATTAATGAGATTATAAGAATACATGGGATCCTTATGTCTATTGTATCTGATCGAGACCCAAGGTTTACCTCTAGATTTTAGGGTAGCTTGCAGGAAGCTTTAGGTACTAAGCTAAAATTTAGCACTTCGTTCCATCCTCAGACAGACGGTCAGTCAGAAAGGGTGATACAAGTTTTGGAGGATATGCTTCGAGCTTGGATTATAGAGTTTGAGGGTAGTTGGGACAAACATTTGGCTTTGATAGAATTTGCTTGTAATAACAGTTACCAATCAAGTATTGGAATCTCTCCCTATGAAGCTTTGTACAGAAGAAAATGTCAGACCCCTCTTTGTTGGAGTGAAGTTGGTGATAGGAAACTTATTGGTCCTGAATTTGTGCAACAAACGAAAGACAAGGTAAAAATTATCAAGGATCGTCTAAAGATTTCTTCGGATAGACAAAAGTAGTACGCTGATCTTAAAAGGTGGGACATTGAATATCAAGTGGGAGATAAGGTATTTTTGAAGGTATCTCCATGGAAAAAGATTATGAGATTTGGCAAAAAGGGAAAACTTAGTCCTCGATTTATTGGACCTTATGAGATACTTGAAAGGGTTGGACCAGTTGCATATAGATTGGCCTTACCACCTGAGTTAGACAAGATCCACAATGTCTTCCATGTTTCTATGCTCAGAAGATACCATTCTGATCCATCTCATGTTCTGCCAGTTGAATCTATTGAGGTTAATCCTGACTTGACGTATAAAGAAGAACCTATTTTAATTCAAGCTCGGGAAGTGAAGAAACTTAGAAACAAGAAAATCCACTTAGTAAAGGTACTTTGGAGGAACCACTCGGGAAAAGAAGCTACCTGAGAGAGAGAAGAAGACATGAGAACCCAATAGCCGCACTTGTTCCGGGACTAAGGTAAGGTAAATTTCGAGACAATTTTTTTAAGGGGGAGAGAGTTGTAACACCCCTAAATGCTAACCAGAGTTGCATGTCGATTTACCATTGCTTAGTTACTACAATATGTTTTACTCTCTTTTTGGAAACTTGAAATGTTGTGATAAGTGCTAGGTTGCTTAGTATAAATTGGATCATAATTTATGGGATTGTATTGGGGTATTTATGTAATAATCCTATTAGAATATTGTACGCTTTAAAAAGGAGGTGAAGGATATATAGATATAAGTGTATATGTATGTATTTTGGGCAGCCCACACACTATTTTGGGCAGCCTTGAGGGACAATTGTTCCTTTGTGATAAATATCACTTGTGTGGCTATATATTTTAACACTTATCTAGTGAATTTCGTGGCTTTTGAAGACTTGGAAACTTAGAACTTTAACTTACCTTTTGTTCATCAAAATCACTAGAAAAAAAACCTTGGTTCTTTTGGCTGGAATTCGATACACACTTTTTGGTTGGTAAGTGGCTGAAATTTGTTTCTGAGCTACGTAGTGTTTGGTAAATTGTGTATATCTTGTGATCTAGAACTCTGTTTTGGGTAAATAAATATGTTTTGGAAATCTTATTCATGTACCTATAACTTTCATGTTTATTTAAAAGTCTACTTTAGCTATTATGGATTCGAAATATGGGACGCAACACCGAACAAGTTCTGTCCAGATTTCTCTGTTTTTGATGCTGAGTAGTGTGTGTTACGTTTAGAATATCTTGTTCTCTAGAACTTCATTTTGGGTGAATAAATATATTTTGGAAACCTAATTCATGTACCTACAACTTTTATATTTATGTGAAAGTCTAATTTAGCTGTTATGGATTTGAAATTTGGGACGCAATGCAGGACAAGTTTTCTCCAGACTTCGGATTTAGAAATCCAATAGGAACCACCGTTAGTGTATTGATGATATCTTTTTGTACAAAATGTATTTTTTGGTGATTCATGTTGCCTTGCAATCTAGAGATATGTATCTACATCTTTCATGAAGGTTACAAAGTCTATTTTTGCCGTTTTCCTGTTCAAATCTATGTTACAATATGGGGTACTAAATTGGCCAGAATCACTGTTTTAGGAACAAAGTTGTATCTGTGCGGGCTGATCTTACTTGTGATGAAAATCCTATTTTATTTTGACATTATTCAGATATTAGGAATTAAATAAGTTATTTAATTGTATTTTTAAGGTTATATATATACTTGTGAACAAGTTGAGGGCATTGATACATTGGTTGGTCTTCGGTTTCAGCTTGCAAAGTTAATTGGACTGTTGCTAGGCTAAAGTATTGAGGTTTGTGTATAAACTTGTACTTGCACTCTTGTAACGGCTGGTATATATGAAATTGATCTTGATACCTCAGCTACGTCTTGTCACTTTGCATTGTCGTGTTGGTATGATGCTCATGTAAATTGTCCACTTGTACAGATTGTTTGATCACTTGGCACTCTTGTTGGGACCATGTCCTTCTTGTGGCAGTGACTTTGTCACTATTGGCAGGCCTCTTAATTCGGATCATTTGCCATCTTGACTCTGGATTTGTAGTTCATCTTAGGAATGGAAGTTATCCATTTTAAGGACGAACTAGAAAGCCATTTTTAATATGGTTCTTGGTTCTCTTGATTATTGGGTTGTGACCCTTCTTGATACAAGGCTTCGATCCTCCTTGATACAGGGCAGTGACCCTTCTTGATACTTGCTTGTGCCAGGTGTGACGACATAAAGTATATATTGGGCGAGCCTTGCTATTGAATTTCTTGGAAAAATGGTGCTATGAGCTTCTTGACATTTGTATCTTTGAATATAGAACTTGATACTTGTTATCTACTATTACTTGATTTATTTATTATGCTTCAAGTACACTGCTCATTGGCTTGGAAAAAAGGGTAGCTTGGTGAAATTTGAGGACTCCGACCCTATAGTTTTTACACCCCTAAGCTATATGCTTGGCGATAGTTGTTTCTATCGTAGGGGCTGATCGAGAGGAGGCACGAAGATGGCCATGGGAGATGGAAATTTTGAGAACTTTAAGAAGATCACACTTGCATATAGGCATAATATTTTGTATAAATTTTGGTACTTATACACGATCTATGTGATGTATATTTGCATTCGATTTTGAGGGCTAACTATATCATGTCCATGGGTTGTAATCTAAGTATGGATATATGTTGGGTTTATTTGGGGTGTCTAAGCCCAAGTTTTGTAATATGTTACATTTCCTACTTGGTTGGAATGATCGTGTGAAACATGAACCCAATTAGTTTGGGTACTTGAAAGTTGATGAAAATTTTTTTTATTATCATTATTTACTTGCATGGGGACAATATATGCATAAAAATATCTCGTGATTCATTTGCGTATGGAAATTGAAAAGGAATGTTTCAGAAATTGTTAGATTACAGCCGAGTTTTCAACATTGAGCCCGCATACATATCCTTCAACCCAAGGAATCATGCTATTTGTAGTTCGACTTGATCGATTGAAAAGGAAATCTATTATGTTAGATAACCTTTGGTTCTAGAGTAGTGACAAAAAAATCATGTGAGAAAAAGAGACTTGTAACCTCTTAGCCATGAATGTGGAGCTCTTCACATCCATAAGTAAGAACTTACACGAACATAATTTCCATTGTCACTCAGATTGGAAAGCTGCCTCCGGTGAAAACCAAAATTTTCCAATTACGAAACTGAAATTGATGAACTCCAAGAAAAGCCCACATGCCTTCTAATAGGGGTGTGGTTTGATTGTGGTGGAAGTTGCTCATCATCTTACGTCCTAAGAGTTTGATACTCCTCTTTGGACTATGTCCCAGTTTGTTGCTAAGAAAAAGTTTCACGTTATGCTACATCCTTGTTGATGTCGTCCACACATGTGGTTTGATTTGAGAATTCATCCTCTTGGATGCTCTCTGCAATGACTGAAATAAACTTGTTAGAAATTGTAATTGAAAAAGTAGTAGTATCTCTTACGATAGTTTTTAGTTATCTTCTTCCATGTTTCTGTGGATAAGCCATTGTCTTGGTTTTGTAAAATAACTCTTGCTTTGAAAGATGTCATATAGGTATGTTCAGTATATGTTCGAGCACTCAAAGTAAATAATTAGTAGACATAGAGTCGCTTTAGCTAGCGGTTTTAGTCAAAAAAAAAAAAAAAAGATTGATCATTCATATAACAAATGAGTATATCTTAATGGATAGGCATAAACATCTTTTTCAACTAGATGAGAAAATAAAGAAGTATTGAGGGTAAAAGATTATGGATACCACTTTCGAACACATCATGTCCATTACAGCTCATTATTTGCTGAGGATTTGGAGATGCCATTGCTTGTTTTCTGCATGACAAACTTCAATGATCTCTGCAATGATCCAGATGGCTCAATGATTATCCCACTATAATGAGGTTGATGGCTCAATGATTATCCAACTATAACGAGGTGGATGACTCTATAATACTCCAACTGTAACAAGGTGGAGGCTCCATAATATTCCAATGGTAATGAGGTGAAGGCTCGGTAATATTCCAATTGTAACAAGGTGGATGCTCAATTATAATCCAACTGTAACAAGGTGGATGGCTTGATAATAGTCCAACTGTAACGAGGTGAATGGCTCGATGATTATCCAACTGTAACGACATGGCTGCTCGATGATTATCCAACTGTAATGAGGTGGATGGCTCGATAATATTTGATCCTTAGATTTTCACATTGTGCTGCATCTTTTTTTATGTCATCTGCACCTGTTGTTTGATTTGAGAATTCATCCTCTTGGATGCTCTAGACAAACAAATGAAATAAATTGAAACTATAATTTATATAGAAAAGTAATATGTTTTACCATATTCAGCACATGTTCTTTTCTATAAATTTTCTGACGTCAGCCTCCCTCGATTTTGACGTTGTAGATGATAACTTGATATGATATGGATGACGATGCTTCATTGATAGGATGATCATGATCCATTGGTAGGATAATGCTGCTACATGATAGGATTATGACGTCAATGCTCCATTGATAGGATAATGATTGATGATCCATCGGCGGGATGATGCTAATCTCCTTCTGGGTGATGACGTTGATGTTCGATTAATAGGGTTATGATTCTTCATTAATGATCCAGTGGTAGGATTATGTTGATCCATTGGCAGGATGATGTTGATGCTCCGTTAATAGGATGATAATGCTTCGTTGATGATCCATTGGTAGGATGATATTGATCCATTGGTAGAATGATGATATTCCAATGATAAAATGACGATGACGTCCTTCTGGGTGGTGGTATTATCTCATTTGATAACACTGTAGAAATGTGCCTCTGGGTGGTCATATTATCTCATTTGATAATAATATAGAAATTTCCCTCTGGGTAATTCACATTACCGCGTCTAATATCGACAGGATATACGAATATTCTTCAAACGTCCTTCATGCTGAAAAATGTAATTTGATGTCATTGTAAATGCTTGTACATGTTGAGAGTGTTGCTTTCACTTGTTTGTATTTAAACATTTGTATTCATTTTGACTCATGCTTTGCTGGGAATTTGAACGAGGTGTCATTGCTCGTCTTTTGAACTTTTTGTTTTTCTTCTGAAAAAAAAAAAACTTCAATGACTTTCCTGCATCCACAGAAAAGTTATCAATTTGGGGAGCTCCTTGCCCTTTTAACTTCTCCATATTCATTGGATGGAGGAATATGATGAACTTGAGGCAATCTTATAGACCTGCATTCACAAAAAAATTGTTAGTTTTTTTAAAAAAATTATTTGTGTTGACTTCTTTGAGCGCTTGCTCCTTCTTTGCTATCTTCAGTTTATAGCTCCGATCTCTTGCTTCTTGATAGACAAAACAAAATATTTTATGCAAAAATATTTGAAACATATAGATAAAATCTTTTTTTTACAAAAAAGGTTTTCAAAAAGCTGTAATTGAAAAATGTCAATGTCAAGTATCATGTCACATCAAGCTTAATGAACGCCCTTGGTTCGAAAGTTTGGCGTGTCTGATAGCTTGTTCTAGAGAATTCAAATGATCCTTAAAGCTTTGAAAATCTTTGACGTGGTCCTGCTGAAATCTACTATAATTGAAAATTTTTGCAGTTGAGTCTAAACTTCAACTACGCCGGAGATTTTTTAAGTTGACTATAAACTTTAGAGATCATTTGAAGTTGGCCTTAAACTTCTTATCATTATTGAAATGTTCAAAATTTAATACTAACTTCTAGTGATGCTTGAAGAAATTTTTGATGCCATAATCAAAAATTGTCCCAGTTAGAATTCTTGGCGTATCTTGAACTGTTGATGAATGAATCTTGGAATTTTTTATATCTTCTCAAAAATTTTGTCCCAGTTACAATTCTCAATGTAACTTTAGTCTTGATTTGTTGGAGAGATCTTCTTCTTGAGAATTTTTGACTCCATCTGAAAAATTCTGTCCCAATTTCTATTGTAAAGAAAAATAGAAATCTAACAGGAAATATGATCGAGCTATTGTGGCGCCTACATATCTCGTTGATGCAGGAATTAGGTCAAACGTAGTTCCCCTCTTGAGAATTGACAAAAAATAGGAAATTTTTGATAAGGAAACGACCGAGGCCGACACAGGCCGCCTACGTATCTCAATCTTGAGAATTCAGGTCGAACGTAGTTCAAGTAAAAGGAAATATTAATAAGGGATAAATGAGTGACCGAGGGTAACATAAGCCACCTACATATTTCATTCTTGATAATTCAGGTCAGACGTAGTTCATTTCAAGAGATATTTTTTCTAACTACAGATTGTAAGATGATTACAAACAAACAATGTGATTACAAGGAAAGAAAAAGAAACATTGAATCTTCAAATATCATAGCTCTTGATAGCATCTATGTTGGTTGGCAACTTGAGATGAATGTGTATGTTCAACCATAACATGTGATCAAACTAATGCATCGATTTATCTTCTAAGTAAACTGTTCAGTTCTCTTTTCCAGGCTTTTCTCAGATGCACCTTGATTCTGATTTCTTTGACACAGTCATCCTTTTCTAGATTTACAATTTCTGTCTCATCCAGATTCGACATACCCTGAGTCTCGAATTGTTACAAATCTTTGACAAGGTGTTCGAATATCATGATCTCCTCGTCATACTCCTCAAACTCATATTCATCTACCTCATTTTGTTCATTCAACTTGTGACATGACTTGATATTGAAAAATTTTAAGAATTATTTTTACTGAAACAAAAACCAAAGACTATTAGATAGAAAAATTAAAGCAAGCAAAATAATTTTTTGCAATAGAAGAGGCTTTCATTGAAAAATAAGGAAATACGAATTGTGGCTATGACCATGAGCCATTTTTCCTTTTTCAAAACATTATGAGGGAAATTAAAACATAATTAGGTAAAATAACATAAAAGATGGGTTCCTAGCCTCATTCGAACTAACACTAGATTTAGAAATAGCATTAGATTCATCTTTGTCTATCAAAATGAGCGAGGAATCAAGAGTGGAGTGGAAGTCCAATTAAGAACTTGCTCCATTGGCTTTGTGTCTCATATGCCTAGTGCCTTGATCATCTTTTCAAACACGACATCACCTTCTTCAGAAAGATTCCTAATTCCTTCTCCAAGACCGTCATCATTGGCATATTCCTCTATCAGAAAGGACTAGCATAAATGAGGCAAAGACTTAAGTGGAACATGATTAATTCCCTTCTTGTTCTGACCTTCCCTTGACACTAAAGAAAAAGCTTGGTGGGGTGTTATGATCGTAAAATTGAGTTTCTCACTTATGCTTGGAGAAGCTACAATTTTCTCAAGGTTGTCAAGACCAGCCGAAACTATCATCTTTACCATGCACCACTCATCCTCCGTCTCTATCATATTGATAGTGGCACTTCCATAGTTAGGTAGAGGATTACTATTGATGTTGGGTGCACTGGTCCTGACCACTTTTTGTTCGACCAAGTCCTAGATCATGTGCTTCAAATTAATACAGTCTTCAGTATCATGCCCAAAACTGTTGGAATAATACTCACACCTTCAATCGGCTCGGTAAAATCTTGAACTAGTATCAATTGGCTTGGGCTTGACCGGATGAATAATACTTGCCGCACTCAATCACTCAAATAACTTTGTCCAACTTTCAATGAGAGGAGTAAAATTTCGATCAGATTTCTTCTCAAGACGTGGACGAGCAAGATCATAATGGCCTTGTTGAGGCGGAGGCATTTGATGATAATTTGGGGTGTTTTGACAGGAAGGTGCTTAAGACTTTGGGTCAATCATATTAATTGTGAATCCTTCACGATTCAATAGTGAATCACCATTGGCATTGGAAGTGACAGTTTGAAGAGTGACAATTCTTTGATCAATCAAGTCTTGAATTTTATGCTTCAAGTTGATGTAATCCTCAATGGTATGTCCAACACCTCTTGAATGGTAGTCACAATGAAGATCAGGCCTGTATAGTTAGGAATTGACATTGACATTTTTGGATCAATTATTTGTATAAGACCAGCCGCTTTCAACCTCTCAAAAAGTCAGGTTCCACTTTCAACCAAAGGAGTAATGACTCGAGAAAGTTTCCTCAAAAAAATTTGACAAGAAAGATTGTAATCATTTTGTGAAGATGGAGGTACTTGGCGGTAACTTGGAGGATTTTGGCGAGTAGGTGTTGGTGTTTGGAAATTTGGGTATTGTGGAGTTTGGTAGCTAGGAGGGGCATTTGGGTAATTTGGCAATACAACTTGGTAACTTGATTGAACATTTGGGTAATTTGGCAATGGAGCTTGGTAATTTGGATAATTCAGTGGTGGAGCTTGGTAATTTGGATAATTCAGTGGCGGAGCTTGGTAATTTGGTTGAATAGGGTAAGGATTTATTGGAGCTAAAGGATAGATTTTAGATGGTAAAGGCTTTCGAACATTCAGACCGACATGCCTCTTTGATTTTTGGCTTGATTCAAATGAGATAAAAGAAACATCTTCCCTTTTCCTCCTTGTTGGTCCCAACAATTCATCTTACGGAGTCATTCGGATGATTTTTCCAGTCTTGAGACTGTCTTCAATAGCTTCACCAATTTTGACTATCTTACTAAACTTTCCTCTTAAAATGAGCAACATCCTATTGTAGTACTCCGGCTCTTGAATGCGCATGAAGACTTCAATAATTTCTTTCTCGATCATAGGAGACCTAACCCTTTCAGCCTATCTTCTCCATTGGTAGGCATACTCTCGATAGCTTTCAGTAGAATTCTGTTTGATTCTATCTAAAGAGAATCGATCAGGGATGAATTCTACGTTGTAACCAAACCATTTGATGAAGTCTTTATCCAAAGCGTTCCAACTTGGCCACTACTTGATTTCTTTAGAAATAAACCATTCCAAAGCTTCTCTTTTAGATTTCGACTTAAGAGTCGCATCAACAAAGCTTCATCTTTCCCGAATCCCATAAGTTGGTCACAATAAGCCCTCAAATGAGTCAAAGGATGTTCAAATCCACTAAAAGTGTCAAATTTTGGTACTTTAAAATCTTCTGGAAGCTCCAAATGTGGATGACGACACAAATATTCATAATTCAACCCCACAATGTTTGGTTTGTATTGAGCATCCTTCATTGCATTCATAACTTCCTCTCTGATGCTATGCTCAGCCTTTTCTTTTTGACCTTCAACTCCTTCTCCTTCTTCTCATAATGTTCGAGCTCAAAATGTGTGGTAAAGGGACGGTACAATTCAAGCGATATTGGAAGATGAAATATGGTTGCTAGAGTCATGGGTTGAGTTTTAGGTAGGTTTTGGACAATTTGAGTAGGGATTTGATGGATCGGAGGAGAATTCTAGAAAATGTTGGTATTTGGATTTTGAGGAGTAGGTAACTTTTGGTGTGAAAAGCTAGCATGATGTGGGTTAGGGGTGGTTAAGTCAATGATGGGAGGTTCTAGAATCGTAGAGGTGGATGAATTGTTTGGAAAATGCTCGAATGTTTGATCCGAAGAAGGAAAATGGAGTGGAGGTCTTCCATTGTCTAGAGTAGGAGTGTTGGCAATGATAGCCAAATTCATCAAATCTTGGGTCTTATCCATTTCAGCAATCTGTTGGAACAATTGTGCAATCAACTTGTTCTGTTCAACAATGATAGGGTCATTCATCGTAATTTCATCCAAATCGGTATTCTCAACATTTTCAACCATTTTCTCTTTGCCTTTTGACAAACATTGGTCAGAGAAGGAATCTTTGGGGTCTTTGGACCTTGTAAAGTATGGATGTTCAGCCATTTTCTCAATACAGATCAGTTTTGAGTGCCTGACAAGGAAAACAACTCAAATGCAAATGTGTTAGTCAGTGTCGATGATAAATAATACAAAATATCACACACATTATTTTTAACACATAAGAGTTGCTTCATTTGAAGATAAATTAGCCCACATATATAGAGAAATGACTAACTAGATAAGAAATTGTCTATTTGATTTTAGGATTAATGAATCAGAACTGTCGACTTGAGTCGAGACAAAGTCGATTGTATCTTTCATTGTCGTACTTTTGATTTTTGATTGAGATGTAACTCTAATTTCTTGGTAAGAGTTGGAAAAAATAGAATTTCTCAAAAATGGGGACCGAGCCTTGGAAAGTTGCCTACGTATCTCACGGAGGAGAATACAGGTCCTACGTAGTTCAACCATCCATTTTTACTTGAATAAATCAACCTTTTTGAGATGGGAGAATAAGAATTTGAAAGTAAAGTTTGAATTTTGTTGGAAACTAAAGACTCGAAGAATATTTCGATGCACTTTTGATAGTGACTTGATATTTGTGCTTAAAGGGTTCTAGAAAATATATTTTTCCCAAAAATGAGTATGCTAAAACATCTCCAAATAAAGCAACATATCCACACAAGCAGTTACAACACATAAACAGATATTGCGCACTCTAAGCAAATATGTGACCCTTTTATGCCAAGGGTAGGCCTAACGATTTGAAGAATGTATAACGTCATTTGAAACATTCCATTGCCCAAAACCCAAATTTATACAAGTTTTAAGAATAAAATAAATGGGAATACATTATAGGGGAAAGGGATACAAAATAATCAGTCCCGCGCAGGGGTACAATCCTAAACTATGCTTCCATGGAAAGATACTTTGTTCTTGATTTTTTTCCATCTCCGGATGCCAACGTCTTTGGATAGACTAGTAGCTTGTAAAACTCTTTCTTCAACTAGAATAAACTATAATCCAACCCTTACCCCATGGGACAATGATTTTTCAAACAATGTATACATTCTTCAAATTTAAACACATAAGTATGATTGTCTTTTTATTGACCAATGGGCAAAATAGACACAAGGTAGACTTCTAATGGGCCCAACATGCCCTGGGTGTTGGGTCAACTTCGTTCAAAATACTCTAAATTTAGGATTTGGTTTCGCTCTACGCTAGTTGACTAAGAGTGATTTTTGAAAGACCGAGAACCCAAGCGGACAACTTAGGCTGGAACTCAAGACAACTATTGGACACCTGACGTACCAATAAATTGTCGATCATTCTGAAAAAGGGTCAAGTATAAAAAGTCCGGCTGCAATTATGTAGAAATCGTTCTTAATATACTATACAAACAATGGAAAATGCCATGAATGCAATGACAGTTTACAGCAATTTAACAAGTAAAGCAAAGAAACAATTCAATAAATAATAATAATAATAAGTAGTCAAATAGTCAAAACATTGTGGTTAGAACTTAATTAATTCCCCAGTAGATTCGTCATTTCTATTTTACTAAAAAATGACTTGTTTTCGAAAAATCGACTTAACTTATGAGTTGAAGAGAAATCGATTTTCCAAAAGAGAGTCACCACTTAATTTTTAAGAAATTAAGAAAAACTTATAAATTTAATCAAAAGATTTAACCAGATTAAAATCAATTGAAATAAAAAGGGGTTCGGAGTTCAATTTACATTCGAGAAACTGTTAGGCCCTCGGAATATCTGCTAACTTTCAATTGACCAAAGATTTGACTAAAACATTTGACTAACTTGAAAAACTAACCAAGTAAGAAACCCATTTTTTTTATTTAAGAAAATAAACTAAATGGAACTTTCTAAGGGAAATAATTCATAGCGTTGCAAGACAAATAATAAAAAAATAAAGCTAAATAATAAATAAAAAAAATATAAAAATTTTAATTTGCATACAAAAGGAGAAATGACTATCTTTGGGGAATTAATTAAGTCAAACCAAAATCAAATAAAATGTTAGTCAATCAAAAAACAAATCAAAAAAACAAATAAATAAGAGCAAAGGGAAGAAATATTGAACTTGGGCAATCTTTCCCAAATTCCAAATCTGATGGACCTGAATTTATTTTCGTGTCCTAAGTCTAAAATTGGTCCAAATAATGGACTTGACCCATTTAATTAAATCCACTCCGGGCCACTTTTGGGCCTTTTGGGCCCATTTCGTTCTTAGAACCTACTGGAATTGTCTTTTGGGCTTTGGCCACTTTTGCCTTGAGAATTGTATACATTGAGTGTATACTAATGTATACAGGATGTATTTTGGATTTGTATTTCTGCATTGTTCTTGTATATCAGCTTTTTGACCTTTACCCTGTATTTTTGCATTTTTTCCTTTGTATTTCTGTATTCTGGCCAGTATAACATGCATACAGTAGTATGTGTATACCAGTGTACATAGTTGTATAAAAGAGATACACAACTATTTTTGGGCTTTTTAAAGCATGCAACCAGTCTTTTAGTCCTTGTAAACCTGCTTATTCGAAATTCGCTTAAGGCTGACTCGATGGAGGGAAATTGAGCCTATATGGCTCATCTCAAAGATGCAAAAGAGAAAGAGTCACCCACGGACTCGAAAAGGTTCATACAACAAAGCAAGAAGGAAAAATTAGCATATGGAACAAATTAGACAAATGAAACAAAACTTAATTGAAATGGAAACTAATCAAAACTAAGATGCAACCAAACCCAAACATTAGACTAAGATAACAAATGACTTTTTAGAAAGACCAAATTGGACTAACTTAACAAATGACAAGGATCAGCAATCAAAATTTTGTTGCTTAACAGTAGCATGCATACACTGTAAGTAGTAAAATTTATGGGGTTATATTAAGAGGGAGAATAAGAACAGATTGTACTATAAGGAATACATAGCCAACAATAAACATTATCATACAAGCTCATTACAAGCAAAAGAAAAGAAAAAGACTATGAATGACTAAATGTGAAAACATTATGACTCAAGCTAACATGTCGGATACAAGCACAAGCAAGTATAAACTAACACAATAACACTATTTGGCAATAAAACCAATTAAATAACTTAATTTAAGACCATGCTAACTCCTAATAGATACATAAGACCTGACAAAGATAAGAGAGCTATTTTAATATCTAGGCGTGAGATTAATTTTAGCTAAACCAAAGCACTTCAACAGAGGAACTATAAGCACAATATCATAAATTAAAGTCAAAAGAGACATAAATAGTATTTCCCGTTGAGCAAGAATAGCTATGAATCTCGAGTGGTTTTATCACACTGACGAGAATCTGCTAACACATGATCAAAACGACAACAAAGGCAACTAAAACACAAGTAAATAGTGATGAAAATAGGTTTTGACAACCAACAGATTCAACATTGAAACTGAACGAAGACAAAAGGACTACTCTCAAGCAAACTCAAACAGAGATTCAACTAACTGTAGAGATAACAAAATCATCACTATGTAACATCCAAAATAGCTTACTGATGATTGACTCTACCAAGGCATAGAGTCAGAAATTGATTAAGGACAGACATATAGCATATTCAGGCTAGGAAACTCGACAACAGTCAACAACTACAACTATTAATTTCATATTGAAACAACAAAACACAAGAAAATATTGAAAAGGAGAAGGTGCTAACTTTTTGTGAGCAGCGAGCTTTGAACAAACGAGATGGACGGGAGCCTTCCAAAGCCAAAATCCACGATTCCGATGACTTTTCGTGGACAAAGAAATGAGCAAAAGCCTGAACACTTACTTTCTGTGAATTTAAGACCTATTCCTTAAGGGCTCATTTGGTGTGAGGGATAAACATAAATAGTCCTGGGATAAAATTTAGGTGTCTTGTTTGGTTGACATGTTTGAGATAACTTATCCCACCATTTATTGCATAGTGATGGGATAAGCTATCCCATATACATGGTGGAATAAGTTATATCAGGATAACTAACCCTAGGATAGTTTATTCTGAGATAACTAGGTCCCAACCAAATGACCCCTAAGAGTTTATCTATAATTGTAGCTAGCAATTCTTATTGTAATTTCATGTCTAATGGCAGCTGACTCCTATATTTTCCCAACTCCAAGTAATGAAGAACAAGAGACTATTTATTGATGAAATTAGGGCTGAAAATGGGGGTAGGGGGAATTTGGGTGAAGAATGAGGTGAATTCAAAATTTGAAATTCAAATTCCTTAATAGATAAGGCTCCAACAACTGGAATTCGTACCATTTCAAACGAATTGATAATAAAGGCCGTTTGATTCTTGAGAAGGATGATGGAGGCACTAAGATACAAACACCTAGCTTCGTACGAGAATATTCATGTACGGAGATGGACATGTCACGAGGAGAGAAGGAAATGAATTGCGTCGCTACTAGGCTCGGGCTCTCGTCTGGACTGCTGGCTCATTTTTCTGGGTTTCGCCTGGTTTTGCAGCGTGAAGAAGAAGACATATGGGTGGGATCGATTTTGTACGTGTCTGTTTGTAATGTTGCTGATGGGTCTTTTTGGATTTAGAATGGGCTGCTTATAAGGTTGAGAATGGGCCTGGGTTAATGGAAAATAGAAGGGGAATTGATTTGGGCTACTTAAAGATAAAGGCCCAGAATGGTTTTATCCCAAATGGTTTTAGGAGATTTGGCTAATAAATTACAAGTTTAACCAAATTCAGTGGTCAATTGCATTATGAATTTAGCCAATGAATTAGGAATGTAGCCAAATTGAATATTTAGTAAATTCGACCAGTAATTAAATAAGACGAATTAATATAATCAAACTAACGAGCTTCTTAATCTTAACAGAATAAAATATTTAACTTAATTATAAACTAATTAACTCCAAAATATAAACTATAATTAAACTAATTAACCAAATATTTAAATAAAACTATTTTTTTAGACGATTTTTGAATATTTTTAAAATATACTAATTACATATAAAATTATATAAAAACATATTTAGTATTTAATAATTATGAAAGCAAATAAAATTACTTTAAAATAACTTGAAGAATATTTTGAATGTTATAAAACTAATTATTTCAGATCGTTTGAAATTGAAGAAACTTGATGATTGATATATATCGTGGAGATCCAAAATTGGGTGTCAACAAAATATACTAACAAAGGCTTAAGACACCTGTAAGACTCCAATTTTAAAGCATTATAAGTTTCATAAATCTATGGTACATCAATGGGTCACTTTCTGAAAGACTATCTAATAGTAAATCAACGTAATGGGACAATATGCCCAATCTTCTTTAGCAGCTCCATCAGGTAGGGTTTCCCAAAGGGGTGATAAATCAAGAACATATAGAGGTTCAAACCAACTGTAATGACTTTTGTTTTATGTAACTTGCTTTTGAAAATATGAAAGTTTGTCTTTGAATTGAAAACTAGTTATCTAATGGATTGTGTGATAGTTGTTAGTTAGTTCTCCCACCGAGAGTTATTCTGGATGTAACTCATGATGGGTAATGGTCATGACAAAGTTGATATCAGAGACCTAGGTTCATTGATCTCTTCATAGCAAATAGGTCTAGTAGATTCTTGTTGAACAGCACTAAGACATCTGTACATTTCCTCAAGAAGCTATAAAACTCTAGGAAACTTCTCTTCCTTTATTTCTTTGTGCTATAATAGGATTTTAATTAGTATCTAGTGATCCAAATTATTATATGAATTCCTTCATTCTTTTTCCATAGATGGACGTCACTAGAAGAAATGAAGTTAGAGTACCAACTCTAATTGAAGAACCAAGAGTGTGAGGAGAAGAAGGGACAGAGGGAGAGAAAGTTGGAGAGCAACACCCTCTTAGGGTGGAGCTCATGCAGTTTAATGGCCAAGGAAAAAAATTCTTCCCCCACCATAGATCATTTTGGAGAAAAGGTTGAGTTGGATTTTGAGAAGGATTCTGGACTAGAGGTGGAAACACAGGTTAGGGGTGCAAGCCTTCCACTATCACTAACGAGGTTGTTTAGCAAGTGTTTTCCTTCCTGAGTGGGATAGCAAGAATTAGATCCACTCTTATTGTGACGACCACTCAGGCTCCAAGTACTCAACCTATTGCTGCCACTACTCTTAGAATGGATGAAGCTTCGAGTATAGATGCCTTCTTCCATTCTGTATTAGACCCTGTTATGACTGGGACAAAGCACGAGTTGTTGACTAAGTTTTTAAAGCTAAAGCTTCTGAAATTTCATGGCACCGAGAATATGGTAGAGTTCATTTTGGATTGTTATGAGAGGCTACATAGGTTAGGCATTGTGTAGTAGAATGGAGTAGAGTTTGTTACTTTTCAGTTGTAGGGGATGCTAAGAAGTGGTGGAGAGCTCATGTAGAGAGTTGTTCTTCAGTTGTTCCAGCACTGACTTTTTCCCAATTTCATTCTTTGTTCTTAAAGAAGTTTGTACTATGTACTCTTAGGGATCATAAGAAGGATGAATTTTGGCCTTGGAATAGGGTAGCATGTTTGTTGCGGCCTTTGAGACGAAGTTCCATGTCTTGTCCCATTATGCTACCCAAATCAATGTGGAGAAAAGTATCCAAGTGTATGTGAAAGGTTTGAACAGTGAGTTATAAATTTTACAGAGGAAAGAGCTTTAATGAGGTAACCAACTATGTGAAAAAATTGGAAGGAGTCAGGCTGGTTGGGCAGGCCAAGGCAATAACTAAGAAGCCTAAAGGTGCTTGGCTTTAGGTGGTCATCCTATTCGGCTCATCCTATTTAGGCAGCCCTGCCAGCTTCTATAGGTGGTCACTCTGGGGTCATTTAGTACTTTCTACTCCTAGTGTCTAAGGAGCTTCTTATTCTTCAACCACCAGCCCATCTCTACATTATGGGTTCTTCAATTATGGTAACTGGGTCACTTTAAGAGGGAATTCCTACATAAATTGATAGGTAACCCAGTACAACAATAGATAGAGTTATAGTTCCAAAAGATGGAGGTGGTAAAGGTAGAGGGTACCCTCAAGGTGCGCAAGGTAATAATCAGGGAGGTTGTGGGGGTAGAGAAAATGGTAATGTTAGGACTGGTGCGATGTAGCCAGGTGGAGGTGTCGTCAGGATTTATGATAGAGCTCAATTTTACGCCTTTTCAGATAGGTTTGAGGCTAAGGCATCTAATGTAGTGATCAAATATATATGCTCATCTATAATTGTGTGGATTTTGTTTTGTTTAATTCAAGATCCACGTATTCTTATGTAACTGTTAAATTTTCTTGGGTATCAATCTGATTTTTGATACTCTTGATAACCCTATTCATATTTCCACCCAGGTTGGGGAGCCTTTAGTGTTCACCCATATTTATCACTCTTATTCTATGGTGTTTGAGGGTCTTCATACTTGGGTAGATCTTGTTACTCTTGATATGCTAGATTTTGATGTGATTTTGGGTATGACATAATTGTCTCCTTATGAAGTTGTGTTGAATTGTCATGCTACGACAGTAACTTTAGAAATTGTGGGTACAGATAGACTAGAGTGGGAAAGGGTGTACAAGCCTAAGCCAGTAAACATCATATCCTTCTTTTGGGCTAGGAAGCTAGCGAAGACAGGTTTTCTAGCCTATTTGGCCCATATTCGGGATATTAGTGCACAACCCCCTTCTATGGAGTCAATCTTAGTGGTTTTAGAATTTCTAAAGGTATTTTCTATAAATCTGCCTAAGATGCTTAGGGATAGGGACATTGATTTCTGCATAGACTTGGAGTTGGGTACTCATCCAATATATATTCCTCCTTATCACATGGCTCAGATAGAGTTAAGAGAGCTCAAACTTTAGCTTCAAGAACTTCTAGATAAGGGGTTTGTTCATCCTAGTGTATCACCTTATTTTCTTGGGACAAGGGACGGATTTACCCCCAAATTTTAATAAATGGTACGTATATGCCCTCCGTTATACTTTCCGTCCGCATAAGCCCCTGCCGTCCAATTATAGGTACACATATACCCCTCTCACTAACGGACCCCTAATTTCTTACACGTGTCTTAATCCTATTGAACAACCTGTCCAATAGGATTAAGACACGTGTAAGAAATTAGGGGTCCGTTAGTGAGAGGGGTATATATGTACCTATAATTGAACGGCAGGGGCTTATGCAGACGGAAAGTATAACGGAGGGTATATACGTACCATTTATTAAAGTTCGGGGGTAAATCCATCCTTTTTCCCTATTTTCTTTGGTGTTATTAGTTGAAAAGAAGGATGGTGGTATGAGGATGCGCATAGACTAGCAGTAGTAAGGTCACTATTCAGAATAAGTGATGAGTGGAAGATTTGCACTCATTGAAGGTCCATTTAGCCCAATAATCAGTGTCCTCAATGCCTAATTTTGTCTATTATGATAGAGTGTTGATAATTTCCATTTATGATAGCAATTGGACAAGACAAGGAATGATGTTTGAATGAATGCCCAAAAATACAAAAATAAGTGCAAAATAAGCATTATTGATAGCCTAACATGAAGGGCGGATCACCAACAGAGCACGACCTCACCTAATTTGATAGTGTATAACACTTGTGTCTATCACAAAAGGTCAACAGATTCCATCAAAGATTGCGATGAGCTGAATGAGAATGAAGGCCTTGATGTATATAGCCCAAAGTGACAGTGTGCAGTGTAAAGATTGTATGCTCGAACGGCAAGTCAAGGTGGTATTCTACGATTCACCAAACATGAAAGGCTGACTTAATCGAGTTCACCAACTGAGATTCAAACACCTAAAGCCTAGAGCATCACAAGACGAGCTGAGAAGCGAAGGGCCATTCACTGAGCAGGTTTAGCGAGACTGACTAATGTTGTCAAGTCAATCGCAAAGTGGATTTGGGCTAAATTTTGGGAAAGTACAAATAGCCCAAAGGATACAATTTTTAGAGAGTCCGATCAGAAAGTTCAAAATACAGTTCAAAAAGTTCTCTTTTGAGAGGTTTAGAGAGTTTAAGAACACTTTACCTTTAAATAACACTTTTCTAGCTTTTAGAATTTCACAACTTGGAGTTTGAATTTGATAAATTGAAGTTGAATCCAAATTGGGTTTACTCTTAAATTCTTGATTTTATTCTACCCATGGTTACTTTCATGGAAGGTATAATTTTTTACTTTTGTGATGGATGACAAAAACCCGAAGATCTAGGGGTTCTTAAATGGGGTTAGGTATTGATTTAATGTAGTGGATATTGTGTTGTGCTCTGTTTTGTTGTTGTTCATACATGAATTTGGTTTAATTACCATGGGGTAAATTCAAGGGTTAAGGTTGAAAACTTAATTCCTATTTCTAATCTCTGGTTGATGCTCGAATGAGATTGATTGGAGTGGGTAATTAGTTCAATACTAGTAATTTAGGCTTGCTGTTTGTAACTTGCTTGAATGAGAGGTTATGGGTAGAATCTAGTTTCCCTGTTCTTGAAAGAGAGAATACAGTAAGGTATTGAGCTGTTTAGGATTGGCTTATAGAGAGACCGAAAGGAGATTCTATGCATAGATGCTTTGAGATCGAAAGAAGATTAGCTTCAATGAAGATGACTTAGCATATTCATGAATGTTCATCACTATAGAGCAACACAAATACCTATTGATTTCCAATCCCTGCACCCCTTGATTACTCGTTAACTCTTAATTTCATCTAACTTTTAGTTTAATTGTGGTAATTGATAACCAAAGCTTTATATTGAATTGGTGGTATCATCCACCCAATTTTTCTTACTATTAATAAGCCAAAGTAAAGTCTAAATTCTCTTGATAAGGAATTCTCTACGATATACCATTCCCTTTGGGATTCAACCCTGACTCTTTCAATTGGCACCGCTACTAGGGTGTTATAAAATATGGTGTTGTTTCCGGGGATGTTTGTGTTCCTAGAGAGGATGGTTTGATTAAGTTGTTCATGAAAAAGGCTCATGGTTAGAAATATTCTATTCTTTCGGTAGCAACAAATATGTACCATATCTTACTAAAACACTGTTGGTGATAAGGATGAAGAGATACATTGAGAAGCATATGTGTTGATATTGGATTTATCATCAGGTTGTGCATGAACTCCTTAGACCGTGTGGTATGACTCCTAGATGCTCATACCTAAGTGAAAGTCAGAGCATATTGCTAAGGACTTCGTGATAGGGTAACCATGCACGTGTGGAAGTTTGATGCTTTAGATTGAGAATTGAATTATTTTATATTTGAATCTCTAGACTTTATCTATTGAAAGTACATTGCTTTCACCAACAACTCCATATGCTATTGTATCCATAGTCTTGCCTTTCAAGCTTATGCATAAGGAATACTTGATGAAGAAATTCATATTCATCTTTTTTTATATAGATATATTTAGACACCTATATCAGTGTGTATGTTCATGAATGGGTATATATCACTTATCAAGTATTTAACCTTCATTTTTACAATTATGGTGTCTACCCATAGTTGAGCAACAAAAACATTAATCAATCCATTGTAATGTGTATTTGAATTATATATAATTCTCTCAATTTTAAAATCCACAAATCTACTTGTTATCACAATACATTATGATTGCACTATCATCAAATAATTTTTTTAATGTGTGTTACAATTTGTTTCACATTACTATAAAAGAAATAATCTACTTTTGTTTTTATGTTTCATATAAATAAATCAAGTTTATACTAAATTGTAGAAATAAATTCTAGTAGGTTTCTATATATTTTCTCCTTGACAATTAAAATAAAACATTATAATAGAAAAAGGTATGCATTTTTCTCTTGGCGTACTCTAGCAAACATGTGTTGGCCATAGGAAAGAGGGCTCACATACCTTCTCAGAAGGTGCTAATGGTGCAAGGAGATACTACATCATGTGTGCAAAAGAATAAACCCAAGAAAATAGGAAAAATAAGATTGTTGTGGAGGATCACTCCAGTCTGAAATTAATGAAACAATGTTTTTATAGGAATAAGTTGGGGAAATTGTGTGAGGAAAATGGTCTGAAGCTGATGAAATAGTGCTTCACATGATGAAACTGAAGGAATTGGGAATCTACCAGAAACAAGTAATACGAGAATAGTGGTTGCCGAAAGAAAATTGAGAAAATTGTGCAGATATAAGCACAAAATCAATTGGCTGAAGTTGTCACAGACTCAAATATTGGGGGTTATCTTCTCCTTTAAATAGGGGGAAGAAATCATGGGCAAACCAAGTGGAAGAGGAATGTAGAATATTGGAGAAGAAGAACTCAATTTGGGACAACTTTGACATATCCAAACTCTCACATGTAGGGTTCAAATTACAATATGTATCTCCACATGGTATGGTGAATCACTAATCATTGATATTGAATTGGAAGATATCACATTTGAAATAGACTTTTGAAAAATATTGTAGTTTGTTATGTTTTGGGTACCCACCACTCTTTCCTAGCTAATTAATGGATACATTGAAAGAATTTGGGAAAATCATGATATAAATAAAAAGTCATGTTAAAAAATGGGGTTGTCTTGGTACGATTTGAATCAACTGTTGGGAAAGACAAGACAATCCAAAGTGGTATTTATCATTGTGACAATAAGTTTTTCATTAGGAAGACTTGACACCTAGATATGGAATTTACTAGATATGAGTTTTATATAGTCCCTATTTGGATCAAGCTTCATGGGCTTGACTTCAAATAAAGGAATCCAAAGGGGCTAGCAAGATTAGTAGTTTGATTGGAAAGCTAATCATGGTGGATAAAAATATTGAAAATGAGATTGGTCTTAATTTTGCATGGTTGTCGGTGGAAATGGAGATGGATGGACAGTTACCTGGCACTATTTTTTTTAGAATGAAAGAGGTTGTTTTGTTGTGTAAATAGTCCTATATGATTGGAAGCCTACATTATGCAAGGTTTGCACAAATATTCCACTCTAAAGTAAATTGTAGGATGAAAAAGACACCTCAACCTGCCACACATGAGGTACCAGGTAGTGCAAGCTGGTGAGGAAAGAGATGTATTGCTTGGTGTACCCCAAAATGTGGTTCTAGAAAAACAAAATGACGAAAATTAGAATACGTAGACTAATACATATATGCCTAATGTAGTTCCATCTAGGGATTAGCAAAAGCAGATAGTTGCATCTTTGAAGCCTTTCTCAAATCAAACAAACTTGAAATGTCTTATGCTTGTAGGCTCTAGGTGGTCAATGTAATTTTATTTTATATTCATAGTTTTTGGTAAGTTTCTTTCATCCTTCCTTAAGTGTATTAAAAGAATTGGATACAAGTGTATAGATTACCTTTGGGGCAGTAATGAGGAAAAAAGAGAAACTTCCACTTGTATCATGGAAAAAAATTTTGTTGCCCAAAGAAGAGTGGAGGTTTATGCATATAGGGGAGCAATAAGTGAAATGCAGTATTTGTCGATAAATTATTTTGGCAATTAGCTAATAAGAAAGATTCCTTTTGAGTGAAATGACTTTAGGATTTATATATGAAAAACAACTTTGATATTTGGACTTATACCCCTCTTGCTGATTGTAGTTGGTATTGAAAAAATGAACTCACTTGAAAGGGAAATGCAAGACCGATATGCTTAGGGCAGTATTCACTAAACCTTGAAGGAGATTATTCTATCACTTTGAGCTACAATGCTATGTCGGGACCTTGTAGCAGACTGAGGACTGTTGATTTAATTTGGCGTTCTATCTCTATACATAGACATAGATTTATTGTTTTGTTGGCTATTCAAGACAAGTTGCTCTCTAAAGATTTATTGAAGAAAATGCACATCCTCATGGAGATAGATAGTTGTTGTTTATGCGACCAACATGTAGAAAAACTTCCTTACCTATCTTCGCTGAGTACATTCAGTGAACACGTGGTGTTAGAATTGCACTGTTACAGTGGACTAGAATGAAAAGTCCAACTGGGAAACTCCATCAAGTGTTAAGGAAGATAAAGAGAAAGCAGTGGAAACAATTTCAAGAGGAGATCCTTGCAGCATTATGGGGTGTTGTGATCTATCAATATTTGGAGAGCAAGAAACTAAACACTGTATAGAGGAATTACTGTAAATAATGAATCAATAGTGGCACAAGTTACGAAAATTTTTGTAGAGAGGCTAAAAGTACAAAGAATCTTTAAAAAGGTCAGAGATAAACTCACAGAGAGATTCTTCTTGTAGCTACTTGATTGTTGGATGCATAATACTTAAATACGAGAGAAAATTGACAGACCGCTTCAAATATATGTTTCATACATAATTGTAGGAATACTATTTCCCTTATATTTACCATTTTAAACTTTTTAAATCAATTTTTTTTTTATAGAATTCTCCTATTATGTTTTGAAAAATAGAACTCATGTTAGAACTTGCAATACTTTAATCTTATATTTATGTGTTTTCTCCAACTTTTTACTGTCCAAACATCTCTTAGGCGCAGGCCCAAGCCCAAAGTTCTAGATATCCTATAAGCATCTAAAACAACGTGGCGTATGACACATTCTCCCATCAAAAGCATTGTCACGCGTCTTTCCCGGAGGCAGTAGAAGAGTCCTTGCCGGTCGCCGGAGATATTCACGCCAAAAATTCCTTGCCTTTTCATGCTCTAAACAATCGTCTGTGGTCAGATCTCTTCCCAACCATGGTATAAATGGAAAAAAATATCTTTGGTTAATCTCCGTTTCGTTTATCTTTGATTGTATTACCTGTTTTTCATTGTATTACTTCCATATACTGTCATATAACTATATTGTTTAGCTACATTAAAGACTAGTTGATTGATTTCCTTATGTAAAAAAGTATCAATTTTTATTATTTTTTTCTTAATTTACTTTTTCGTTGATTTGCTCTTTTTGTATCTATGGTATACTAAGGGATTTTACTCAACAATTTTTTTTGCTTGTTTGCATTTCATTTTTTGAATTGAAGATTTGAAAAATATTGCTACACTTTTTCTAAGTAATTTTAGGGCATGGTCATTGTGGAACAGGTTAGTTGAATGGCTGATGGTTGCTTCTGTTGTTGTTGTTTTACTGTGAAATAGTACATGAGAAGAAGGGGTAAAAGAGAGGGGTATGGTAGATGGAGTGCAATAAAGATGATGCTTTAAGGGCTAAAGAAATTGCTGAGAGGAAATTCTCGGATAAGGATTTTTTGGGCGCGAAAAAGTTTGCTTTAAAGGCCCATAATCTGAATCCTGGACTTGAAGGTATTAGTCAAATGTTGGCAACACTCGGTGTTCATATTGCTGCCGAGAACAAAGTTAATGGTGAAGGAAATTTTTATGGAATCCTTGGTGTTAGTCCAAAAGCTGATGATGAGGCTATAAGGAAACAGTATAGGAAACTGGCCCTCATGCTTCATCCTGATAAGAACAAGTCCATAGGGGCCGAAGCTGCGTTTAAGCATGTTTCAGAAGCATGGAGCTTGTTGTCTGATAAAAACAAGAAAACAGTGTATGACAATAGAAATGCGAGTGTCTTGCAGCAGAGGATCCGGGCTGAAAATGTGGATTCTTCTCAACAATCTACACAGAATGGTTTTCACAAATTTGCAAAGAATGCTGCTTCACGAGCGAGGCCTCCAAAGAGTAGTACCAGTAAAAAGAGTTCTTCATCAGGAACAAAGGACCGTGGTACCTTTTGGACTGTTTGCTATCGGTGCAAGATGCAGTATGAGTATATGCGGATGTACCTTAACCATAATCTTCTGTGTCCCAATTGTCATGAGGCCTTCTTTGCTGTTGAAACAACACCACCATCCAATGGCTCAAAGAAGTCTACTGAGTGCGATTATTCTCAACAGCCAGAAAACACATTTCACCAGGGAATGAGAAAGGGTGCACCAACTACAGGAAGAAACAGTTCAAGCACTCCAAATTTTGTGTCTTCTGTGGTCAATAATTCTGACTCACCTGATCACAATAACTTCCAGTGGAGCCCATTTTCCCAAACCGCTGGGCATGCATCTGCTGCACAAGCAGCTAATATGGTACAGCAAGCGTATCAGAAAGTAAAACGAGACCGTCAAGAAGCACAGACAGCAACGAAAAGAGAGGCAGCATTAAAAAGGAAAAATCATTCGTCCAAACGATCAAGTGCAGCTTTATCAGCTGGACAGTTTAACGCTTTCAAGAGGAAAAAAGGCATAAATGACCCCAGTACAAGTAGGCTCAGGCATAGCTGGGAATCTGATGGAGGCAGCACAGCAAGCCCAGCTGAAGTTGGATGGAGTAATAGAGAAAGGGTTAAGTTGAATGTCACTAACCAGTTGAGTGATGAAAGGGAGGTATCCTACAATGATGTCAAACATTTGCTGATGGAGAAGGCCAAGAAAGAAATATTGAAAAACCTAAGCGAACGGGGCTCAACTACTTCGACGACATCTATGTCTTCAAGGGGGGTAGTTTTAACCAAGGAAGCCAAGGAGAGAAAAAATGAAGAAAATCATGTCTCGGAATTTGATGTCAGAGAGGATCATGATGCAGCTCATGAACAATTTACAACTGAAACCAAAGTCTTTGCAAATAGGTCTAGTTCTGAAACTTTTGACAACTATTTAGATAATGAACCTGCTGGGTGTATGTTGATAGATGTTCCAGATTCAGATTATCACAATTTTGATAGCAATCGAATAGAAAGTTGTTTTGGACCTAACCAGGTGTGGGCTGCATATGATGACAGTGATGGGATGCCTCGACATTATGCCCTGATTCTCAAAGTGGTTTCTCTAAATCCTTTCAAAGCCAGAGTTAGTTGGTTAAATTCAAATAACAGTGGAACCGGTTCACTAAACTCTGTCAATTCCGGTGCTCCTAAAACATGTGGAGATTTCAGAAGAGGTAGGCATGAAATTAGAACCTCTGTTAACTGCTTCTCACACAAGGTCAGATGGACAAAAGGTCCTGGTGATACAATTCAAATATTTCCTAGAAAGGGGGAAGTCTGGGCTTTATATAGAAACTGGTCTTCAGAATGGAATGAGTTCACAGAGGATGATGTAATACACAAATATGATTTGATTGAAGTACTTGAAGATTTTAATGAGGAAGTTGTGGTAGTTACTCCTCTCATCAAAGTTGCTGGCTTCAAGTCAGTGTTCCACAAGCATTTGAACCCCAGGGAAATAAGAAAAATTCCCAAGGAAGAAATGTATCGATTTTCTCATGAGATCTCAGCGTTCTTGCTTACTGGAAAAGAAGCTCCAAACGCTCCCAAGGGTTTTCGAGAGTTGGATCCAGCAGCTATGCCTGGAGAGCTTCTTGAAGTAATACAAGACGTAGAAGAAATTGAATGCATGGATCCCGAAGGAAGAAGGGAAGAAAATGCAATTGGTGGTACAGAAGCAAGGAGTAGCAGTTTGATGGAAGAAACTTGCAGATCCATGGAAGATAAGGAAGTTATAATATTAGATTCCTGATATACTAGGATACTTTTATAATAGCGTTCGTCAACTTTTTAAAGCAAATGGTTGAAGAAAGATATCTTAGTGTAGCTTCCATGAGTTCACTCCCTGTTGAGTTGCTTGATATATCTTCAATACCTACAATTCAAAGTAGAACTTGTCTACTAATCAAAGGTAGACATGATTCTTGATATTTCAAGCTCTAAGGGGCAGGAGATTAGGATGTAACTAATGTTTATTAGGATCTTATTTCATGTATAAATGAGATGAGGTTATGTATGCTCACATGACAAGCTGATTTATGGTACATTTCAAAAGCTTATCTTCATTGGTCTGTTTCTCATTATTAATTCATCGAAGATTTGATATTAGCGGTTTGCCTTTGATCTTCTGATGTTCCTCTGATCTGTTGACATTCTCTGTGAAGTTTCAGTGGTTGGTTCATTGTTATCACCCTAGATTTAATGTTAGGGTTTTGCCTTTTGTTTTCTGTTCTTCATCTAGTCCGTTGACGTCTCTCTGTTGTTTACACTTTGGTTGCTTTAATTGCATTGTTGCTGTCCTTGTTCGAGCACTATTCTGGTGTTTGCAATTTTTTTTTCCTGGCAGGAGTTGCAGTTGTTTTGGTTTTAACTGCAGGGTTTTGGCATTTAAAAGATATTGCCATGGTATTCTCTGTTTGGCATATATTGAACTTTCCTTTACCTACTGAGATGCAAATAAGAGTGGGTTCTTGTATTTACTTGTGTAGTTATTCTGATTCACGGCAGCCAGCTTCTATTTCTTCTCATTTTACTGAAGTCCAAATATATTTTTTGATAAGAGGATTCCATTAAGATCATCCAGGGAATGCAGAAATTACATTTTATTGAAATCTAATTCTTGTTTGCTATTTCAACTTGGAAGTTGTGTTACACTCTGTTAGATGAGACTGTCGATTTCATTGTTGATATTGGATGGTTGATGTATTGACAAGCCATTCATATGATTGAGAGGCCCATGACTTGTGAACTTGGTTGTGTTATTAAGTAAATGCCTGTGTTTTCTTTTCTTTCTTTTCCTGCTGATTCAGCCATCATATCAAGGTAATATAGGCAATTCCTATCTGTTGACATTAAGTGGTAATCATGTTATTTATGTGTACTACAAGTGGTGCAGCGGATGGGGCCATTCTTCCCTTAACCAATAGTTTCGGGTTAAGAGTTGGGTATAAAAATTTTTTTTTGGTAGGAAGTGCTTTCCTCTGAATGGGGTTCTACATAGCGTAAATTCGGAATAGTTGGGCTTTAATGAGGATATTGAACATCGGATGAGATTTTTTTTTTTTAAACAAAGTGACATGTTTATGAGGATTTATATATCAGACCTAAATTTGAATGTTATTGATGCATAGTTATTTATGTATTGTTTGTTGTAGAATTTTTTTTAGATATTAGCTACTATCCACGGTGGATAAGAAAATTACACGATGAACTCAGACTTAAAAATACATGTTCTTTTAATATATTCAAATATCATTAAATATTTAAATAAAAATGATAAAAAAGAGTATTATATTGTGTGTTTGATTCTAAATTAAATTATATGAGTTTTTTTAGTATTCTTACTTGACTTGTAAAAAATAAGAAATACTTTTTCACTGCTTTCTTTGTTCTCATTATTTTCACGTTTGTTTTCCATCAACACCATCAAAGTAATTGACATACACAATTGAAGCAATTTGATACATATCATCAATGATAACTTTTTATTTATTTTTTTCCTTTTTCAGAATCTAGACTAGTTAATCTCATAAAAAAAGTTATTCATAACGTATTATTATTATTTTTTTAATCCAAATTAGACCATCCAGAGCTTTATTGTATTCATAACTTATTAAGGGCATGTTTGGTATTACTGTAGAAAATTGTTTATTTTTAAAAGTATTTTTTTAAAATGGATTTTTAAAAAAATGCTTTTGAAAAAAAAACTAATTTGTGTTTGACTAATTCATTTAAAAAGTGTTTTTGATAAACAAATTGTGTTTGACTAATCTTTTTTAAAAAATGCTATTGAGCGTCAAATTAGATTTGTAAAACGTGTTTTAAAAAAAAAAAAAAAAAGAAGACGAAAAATCATTAATCATTAAATGTGAAAATATATTAGTAAAATTAAGTAAAGAGAAATTATTTTTAAAAATAAGCTGATCGTATAATTTTATTGTCCGCTGTAAGTGGACAATATTGATCTCATTTATTTAATGTAAATAATTTTTACACTATCACTAATAAAACATTTTAAAGTCTAATCATAAAATTGAAAGTCGCTAAACAAGCGTAGCAATGATGAGCAATCATGACTAATGGTAAAAAGTTGATAGTTACGATAGAAACTAGAAACAAGAGTAGATGAAAATCACAAGAGAGATTTTGAAAACATCAACAATAACAAAAAAAAAATCAAAACACAAAACAAGCATGTACTTTACAAGCAACAACAATAGAATAATCATCCATTATCATCTTCATGCCTCCACTATCTTCCTTAGGTAAAAACACATAGAGAAGGAATTTTATCGGCGCACATCAACCAAAATATGTTGAGGTCAGACGGTCAATGGTCATGGCTAAAGGGAGAGGGTGAGTCGGGGAATGCCTATGAAAACCACCATAACTACCTTAGCAAGCTTTGTTACTATGCGAGATCGAGTACATCTGGATTCAGAGATGATTACACCATCACATGCAATCGTTTACAAGCACGGGGAATTGAGGCTGAAAAATGTTGAGCTTAGGAAGACGATAATAAAATTACGGATGAGTGGTAGTCTACCAAGCTTTAGTAGGAGGGATTTGTTTATTGAATTGGGAAATCAATAAGTTACTCCTGCATAGGTTGATTTCAATGGAATAGTAACTAGGGTTCCAACTTCCAACTGATACAACCGCTGGAACAATAATCCCATAGAGGAGAATAGAAAATAAGAGGAAAAAGGAGAATTACTTATTGATCCATGGGTTAAAATCTTTGTGAAGAAAAATCTGCATAAAATAGCATATTCCTTGTCACGTCCTTAGTCTTCTGCTAAATAAAAATATGTGCGACACTTGAAAACTTGCTTATATTCTTACACCACTTGTTTAAAACCTTGTTATGTCAAGTTAGGTCAAGACATTAGGAGTAGCTAAGAGAATGGTAGTATGAACACAGAGAATTTCTAAGAAGAATTGTGTTGTAGAAAACTTTGATTGATTTTTGCTTGATGATTTTACAGATGGATGCCCCTCTATTTATCCTACTTACTAAGGGTCGTTTGGTGTGAAGAATAAAAATGAATAGTCCTGGGATAATATTTTAGTGACATTTAGTTTATTGTTGATTGACAAGTTTGTGATAACTTATTCTGAGATTAATAATTAGTATTAGAATAAATTATCTCTCGGGTGGTATAATAATCTCATCATAATTTGTCATGAGATAAACTTATCAAAGAACAAATTATCTGTAAAATCCTTTAGCTACCACTTTTCACAAGCGCCGCTTATGCTCATGAAGGTTTCTTCTCTTCATTGCAGTAAGAAGCACTATCTTTCATTTGGGTACACTCAACTTTTCATTTTCGATTGAAGCTATATATATAGATGGGTGATTGAAGGACATTTTTATCAATAACTTTCAGTAGAAAATCATTTTTTTCTTTTTCTTTCCTTGTTATCATTTATAATACCCTGTTGAATAACTTGGATATACTCATCCTTTCTACTAAATGACAAAAGTTAGAACTCTTTTCTAGATGTTATGTTTTAGGATATTCGTAAATTTTCTTTAACATATAACCAGAGAAAATGGCAGTCATGCAAACTCAATATGTATTGTTTGAAATGTGCGTGATTGAGATGAAATTTGTGAAATAGTACCAGCTCTATGTGAAAGACCTTAGTTTTAGCCTCTTTCCAAACACTGTTTTGAAAATCAATTGTTCTCTTTATGTTCCTGAAATTATAAAGTTGTCCTCATTGATTCTTTCTATTGTTTTTTTTTTTTGTGTATTAACTATTTTCGTTTTTTATATGGATCAATAACTACAACCCGATATTGAATGTTTTATCATTCTCGAGGAGATATTGTGCCAATAATTTTTTGTTATGTATATTTTTCTTTCCATGATTATTCATGGTCTTTCTATAAGAAGACTAGGTAGGAGTTGCCTATGCAAACACGAGCCCAATGTTGCAATATTTTTGTGAGTTACCCCCTCCCCCCACCCCTTACACACGCATACACGCACGCATGCACAGACCTAATGCAAAATTTTTGTGAGTTACCCT
This sequence comes from Solanum bulbocastanum, assembly GCA_037074985.1. NCBI lineage: Eukaryota > Viridiplantae > Streptophyta > Magnoliopsida > Solanales > Solanaceae > Solanum > Solanum bulbocastanum. Next base: position 15,607,734 of record CM073597.1, on the reverse strand, counting down.
CTCCCACACAGAGACACACAGGGAGAGAAAGATATAGATATTATAAATATGGAGAGAGAGAGAGAGAGAGAGATTATAAATATGGGTGACAATTGCTTTTCTTGTTGTCTTGGATGTATTATTTACATTGGATATTTACATTCTATCATATTTACATAATGCTACATTTTGGTTGTTTTTTAGTGTCACTCAGTGCCAGACAAAAAGCATCTGTGAAATAAGAGGGAAAATGATTTTAGTATGTAGTTATGGGGATGAGTAAATGTGGAGTATAGTAGCGGATTATTCAAAAGTTTATGAGTGATTGCAAGAGCTAAGGACATGACAATTTTCAAGAAGCAGACAACAAAGTTCACGCTATCAACAACAAAAGTGTACGCCATCAACATTTGTAGTAGTTGAGTAGACGAAAGGGTGGTGCCTACCATATTGTGAAAAAAGTATTATGTATCACACTAATAACAAAAGGAGGAAACGTCAGTTGTTGGAAAATAGAGTGTTGACAAAATATATGCTAAGTTGCATATGTAATCGGACAATAGAAGATCAATTACATTTAATTATTTAGGTTGGAATAAGTTAGTATACAATCATTGGATTTAGAATTAGGATATCTTATTAAGATAAATGAAATTCGGTTCAAAACTAATACTCATGTGTAGCAACATTTTTGTTTTGATTTTTATACCAATTGAAATTTTATGGTGCATGAAAAAAAATAGAGAACATGATGTCTATCGATATCTCATGGAAGTATGTATCAAGTAAAAATAAATTGAATATATTGTTGGATAAAAATTAGAAGTCGTGTGGAGAGACTACCTTTTAGTCTTCCTTTGTCGTGATTTGCTTCAGCTTACTTTGCTATTTTTTGGAGTTGTTTGTGCAGTGAGTGGCAATGGCTGGTTGCTAGCAATATCTTTCTTCCCTAATAGTTTGTGTTGCACGGGTATGAGTGGCAACAATTGTTTCTAAAAGATGAAAGGAAATCATGCAAGATAGATTTTTAAGCGAGAAGCAAGAGGTTGTAGAGTGTTTTACCTTGATGCAACATATGTCATGAATTTCTGCCACAATGAGAGACAATAGTTCTTCTCCAATTTTGTCTGAAATCATAACTATTGTTGAACTACTATCATCTTGGATGGTTACTTCGAATTGACATCTATTATGGAAGAAAAAATCAATATGTTTATGTTCAAAAAGAATTTTTTTTAAATTGAAAATTGTTATTTAGTTAGCAACAAATTAAGTTAACTAGGAGAAAAGTAAAAAATATCTTAACAGTTGTATATCTAGATAAGATAAGGATATCTATATACCTAGGTGTGAGTTGTGTCGATTGACGATAGGTTGTATAATAGAATCTTCTCTGTGACAAATTTCCTGAAAAGATTTGCTTGTAGTCGAAGCAGAGTAAGATGCAGAATCGTTAATTTTAATTGGATACTACAATTGAGCTTGCACATGAAATATTTGGCCCTTAGCATATATATGAAATGGTAAATTGTATTACCAGTTCAATTTGTAAACTAAATTTAAGATGTAGATGATGTATGTACCAAAGATTGTTGCTGGATATTGACAATCGGTACAATGTGTTCTTCAAATGGCGCAAACAAAAGAGAGCCTATAGTTGTGGTGCTATTTGTTGTGTATGTGCTGAGAAAGGTTTATTTCATTGGACCTGTATGTAAGTTAAAAATGTTAAGATGTAAATAAATTTATTTATTCATAGAACAAGGTGTGTTTTGAATACCATGTCTTTAGTTTGATGGCTTGTGAGTTTGAGGGATCAATATGGATTTTTGTCCCAAATCTATTTAAAAGGCTTGCATATTGTTGAATAGTTTGTGTTAATTTGAGCAATATGTGTTTCATCATTGCATAAATTGTTATATGTATGCACTTTACCTGAAGATAATTTTGGTTTGGCCACTTATCTTGCAAGAATTACTAGGAAATCTTGAAGCTCTTTAAGATGTATGAGAAGTTTATTCCCATATAGATCTATGAATTATTTCCAGAGAGTGAGTTTTGTTGGTTTTTTCCTGTTTTCATAGAAAAAAGATAAGCAATGTTATAATAGATCCTAACTTACATAGATACAAGCTAAAATGGAATAAGTTTTATGAAAGAATGTTTTTTGAGAAGAGTGTGCCCCCATCGTAGTTTAAATTTAGTATAAAAACATCTTTTCAATAATAATATGTGAAATTGCACGCAACAGTGTAGACTTTGGTTGAAGGCATTTTGATAAGCATTTTGATTTTGGTTTAGCTGCTGGTTACTAGTCAACCGAAGATATTGATAATGATTTTTAATGTAATATGATAAGAAGACGTCTACCTGTCTACCCTCATTGAATTAGACGTTATTTACCTGAGTCAAATATTGTTATATGATAATTAATTTAGTACTTGAAACTTAAAGCTAGGACTTCACAAGTTTAGTCTAAAACCCAAACTTTTTTTTTTTTTTTTTTTTTTTAATTTGATCAAGATTTCTATAGACATTGCTTATGCCGTACTTTTCTATCTTCATCCACCGATACTAACGTCAAGAATTGTGCACCTTTTTATCTCTTGTGATTAAATACTCCAAATAGTTTTCAACAGCTATATATTGCTCTGTACTTTAACCACTTACAACAGATATTCAAAACTCATCATTTGGTGCCTATACAATTGAATCTTTGTCTTCACTTTATCAGTTCATTGCACATGGGTCAAGGAGTTGCATCACACCAATACGCTAGTTGGTTATTTGATAAAATATGCAACATTGTGATCCTAAGTAGGTTAGTTCATCTCTTTGTTTAAAACTAAAGAATTCTCAAAGGTTAGTGGTGCACGGTTCAGAACTTGGTGCAATACTTGTCTCAAAAAACATACTTGTAGAATAAGTATTCACTCTTAGAAAGCCACCTAATTTTCTCTTCTATATTTCATTGTTTATAATAGAGCTAAATCACATTAGTTAATTTTGAAGCTTTGATTCATCACCAATCTGATAAATTCATTAATTTTTTCTTCCCCTTTTGGTGGAGTGATATGAATTCATGTTACGTTTTTAAAATTTTAATGACGGAAGTATAACTTTCTTTTCATTATAGATAGTGCTTGCTTTCTCTCTTCCCCTTCTTCACTTAAATACCAACTATTATTGACTAGGACCAGGGGCGGATCTATGAAGGGCTTGGGGGGTGCCTCGCCATCCCCCAACTTCGACGGAAACTCTATATATACATAGGTATATATATATAATATTTATATAAATATAGAGCGTGGCACCCAGTAAATAATCGATAAGTCCATTTGGCACCCACAAACTGTAAATCCTGGATCCGCCACTGACTAGGACTATTTCTTTTCTGGCCATTACTTGCCCATCTATATATTTTAAATAGTGCAATAATATGTCATCATAGAGATGTAAAGGAAATTAAAAAGTAGATTTTAAATTAGTATGTCCAAATTGGTGTATCTGATCTTGTAGTATGTCGTTTTCTTACCTTGGTATATTGACCAAGTTTTAAGGTTAAATCATGTGAGAGTAAGAGTGTAGAATTGAGGAACATGAATTCAAAATTTTTGCTAGTGCTTTGAGTATATCAGGGTCAGTATTGTAAATAAAAAAAACTCAACTAAACTGAAGAAATTCACAAAGTTAATTCCGACGGAAAAAGACTAAATTAATTACTGCATGTGAGAAAACACAACAAAAATCTGAAATAGGAATAAACAAGAATGCAGTTTCCTAACAATTCGAAAAAGAACAGAGAAAGCATAATCATGCAACGAAAATTGAAAGTAAGTAATAATTTTTATAAAATAAGGAGATGTGCATGAAGAATTTCTAAAGCAAAGGCTTAGAATGCTCCATGATTAAATATATTCAGCCACAGAATCGAAATAGTTACCATAACTACTCCGCAATAGCAAAACCTTTAGGGCCAGCTAAATTCGATATCAATAAAATATCAATCAATCAATTACTTATTTCATAAAGCTTGCAAACTCCAAAGATATGTCTGGTTATATTAAACAAATTATTAGCATAATTCAACTTGCATACCTAAAAAATTGAGTTACTAATTGTGGTAACCTATACTACCTTAAAAGCATGAACTCAAAAAATTAATTGTTAAATTACGTAGATACCCCTCACTTCAACAGATTACAAAAATACCCCTCACTCATTTAATAAAAAGACACAAATACCCCTGACTATTTTTTTAAAAAAACCTAATGCAACAAACAATGACAATCAGCCAGCATTTTCACTGGACAGACGCCCAGTCCTATATGACTGAGCAGTCACCACGTTTCCCATGAATTGTATCTATCCAACACCCAAATATAAACTCCAACCGACGCAACCTCTACATATTCCTCTATATATATCAACCACACATACAACAAATCTCCATTAGCAAATCAACTTATGTACAAAGCGTCTCCATTAGCAAATCAACTTCTGCAAATAACGCATAGGTATGCCCTCTTTTCCTCCTCTTCTACCACCATACTTGTTTTGTTACTCAAGCGTACATCTGCACGTTCGAATTCAATTAACATTTTTGCAATACTTCCTCAGGCCAATATTGATCTTCCTTACGGAAAACACATAAGAGTATTGGACTCGACCTTGACATATTTCACTCCACATCTTAAATTGTAAGTTTTCACTCTCCTTATGCATCTTGTTATGATCTTCAATTGACTACTTGCAGTAACATTGCTACAATCTTCTTAATGATTCCTATGTATTTTTCACCGACACATTATTGCCCGGAATGAATAATGAACTTCACTTTTCCCTTGGCACTTCTAACTATCCAGAATCATCACACATGGCAACTGAAGTTGAACTATCAAAGTAGTGTGTCTCCATTAACAAGATACCAAAACACTATGTTAATTGGGTAACGTGAGTATTTGTTATTCGAAAGGGTTTTATGTCATTCAAGAATTCTCGTCATGAAGGGACTTTCCAAACGGCAATATTAGTGGACGACGAGGTAATAGTTTTGCTTAGGTTATTCGCTAACGTTCCTATCTACTCCCTATATTACTTTTCTAATCAACTCACATGTCAATTACATAAATACTAGGGGACAAAGTTGCAAGAGACACTATTTAATAAGCATATCGACACATGGAAAGACTTCTTAAAGACAAATAAGAGTTACTACATTGCTAATGGGTTGTTGGATCGAGTCAACCCCAACTACACTTCCGTGCACAAAGAGATTGAACTCTCCATTACCGACAACACAAGCATAAAGGAGAGTGACCATGATGTTTCAACACAACTTCTCTGAAGGTTTGTTTCTTTGGAACATGCAGAAAAATTGCCAAATGGTGCTATATTCGGTAACTATTCACGGTATATATTTAAATTTCTACATTCAATTACTTAATATGTATTACTAACTCACCTCACCTCTACTCAGACTTGCTTTGCGTGTTAGTCATGGTCAATCCTATCATTGTAAAAGGCGATAACAAAAGATGTGAAATTTTTGTTACAAACGAATTGTAAGTTGTCATTACGACTTCTCACTCATCCATATAAATCTCTTGATGGATTCAAAATTCTCATCTAATTCAAAATCTAGCATGGAGAGTACAACTGTTACTCTATGGGAAGATTTTGTAGTACACGACGGTGCATTTCTGGAAAAGTTGAAAGATGATCAACCTGTTCTTGGCTTATGTGACGTGAGAGTCTCAATATATAGAGGTATACCCAGTCTCTTCGATATGCTAATTGTAAATTTTTTGAATATATTATTTGATGCCTCACTTTAATATGTTGTTTTCCAAACTAGGCACTTTTGGGATATCAACTATACCTGTGAGCAGTGTGTTGATCAATCCAATATTTCCAAAAGTACTAGATCTTCGCACCTAGTACACAAGCTAATCTTCTAATATGCTTGACAATATTTCATTAACCTAGCTCACTGTCAAAACTTATGGTCTAACTATAATTTATTGAGCTATACTTTAATCTAACAATTTGAAAAACCACAAACACTTCCTTAATTATATGCTACAGTTAACTTACCTCATCCTATATGTAGGCATGAAGTCATAAAAGGGGGAATGAAAAATATTACAACCACACCAAGTAAGGTAATGAAAAAGGCCACGGAAGTGACGTTACCCCAAATTATGTCGGGCACAATTACGGATACACATGTACCTTCTAATGGACACTTTATGCATCCATAAAGGACCACTGTTTAATAAGCATAATCTTCAATATTTGTCATTAACAATGTCCAGGAAGCTTTTTACAAGTTCAAAGTTAAAATTGTTGACATACTCAATAAAGATGAACCATGGTACTCTTCTTGCAAAAACTGCCACAAGCAAGTCCAGGTAATACAAGATACAATGGCTTGTGGAAATTGCAACATCCAAAATGTTGAGTATGAAATGATGTTAGACTTGTGGAGAGAAGGTTCCGTGACATAATGGACAGTAATGCACCTTTTGGTGGAAAAATCATGGTATTTGGAGGTGACTTTCGACAAGTACTACTGGTGGTTCCTAAATCAACACGAGTAGAGACGGTGGATGCAAGCTTGGTGAGGTCATATTTGTGGCCTTTAATGGAAAAGATTCACTTAGCATCCAATATGAGAGCAAGAGCAGATCCAGATTTTAGTGAGTTTATGCTTCGTGTTGGAAACGGCGAAGAAACCACAATACGAGACAATTTAATACAACTGCCTCAACAAATAATGGTCCAAGCAATTGGTGATAGTAAACCAAAAGAATTCTTAGTAAGGAAAGTATTTCCATCTTTACAACAAAACTACAGATCGTCAAAGTATATAACTGAAAGGGCAATCTTAGCAAATAGAAATGAATATGTAGATAATCTAAATGGAATGTTGATAACTCAATTGTCGGGAGAAACAAGAACATATATCAGCTTTGACTCGGCGGAAGATGATACCAACAATTACTATCAAGAAGAATACTTGAATACATTGACACCAAATGGGCTGCCACCACATAGGTAACATTTCCATATTGTTATTAGCGTTGCAATTATAATAGAACTGTGAATAGCTAAACTGGACAGAAAAAAAAAAAGCTTAGGTAAAATATTAAGCAACTAATGTATATTTGAATACTATATATTAGGTTAGATTTGAAAGAGAATGCGCCTATTATGATGTTAAGGAATCTGGATCCAGCAAATGGCTTATGCAATGGGACACAATTAATTTGTAGAGGTTTTGACAACAATGTCATACATGTCGAAATAACCACGGGAGAATATGCAACAAAACAGGTGTTTATACCAAGAATCCAATTATCGCCGCCGGAAAATGAAGGCTATCCTTTTAAATTTATTCGCAAGCAATTTCCAATACGTCTCTATTTTGCAATGACGATAAATAAAGCTCAAGGTCAAACAATTCCTCATGTTGGATTGTATCTTCCGCAACATGTTTTCTCCCATGGACATCTATATGTAGCACTAAGGGGAATCTCAATGACCACGACAAAAGTATTGGTAATGACTGAACAACTAGATATGACGACGGACACATATACAAAAAATATTGTATACAAGGAAGTATTAGGTAAGAGACGATTGTTATCTTTTAAAGCGTAATCAATTAGGAACAAATCCAACACATTACATGATGTCATTGGTTGTATTTTATAGGTTCGGTTGAAGAGGAGAAAAGTTGAGCATCAACATGCAATTTATGAAGAGAATACAACTATTGTGTAGACTTAGCTATTGGTAATTAGGATACAAATGACTTGCAAATCCGGCAAAGTATCATCTATTTATGGACAGCGTCATAAAGTTACATGCATCAAATTCAAGACGATTAGATGAGCGAGTACTGTTCAGAAACAAAAAATTGGAAACTGAGAAACGTCCATACAAATTATTATCTTACATATTGAATATATTTAATAATGTAGTATGAATACAATTAACTGTAAAATTATGTATACGAGACTGTTCTAATACTTACAACATATATTATGACAAAAAAGTTAGCTTACTGTTTCAGACTTAATCACATGACAAGATGAGGCCAGCACGTGCAACGCACGTGTAGTAAATCTAGTTCAACAAAAATGCATGATCAGTTCTAATTTATAAGGGAAAGGTAAAACAATTGGTATATAGCTATAAATGAAAAGATGATTCTTTCACCTTTTGTATTAAATATTAATTGATGTACATGTCTTAACATCTCCTGCCTTGGATCAAAATTTTCAGTTTTGAAAAGTTGAAAAGGAAAAATGTACTTACTGATAGTCGGTGATGATGAATTCTTGAATTTTGTTCCCATTTGAGGCATATGATGGAGGGATATCATTTATCAAGAGGGCAAGAATTTCTTGCAGCAAGTAAAGAGTTATTAGTAAGTTAAAATAGCTATAGAAAATGGGTTATATGTGTGGTAAGTATAGTGTAAAGATATGTTGAGAGGTACCGAATTCAAAGCTTATAGCTTGATAGTGGAAACTGTTAAACGATGTACTTTTAGCAGCGTTGGTGGCAACAATGGTGGTTCGGGGTGTATAACCTGTTCTATTGATTCAACAATAGGGCCCTTATCGATTGTCCAGCTGAATTGATGAATGGGATTTTTGTATGCCTTGATTCGGTCGGAGACATATGCCATCGACACCAAATATGTTTGAAAAGGAACAAACTCTTTTTCATAATGTGTGATATATGTATCGTACATGGTAGCTTGTATTTGAGTTTTCTATTAGAAAATGAATAAAGTTGGAAAAATGTAAAGTAACAATTATAACAGGTAATTAGTATAGACATTCAAAAGTTGGTTGAATCGCGGAAAAAAGTTATATTGCATATATATGAAATTTAAAGCACATGAGTATGAGTCTTTTGGAGGTACCTCTCGTTATGGAATAATAAGAAAAAAAAGATGAAAGGAAAGTTAATATATTTGCATTTTAGACATTATGTTTTACATTAACATTGCATATATCTGTCGCAACTCCAATAATAAAAAATGAGCAGTCACTTGCTAAAAGAATGTATAACAACCTTTGATCCATTAGAACTTGCTAGTTTTTCACTTTCCTTTCATCATACAAAAAATCAAGTATAACAAAATGTACTTTCAAAAAACAGTGTTAGGTGTACACTACATCTATCCCTAAAAAAGTACAACCAAAAAACTTCAAAGATTTGACTTGTTAGATTAAACAAATGATTAACAAAATTTAACTCACATATCTTAGCAGTGAGATCTGTATGTTAAAGACCCTACTTCTTATCGCATTTTTTAAGGTTCAAATTGATTAGTTTTATTACTATATGGATAGAGGACCACCTAACAAAGTGGCATAATCACAAAGGACAGATTGAAAAGTTAGTTAAAAAGATCAGGCTAGACAATTTTTTGCCTTGTGACCCATAGGCATGAGAGGTGTGTGATATGATCCATTTAAAATCTATTACTATGTTAATCCTATGGTGAGCTAGTGATCAAAATATTTTCATCAAGAGAATGCAACTTACAACAAAAAATGTGATTACTGATTTTGCAGAATATTATTTAGAGCTAAAACTTTTCTCACAAAAAAGAAACATAGTAACAACATTAAACAACAATCTCAGTATGAAAACTAATTCACAAAAAGGTCATTCAGTATAACATTTCAAATTAATTCCAAGATTCATTCTGAATTATCGCAAAGTAGTAAGCACAAAACCATGTGACATCGCAATTAAACGAACACCAATTAAATCTTTCAATCATGTTTTCACGTTTGATTTTTTCAGTTAGGTGTAGCAAATGTCATCGAAAGTATGATATTAGTGTGTAGCCGTGTGAATTTATGAAAGTATAGACAAACAAAACAGCAGATCTATTTGGTTTAAAAACTGAAATAAAAATATTCGTGTCAAGTGACAAATCGTAACGACACTCTTTTCCTGCATAGTAATAAGGGGATAAAGCAGTTTAATAACCTGTTGCAGTTTCCGTGAGCATTTCAAGTTTTTCATGTGTGTCCACAAAATTAGTTGACAAACAATTTTGCTAAGAACGGATCCTCCCTCACTATTTGTATGAGATAACACTTATTCTATGATTTCTAAGCACCAGTCCTCCCTCACTATTTACATGACATTTCGCTTAGTCCATGTCATTTTAAGCATTAGGTAACAGTGACTTCAAAACAGCAATTGCATTTCGTAAATGGATTGATATCCATACAGATTTCAAACAATCACAACTAAAAGGTATGTATTTGATATTAATATTTATACAGAGAACCTCTTTATTGCTGATTTTTTGAGTATTATTATGTGTAAATAAATAAAATAACACATACTAAATTCATTTTTAGAAAGACTAACGAGTTGGGAAAAAAACTTTATACATGTTTTAGCAGATTAGCTCAACATAGTAGCGTGTCCAATATTACAGTGGCCGAGTTTGGATATAACAAAAGTGGGACATACAATTGTGATAATAATTGAATGACTGGTAGGTGGGTAGATTCTGTTGAGCTAATACAAGTACTTGAAGAATTTAAAGGAACTATTATAGACCATGAAATATATGTTGGTAATATGATAGAAATGGAAATTTTTGAGTAAGCAGAGTCTACGAAAACCGCTATGCAATGCAACCTGATACAAGGTTAGTCAGTTGGAAACAAATATAGAGAAGGAAAACATGCAGAAGGACTCAAAATGGGTGAAAAGGATACTTTCATTATGTATCAACTATACATTATATAGAATTACAAAGATATGGGAAGATATTTACAATCCCATAGAATATGCTACACAATCCCAAATGATATACTACACAATTCATAAGATATTCTAGTTGATTTTCAATAATTAGAAACAAATCTACCTATTAACTACTTTTTCTAACTCATGCTAACACTCCCTCTCAAGATGGAGCATAGATATCATGTATGCCCATCTTGACAAGTGAGTTATTAAATGCTTTTCTGGATACAACTTTAGTTAGAACATCAACCAGCTGCTCTAAGGTCTTTACATATGGAACTTCAATTGTATTATCCTCAAACTTCTCATAGATGAAATTACAATCAATCTCCACATGCTTTGTATGATCATGTTGAATTGAGTTTTCTGCAATTTTAATAGCAGACTGGCTGTCGCAAAATAACTTCATAGATTGGTCGAGTGAAAAACCGAACTCCCCCATAAGTCGTTTCAACCATAGTAATTCTTGGATACCTTTAACCATTCCTCTGTATTCAGCTTCTGCACTAGACAATGAGACAACCTTTTGTTTTCTACTTTTCCAAGTAACCAGGTTACCTCCAACAAAAGTGAAGTGCCCCGTTGTTGAGCGTCGTCGTTCTCCTTTGGCACCCCAATCTGAATCACAATAACCCATAATTTTTGTATAGTGATTCTTAGAGAACATGAGGCCTCTTCCTAGTGCTGACTTCAAGTATCGCAAGACTCTAGTGATTGCATTCATATGAACTTCACTTGGATTATGCATAAAGTGGCTTACCACACTAACATCATAAGCAATATCTGGTTGGGTATGTGATAAATATATCAAGCGTCCCAGTAATCTTTGATATCTCGCTTTATTAGAAGGAACTTGATCAGGAAGTTCCTCCAAGCTATGATTTTGTTCAATCGGTGTATCAATAGGTTGACAACCTAACATACCCGTCTCCTTTAACAAATCAAGAACATATTTGCGTTGAGACAAAAATATTCCTTGTGTGGACCTAATAACTTCAATACCCAAGAAATACTTTAATCCTCCTAGATCTTTCATATCAAATTTAGAGGACAAGTAAGTCTTTAATTTAGTCATCTCATCAACATCATCACCAGTAACAATAATGTCATCAACATAAATGATAAGAACAATTATCTTACCATTTTGTCTCTTCAAAAATAAGGAATGATCTGCGTTGCTCTGAGTGTAACCATATTTCTTCATTGTTAGTCAGAACCTTCCAAACCATGCCCTAGGGGATTGTTTCAGACCATACAATGCCTTTTTTAGCTTGCACACTAAATCTGTATTTCTAGAGGTATTGTAACCAGGAGGTATGCTCATATATATTTCTTCAGATAATTCTCCATGCAAAAAAGCATTCTTCACATCATATTGCTATAGAGGCCAGTCAATATTAGCAACTATTGATAATAGAACACGAACAATACTTAGCTTTGCCACAGGCACAAAAGTCTCTTGATAATCAACACCATAGGTTTGTATAAAGCCACGAGCAACTAGCCTTGATTTGAATCGATCAATTGAACCATCCGGCATGTGTTTCACGGAAAAATATCCAATTGGTTTCTTCCCTTTTGGTAACGACACAATATCCCATGTATGGTTTTTCTCTAGTGTTCGCATCTCCTCATTCATGGATTCTGCCCATTTAGGATCATCCAATGCTTCTTCAAATTTGATAAGGATAGTAATCGATGAAATCTGATTCACAAAGCCTCGAATAGAGCTTGGTAAGTGTCCACTGGAAACATAATGAGCAATAGGATATTTAACTTCTTTTGGATTATCAGGGGAGTATCTTGCTGGTGCTTTTCCTTGATTGATACATGGAGGTAACTGATACCTATTCCTGTTATCATCACTAGAAACCACTGATCTAGTATCATCAATTAAATTATTAGTATTAGTTTCCTCATAAGTAACACATACCTCAGGAACATCATCATAAGGAACATTATTGGTGGGTACTAAAGGTACTGGAGAGGGGGATTCTTCACTTTCTTGTTGCACTGTTTGATTGAGAATGCCTTGGTTTGGAGTTGTTAAGATAATCCATGTATTATCTGAATTTGTACCACTATTATCAGGTAGTTACACCATCCAATTTTTCTCTAAAACCTTATTCTCCCCCTAAGAGAAAAATTGGATAACTTTGGAGAGAAATACATCTCGGTCTCAAAAAAAGTAACATCCATAGTAACGTACAATCTTTTGGTAGGGGATAGCATTTGTATCCCTTTTTATGAGGCAAATACCCAACAAAGACACACCATAATACACATGGATCAAGCTTCGTACGTTTGTGTTTAGGGAGGTGAACAAAAACAACACAACCAAAAACTTGAGGTTCCAATTTTAAGGTAGATGAGAGATTAACAAAATTGGAGAGATGATTTAAGGGAGTCTTAAAATGGAGAACACTACTTGGTACACGATTTATTAAATAAACAATATGAAATAGCATCCTCCCAAGATGAAGGTTGCATATGAGAACTAATCAAGCATGCACGTGTAATTTCCACTATATGGCTATTTTTCCTCTCTGCTATGCCATTTTGCTGAGGTGTAAAAGTGCATGTAGTTTCCTGGATGATGCCATAATTTTGGAGAGACAACTGCAACACTTGATTAACATATTCTCCACCATTATTTGATCTAAGAACTTTTATTTTGGCTGAAAATTGGGTTTGAACCATTTTATGAAATGAGCGGAAGCATTCATAAACATCACTTTTATTCTTTAGTAGATAAATCCATGTCATACGACTAAAATCATAAACAAAGATTACAAACCCATGACAGCCAGATAAACTAGAAACTGGAGAGGGACCCCACAGATCAGAGTGAATCAATGCAAGCGGCTCAGTCACCTTACTAGTACTTAAAGGATAAGTAGTACGATGACTTTTAGCTAATACACAAATAGCACAATGAAAATTAGAGAAATCACACTCTAAGAAAAAAAGTTGGGAATAAGTTTTTAATGTAGCCAAAAGAAGCATGACAGAATCTTCGATGCCACATCCATATTTGGTGTTCTTTAGTACAAAATGAACTTTTATTGGTTAGAGTAATACCACGACATACATCATCCGCATAATAGAGCCCCCCTATTTTAGTTCCATGCCCAATAATCTCCTTACTTTTGAGGTCCTGAAAAGTGCAAAAATGAGGATACATTAATACTAGACAATTTAATTGTTGAGTTACTTGAGACACAGTTAAAAAGTTTATTGGATAGTGAAGGAACATCTAATGTATGCTCTAAAGACAAGGAGGGAGTCAGAACAACAGTTCCAACACTATTAACTTAGGATGATACACCATTTGCGTTGGACACATGTGAACTATGTGGTTTATTAGGAGCTTGTAGCAAGGACTGATCAAAGGTCATATAATCAGTAGCTCCAGAGTCAATAACCCATCCAGTGTCTTTATTAGAATCCATTTTAATCAGAGTTGATCCAATATTACCTGATAAATGTCTAGTTATCACTAAATCAGAATCACCAATTTCAGTTGAAATCATAGTCGTAACAGTAGTTGGCAGTGATGTGCTAGTTGAACTCATAGCAGCAACTTTCCCATCATTTTTATCACCATCCTTTCGATTTCTCCGTTCCCTGGACCTTTTTTCATTTAAACCATCCCACCAATCTGGATATCCATGTAACTTAAAACAATTCTCAACTGCATGTTTAGGATTACTGCATTGAGTACAACCATTTTCACCATTGCTACGAGCTTTTGAATGGTAATCTCGATTCTGGACAAAAGAAACCTTTGCTTCCATAGACATGCTGGAATTTGTATTATTATTTAGCATTGCATTCCTCCGTTGTTCTTCACTTCGAACCATAGAAAAAGCAGATTATGGATTGGGAAAAGGGTTTGCGCGAAGAATATCACTTTGGACACGATCATAAATATCATCCAAACCAGCCAGAAAGATATACACACGCTCTTCTTCAATTTCCTTCTTTCGAGCATGGACAACATCAGGTTGTGTGAAAGAGATGGGCTTACAATGATCCAGTTCCTACCATATTTTGCACAAATCTGCAAAGTATGTAGAAACCGTTTTCCCCTCTTGTTTCATACGTATTGCTTGATAAGAGAGATCGTAAATAACTGATCTATCAGCTCTTTCATAATATGTTTGAGAAACGGTGTCCCAAATACTCTTGGCCGTCGAAAAATGTATAAATAAGCACATAACATCGGGTTCCATGGCACTGATGAGCCAACTTTTAACAATATCATTATCCATACTCCACTTTTCATAAGTGGCATCAGTAGCGAGAGACTCTTTAACTATTCATGATAAGTATCCTATTTTTCCACGACTTGCAACAAACATCTCAACAACTTGAGATCAAAGAAAATAATTCTTTCCATTGAGTTTTACACCAAAAGTAATGGCTATAGGTTCTAGAATGGTGACTGTATTTTTAGAGGATTCACGCATGGTTGAATTATAGACTAGGATAAATAAAAGAAATTTTTCTCTGATACCAACTCAAAATGGGTGAAAAGGATATTTTCATTATGTATCAACTATACATTATATATAATTACAAAGATATGAGAAGATGTTTACAATCCCAACGAATATGCTACTACAATCCCAAATGATATACTACACAATCCATAAGATATTCTAATTGATCTTCAATAATTAGAAACAAATCTACCTATTAACTACTTTTCCTAAATCATGCTAACAGAAGAAAGGTTCAAGTTGTATATTTTTTATATGATATAACATTTTAGTAGGTAACTTCTTTTACTTGGGTGAAAAATCATCACTCAAGGGAATGTTTCTGAAGATACACATAATTGGGCTTCGATGAACCTTAAATGTAAAGTGGTTCTTGAACCCTTCTACTTCTAAGCAAGTAGAAGAGCGTGAAATTGAAAAATGTATAAATGAGATAGATTACAGCCAGTAAAAAGCAACATAAAAATGGTATGCTACACATCTGTTTGACTACAAAATGATCTGTGAAAGTAGATGGCTATTTGTTAGTTTAGTGGAAAATACCTCTTCATATTGTAATATCATCAGTTGATATTTCTTATTTTCCTCTTTTTTGGTTTGAGGATGGACTTTATCTACCACTTGGACTTTACTAGTCCATTCCTCTGTGCTCGTGGTGATTTTGTTGATATTAACTCTTTCTATCATGTCTAGAAACTGAGGTTAAAATATGTAAGCCAACATCATTAACGGAAGAAGAATATTATGAAATAGAAATATATCTAAGGTTAAATAAAGTACAATATTATATATACTTATGAAAAGTAAGATAGTGTTAAGAAAAATCTTTTTCAATAATTTTATCATAAATAATGTTATGTGTAGATTTTTGTTATCATCATTATCAGCTGTCAGTGGTCTTATCAGTATTTTAACATATATGAAACTTTTGGCTCTTGATAAAGCAACGTATAGTTGAATATGAAAAAAGATAGACTCACGTAAATAAATACCAACAACATCTAAAGTTTGACCTTGTGCTTTATTAATTGTCATTACAAAACATAATCATACAGAAAATTGTATTCTTTTAAATGGAAGGGGTAATTTTTCATCTTTTGATGTTAGTAGTGGTATTCTTGGAATGAACACATGTGGATTTTTTAAATTTATATATTGTGGCGCTGATAGATGTGTGGTTTGAAATTATTACATATAAAGCGTGTACCATTGCATAAACCTTCACAAGGATTTAAATTTTGTAGTAACATAATTGGACAATTATTTTTATGGTTAATTTGTAAGGAGGTAAGCCAACGAAATTTAAAGTATGCAGAAGTTAGAATAGCACGAGAAGTGATGAAAGAAACATTTGAGTAAGAGGTGCAAATTTCGATAAGTAACTTTAAATAGAAGGTTTCATGAATCTATGGGAAATTTCAATTTTGCCTTTATAAATTTTACTTCCACTTCCATTTTCAATTCTCATTAAGTATATTCACAAAAGGCTGGATATGTCTTTGCACACATATTTTCTAGTACTTGTACTTTTTCAAGGTGATTTCAAATTTGAGAGCATAGAGACTTTCATGAAAATTCTTCTCTTTTTCCACTATAAACTCCATGAAGAGTTTGCCTTAATCAACAACTTAAAACAACAATTTTTACGTCAAATAGTATTCTTGTTTCCATTAAATCTTTCAAAAGTAAGTCAAAAGGTTCAGCTATTTCTTTTTTTGCCATTAAAATTGCACCCTATACTATGAGTTTTGCATCACAAATTAAGGATTCCAGAGGACTTTGTTTACTGATGTTATAACTGAGCTTTCCATCGATATTGATTGGAAATTTAAAATGGGAATGAGCAGTTTGACCACCTGAAAGTAGTGAAGCTGCGACACCTGAACTTGCAGTTGTTGAAGCTATAAATCCTCCATATCTTACGATTGCTGAAAAAGCACGATATAAATAACTTTTACCAATTTTTCCAGGGCCATCTATAAAGAAGGCACCAGATTTATTTGAAAATATTCTATCTAAGATTACATTATAAGCTCTTGTTTTTGTGATGCTTAATTTGTTTTGTAGGAGCAGATCATCTTCACTAACAATATTATTTCTTTCAAAGTAAACATCTTTAGCTTCTTTTGCTAGCGCAGATGCTTTAATTATTTCAGGAATTAGTTTAAATTCATTAATATCACGATCAACTGAATGAAAAATATCATTAATATGCTTTAACACCCTATAACAATTTTTTTTTTGTACTAATGTTTGGCATTCTTGCGAAGTCCTCTGATAAGGATTTTTCAATTTTTTCCCCATAATTCTTTTGGATTACTTGGGCTACAGTAGATCAATAACATCGCAAACAAATGTCTATGACTTGATGGAATTCGATAATCTACTACCTCAGACATGCATTCTATTTAATTATTATCTGAAAGTAGTAATCCTTTTTTTTTTCAGATGTTTTTCTAAATGTTGTGCAAAGTTTACTATTTATCATTAGTAAATTTTGATATGATTTTGGTCCTCTTATGTTCATTAAATGTAATATAAGATAGTATCTTTCTCCTACAGTGGGATGACAAGTCACGACACGTCTAATAGCATGTTCATGTATACAAATTGTCCACATTTTATCCATTGTTGACCACACAAAATATTCGGAAAATTCTCGATACACTAAATTTATATTTTAGCAGTATCATTTACTATGTTTATTACAAAAAATTTCAGTTAGCATTATTTTTTGGATCATTGAATTATTTATAATTTTACAAATATTTTATGTACTTTTGAATGAAACAAGTTGTTGTCCGTTGAGATGTGGTTGAAGATGGTATACATTTGGAGACATTTCATTGATACTAAAAGCAAATATACATCATGTTGCCTCAAGTGGAAAACCCATCTAGCCAATTGATATTGTTTTATCTCGTCAACTTCTATATTTGTTTCATTAGTATGAATCTGAAATATGATTTTACCATGTCCTCTGCATATGTACTTATTAATGTATTTAACTACCTTAATATCTGAACAAATCTCAACATTCATATGATAATTATATTTAAAATATAAAAAATAATTATAAGGGACAACCCACTAATTGTTAAGGAGATGTTTTCTTATCTCCACATACTTGCGTATTCTATAAATAGGATATGAACTTTTTCCTTTTGTTGTTTCATCAACAAGCTCTTTTGGATACTTAAACTTACAATAGCCTTTTTTCATACAAGGACTTGTTAGATTTAGTTCACCGCAAGGTCCATGGATCATGTGTTGTGTAACTAGTGAATATAACTAAGAATTTATTTTAGAATTTTGTAATTATGCACAAACAAATTGATCATAGGCTTCGAGTGTAAGTATTTTGAATCTTTCATCAAGTATAATTAGAGAATGATCTTGAGGAAGTCTTCATTTCTGAAATTCTACTGTGTACATGTATGCCACAACTTTACCGAATATGTTTTTCTTTAATAAATCACTTTTTAGTTCCTCTAACTTTGCATGAAATACTCGATAAATCAAATCACATCTATTTTGTGCTTCATCACTTGTTAGAAGATTTTCTTTGATCTCTGGCAAAGAGGGGTTACACGTTATCATTAAAACTATATCAGGTCTTCTGAAACGTTGAACCAATGTACTAACATCCATGTACTGTCTATGCATATCTCTTGGCCCTCCTATAAAGCGAAGTGAGAGAAATTTGTTTTTACCTACTTGTGAAGCATTTCTTTCACCTTGTCGTAAAATATCTAGTAGTCCTCCTAATGTAGCAATTTTGAATAAATCCTGATTGAAAGAGGCAAAACCTAATCGTTGGGTTTCAATCTTTGTCCACTGATCCACATTGTATAGTTGAAATAATTTTCCTGAATGTAAAACTATATTTTCATCATCTCACATTTGAAGCTAATAACAATAATATTCACGACAGGAGGCACTATTTCTTTTACGCTTTCCTTTTTACATAGATCCGACTTCTATATCAAGAAATCCATAAATTGTAGCCACATTTGTTACGATTGGCAATAGTTCATTTTCGCAATATTTTTGTCTAGAAAAAGAAGTACCTAAAGGATTAACTTTCTGAATACCACAATGCCATCCATTTTGATCATAGGGAAACAACAATGGATACTGCAATGGATCATAACAACCATAGTAATAATTACCAATTGACTCTTGTTGTTGTCTGTATATACATGAATATGCGGGGTGAGTGTATAACTTTCAGCATCTTGCTCTACACATATTCTAGCAACTTCTAATGCAATTAGCAACTTGTATACTCTTTGGTCTAAACCAGCGTCGGATTTTAGAGCAATGTAGAAGTCACATAATTGTGAAATATTTATGAGTAACTTCAGGAATATGGAGTATGGATTAGTTTTTAATATTTCCATCAACTTTTATACAATACCTTCATTTAGTTTGCTTGAACATGGCAGTCGATTCCTCAATTCATTTTCACTATCAAAGAAATATAATTGTAAATTTCTACCTTTTTTCAATAGCTGGTACTAAGTCATCTATAAAGTGATACCTTTTTCCTTGAACTCGAAAGGTGGATACACTTTTATACTTTTTTGCTAGTTCTTTGTCATAATTAACTCCAAGAGATGTGAATGCGAAAATGTTGTATGTTTTTATATAAGTTCAGAACTGTTCAAACTCATTAGTATTTCCTAAATATAGATTTCTCAAATTTGTTGGTACTTGATGCGAAATAAGCCGCACAACACCATTGCCACGAAAATATGCTGGTGTCTCATACTCAATTCTTTTAGCAGCGCAAAACTTACACCGAGGAATAGTTTTTAGGATAGTATAATTTGTTATTGGATGAACGACTTCCATGTAATTAACTTCTCTTGAATTACATCCTGCACAATATAGTTGCTTCTTAAAACAAATTTTAGTGGGCAAAGATTATTGTGAATTATAGCCTATCTAATTACCTTATATGTAATAAGAATTTGCTCATTCGAAATAGACACAATCGCAACACATCATACAATATATAATGTGGTGGTTCTGGAGCTAGCACCAATGGAGGAATTACTCTTGGTGGCTGAGTTTGTCTGTGTCCGAGCTAGAATGGTATCTTTCTTATTGAATGGTGTCAGTTTATATAATTCATGCCATATAGCCTTTTAATTGCCATATTGCCTTTTAATCAGCATGAACTTTTTTCAAAATTCAAATAATTTATATTACTTTTGTTTGACTTTGGAGAACCCTTATCTATCCTGAATGTGAGATATAAATTATATGTTTAAATTTTTTCCTTATTCAATGCACAACACACTTCAAAATAATGATAACAAATCAAACTATTCTTTGTATAATTCAGTAAAGACGGAGAAAGTTAATGTAGAGGAAAAAGAGAATCACAATAACGGGTGGAAAAGAATATACATGTAGCTGAAACTTTAATAGTAATAGTTGCAAATCTTTAACTACACAGTGCATGCGAAAATAATTGTAAAATGGATTTAGTATTTTCTATAATTTGTATCTACCAAATAGCATCTGTAATAGTTCACCTTGAAAGTATGATATTAGTGTGTAGCAATTTGAATATGTGAAAGCTTAGACAAACAAAACAACAAATCTATTTGATTTAAATAATGAAATGGAAATATTAGTGTCAAAAATTTTCCGTGTTTCCACAAAATCAATTGAAAGACCATTTCGCTAAGCATCAGTTCTCCCTCACTATTTTCACTTATTCTATAATCTCAAGCATCGGTCCTCCCTCACTATTTACATGAGATTTCACTTATCCTATGTAGTTTTAAAGTTGAGTAGTTGTTCCTCCTGTAGTTCTTTTCTTGGTCTGATAGTTTTATTAACACTTCCTTCTATACATTCTATCTCTTACAGATCTATCTTACCTTTTCCTCCTTGTCTAATGACGGATTTGTTGTGTCTTCCAATAAGCCATCTTCTTTAATCACAAGACTACTGCCTAAATCAAAATTTCACTTATACCCGTGAAATTTAAATAAACATAGTATTTCAAAATCCATAAACAATGTTGGACCATGCCAATAAGTCTAAATATAATCGAAATATCAAATATTCAAATGAATTTTCCTAATGCACTTTTCTAGCTTTGATCGGCCAATAATTAAATACACAATGCATTACATTGTGGTGCTATCGCAGTAAGATTCAAGAAAGGAATTAGACCACGATAGAATTGAAATACTAAATTTACTTGCATTCAAGTACTTCAACTTACATTGAAAAATATAAAAAGAATTAAAACTTGTGTGTTTGAAAGTCTGAGCTACCTGTGTTTCAAATGGTATTTCAAAAAGACAATAATCTTTCACCTATTCTGGAATACGAGTCATGTACTACAACTCTTGCACCTAATATCAAATTTAATGATGGATTTAGTTATCCCAAATATCTGACAAAATTGTTTGAGCTTTATATGTGCTTCTTCTTGGGAATCAAAGTTTGAGAAAACTTTCTTTAATATCAAGTTTTGTATTTGCGTTTCTCAGCGGGGCTAGTTCATATAAGTAAACTTCAAGCCTCATCATAATAAAGTTTGGAGCTTTAAAGTAGCTATCATTATAAATCTACTTTTTAATGATGTGCATCTCGAGGTGCTTGCATTGAAGCTTCAATATAACAAAGTTTAGAGCTTTACTAATATTTTTTATAAAGAAAGTGCAGAGCTTTGAAGTAATCGAGGTCATAGAAGTAGTACGAAATTGCAAATAAAGTCAAAATAAAGTACGATGCATTGGAGAACTAATAAAACATTTTCAAAGACTCATTTTTATTTAATAGTCAAAGAATCCTCTGTTAGTGTAACACCTCAAAATTTGAAAATCTATGTTCAAAAGATGAAGACCAGTTTTTGGGCATTGTGGTGAACTATGAGTACTATCTATGGGCCATAGGAAATCCTATGAGCCGTAGAAGGGAAGTCATAGACTTAGGTATTGAGTTCTTGAAATACCTAGTCCCAGTGGTTGACCTACGAATAGACAAGATGGGTCGTAAGTTGTTTGATGAGTAGTAGGTAGGTCTTGTAGGTAAGTCCCAGACTTTGGTGAAAATTTAAAGCTTAAACTTAGTTTCTACGGTTTGCATGTACGGTCCGTAGAAAGAGCTATGAGTCGTACGTGGTTCCATCAATTTTTTTGTCTAATTAATAGTCTCTGACCTATCTATGGTTTAACACTATGGACTGTAGTAGTTCGTTGGTCCAAACCGTAGATGAGGGTCGACAAATATTTTTAAGGGCTTTTAGGTCTTTTCCCTAATTGACTAATGCCTAAACTACGTCGTTTTACCCCTCTATCTAAATCTTATAAATACCCTTCACCATTAGAAATTTCCTCCAACTTATTTATTCTCTCAAATTCCTAAAGTTTCTCCAAGGTTTTCTCCAAACATCTTCTCTCTAGATCAAGAAAGAAGAAACTAGGGTTCTTCAAGTTCAAGTATCCTTTCTTCATCATTTATTAGGGCTTCAATCAAGGTTTGTGGGGAGTTCAACAATGGGTTCCAATCACTAATTGAGTCCCAAATGTTTCTTCAATTCTCCAATTCAATTTCCTAAAAATTGATTAGGTTTTCATTGAATTCCTCACCGGTTCTATTTATATGGATTCCATTGCTTTATTATGATATTATTTGATGATTTGGAATTAATTACATGGTTTTCAACTAATTCCATGTGAACCCATGCATTTATCTATGAATTTTGATTATGAGTCCCAACTAATATGCATTTTTGAAGAAGCTTGAATCTATGAATATATTTTTATGAAATCATGCATATTTTCATGAAATAAATGTGTATGACTTAATTAAGCTTATAGATTAAGGTATCTGT
Organism: Solanum bulbocastanum; assembly: GCA_037074985.1. Taxonomy (NCBI): domain Eukaryota; kingdom Viridiplantae; phylum Streptophyta; class Magnoliopsida; order Solanales; family Solanaceae; genus Solanum; species Solanum bulbocastanum. Next base: position 15,584,586 of record CM073597.1, on the reverse strand, counting down.
ATGTTCTATGAAGCTTACATGACATGAATGACATGTAGATTTGCCCTCAATGCTTTTGGGTTATTTTCCTAAATTAGGTCTTGATTAGTATGCTATCCAGATATGCCATTAAAGATTATAGATCACACTTTTAAAACTATTTCCATTATTAGTAGGGAATTTAAAGCATGAAGTTAATGACTATGGGCCTTATAAAGCTATTATGAAAATATCATGGATGGTGAAAAGTTTTCTCACACATGGTCTAAGGAGCTACTCCATGAAGTTTCTAAGTTGGAGTAGTATCTTAATTGTACTTTCCCCTGGATTATATAATGAATATGTCACGACCCAGACCGCCATGATTGACACCAACACTAACCCTCTTATGGGAGAGCCATTACTACACCCTGATGAGTCCGAGATTTAGACTCATTTAGGGCTTTATTTGTATAAGTTTAGTGTCTTCAAATGCTTGTTTTGTGCAACTAACTAATATAAAATCCCTAATTTCTAGGTATGTGGATTGAGGAACAATACAAGGATACTAATGTGCAAAAAGGAATGAAGTAAGCTGAAAGAGTGAAGAAAAAAAAGCTTGGTGATAGCCAAGTCTACTTGGTGAGTCACTGAAGGGCTCCTTGACCGCCTAAAGTTCTAGTGTGCCAAGCTCTGAAAGAAAAAATCAAGTCAACGAGAGAAAGAAGTAGTCGGTGGATTGCCGAGTGTTTCCGCGATGCAGTGTTGGATCGCCCAAAGTTACAGACCTAGAGGATGTAGAAGGCCAAGACAGAAAGTGATGGAATTGGTTGAAGGGCACATCGCCGATTGTATCGGCGAGCCCGACTTACTATGCCAAATGGCTCTTCGTAGCATATTTTTGGTGACTATAAATACATTTTTGAACATTTAGTTTAGTATCTTTTATCAATTAGGAAGTATTAGATTATTTTTGAATTCTTAGTATTGAGATAAGTTTTCCTTAGCTTTGAAGAATTGAGGTTTTTCACTTTTGAGAAATTGGAAGTAGGTCTTTGAGATTCTTCGATTTTGACCTTTTTAAAGACGAAATTAATTGTACCCAATTGATGGAAACACAATTAGGTAACGATTTTTATCTATTTATGATGTCTAGCTAAAGCCCCAATTCTTGGGGTGTGATTATATGATTATGGGTTGTTTGAGTATATGAGTATTGTTAACTGTTAGTTTAAATGCTATTTAGAAGTGATTTCAATCATTAATTATGGTTTAATTTAAGAATTGTAGTTGCAAATGCAATTCTACCTTTGTGGTTTTGGCTTGCTCGAGAGAGAGGTTTTAAAACCAAGATCATTGATTGATGGTATGTGGGTATTGGGTTGTTATGAGTTCAGCTTAAGAAAGTGAATCCTAAACCCTTTTCCACATATTTAGCTTGAGAGAGTGAATGGAGTAAAGCGTAGGCTGTTCTTATTTTGCATGCTTGTCGATGTTCAAGAGAAATCAACTTTATTTGGGGTTAATTGTTCGAGAGAAAGTTTACCTCCACTATAGCCTAGCTTATTCACTAATTTACAACTATTTTCTAATAGTTGCAATTTCCCATTTGTCTACATTAGCCTATAGTCGAATCACATCCCAAGAACCCGTTTCATTATTGTTATTTTCGTGTTATTTGTTGCTACTATAGTGGATAATTTAAACCAAAACCCCCTTATTTGACATTCATGTCACACTGTGATTTGAATTATGTTTTTATTCGATAATGTCTATTCCTATGACTGATTTGATCTTGTTCACACTTGACTCATGAATTTTATACGGTACCACTCCGTGTGGGATTCGACCCCAACTCATTTAGTTGTGTTATTATACTGACTAATGGTCATTGACACTTAGAACAAGATTAAGTGTCCTTGAAATGTTAATTGAAACGGTGCCACTACCGGGGAGTGGTGTTGGTTAAGATTCTTTGGTTAAGTTGAATTTTATTCTTTCTAGTTTTAGTTGAATCTACTTACTTTCAGTTTTGGTTTGTGTGTTGCTGTTTTGAACAGAGGAAATAAGTGTGAATGGAAGCAATGGTAGCCAAGTGTGCCACCAAGATGACATCGAAAACCTTAACGATGTCAATAGGCCTAATGTCATTGACCCTCATTTAATGGGTGGAATTGGTGCCATTCGCTTGCCTTAGGCTGAAGGGAACGTTGTGTTCCATATTACATGTACCATGTTGCAACTCTTGCTATTGAAAAGGTTGTTTGGTGGGCTGGCTCATGAGGATCCCAATGAGCACATAAGAAATTTTGTTGATGTTTGTGGGTTGTTCTCCTTCAAGAACATATCCCAAGAATTGGTCCGGTTGAGGTTGTTCCCATTTTCTTTAATGGGAGAAGCATGTAAATAGTTGGCTGAATTGCCAAGAGAATCAATCACTTCGTGGGAAGAACTTGTTACAACATTTCAAGTGTGATTTTTCCCTCATTTGAAGATGATGACACTTCGGGATAGCATCCAAAGCTTCAAGCATTTGGAGGGTAAGCCAATTCATGAGACTTGGCTACGATTCAAAAAATTGGTGCTGCAATGCCCAACTCATGGTTTGCCCGACAACGTTTTGCTACAACATTTTTATCGAAGCCTTGATTCGGTGAACAAAGGTGTAGCTGACCAACTTTCTTTGGGAGGTTTGATGCAACAACCTTACATTATAGCAGCCCAACTTTGGATGGTATGACCACAATTAATTAGGCTTGGTACACCCGCGAAGATCAGGTCTCCCCTCTCACGATTAAATTGACCAAGGAGCAGTTCGAGAAAGACCAAGAGAGGGACCAGAACATGGCAAAGATCATGACACAACTTGACATTTTGTCCAAAAATGTAATGGAAGCTGGTGCGAGAAGTGTCAATGTTGTGGGTGTTGGGTGTGTAAACCCCGATGAGGCCAAGTTTGAAGCATTGTACAATGAAGATGTGAATTTCCTAGTTAACCTAGGAGGTGATTATCATACAAATTACCTGAGGCAGGGTGGTAACCAAGGTTGGAACAAGGAGGAAGGTTGGAAGGATCGTGAAATAGTGTGAAGGGATCGTAACCCCACTTGGAAAGAAAGTGACGGGGAGAAGGATAAATTTGTTGCTCCCCACGAGTGCCAAAATGCCAAGGATTTTGAGGGTGGTTGGTATGAGGATATGATGTCTCGTATTCTCAACAAGGTTGAGGGGTCATATAAAATTTTGAAAGAGATGAAGGAAGATGTGTCGACCCTTAACTAGATGATTACCTCTCATTCCGTCTCTATCAAATAGTTGGAGACCTAGATGGGTCATATTTCATCTAATTTAAACCTGAGACAACTAGGGGGGTTGCCTAGTAACACTATGGCCAAACCCAAGAATGAAGTTTGAGAATGGACTCGCGTCGTGCCACAACATTAACTAAGGCGCTGCATGGGAGGTAACCCAAGTTATATTTACTTTCTTTTTTATTTTGAAATAATGGTGTGTTGATTGTGCAGGTTAAAGTGTGGAATATTCTTGAAAAGTGTAGATTGGTGAGCAAAATGTCCAGTCGGCGACTCGCCAAAGAGGTTGGCGAGCTCGATTTGGACCGCTGTTGGACTCAAGGAATTTTGAAATTGGAGTCTGTAAAACTTGGTGAGCCCATGGACTACTTGGCGAATCGACGACCATGTCGGCGATCATGACTTTGTTCGTCATTTAAACCCCCACATTAACTGGAGGTTTAGTAAAACTCGGCGAGGTAAGTGGCCACTCAGATGTCACCGAGTGGGTCAGCGAGCAAAACTAATGTCACCAAATGGGCGAGAAATAGATGGTTTTAAAGGCTAAATCTTTAAACTTGCAAAATCTTTCACATTCCCTTACTTTTTAACTCTCCAAAATCAGATCCGCACTATATTTTTCTATTTATTTTGCATTCTTACCGCTTTCTAGTTGTCATTTGTGTATTTGGAATTGAATATCTTTGTCATCTAGCATTTTCTACTTATTTATTCAGCATTAAAGGTTAGTTTTCGAAGCTCCAAACTCGTATTAAGCGATTTTACTCATTTGTAATTTTTTTTTATCTTGGTGATGTGTGCTGCGCCTCTCTGATTTCATTGTTTTTGCACTTTTGTGCTTGTGTGCCTATTTTAATTTGAATATCTTTCCTAATATGCCAATATTGCTGATTTCCTAAATTTCATGCTTAAAATTAATCAAAATCTTGTAGGGTTGTCTTTTGTTGTTGTTGGGTCTAGTCGGGTGAAGTCTGAGTAACCTACATTTGTGGAAAATGACGTGCTTTGCCCAATGATGGAGCCGTTGACATCATTCTTAAGGGCTAAAGTCATCAAATGGCTGAATTTGGTCAAACCGGGAGAAGTCAGAGTATCCTAGGGGCATGGGTCGTATGGGTATAAGCCTAATTGAACTAGTGTGTGGTTTGATTTTGTTTTTGGGGGCTGTGGGGTTGATTTTTGAAGATGGGGTTGAAAGTAGCCACGTTGGGCAGTTTGGCGAGCTGAGTCGAGCTCGTCGAACCACTTGGCAGTTCACCGAATCCCTCTTGATTTCCTTTAATTTCAAGCAATTGTTAAGTTTGGGTACTGTAACTTTCGGTGAGAAGTCTGAATTCGCCGAGTGCACTCGACGACTCGTGGAAAGTCTTTCTTGATCGCCCTTTATGAACCCCAACCCCTAAAATATACTGTAACTTTCGGCGGGCTTGTCCTTGCTCACCTAATGCTGTCGGCGATACACCGAAAAGGCCTTCCCATCGCCGACATGCCAATTTTTTTCTGAGAATTTTGAGCCAATCCTTTCGGTGAGCCCGATCTGGCTCGCCGATCAGTTCGGTGAGTTTGTCTGCAACTATTTTTCTGTAACTTTTCCTGAAATGAATCTAACTCTTTTTGATGTTTTTGCAGATATGGCTAGAACCAACCTTGACGTGCCATCTCGTAATAGAGCATGAGGCGTATTAATAAATGAAGAGGGAGCCAATCCTCCTAAAAAGGGAAAGACGAAACCCCTGAGCACAACTCTGATAGGGAAAAAGAGTCTGCTAAACTCTCTAAGCCAGATGATGACTAGACCCTACAGTCTAGGCGAGCAGAGATTCGTGCTAGGTCTCATCCAGACACATCTAGAGCTCTAGTAGCCGCTCCTCCTACAACTGATACAGTGCCAACTTCGGCACCACCTGTGGCCCCAATGCCACCAGTAGAGATTCCTCCTCCTAGGCTACTAAACAGATTAAAAACTGATGGGCTACGGATAATTCTAGAGGAGAGGCTGCTATCCACAGAGGGCTTAGTGGTTAAATATTCCACTGTGAGGGACACCCTCCAGTTTCACTAGTGCCCGAGGCCCCTATATTTCTACATAGGTCCAGGAGTTTTACACAACATACAGTGACTTGGTACCCAAGGGAAAGAAGAAGGCCAGTGCTTTCAGACCAGTAAAGTCTATCATGGTTTGAGGAAAGCAAGTAGGGTGTAGTAGGGAGTACATTAATATTGTACTCGACAGGGCTCTAGGTGCTACACTTGCATATAAGGGCTTGCCTATTACTCAGTCCCTAGATGATTTAAAGGGCTGGCTTGCACCTTTGATTTCCAATACCACCCCGAGGTGGATCGAGGCAGGAGCCCCCATCAAGAAAAAAGACCTAAATATTACTGCTCGGTACTAGTTTGGATTAATCAACAACTCCATCATGCCTTCCCAGAATGAGTCAATCCTCCAGCATCCTAAGACAGCCTGCCTTGGGTCGATCATATCCAGGAGGAGCATCAACATGGGACTCCTTATAGAGTAGGAGATAGCCATGAGGGCCAAATAACATCAGACTTCCCTTCCATTCCCAAAGCTGATTACAAAGTTGTGCCGGCGTGCTGGAGTTCCTCATTATGAGATGAGAGATATTAAGGTCACTCCTACATCCTCGATAAACATCCGGTATATAGAGGCCGAGTACACTCGGGAGGAGGCTGACAGGAAGAGAGCAGTCCTGGAAGATGCATCCCCAGAGTTGGACAATGACTCTATACCTACAGAGGTACCTTTTCGTACTTTGGCCTCCGGGCCTTTAGGTACTTCCACTTCCTCCCAGACTCCTGGTACTTCTATTGCTTCCCAGCCGACCAAGATCACTTAGGCCATGCTCCTGAAGATGGGACACTTAGCCCATTCTACGGATGTGAGGGCTACTCGATTGGAGGTTGCAATACCATGGATGATTGAGAGTTCTATCCTAGCTGCATTGACTCCCCTACGAGCATCTATTGACACTCTCACTACGAGAGTTGAGATTTGTCAGAGTAGACAGGGGGAGACTTTAGAGGTAATGACTTTGAAAGCCAAGGTTGTAGATCTGAGGAAGGACATGGACTACTTGAAGTCCACAGACTTCACTTCACTTCTGGAGGGAGCTGATGATATGGATGCCCTTACGACTTATGAGATTCCTCCAGCCACAACCGAAGACGTATAGATGGATGACATAGCAGTTGATGAGTCGGAGGTAGAGACCGATGCAAAACAGATAGAGGTGAGAGAGGAAAGCATCTATAGAGACCTGCTAGATCTGGAGGAGACAATTTTCCAGTCAGTGATTCAGACATCGCTAACAAAGACATCCATGGAAGGCCATAGTGGATCGAGTGCTGTTGATGTGACTCTGGGCACTAATGCCCATGTTCAGAGTGTTGCACCAGGCACTGATGCCCCGACATATAGAGCGAATGGTAGACAAGACTTTTCTTTACCTCCCTCTCTGTCTTCTTTTATTGATTTTTAGATGTTTTATTGCATTTGAGGACAAATTGTCTTTTGTTTGTGGTGGGGAGAGGTATTTTCGTACCTACCTTTTATGTTGATGATATGTTTTATATATATTGGGTTTTGTGCTATATATTGTGTTTTAGCACTGTGTTGTGGATATTTGAGCTTGTGGCTCCTTGTTTTAATTGAAAATGGTTTTTGGACCCTTCTAAAAAATTTTCCACCCTTTTTTATTGTGTTTGAATGTGGCTGTTCTTGTGCAAGTTCGAGTATCGATTATGATCAATACCAATGACTTGAATAGTGCTCTCAATCAAACAAATATGAATGTGCTGCTACGACGAGGCCAAATGAATTTGCATAACAAATATGTGAACTTTTTGCATCTCATTGTGACTAGTTGATTATCAAATTGAGTCTCTTATGATGAACATTGAACACTAGCGAAAGTGTGGAGTCTTGTTTGACATTGGTTGTTAATACCTTGTGTGATGATCTTACAGTGAGCCATGTGTATGGACACCTAGAATTTGCCCCGTTGGTCCGATTGACTAAGTGATGCGAGCTCTTGAAATGATTTTAGGCAAAAATTTTAAAGAGTGAAACAATTTGACATTATACATCTTTTGTGGCCTACCTTGTGAGTGTGTGAACTTTGCTTGAACACCCTTTGAGCTTTAGCCTTCTCTTAGAAGAAACTTGATGCTAATGAGTCCTCTCTCTATCCCTTCACCCATAATCCTCATGAAGTGTGGTTTGTTTGAATAGCCAGCATAGGCCGAAATCCTAAGTTGGGGTGTGGTGAAAAAAGAAGGTAAATCAAAAAGTGCAAAGAAGTCCCCCTTGACCCATGGCTTTGAGAAAGATGGAACCCCTCCATACGAAAAAAGATGAGAGAAAACGGAAAGTAAAATGAAAAAGATAAAGAATGAAAAAGTTGTGGAATAAAGTTGTGAAAGTTGCAAAACAAATGGGGTGTTCAATATTCCATAGAAAGTGAATAATGGGGTGAATTGTGAGCATGAATAAGAATGATGAAGAAAAGGAAATGAAGTGTTGTTCATACCACATTTCATGAGGATAATAGTCACTGATCCTAAATGACCATACCTTTACACTCAGCCCCATTACAAGCCTTGAAAAGACCTTTTTGATCTTGAGTAAGCTGAATCAAGTGTTGACTGGAAAATAAGGGAAAGCCTATGGGTTGAGTCAAGCATCTGTTCATCTTTGTGAGTGTGAGAGTTGTTTGTGATTCTGAAGCTATAGCGTGTTGAACAATTGTGTGAATATGGAATCATTCTTTGTGTGAGGGCATTTTAGTACCTTTGTTGAGCTTGAACTTGCATTTGAAGCAAGTATTGTGAACTTGAGAATCTTTGCTAATGGTGAGTCACAACTTGAATCTTTGAGTGCACAATTGATCCTTTCATAAGTAAGTTGAGCCTTGTTGTGTGCATTCATGATTGAGTCTTGTATAACACTGTTTGAGACATCTTTTTTGAACTGCTGAACTTGAGGACAAGCAAAAGTTTAAGTGGGGTGTTGATGAGTCTGACATTTGGACTCATTTAGGGCTGTATTTGTATAAGTTTAGTGTCTTCAAATGCTTGTTTTGTGCCAATAATTGATGTATTATCCCTGATTTCTAGGTATATGGATTGAGGAACAATGCAAGGATACTAATGTGCAAAAAGGAATAGAGTAAGCTGAAAGACTGAAGAAAAGGAAGCCTGGTGATCACCGAGTCTACTTGGCGAGTTGCCAAAGGGATCCTTGACCGCCTAAAGTTCCATTGTGTCAAGCTCTTAAGGAGAAAATCAATTCGACAAGAGAAAGAAGCAGTTCCTGGATCATCAAGTGGTTTCACGATGCAATGTTTGATCACCAAAAGTTACAGACTTGGAAGATGTTGAAGGCCAAGACAAAAACTACGATGGAATTGGATGAAGGGCGCATCGCCGAGTGTATCAAGGAGCCCAACTTACTGTGCCGAATGGCTCTTTGCAGCATATTTTTGGCGACTATAAATACGTTTTTGAACATTTAGTTTAGTATCTTTTATCAATTAGGAAGTATCATATTATTATTGAATTCTTAGTATTGAGATAAGTTTTCCTTAGCTTTGAAGAGTTGAAGTTTTTCACTTTTGAGAAATTGGAAGTGGATCTTTGAGATTCTTCAATTTGGACCTTTGTAAAGACGAAATTAATCGTACCCAGTTGATGGAAACACAATTTGCTAACAATTTTTTATCTTTTTATGATGTCTAGCTAAAACCTCAATTCTTAGGGTGTGATTATGTGATTATGGGCTAATTTAGTTTATGGGTATTTCTAATTGTTAGTTTAAATGCTGCTTAGAAGTGATTTCAATAATTAATTATGGTTTGTTTAAGAAATGTAGTTGCAAATGTAGTTCTACATTTGTGTTTTTGGCTTGCTCGTGAGAGAGGTTTTAAAACCAAGATTATTGATTGATGGTCTGTGGATATTGGGTTGTCATGGATTCAACTCGAGAGAGTGAATCCTAAACCCTTTTCCACACATTCAGCTTGAGAGAGTGAATGAACTAAAGCGTAGGTTGTTCTTATTTTGCATGCTTGCCGATGTTCGAGAGAAATCGACTTGATTTGGGGTAAATTGTTTGAGAGAAAGTTTACCTCCTCTATAGTATAGCTTATTCACTAATTTACAACTATTTTCTAAAAGTTGCAAGTACCCATTAGTCTACATTAGCCTATAGTCGAATTACATCCCAAGAACCCGTTTCATTATTGTAATTTTCATGTTATTTGTTGTTGTAGTTGATAATTAAAACCAAAACCCCCTTATTTGACATTCGTGTCACCCCTAATTTAAATTATGTTTTTATTCGATAATGTCTATTCCTATGACTTATTTGAGCATGTTCACACTTGACTCTTGAATCTTAAACACATACCATTCCCTGTGGGATTCGACCCTAACTCATTTAGTTAGGTTATTATACTGACTAACAATCGTTGATGCTTAGAACTTGATTAAGTGTCTTTGAAACGTTGATCACACCTGACTAAATAACTTAAAGGAACTAAACTATTTAAAAATACAGAAGCAGGTTTAAATGACAACTAAATAATGAGTTCCCTTAGAGTCCAAAATTTACAAAACCACCAAACATGACTCTCGTAGAAATGCAACCCTTAGAACCTAAAAGTCATTGTACCAAAACTCTACCAATCAACAAGTCTAAGGAAACAGGGGTTGCAACCTTGAAACTTAACATAAGCAAAATGTTTGAATGAATAAATAGTCTGAGTCCGAAAAGAAAGAACTAAACAAATGATGGATCCATGGCAGCCTGAAAGAACTAGCTCGCCCTCGAATCTGGTTTCAGTCAATGATATCTTAATTGAGGTATGTCAGTAGCCGCCTGAAGATGCCCTGTACTCAACGAAAAAAGAGCAAGTGCAATATCAGTACTCGAAACCACGGTATACTGGTAGGATCATGCGGCTATTCCCGGTCAACAAAAAATACGCAAGTAATTACAACACAGTAAACACACATATACAGAATGCATAATTCAGTTATCATTCAGGAGCAACATACAATTTCCAATATCAATGACAAGTAGATATGAACATAATAATCAAAAGTAGTCCTCTCATGGAACCCACACCCAAACTATTAGTGTGTCAGAACGTGACATCTGATCTAATATACATATGTCGGAACGTGACACCGGTCCAATATGTGTGTTGGAATATGAAACTCGATCCAATGTACATGCTGTAATGTGACACCCGATTCAATATATGTGTCGAAACGTGACGCCTGATCCAGTCAGCACAACCACAGTCACAATCACACCCATAATGAATAGTGTTCATAATTACAATCATGTAATAGGTTTATGCCATGTAATTGTTCACACACAATAATTTCATTAGATTTGATTCACATTCCCTATTCACATACATGCACACATACAATAAAGTAATTAAACGACATATATCACACAATAGGAAATTGAACCATCACTTACCTTGAAATCAAGCCTGGATACTCCTAAGACATGTGAGTCTTTAGCTCATTCTTGATCTATGCAAGAATCACTAACAAGGTCTAATTTACCCGGATAATAACAAAATTATTAACCCAAGTCCAAACCCGTGATCCTAATGTTCAACTAGGGGTTTTTCCACCATTAACTTTAGGATAATCCCCCCTATGATAATTACCCAAGATTCTATGTTCTAAGAATTGAAATACAAATTAGGGGAGTAAATATCTTACCTTTAGCACTAGAATTCGTGGGAATCTAATAAGCAACTGCTATGGTTCGTCCCTTGGCTTTGAAGAACAAAGTTTTGTAGAAAATAATAAAATTGGGGTTTTTCTCAGGTTTATGTGGTGACTGCCCCGCCACAGGGGGGGCCCACCCTGCCACAACGGCCCCGCCCTGGCAGGATTAATCCCGCCCTGGTAACTTGCACGGAGATAGAAACTCAGAATTTGAGTTTCAAGCTTCCATTTCGCAACACAACTTTAACCCTTAACGTTCTAAAACTACCTTTTCATGCCAAGATCAATTTTGGGAGTTCTACTCGCCTTATTCAATTCCATAAAATCGTACAGGCTCCTTAAAGTCTTAGCTATCCACTTACGTGACAAACTTGTAATTTAATCCCACATCCATTACCGGATTTCCATAGACCTCACCTGACCCGGATTTCGTCCAAGTCTGGCCTAGGCTAGAAATTCCAAGTTACTACTCAGAAGTTTTCAGGCCTAAATTCTTTCCCCATTGGTTTTCCATAACGATGGGAAAAAGTTGTTACAATATATACCAATTTACCCATCACTCGTACTTGAGTGATAAACTAGGAGAAATGGTAATGCAACAGTAGAGTAGTACCTAGATTGTCGAAGAACTGGGGATACTTGTCTTGCAAATCCTTCTCAGTTTCCCAAGTAGCTTCCTCAACCGGACGATGCTTCTATTGAACTTTCACAGACTTTATCTCCTTGGTCCTCAGCTTCCATACATCACGATCAAGAATTGCAACCGGTTCCTCCTCATACTGAAGGTCATTGTCTAGCAAAACTGAGTCCCACTTTATGATGTATTCTCTGTCCCTATGATACTTCTTCAACATGGACACATGGACCACTGGGTGGACTCCATATAGATTAGGTGGTAAAGCCAACCTATAAGCTACTGGCCCTACACAGTCAAGAATCTCAAATTGTATTGAGGACTACAATTTTCCTTCGTGCGGAATCTCATCACCCCCTTTATAGGTGACACTTTTAGAAGAACTTGCTCACCAGCCCGAAATGTCATATTCGTTACCTTACTATCTGCATACTTTTTCTGTCGACTCTAGGTAGTCAAAAGCTTAGATTGGATGTTTCTCACCTTATCCTGAGCATCTTTCACCAAATCAACCCCCAAAGGTTTAACATCTCTAGCCTTAAACCACCCTATGGGTGATCTGTCCCCTCCCATAAAGTGTCTCGAATGGTGCCATGTCTATGCTACAGTGGTAACTGTTATTATAGGAGAACTCACACAAAGGTAGGAACATATCCCAATGCCCTCAAAAGTCAGTCTCACATGCCCTTAACATGTCCTCTAATAGTTGAATTGTTCTCTCTGACTGCCCGTCCGTGAGTGGATGGAAGGCAATGCTACAAGTTAGTTGAGTGCCCAACTCCTTATGCAATTTTTCCCAAAACTTGGATGTGAACTCCGTACCACAATCCGAGATGTTGGAAAGGGGCACTCCATTCAGCCTCACTATCTCCTTCACATAAACCGTAGCCAACTGCTTAGCATTATAATATACTGTGACTTGGAATGAACTGGGCTGACTTAGCCAGTCTGTCAACCACCATCCATATGGAGTCAAACTTCCCCAAGGTTTTGGAAAGACCAATCATGAAATCTATAGCTATCCCTTCCCACTTCCAATCAAGAATTTGCATTCATTGAAGCAAAACTTCCGGCCTTTGGTGCTCATACTTTACCTATTGACAATTTTGGAACTTAGCCACAAACTTAACTATGTCTTTCTTCATGCCAAGCCACCAATAAAGTCGTTCCAAATATCGGTACATCTTGTTCACACCCAGATGAATGGAATATTGCGAACCATGAGATTCTGTCAACATCTTCTGAATCAAGTCATCCACATGGGAACATAGATTCTTCCCTTAAAACTGAGAACACCACTCGCATCAAGAGCCGCATCTTGTGCCTTGCCATACACTGTATTCTTTTTGAGCTCATTCAAACTCTCATCCTCAAACTGCTGGGCCTTGATCTCCTCAATGAAAATAGGCCTTACATCAATGCTGTCTACCACCCCACCTTTCTCTGAGATACCCAACTGCATAAACTTAGATTCCAAGGTTTGATTCTCTTTGGCCAAAGGTTGCTTGGACAAACCCAAGCAAGCTATACTGCCCATATTCATGGTCTTCCGGCTTAATGTGTCTGTCACCACATTAGACTTACCCAGATGATCCTGGATGGTAACATCATAATCTTTGAGTAACTCCATCCACCTTTGCTATCTCAGATTAAGGTCCTTCTAGGTGAATACATGATGTATACTATGATGATTAGTAAACACCTCACACTTGACACCATAAAGGTAATGACGCCAAATCTTGAGAGCAAATACTATCGCTGCCAACTCCAAATTATGCGTCGGGTAGTTTCTATCATACACCTTTAGCTGCCGCGATGCATAAGTTATGAAATTCTTATCCTGCATCAACACAGTACCCAAACCCAAATGTGAAGCATCACAATAAATAATGAAATCTTTACCTTCCACCTACAGTGCCAAAATAGGTGTTATGATTAGAAAAGTCTTGAGCTTTTGGAAGATCTCTTCAAATTTGTTAGTCCAATTGAAAGGCACCTCCTTTTCAGTCAGCCTTATCAAATGCATAGAAATAAAAGCCAAGTTTCTCACAAACCGTCAGTAGTAGCTGGCAAGCCCCACGAAACTCCTAACTTCAGTCAAAGAGCAAGGCAGGACCCAATTCTTGACTGCTTCGATCTTTTGGATCTACCATTACCCCTTCCTTTGAAACCATATGCCCCAAAAAAGGCAACTGAAGTCAACTAGAACTCACACTTCGAAAATTTTGCATACAACTTTTATTTTTCAAGGACACCCAAAGCAATACGAAGATGGTTGGCATGCTCTTCCTTACTCTCAGAATAAACCAAAATGTCATCAATAAATATGATAGCAAAAGAATTCAGGAATAGTTTGAACACACTATTCGTCGAACTCATGAAGGATGCAGGTGCATTGGTCAGCCCAAATGACATCACTAAAAACTCATTGTGTGCCATTTTGGGTACATCCTTAGGTATAATCTTCAACTAATGGTAACTAGACCATAGGTCAATCTTACAGAAAATCAATTCAACTATCAATAATCTATGCACATCCTCATACTGCCATCTTTCTTCTTAACAAACAGGACAGGAGCACCCCACGGGGAAGCACTAGGACGGATGAAACCTTTATCAAGAATCTCCTGGATTTGAGCTTTAAGCTCTCTCAATTCTGCTGGAGCCATGCAATAAGGAGGAATGAAGATGGGGCGAGTGCCTGGTTCCAAGTTAATGAAGAAATCTGTATTCCTATCTGGAGGCATACCAGGAAAATCAGTAGGAAAAACTTCCTTGAATTCAGAAACTACTGGAATAGAATCAATAGAGGGAGACTCATCAACATCCTGAATATGAGCCAAATATGCCAAACACCCTTGCCCCACCAGTTTCCTAGCTCAAACAAAAGATATGACCTTAGCCGGATTAAGCTTGTACACCCCTTTCCACTCTAACTTTTCCTTACTCGGGATCTCTAGAGTCACAGACTTAGCATTACAATTAAGCACAACATAATAGAGGACAACCAAGTCATGTCTAAGATTATATAACTTTTCCCTACCTGGGATCTCTTGAGTCACAGACTTAGACTTACAATTTAGCACAACATAATAGAGGACAACCAAGTCATGCCTAAGATTATATCAAAGTCAGTCATATCTAGAATAACCAAATAAGCCCAAGTCAGAAACCCATAAACAAGACAGAACAAGCACGATAGAGATGGGTGACTATGACAAACTCTCCAACTAGGGAGAAACATAGATGGGGGCATCAAGCACATCAAAAACCACATCAAATCTTATGGCAAACTAAACAGACACATATGAATAAGTAGAACTTGGATCAAACAAAATAGTAGCCATACGGTCATATACAAAAACAGTACATGTGATCACTACATCAGACACCTCAGCCTCGATCTTGCATAAAAAGGCATAAAACTGAGCCCTGTCATCTTGACGGGCAACCTCCTTGCCTGGTTGCACTGCTCCTCTACCAGCACTACCATTTCCCAGGCCACCAAAGCCTTATCGATTTTCTCCTCTATAGTCACCAACTGTATAGAATATTTGGACAAGGAATGAAACTTAGCCTCACACACAACTATAGTCATACTTGTCACGCCTCGAAGGTTACCCCTAGGATGTGGACAAAAAACCTAAGCTCACGTGACCCCAAGCTAACCCTGATGGCATATCATAAGCATACTAAATAAATTGAAGTAAGAAAAGACTATGCGAAAGCTAAATCATAGGATAAACTGAAATGAAATGATGGGGGAATTGTAACGACCCTTTTGAAATAACATAAGCCAATAACTTACGAGATTTTTACGCATATATTGTCCTCATGCTAGTAAAATGATATAAAACCAATATTATGAACTTTCGAGTACCCAATCAAGTGGTTCATGCTTCATACAACCATTTAAAAACAAGTAGTAAAAGTAATATACTACAAGACTTGGGTTTACACTCCCCAAATGAACAAAACATGTAACCAAACTTATATTACAAACCATGGTGACCTGATCCGATTAGCCCTCAAAGTTACATGTCATTATAAAACACATAGATCATGTGTAAGTCCCAAAGTTTATACAGAATATAGTTGCTTATATACAAATGTGATCTTCTTTAAAGTTCTCAAAGTTTCCATCTCCAAAGGCCAACTTCATACCTCCTTTCGATTTGCCCCTACTATAAAAACAACTATCGCTAAGCATATAACTTAGTGGTGTAAAAACTATAGGTTCGAAGTCCTCGAAATTCACCAAGATATCTTTTTCAAGTCAATGAGCAACATACTTAAAATATAATAAATAAATTAAGTAACAATATATAACGAGTATCAAGTTCGATATTTAAATATACAAATGTCAAGGACGCTCATAGCACCCTTTTCCAAGAGATTCAATATCAAGGATCAGCCAATATATACCTCATGTCGTCACACTTGGCACAAGCAAGTATTAAGAAGGGCCAATTCCCTGTATCAAGAAGGGTCACAGCCCAATAATCAAGAGAAACAAGAACCATATTAAAAATGGCTTTCTAGTTCATACTTAAAATGGACAGCTTCCATTCTTAAGACGGACTAAAAATCCAAAGTCAAGATGGCAAATGATCCGAATCAAAAGGCATGCCAATAGTGACAAAGTTATAGCCACAAGAAGGACAAGGTCTCAACAAGAGTGCCAAGTGATCAAGCAATCTGTACAAGTGGGCAAGTTACACAAATGTCACACCCATCACAACAATGCAAAGTGACAAGAGGTAACCAATGTATCAAGATCAACTTTCAGATATACCAGTATTTAAAAGAATGCAACTACAAGTTTATATGCAAACCTCAATACTTTAGCATAGCAATAGTCCAACACAACTCCGTGAGTTCAAACCGTAGACCAACCAACGTATCAAGGTCCTCACCTTGTTCACAAGTATATACAACCTTAAAAACGCAATTAAATAACTTCTTTAATTCCTAATATCTCCATAATATCGAAATAAAGCAGGATTATCATAACAAGTAAGCTCAACCTGCACAGATACAACAATGTTCCCAAAACAG